>JBCNYH010000001.1:47992114-48032039 GCA_039654325.1 Tandanus tandanus | reverse complement strand
ACATACCATATATTTCGCTCTACTTCGATGTATTGAGCACTGTTCTACAGAAAATCGACTCAGGATTTTATATATATTTATATATATTTTTTGGGTCCCCTGCTTTTTTTAATGTCTGTGATTCTTTGCAGACGAGCACGATTCAAACGCTCCAATAGCGTGACAGCAAGTGTGCAGGCTGATCTGGAGATGGAGGGTTTCGGGGGTCTGAGTGTGCCAACACAGGACAAGGGGCTGCAATTTGGCTGCTCTTTCCAGCGCCACTCTTCCGAGCCTGAGTCTGAATATCGCTCCACCGTGCACACACAGGGCCAATGGGCATACCGGGACCACTACCATGGTGCCTATTCCACTGAGCCTGGTGCTCTGGAGCTTAGGGCTGTGCCTCACACACACACCGAGCGAGCAGTGGCAAGTTGGCATGAGGGCCCGCACAGCTTGCCTGACTCAGGCCGAGCTTCACCATGCCACCGAGACGGAGAATTCTTCCTCAGGCTGCTGCAAACTGATGTGGAAAGGATGGAGGGATGGTGCCAAAACATGGAGCGAGAGGCAGAGGAGAATGAGCTGCCAGATGATGGTGAGTTTGAGGGAAAGAGGGCAGGACTGTGTAATGCTGTAGGGTCTGGTGCATTGATGTGATTTATACAATGAGGCAACACGCAGTACACATTGATTTTCTTCATCCAACAGAATCTGAGATGGTGTGCCTTACAGCACCTTACATTACTGTCACTATACTTGTAATGTCTACTTGTAGTGTCTCTTCGATCTATAAAGAACATTTGCCACAATAGTAATCAGAGTTGCATAGAAACAAATGAAGATTCCTGCTCCAAGGCTTGACTCGTGGTGTGATACATTAAAGAGTTGTATGCCATATGCATACAAATATACTGTATTTTTAGCTCCCGCCCATCGGTAGTGTTAGGAATGGGTTCCATCCGTCAGTCTGTCCGCCACACTTTAGTTTCCAGACATTATACTGTGACTGAAATACATTATACTAAACTGTACATTAGGTTTCCGGACATTTACTTGCCACACGCTGAAGCTGGGACATTCAAACTTGGTATGCTGGCTCACTACTATGAGTGCTAGGATGTGTTTTTGTGTGAGTGACCTTGACGTACATTTTTAAGGTCACAGTGGCAAAACTGTATATTAGTTTTCTGGGCATTTACTTGCCGTGCGCTGAAGCTGGGGCTTTCAAACTTGCTATGCTTGTTCTATATCGGCATATTATGAGATGGTTCTTTCGGCAGGAGCGTCTGGACCCCTGTGGTCTATTTTTTTTTTTAATTTAGAGTAAGCATGCCTCTATTGTATGTAAGGGGTTGTAATAGTCAGCAAATGAACAGAAAACATTTAGCAGACTATCAAGATTTACTGAAGTTTTGATAAACGTGTCATCCTTGACATTATAAAGTCTGAAGAATTTGAACCTTTTTCCATGCCAAGCAGCCCTGTTCATCACCACCTGTCAAGAACACAAACATAAATAGATGTTTGAAGAACGCTTGAAGCATAATTAACCATTATTCACTCAAGGCGAAGAGGATGTTGCTGAGTAGTCCTTGAGATGAAACGCTGAGAAATCCAAAGCCTGAGGATGTCAAGAACATAAAAAGCAGACTGAATCAAAATTCATCATTTATTTTTATATATTTTAAGTATGAAGAGGCAGGTGAGATCCGTGAGCAGAGGATAAGCACATTAGGTAACAACGTGCTTTAAAACTCATTCAGTTTTAGCATATACTACATAGAATCATAAAGAAAATCAAGCTAAAATGAGATTTTTCATGGTATATTTTTACATATAGGGTGACCCCAAACTAAATTTCCACATTTTAAATGTAAATAAAAAAAGGTTAAAGACAGTGAAATTATTATTTGCACACATGAGACTTAGTGAGGCAGGAGAGGTGGAACTAAGGGCTGTTGGTGGCCCAACCATAACATGAACACCTTGAGATTGAAAAACATGATGTGTGGCTTCAACAAGATGGAGCTACAGCACTCACAGCTTGAAGATCATCGTAAAACCCTTAAGGATGCTATTCAGCAGGAGATAGCCACCGTTTCACCCGATATGACCCATCAAGCCATGGCAGCCTTCAGAAATCACCTCCAAGTGTAGGACAATAGACATTGTTGGCCACCATTTGGAGGATTTTTTTCATGTACCTCAAATATGAGATTTTATTGGGTCACCCTGTATTTTAACCATGGAAGACTCAGGATGGGGAGCTCCACGTGCTTCGCGCACAGAGCATAAGCGCTGTGTAATGCCGTGCTTTTAAACTTGTTTAGGATTTTATTATATTCTACATAGAATCATTTGTAAACTGTGCTTCATAATGGCATGTTTTAAAACTTATTCAAAGTTTTAGTACATACTATGCAGAAATGACAGAAAACCAGATTTAAACTGTCTTATTTTTAAATTTTTTAAACATTTTTGTAATAATTTCAAAAATGTGCAGTGACATTCATGGGTCTTTGAACAGTACAGGTAAGTGGTTCATCTGTTGAAGACGCCATATCCAGGTCAGTGCTTGAAGGTGCCTCTTGTATGTACATAGATGCACCTAAACTGAAGTACTAATGAGCTGATAATGATCCATGTCTAGATCTCTGATTCACATTTACAAATTACATGTTGACACTAAACCCCATTACCAATTTTTTACTTCAAGGTTTGTGCATGCACAACTGTGATTATCTTTCATAAGGGTTAACAAAAGCCGTACATCTACCTGACCCTGGAAACCTTTGCCCTGGAATCTTAAGCTATATGATGAAATTGATGATGTTATAGTTTTAGCTTGCTCAGTTACCGCCTGTTTTAGCTTAATTTGTTCGGTTCACACATCAATTGTATAAATACGGATGCCAAGCTCTCATTCTATAGAAACAAAGTCAGTCTTTTGCAGTCAAGAATTTCTCTAGCTTGAGCATATGTGATGTACCGTCACTCCTTTACCAGTCACACCCCTTTTTTTGGTACAGATTGTCAGATGAGCATTCACATTCTCTAATTCTCTTCATTACATCTATCCAGAGAGCTTAAATAGTTTCAGCTGAAGATATTTTTTACATTAATGCATCTAGAAAGGACATTTATCATTTGGACATGAAATTAAAATTCACTGACAGATTAACTGTGGCTTCAGGAGCAGCTACTCGGTTTAACACAGCAGTCAGCAGTGCAGGGTGAGCTAGAATCTCTTAATGTGGGATGATTTATTTATGTTTAAATGTTAATTATTTACAATTAAATGTTCACTGATGAATAAATGGATGGCACGGTGGCATAGCATGTCCGTCTCATAGCAAGAAGGTCCTGGGCTCAAATCCCAGGTTCGGCACGGGTGTTTCTGTGTGGAGTTTGCATGTTCTCCCAGTCCTTGTGGTTTCCTCCTACAGTCCAAAGACATGCCCGGAAGGCTAATTGGCTGTTCCAAATTGATGTGAGGTGTGAGTGTGAATGCCTGTATGTGTGTTGCCCTGTGATGGTCTAATGAGCTGTTCAAGGTGTACCCTGTTTTCGCCCAGTGCCGGCTGAGATAGGCATAGGCTTCCTGCGACCTTAATAGTAGGATTAAGCATTTCGACAAATGAGTTAGTGAGTGATGAACAAATGAACAAATTTCGGTAGCTGGCTGGCTAGATGTCATGATGCTGAACTAATATTGCTATCATGGTTGTTGTATGGTTGCTGAATTGCATTTGTCTTTTTTTTTTCAATATGGACTTACTTCCCTTATTTCCACTCCTCTATTTTTAAGGTTGACTCCCTAAGCATACACATGAGGGGCCATTTTGGTTACATGTTCATTAATATTGTTTGTATTGTCACTAACTGAAATTTTACACAAAACAATGGCCTTGGTCAAAAAGCCAACCAGCAGGGAACGTGATATATAAATTCAGTCCTAATGTAAGCCAGTGTGCTTTCTGTTCTCGCCTCTCCTGTAGTGCTGGAGCTGATCAGAGCAGCAGTGGGCAGTGCACAGATGTTAATGTCCCAGAAGGTGCAGCAGTTCTTCCGCATGTGCCAGCAGAGCGTGGTAAGCAGCAGGTCTTTCCTTTCGCTAGGGAGCCACTGGTAAATTTCATTACAACTTCATTATTATTTAGTTATTTTGAGATTTAAGAAAAATGCATTCCTGTAATCTAGGGTACTAGTCTTGATTTTTCTCTTCTCACACCCCCCATTCAGGACCCCACAGCATATCCCCAGCCCACCACTCAGGACCTGGCTAGTTTCTGGGACCTGCTCCAGTTGGCCATTGAGGATGTGCGTGTGAAGTTTCAAGACCTGCAGCGGATCAAGGAATCAGGCTGGAGGCTGCCTCCTGAGAAGAAGGTGAGAGGGAAGGGTCATTCAGAGCCTTTGTATGCCCAGATCAACAAACGAGCCAAACCTCCAGTTGCTAGAGGAGCTGCTTGTGACACACAAACTTGCAAAACATGGCTATCTAAGCAACATCATAGTAGCGATGGAGCTAATCTATAGAACACCGCCAAACCAAATATTCTGTTCTGTCTGAATTATTAAGACCTTGCTATCACTAACTAAATTTCTCTCCTGTTTTTCCTTTTCCATCTACATTATAATAACATGGTCTGTCCTCTGCTTCTGCATGACTCCTTTGGTATTGTATGTGTGTATTTGGCATCCTTTGTCCTATGCTTATAAATGTTCCACACCCACATCTATCACTCGTCATCCCTCATTCTGTGCTCCTTACTACCACCAACCCTCCCTCTCAGGAGGAGACAAAGCTTCCTCCTCCGTTACCAAAGAAGCCAGCAGGTGGAGTGACCGGGAGTCTGCGGGCAGAAAGCATGGCCGAGGCAGGAGTGGGAAACACAGGTGGTACACTAATGGTCTCTCATGGTCGTAGTATGCCCATACCCTTGCCGTTGCGGGAGAAGTCCCTAGATTTGGGTGATCGGCAGAGGCTGGAAATGAGGCGGAGGCTGCTCCAAGCAGGCCCCAAACGAGCTGCTTCTTTTCGTCAGAATTCAGCCACAGAGAGTGGGGATAGCATCGAGATCTACATCCCTGAAGCCCAGACCAGACTGTGAGCCAGCCAAGATCACGCTTCTCCATAAAACAAATGTACAAATTCTCTTTTTTGAGTGATTCCCAGTGTAGATCATCTACCAAATGTGATTCAAATGAGTTGGAGAAGAGGCAACATGGGTACTTTCTGGAAAAGAGATCACTCACTTGTTTGTGTTGAACCTTACAGATTAAAAAAAGGGCTCCCACCAGCACAACCATGTGGTATGAGACTGTTTTGTTTTAGTTTTTTTGTTTTTTGTTTTTTCCTTTTACAAGGCGTATATAATATCCTGAAACTTTAGGAATTTTTTCAATAAATGCCTCCGCGGAATACGGGTGCAATATTGTCTTGGTGAGAGGATTTTAGAAATTTAGCTACGAATAGCAGACTCTTTTGATATAGTCTTGATATCTAAACTGTGCATTTAGTTTTGCTAGTGTGGTGACTGTAGCTCCTCTCACTGTGAAACAGCAGCACACTCTTGTGGCCAGGTCAGATAAGTGCATCCCTAAAACTCAGGCTTGCATATATGAATTTGGGCTCCATCTCTTTGAACTGCACATACAACATAGTTCAGTCACAACAAAACACGTTTCTGGCTAATGATCAACAGGGGTTTCCCTTGTTGTCAAACAAAGTTTCCATTCCTATTTAATTTACACTATACATTGTGGATACAGACAAAGTTCTCAAGCTGTAAGTTGTTTCATCTGAGAATTATCCTGTTTTAGCTGCACAGAGACAATCCCCATCCTGGTTATAGTATTTTCTCAGTTCTTCTTTAAGTCCATTTTAAATGTCTTTTTTTTTTTTTTTTTTTTTTTTAATGAAAAGAAATAGAGGAAAGTGTGAAATGTGTTGCAATTAATTCAATATTACCCAGACAGTAACACTAGCTTCTTATTATTAGACTCACGGAGATGTTTTTAGATGAAAGAGTATAAAAAAATTGAGATGTGAATAGTTGAGATGTGATTTTTCATTTTCATGTTTAAATGTCTTTAAAATGTTGACTATGCACTGTCCTGCCAAAAAAAGGTCACCACCTGAATTTAAATGAGCAGATACACTTATCACATATCACTGCAGTGATTCATATGTTTCAGCTGAAAACATGTTGGGCGGCACGGTGGCATAGTGGTTAGCATGTCCGGCTTACATCAAGCAGGTCCTTGGTTCGAGTTCCGGGCTCAGGTATTTCTGTGTGGAGTTTGCATGGTCTCCCCATGTTTGTGTGGAGTTTCTTCAGATACTCCAGTTTCCTCCCACAGTCCAAAGATATACCCATTAGGCTAATTGGCTGTTATAAATTGCTCCAAGGAGTGGGTGTGAGTGTGAATGGTTGTGTTTATGTTGGCCATGCGATGGTCTGGCAAGCTGTTCAGGGTCTACCCCACCTCCTCCCAGTGTTGGCTGAAATAGGCTCCAACCTCCTCGCAACCCTAACAGAATCAAGCAGTTTGGCAAACTAGTTTGGTGAACATTTTATATAACCTTAACTGATGTAGTGAGTACCTTCTCATTTCTTTCTGTCTTACCATGTTGGAAGATGTATCCTGTGGTCGTGGAAACAATGTCACTGCATTTGCAAATGCAAAAATGATTGGCCTGCTTCACGCTAATAAAGTAATTTTGATAAGATTGCTGAAATACTACAGTTGGGTTCAGAACTGTCCAACACATTCTTAAAACCTGGAAAGATAGTGCTGAACTGTGGTCAGAAAAAATTTTAACCGACCATGATCGGAGATTATGTAAACTTTTGCTGAGGTGAAATCATGATCAGCGGTTGCTTCAGTTGGTCAGGTCGAGGCTCACCAACATTATTTGGCAATAAAAAGTAGTCAGCCGACTACCTGAATGATCAGGTTATCCCAACAGACTTTTTCCTCCACGATGGCACATATATAAAATTTGGGCTCAATTTGTGAAAGAGTGATTCAGGGTGTGTGAAGAATCATGCACATAAACTGGCACCACAGAGTCCTGACCTTTACCCCACCAGTGTTGGGATGGAGAAGACTTTGCATAGTGGGCCAACTCTCGCAGTCTCACCACAAGATCTCATTCATTCATTCATTCATTTTCTGAACCGCTTATTCCTAATTAGGGTCGCGGGGAGGCTGGCGCCCATCCCAGCCGACTCAGGGCGAGGGCAGAGTACACCCTGGACAGCTCGCCAGGCCATCGCAGGGCAGAAACACGCTGACGGCTATGCAGCCTACTCTTGACGAAAATCAGCAATGGTCCACAAGATCTCAGTAAAAATAATACAACTCTGGATTGAAATAAAGTTGTGAAATTGCAGATGTTTGTTTAAACAGTGCCATGCAAAATGCATGCTGTAATCAAAGCCAGGGCAGTTCAGCAAAATATTAAAGAATGTGACTTTTTTGGCAGGGCAGTACAGTGCATGCCATGGCCCCTTACAGCAGAGGAAACTGCTGATACCTCCAGACCTCAGAGGTTTTGCCTGGGTGTGCTTCTATGTATTTAATATAGTTTTTTTTTTACTTATTACATTCTGTGTGTGTGTGTGTGTGTGTGTGTGTGTGTGTGTGTGTGTGTGTGTGTGTGTGAAAGAAAAAAGTCATTGTTTTTCTTTCTTGAAATAATACAAGGTAATGGCTGCCCTTTGCCATTTTGGTACATTTTCAAATAATGTTTGGTTCAACTATAGAAGCATTTGCAAAAGTATTTAATAGGAAATTGTATATTTTATAAATTACGTTTTTAGATTTAAATATGAAAAGAGAAATCCCTATCAAATGTGTAGTATTAATCAATGTACTATAATTGAAAAGTAGAAAAAGGCAGGTTATCTTTGTGGTCTCACATATCTGAATGATCAGTGTTACCTATTTATTATTGCCTATTTATATGAAGTCATATAGAGCCTGCTGCTCAAAGTGCCCGATTCCTCTTCTCTCACACGACCTTAGCTTGACAGGCTACTGGTGTGGATTTTGATTTAGAGAAGAGCCAGGAGCCACTTATAGTCTTTGTTGTCCTGTATAGACTAGTTGTGCCTAATTAGCACTTTGCGTGGCTTTTCAACTATGATATTTTACTCAATATAAAGTATGTTATTCATATGGAATAGATATAGTTCTGATGATTCAATTTGTAACCCTTTACTGGTTGTTCACTTCAGCCAGTAATCTATATAACATGCATGCCTTTTAATACATTTATGTATAGCTTTTTTTATACTTTATTTCACTGAATCCATTATGCCAATTATACTGTTTTATTTTGGTCCCTTAGTTTTTTGTTTGTTTGTTTGTTTTTTGTTTTGTTTGGTTTGTTTGTTTGTTTGTTTGTATTTTTTTTGCTAGTTTGTTTGTTTTTTTAACTAAGCCAATTTCAGATAAAGGATAAATGCCAATGACTGCACTTCTATATACAGTATATATATATATTTTAGTCTTTTTTTATTATTATTATTGCAGATCAACAGCATATAAAAATTAGGGAATGTCAAATACATTCACATATCTGGCCCAGCATGTCAGAAAACAGGAAAGCACAAAAGACTATTCCCTTTTCCACTGTGAAGGACTTCTGTCCATTTGGCATACTGGACTCTACATTTCTAGTTGTCCTTCTTGACTCATGACTTTAATGTTTACTGTCAGAAAGTTTATTATTTATTTTCCTTTCCTCGTTTCCTGGGGAAATGAAATCTTGCCTTTTTATTGGTGTTTCTTTTCTTTTATTTTTTGACACATCAGGCATTCGCATTTTTTCGGATGGACCCATCAGCTATTTGGAAGACTGACAGAATCAGCTGCATACAGTGAATAAAACATTTTGACCGTCGGGCAAAATGTGTCCCAGAATAAGTGGATGAACAATCTTCCAGCAAAAATATACACACTGCAATTTTCAGTACACCTCTTTGCCTCAGCTTACGTATCTGAAACACATGGCCCAGCCATATTTTGGGTACATGGTATATGAGGAAGGACAGATGGCACTTTCTACATATGTACACAGTTTCTATTCTACACATTTCTGTTCCATGCCTTGAGTTATCAAAACACACGTAACAAGGACTCACATCTCTGTTGTTATTCCTGGGGCATCTGATGCAAAAGCAGTCTGCAGGCCGTGTCCTCACCATAAAATCATTAGCATTAGATGGTACCAATGATGAGTATATTTTGGTAGCACAGAAGAGCTTTGTAGCAGCGTGTGTTCAAGGCACTGTGGTGTAGATCTTTTTTTTTCTGTTAAATAAAGCAGTGCAGTACTTAATCACTGGATATCACATGGGTCATAGCCTTTTAAACAATTACTGTGTAATTATATATATATATATATATATAAATATATATATGTATCCTCTCACTGTTTTACTATTATGTAAATATATCTGTCACATTGGAAGTTATTGTATTATATGGATTATCATGACTAATTATTATTACATTATAAAGAGAACTTGTTCCTTAACCTCTATGTTAGGACTATGGAAAACATGTATTTGCAAAAAGTGTGTTCTATGTCACCTCGACTAATCACCAAGGAAAATCAATTGAATACCTTTACTGAGACCTTCCAACCATGTCACAAACTGAAATATAAAGCAGATTTTCTTATTAAATACCACTATCATACCATCATTTTTCCCTTTCTTCTCACCTCACACGTTTGGACTACATGTATATGAAGTGATCACCTGGCAGCTTGTATCTACGATAAGCTGCTGATAGCCTCCTCTAATATCTTCTACCTCAATTAGTATATTTTTATATTTTGCAAGTACCCTTTCCTTGTGAATCTATGGTGACATTCACTAAATTGCTTGGTACTGTTACTTTCTAATCAGACCTACCTTCCACATTCCATGTCCAGCCCATCTAGCCAACCAAAATGCCTATGGTTATGTGGTCTGTTTGACAGGATTTTCGTGGTGAGACCACACTCTGTTCATTGATGAGAGAGCATTCTTTCAGCTGGGTTCCACATGGCACATTGAAGGATAGAGTCAGGTTTTGCTCTGTTAGCCCATCATTGCCCCGTCCTGTCAGGTCCATATACATTATTGACTGTATAGTCACATCCCTCACTGTTTAACCTCCAATGCTGACAAGCATACACATTGGGCAGCATCTGAATCACAACAGTGGGATCTGATTATAGTGTTGCAGGAATGCACACTCCAGTTCCACCTTTGGCCTCTGTCTACCTTGGGGCTCTTAGGAATTCAAAGATTTCTGTAGCTCCCCTGTCAATAATTATGGCGAAATATTTATCCAGGTCGTTTTGTGCTTTACGGCCTGTTAAGGATGCTACAAGTGATGATGGCAGCCAAACTGGTAATCCTATAGGCTGGAACTGTGAGTTGTTAGAAGTGGGCTATCAACCTACTACTAGGCCTGGAATGCCACAGAAACATGTATCCTTGTCTAAGCAAAAAGGGCAGACTCTAGAATGTTGGAGTCATAAGGACTTTTTAAGCAAAAGGAGTCCACTTAGGAGTGCCCCGGTTGAGAGACACTCATCACAGACACTTCCCTTTCTTGCTGTAGAATAGTATGAGGTCATAGGGACAGTGGCCCCACTGTAATATCAGAAGACAACAATCAGCTGGAACTAAAGGTCTAGCCTTCAGCTTGTGCTTACCTGTTCTGACATGTCACCACAGGTTGGTTCACTGAAAATGGTATGATAGTAAGATTTAAGATACCAGCAGGATAGCACATGGTCAGACAGCCTGGCACAGAATCCCCTCAGATGGGCTCATCCATAGTTAGACTCTGTGAAAGCCAGGCTGATTGTAGCTCCAGACAGCCCATTAGGAAAGGATGCACGATAATTCTTTCCATACTGCACAAAATTTAGCAACTAGACCTCCAGTCCTGCTCATGGTACGAATATGGCCAACAAAACCTTGGTTTCTCACTGACGCCTTCACTAATGGTTGGAATCCACTTGAGTTTACTTCATTTCCGCTAATTATCGCTTCCTCATATAGAATGGTAGAACTGCATGCTTTGGGCTGGGATTCTGTCTATGTTATCACCCAGACTTGAATATCAGTTGACAAACCTCGCAGTGTTTGATGAAGTCAGGCCCTGAGTGCACTTGTACCTGGTATGTGGCTCTATGTTTAAGGTGTACCCTGCTCCTTATGACATTGTGGCATAGAATATTCTCCCAGCCCCCTGCAGTGGTGAAATAAAATGTTAACTGGAGCTCTATGAATCCCAATTAATTGTCAGGTTCTACTTATTTGCAAATAAATAGGATGTAAATAGGTTTGCTTCTATTTATTGCAAATTCTGTATCAAGGTCTTTGGAAGATCTCACGATGCATCTGCATGCATATAAGGTATCCAAGTGATTCTTTTTCACCTCTAGAGGTTACCTGGTGTTTATAGAACGTCATGTACATAACTGCATTTATAATGTACAGAGAACTACCTTATTTAGATTAAAATTTTTATCGCTGCTAAAGTAGAAGAAAGACTGGAAGAAAATATGTTTTAAAATTTAGTAAAAAAAATATATATATTCCACTAGAGCAGGGCTGCTGCATGCAAGATTATGTATGAGATTTTAAGTGGGGTATCAGTTTGTTGATAGCACCTGGAGTATATGGAGTTACATTATTTAGGTTTTAATTGAATACTTTTCTTTTGAACTTTTCCTACTCTGATGGGAAAACGTGGGCATTCTGTAATGTAGCAAAATAAGTTTACATTCCTTTATCTGTCCCTTCACAGACCAGTTTAAAGAATACAGCACTGTATTTCACAATTGTTTTTTGCTTGATGAAATATTTACATCAGTACGTTTTCATTATTATAGTAGACATTTTCAGCCGTGGATATGTAAATTGTTTTTCATTTTATACTTTTTTTCCCCTTCATACCATTTTTACAGGCCAGCTCAAAACAGCAATAGAATATGAATTACCTACTGAGGTTTGTTTAAGGAAAGAGTTGCAGCTAACCACTGAAAGCCTGTGACAGCTGTTTTAGATTGAGTAAGTCATTGTTCCTTTGCCATAGACATGTACAGCTAAATGTGCAGTAGCTGTAAATTAAGACAGAAGGCTCACTGTGATGTGGTTAACTTAACACAGAATGTAACATTGTTAATGGCTGTAAACTTTTTTTTTTATGTTATTATGATAAAGCTATTTTAGCAAGCTTAATTATTTTTGTCCAGCTGTTTGTGTCTGTCTTTTTTCCAAAAATGCTGCTATCCACAGGATGATACCAACTTATCGAAATCAGTAGCATTCATTTAAAATTACCAGACAATTTTTTTTTTTTTAAACTAGCTTCTACTAAAATGTACCAAAAAAATTTAATATATCAATAAGACACAAATTAAAAATACAACACATCACAAAAGAGAATCGGACTCCCCTTCATGGTTTAAACAACATGCTTGGTGAAACGACAAATGGAAGGAATAGTCTTGTGCGGGGAAGGGAAGTGAGGAACAAGTGGCAGACACTGGAGGGGAACAGAGATAGGAATGAATCAAACATTTTGCCATGATCCAAAACAAAAGTCCAAATCTAACACACAAAAAAAAAAAGAAAAAAAGAAATCGCCACTATGCTTTTTCTGCCTCAACACTTAAAAATACATAAGGCTTGCATGACATCATCTGCCTTAATCTTCGATCCTTTTGAGTTTCACTCCTGTGTCTCCATGCTTTCATCCTCTCCTTCTCCTCCCTCTTCTAAAGCCTCCTCCTCTTCTTCTTTACGCTCTGGAGGTTTCTCATAGGCTTTCTCAGATGGGGTGACAATCACACCATCCCATGTGGACATCTCTGAAGCCAGATCTACACAAACACAATCACACAAGACTTTCAAACAATGGCTGAAGCAATCATGAGGGTGAAGAATTCAATGGAGGACATTGGAACACTGTACATCAGTATTTCTTATAGGTAGAGAACTTACAACTGGCATCTCCTTCAAGTCCTAAAATCTTCCTGTAGCCACCATGGGAAAGAACCCTCACCAGTGTCTGAGCTGTAAAACACACCATGTCCTACAGAGAGACAGAGAATTTCAGCCAATAATTATCACAACTGCTAACACCCTATTATAAATGCCATTTTTAATTATTTAAAGAAATCGGACGCTTTAACCTTGCACGTGTGCTGAACAAATCAAAACACACCTTAATAAACCTCAGCACCCACTTACGAGAGCAAAGCAACAACAGACTCATGCGTGGACTCCCCTGGGTTCCACAGAAGGAGAAAAATAAATAAATAAATAAAAAAAATTAAAAAAATCACCTCATGTAAAATCACCACCCACCCACACAAGGTTAAGCCCCTTCCATATGTGGTAAAGTACTCTGCTGCACATCTTTAAATTTTTCCTTATAGGAAAACACTCATTTAGTTGATTAAAAATATTGTTCATGTGGATGCTTTAAGGCCCGATCTCATTCAGGTGATTCTTTGGCGACTGCCAGTGGTTTTTCGAGTTGGCGACTGTCTCAAACTAACCACAACTGTGTATGTGATGCCCTAAATGACTCAAATAAAATAATACTCAGATGAAAATCTCTGATGGTCTGCAACTGGGTCTGAGACTGTCTGAAATTAAGTCCCCAAATATCTGTGACTATCTGCGATCGACCGCAACGGTCTCAGACTGTCAGCAGTATAATTGCTGATAGTCGGCGACAGTCGCCGATTATTAGATTAAGGCTTGATCTCATTTGGGCGATTTTTTTGGTGACTGCCCGTGATTATTTGAGTTGGTGACTGTCAGTGATGATTGGCAGTGGTAAGCAACCATTTTTGACTGTGGACTATGGTAGCAATCACGGACAGTTGCAGATTGTCTGAGACTTTGTTGGCTACAATCAACGAACGTAGTCTCGGACCAAGCTGACGATATCCGTGACCATAGTTATTGGTCCAAGGACGGAACCTGGAGGTATGTCAAACGATCAAACTTTTAAAATGTAGTAGAGTAAAACAAACAAACAAGCTATCTATTAAATTAAAGGGAAATAGATAAGGGGAAGAATAATATGACATTTATCTATTAAATTATAGAGAAATTAAAGGAAATGGATTAATTGGTTTTCATATTAACTGGTGACGCTGGCTTACAGATGTTTATTTTCCGCTATTTCTGCCGACATTTTCCTTCTGTTTGACTTCTGCTGATTCATCAAGACTAAAATCTGATTGAGTGAAATCTGACGCCCCACTTGGTTGTTCAATAAAGTTAACGTATGTTGTATGAGTTTTGCACCAAGACAAATTATACAAACAAAAACAAATAAATTATACTTAAACCGTTAGCCAGTTAAAATAAGGGAGGCGGGTTTCGCACTCAAGTCTGTGGCTTAAAAGTATGCAGCTACACACCCGTGCGTCTCCTAACCACCAGAACTATTATGCTGGATCAAAGCAGCGAATACTCTTTACTTGTACTCACCCCCCAAAAGCGGCATTTAATTGCCAACAGTGGTTGCCAACTGTCTCAGACCAACCACAACTGTGTATGTCATGTCTTAAATGACTTAAATAAAGTAATGCTCAGATGAAAATCTCCGATGGTCTGCAGCTAGGTCTGAGACTGTCTGCAGCTGTCCCCGACTATCTGTGATCGACCACAACGGCCTCAGACTGTCAGCAATATAATCTCGGATAGCTGGCGACAGTCACCGATTAGTAGATTATCGTGTGTAATCGTCCAACATTTGGAAACAGGTTGTTTAAAAAAACAGGACAATTGTCCACAACAGGTGGATTCCTTGCTGACAGTCAGCGATATGGTTGACGACATCAGTTGCAGATGCCTCATACTCGCTCCTGACCTAAAAATTGATCGAATCGGGGCCGTTATCTCACAAATGAGAAAAATCACTCAACGTATTCTTTTCATTCAACTTACCAATACAACTGAGAGAATATTTATTATTTAGAACCTTTTATTTCAAATAAAATTTAATCAAAAAAAGTAATAACCGGGTGTCTCTTTATTACACAAAAAAAGCAGTTACACCTTTTACCACTCAAGTTCAGAGGTGTGAGCAGCCTACTGCAAGGGGTGGTTCTTTCCCCCAAAACTCTCTCCCAATAGTCCTTCTGATAAGTGTAATATTAGGGTTATAAATGAAAGTAAAAATGACAACAAGTCATGTATAGATACATCTCTAGCACCTTTTTGTGTAATTAAAGTCTTTATTCCCTTTTACAGTATTCTTTGGGTTCTTTCTGGAATAATCAGGAAACATTTCTATTATCAAATTTACATTTTTGAATTAAGGAGCAAAAGACAATCGCAACCAAATAAAATCTATCCAAGAATATATACTTTTAATACTTATAAATGCAATTTATAATTTTCATGCATATAGTAGCATCTAGCATATAAATTTATTGTCGATAAATCAATTGTTCACAAATCCCGTTAGCTTCACCCCCAACTCTCCGCATTGCACGTTTTCCCCCAATATATTATCAGAAGTCCTTACCTGCTGCTCCAGGGTCATTACGGTGTGTATGCGGAAGTTTCCGCTCTCACATGGGTCAGTGATTCCTACAGAACCTGGCAGAAAAAGTCCTGCTGCTAGCATCTGAAGACAGCGTCTAAGTAACACGTGTACAGACACATTTATGTCAACTAAAACAATAAATCCCAGAATTTTATTATAAATCACAAAATTATTACTAAATAAAAAGAGGGAATAAAATGTTAAAACCAATAAAAACGTTAGCTGTTAGCTTACCTGTAGGCAAGATTGAGTGAAAGAGGCTGTCTGGAGGGGTTATTCATAACAGCGGAGTGCCCCTAATTACACAAGACAGTTTAAGTCAGAGAAGTCTGGCTCCAATCAGATTTGATTGTATTCCTATACTACTCAGACAGAACAAGATCATTAGATGAGAGCATCTTCACAATGTACACATGATTGTCACACAACGAGTTCCAGTAGTATCATGTAAACCTCTTGTTATTTGATACACATTTATATCTTGGAAATGGTGGATAAAATCCCAGAGACACACCAGTGATTGTCAAGGTTAGAAAAACATCCTTCTAATTCTTGCAGAAACTGTGATCGTTTCTATATTTTTCTGTTCAGCTCAACAAGTTCTGGGTGAGCTTATAACAAAGCTATTGGCACAAGTCAATTACAAGAGTAGTCCAGATCTAATCCACCAGAACTTGGACTTGGAGGAAAAATCTATCAGAGAGCATAGAATTCAACCAGATGCTGGCTTCTGAAGTATGACTCACCAGGAGGTCCAAAATCCAGGGGGTGAGAGGCTCAAAGCCAGGAAATCGCACCCGGAGATCCTTCAGCAAGCGGATCAAAACCTTAACCCTAAGCGAAACACATCACACTTTGATCTACACAAACATTCTGCTGACATTTTGGGACAAGCCTCCCCCCCAAACGTACTTTAAAAAAAAAAGGGTTCACATTTATATGGGAATGTTTTAAAACTCTGACATCCTTTGATTGTTCTTCTAAACAGATTTAACTCAACAAAGCCAGGAGAAGGGGCAGATGCTCTTACGTTGAGTGTGAGGCATTCTCCTCAAACCAGCGAGCATGACGAATGGCAGCCAAGGCACTCTGCAGCACTTTGATGTCCACTTCAGAGAGATGACAGACAACGCTGAGGTCAGTCAGTCAGCACAACAAAAATAAAAAACAGGAACATTAGTTAGGGTCTTACAGTGGAGTTCAGGGTCAAGCTTGCGCAGGTTGGGAGGGACTGTAGTGATGAGGATCTTCACTGTAGCATCAGCTGAGCTGATCTCAAATCCAGTCTCGTTGGTCAGCATTGACAGCACTAAGGCAGATAAGGGAAGCAATGGAAAACTTATTTCATGGAACAATGTGAGCAAAAACATTGACTGTGCAATCAAGCTTGTACTCACCCTCAGATGGGTCCTGGGTTCGCAGAGTCTCCACTACTTTGTTTCCTAATGCAGCGACTGCCTCCACTGCAAAAGACAAGAGGTTTTACTTCAAATGTACTTGCACAAAACCCCAAAAAAAATTTCCCAGAGAGTATAAATTTTTTATTTTTTTTTTCCCCTGCAATCCACAATCAAAATAGAATATTTCCTTTTTTTTTTTATTGTTCTTATTTTTTATTCCATCACAATGACAGATCTTGTTTCATTTCCCCCATCCATCGCTAAACAGAAATACCTAGCTATATCATGCGCAGTCAGGAAAGCATATTTTTACCAAATCCAGTGGAGGAATCAAAATCCAACTATATATTACATCCCATCTAAAACCATGGCTCATACTGTCCTTATTATTAATGTGTGACCCACTCCAGCATAATACGGATTAAGTAGATAATTTGACATTCATATATTTGGAAAGAGAATTTAATATGCTTTAAAATGAGGTATAATACATGATTATAGAAATTTGACCGGGTTACATCACTTTGTATGTCGCTAATCAGGAAATGCTACTTTTGAGAAAATAGTAATTACAGTTACAGAACCAGTTTCTGAATGTCCGCATTTGAAACTTCTTAACATCCATAACCTAAATGAATCCGACTCTCAAACAATCAGCGCGATCTTCCTAGCACCTTCCTAGTGACAGATGAGCTCTGTTTACACCGAGTCATATCTGTTTTGAGGCTTCTAATGGTTTACCATTATATGATTCTGGGAATCCTTCTGGGATTCTGTAAGTAAGTAGGGTATTCTGGTAGTGAATATGAATAATAAGGAAATACTCTGAGCAATGACCAACGCAGTTTGAAAATCGGCAACATACGCGGATATTTCTATTGTTTTACAACAACTTGGATATGGAACCCTTTCTTAAAGAAACATTTTAGCATGGATAGATTGTGTTTGATATGGATATTTGAACTTGGTCATGTTGAAGATTTTGCTTTGAAGCATGTATTTTTGACGATATCGCATTTTCGTCCCAGTAAGCCATTTCAACTTCCTTTGGCTCTTACTCAAAGCACTATCTTGCGACTTAATCCGTATTATGCTGGAGTGGGTCACATATGCAGTTTCTTGTGTGTCCACACCGTTGACTAGTATTTATGTTTATAAGAATAAGGGTAGTCACTGTGCCAGAACGCCAAGAATTTTAGTAATCTAAAGTTACTTTTTTAAGGAACACATACTTAAAAAGTGTTATTGGGAAACTTATATTTTATTTATTTAATTTATATTAACTGGGTTTTAATCAGTGGAATAACATCAGACAAGCTGGATGTTACACAAGTTTCTGATTTCCCAAATTCCAAGTTGAATGACTGTCCCATCGCAGTTTCACTGAAAGAAAGTTTTTCAGATTTATGGGTACAGTGGATTGCAGCATAACCTCAGGAGAAGGGAAAAAATTGAGCCTGGTGAGGGAAAAATTTATAACAGCCGCTATAACATACAGTACCGGGCAAAAGACTGGACACAACCACTCATTCTAACTGAAATAGAAGGTGTCTCCAAACTTTTAACTGGTACTCTAACTACATATAAATGTATATAATATATTAGATATTTATATATAATAGTATTCACCTCCTTTATTGCCAATGTATATTTGTGCTCTTTATGGGTAGTCTTCACAAAGCGTACACTACAGAGCTTTAAAGTTGCCTTTAGATGTTTTTAGGTTTCTCCTAAACTTAAATATGAGATGCAGCGCAAGTGAAACATTCTGTCAGGCAAGAGTAAACAATTTTAATTCCATGTACAGAAAATATTATTACAGCTTTATCAAATGCATCAGCCAGTACATGAATACTTTTATTTGTTCTCTTAGGAACTGGGACATATGTTTTATCTAGCCTTTTAAAGTTACGGGAGATGAGTCTGTGTGCTCATTTTAAGTAATATTTTGCTTATTTGTTACCTTTCTTCTTATTTTTACTGTTTCATTTATTAATATTTTAAAATGGACATCATGTAACAATTGATTGTCTGAAATAAAGATTATGAATGAGATGAGATAAAAAAAAAACTTACAAGTAGGAAGAATCTTAAGGATAACCACGAGATCAGCTACATTGTGCCCTGTCGTCATGGTACCCTTCTTGTACGAGCCCACTTGCCGCACCTCCTCGATTTGCTATAAATTTGACAAGACAAGAACAAACCGTATTACTCAATGGAAACAGTACTAGATTATGGAAATTAAATGTTAAATTCGGTGTAAAAACTCACCACTTCAAAGTTCCCAGGTGCTACAATTAAATTGTCAATGATGTTGTTGATCTTTGTCACCAAGGACAATATGGAGGACTGCACAACAAATAACAATCAGAATGTCAGCACCTACCCAGTTCTCCATCTAGGAACTAAAATAACTGAAACAACTTTTCTTTCAAAGTCTTAAAAATATCCATTGCCTTAAAAATGCTTGTGCCTAACAGCTAGATCATGTCACTGATTACAACTATTCACTGAATAAATACAAGAACATCTTGGCAGTATTATCTCTCTCTGTACACTCCAGGTTCTGACCGACATTTCCAAAAGTGATTAGATATTAAGGGTACCTGCTCAGCAGAGGTAGGACTCAGGTCTTGGTTTCGCTTCAGCAGAGCTTCACTCAATGCAGTCTCATCAGGAGCAGGTTTCACCCGTGGAAAAGCCATCTCACACTGGAATGTGTAAATGATAGAGTTTTATACGCGAATGGCAAACATGAAGTTTTGTTACACGGATGCACTAAGACTGGTGTACCATGTAAACAATGGCTTAACTAAATAGATTAAGTGAACAGTTTCTCCTCAGTGCTTAAAGAGAAGCATAAGAATATAGGGATTAAAAATAAATCAATCTATACATTTTTAGCAGCACATTTTTTACAAGGTGTGAGTCAAGATTTAAAGCCAGATTTCTTTTCTATTTGAATACTATTTGTTTCAAAGTTAAAAACATTCACTCAATCTTAAAATTCCTTTGCATATCACATTTTGTCAATATGGCAGTTTTGCTGAAATATTCTGTGCATTTATCGGGCAATAGAGCAAGACGTAAAAGCTAAAATGAAAAAAGGTGGTTCACTTACAACATAAAAGTCAAATGGTATGTGTGGGACAAAAGGGCGGTACCTGAAAATAAAAAGGCAAAGGCATAAGCAAAGCCAAAGCAGCCAAAAAATATAAACCTGTGAGCATACAGTGTGTATAAAGCAATGTACTGATGCAAGCATACATACTGTATACTAGGGCATTGAACTGATGTAAGCATACAGATTAGTGAGTGAAGAACGATTATAAAGGTAAACAGCTCACCCTTGTACCATACCCCCACGAGAGCCAAAACGGCCCCCACGGCCCCTTCCCCGGTCTCCTCTGTGGAAAAAAATAAATAAATAAAAACACACATGAATAAAAAGCCAATAAAAATCGTTGTGGGGTTGCCAGTTCCGTAGGTTTTTTTCCCCTCATTTATACATTTGTATCTTACATGCAAGTATTACATTTTTTAATTAATTCTTAAAACAATCCGTTTGAGACATATTTAACTGCGACAGACAAAAGGCAAAAACCTTAATAAACAGGTAGGACACGGCTGGTTTTTGAGTTGAATTTTGGGGTGTATTTTAAAGATTTGGCAACCCTGATCATGACCCAAGCAGGCTTTCAGTGATTTTTTAAAATAACGTTAACAAAAGTCCGGGTGCTAAACAGGTGTATTCAAGTTAAATGCCTGAAAATCAACACATCCTTAGATGCAAATAATAAAAGTAAATCGTGGATACAGACCCAACATTAACCAATAAGCTCCGTGTTTCCAGCCTAGCTAGCCTACCCAGTGTCATTCATTCACAAGATCAATACAGCTTTGTTTTCGGTGCTGTTCAACACCATACAGTAAATACAACGAAATAATATCAGTTTTCACACTGCCATGAACAACAGTCCGCTATCGTGCATCGATGAAAAAACCCAATTAAGAAAAGAATTAGCCATGTGAAGCTACTTAGCATAGACACCCAGCGGAGTGAAGAATCTGAACAACAAACACAATTTAAACTGAAATCCAAACCAGATAAAAACAAAAAACTAGCCCCAAAGGCAATATTTACCTCATTGCGTACGACGTTTTGGCGGAATAACGAAAACAATCTACGTGCAAATAAACGCCGGTAAGCGGTGTATAGCTGTTAGCTTATACAAGACTGAGCAGCAGGAACAAGAGAAGTACGTTCATAACGGAAGTTTCTACAAAAAAAAGCCTCCGGAAGCTACAGCTTCAAAATAAAAGCGGCAGCTGCACACCTACTACGGTACACCATTTTGTTATTTAACTATTTTATAAATATATTTGTGTATGTTAATATATGTATATATTTATAATTAATGTGGAAATACATTAAAATAACTAATTTATTTCAATTTATTGCCACATTAACCTATACAATAATGATACAACAGAAAACAATACTTACATTTCATATAATTTCTGTGATACAGCAACAACAGTAATGATGATGATAATAATAAAAGTAATAATAATAATGATAATAATATATCACGAAGGGTTTTAATTACAATAAACTTAAGCTATGCAATAGATTTACAAAATGTTTGTTTTATAAAAGTTAATGTGTATTTACATACATATGAATTCTACTTTTTCTTCTTCTTCTTCTTCTTTCATCTGCTCCTGTTAGGGGTTACCACAGTGGATTATCCTCCTAATCCATCTCACTCTGTCCTCTGCATCCCATAGTGGATACAAATCATATATCATGTGGTTCTGTTTGTTTGTATGGAGCAACATTCTTCCCACCTACCAGAATTTTGATTTATGACGTACAATTTATTTCAAACCTACCTGGTAGTGGGGGTAAAAAAAAAAAGTAAATAAATAAATAAAAATTAAAAAAAACCTTAAACCTTCTCTTTTTACTTTACTTTTCAAGTGTTTCCTCTGACCTGCAATCAAAAATACACACTTAAGGGCAGTTATGGTAGGAGTGGGGAATCCAATAACAGCTCAGTAATAAGTGCTCCGAACAGAGACAATTTAGAATGGGAGATAAACTCCATCTGTTGCTTTTTAACCCACTAACCCCTAACTCTGTTAGTCTTGTGTAGTGACAATGCCCCTGTAAGGTCACCCAGCAGGTTGGGGAAGTATTATAAATGGACAGAGAACACAGAGCAGATTTCATTCATTAATTCACTCAGCCACTTTAATTTTAATTTAATTTTCTAAGCCGCTCAATCCTAATTAGGGTTGTACGGAGGCTTGCGCCCATCTCAGCCGACTCTGGGCGAGGGCGGGGTACACCCTGGACAGCTCGGCAGGCCATCGCAGGGCCCACAGAGCAGATTTACTACATCAAATCCCACAGAACACTTGTCCAACTCTCTCACACACGCACGCACACACCCAGACAGACATTTTGTCCCCATAAGGTCCCCAAGTCCCCAAAATGTGACTGTGCAAACATTTAATGGATGCACACTGCTCCCCTCCAGGGGAAAGCAGAGCTCTGGAGCTCCAAACTTATGCAAATGTTGTCAAGCCATGAGCTCGACAGGGATCCCAATAAATGAAGAAAATGGTGAGAAACATATAGTGCATGTGGCCCTGTTGCTGTTGGTGCTGAGTGCACTTGCACTTCACAGCTTATTCTCTTACATTATGTAATCGACTTTCTGTAAACTTACACATGGAAGCATTTTCAGAGCTTTTAGGCAGTGCCTAAATATTGATATTAAAACCACCATTACTTATTATTTTATTAGATCCCCCCAATTTCTGTCACTTTTAGTTTTTTGTCAGCACATCTGTTGTCTGTTTGAAGGTCAAAACCATCAGATATCTTTGTCCTTGTGAAGGCACTGGGTCACTACCAAGACAAATGCTTCCACACATGAAATGTAATAAAGACAGCTCAGCTTTAAGTGCAGAGAGGTTTCCTTCACACAGAGTTCACCAGACATTCATAAGCGCACTGAGCTGTCAAGCAACAAGGGCACATTTTCCCCTCAGGGTAGTCTACAGTGTTAAACACAATTTGCCGGCCATAGAATGCAGTATATTAAATTTAAACAGTATAGGTGATATAAGTGTTATTGTTTTAATTACAGATCACTGCACGTACTGTATATACCATTTATGTCTCTCATGTTAAACGTACATCTTGTTTCAAGTACACACAGTGATCACTTTATTAGGAATACCTGCCCATCAGTGGTGGCTCATGCATTTAGTGCATAGGGGCATAGCCCCCTCCAAATTTGTACTGGGAAAAAAATCAGTGTGTCCATGTAACGCTTAAATGAATTGTACAATGTGAAATAAGTATATTGTTTATTACACAAAATAGCTGTATTGTTTAGCTTGTACAACCCAAGTTTTTATACCAAAAAGTATGGAATCACCACTTTTGGAAAATGTTCATTCAATTGTTTAATTGTGTAGGACAAAAGCAATCACAGAGATGCAACAAAACTATTTTCATTTAACATTACAATCTTTCTGGCTTCATGAAACACTTACAAAAATAAAAATGAAAGAAAATTGTAGTCAATTGCAACTGTTTTTACAGATCAAGCAAAATATGGAGTCAGTCAATTCTAAGGAAAATATTATGGATTCACCAGGTACTTTGCAGTTCTAAAACAAACACCTGCATCCAATTACATCTGCTAATTAGTCTGCAGTTAAAAAAGATTGCTTGCACACCTTAGTGAGCTGTTAAACCAAGCTGATTGACATAAATCATGGCTCCAACATGAGAGATGTCATTTGAAACAAAGGTGAGGATTATAAAACTTCTTGAAGAAGGTAAATCTTCATGGAATGTTGCAAAAGATGTTGGTTGTTCCCAGTCAGCTGTGTCTAAAATCTGGACCAGCGTCAAGATAGAAAACTTAAAGCAATCTACCTTGAAAACAGAAAATGCACAAGAAAACAAATGAGGAAAAAATGGGCAGAAAGTGGAGTCAACGTCTGTGACCGAACAGTAAGAAATCGCCTAAAAGAAATGGGATTTACATCCAGAAAAGCCAAACAAAAACCATCATGAACATCTAAACAGAAAAACAAAACAAGGTTTCAGTGGGCTAAAGAAAAGCAATCATGGACTGTGGATGCCTGGATCAGAGTGATATTCAGTGATGAATCACGAATCCGCGTTGGGCAGGGTGATGATGCTGGAACATTTGTTTGGTGTCGTTCCAATGAAATTTATAAAGACAGCTGCTTGAAGAAAACATGCAAATTTCCACAACTGTTAATGATACGGGTTGTATGTCAGGTAAAGGTATGAGAGAGATGACAGTCATTAGATGACAGTCAAGTTTATATTGAGATTTTGGACATGTTTCTTACTCCATCAACTGAAAGGATGTTTGGTGATGATGACATCGTTCTTCAGGATGATAATGCATCGTGCCACAGGGCAAAAGCTGTGAAAACTTTCCTTCAAGAAAGACATATAATGTTAATGGCATGGCCGGCAAATAGTTCAACCTGCACATGCTGATCTGGCAAGAGAAAGTTGGAGACAGAAGGTTGGAATGTTGAATGAAAATAGTTTTGTGGCATTTCTGTGATTGTTTTTTTTTTTCTACACAATTGAACAATTGAATGAACATCTTCCACAAGTAGTGACTTCATAATTTTTGCCAGGGGTTGTGTAACGCACCTGGTAGTCTGTCGGTGCTTGTTGACATTTATTAAAAATCATACAGTACACATTCTGGTTCAAGGGCACAGGGACAATCAGTCCATGGCTGCATTCAGAGTGTCCAATTTTTCACTCACTTACCCACTCACTCACCTACCAACCCACTCACTTACCCACTCATTCACTTACTTACTCACACACGCACCCACCAATTTACTCACTTACTCACCCACCCACATACTCACTCGCTCACACACTCATTCACCCACTTAACTCACTCGCTCACACACTCACCCACCCACCTATTTACTCACTTACTTTTCCACCCACTTACTCACTAACTCACCAGCCTACCCACTCATCCACCCACTCGCTCACTCACTCACTCACTCACTCACTCACCCATCCATTCACTGACTCATTCACACATCCACCCAGCCATTTACATTCCTGTTCAAAAAATATGAGCCTGTCTGGAGTATGAGTATGTCTGTATTTTCCAAAATTTTAGTAATTATTATCTATAACATAAATATATTGAATAAGTATGCGAATTCTATTAGATAGTCAATATGGAATTGCTTTCCTTTTAGATTTTCGCAAACATTCAAGTCTCTTGGTTAGACTGGCTGAAAGTTTCTTGCATCTGCAAATGTCCAAATTCGTCCACTCGTACTTGGCAGCCTCCCAAAGTTCAGTGGTGTTACTAAACTTTCGTTCAACTAATTTACGTTGGATGTGTGCCCAGATGTTCTGTATTGGGTTTAAATCTGTTATGTTTTAAAACTAATTATTTGATATAAATTAGCTGGTGTTCAGACAAACCATCACCATTAACTGGTAATGATGCATTCTTGGCTGTTACATACTTTTGCCGCTATACTTACAAATATGTAATTTCAATGTTGGCTCAATTTTTTTTGCCCAGGAATGTACTCACTCGCTCACTCACTCACTCACTCTCTCACTCTATAGTGTTCACAGCATTTTACACTGATTAGGCGTTAAGGACAGACAGCTGTTGGCACATTTTTGACACTATGGGAATGGTACACCAGAAATATTTGTATTGGTCAATTCAATTCAAAGAAAATTTTATTAGCATGAATGTTACAGCAACTTTGCTGTCAAAGTCACACAGTGATCAGACATAACACCTTAACACCACCTGATTGGTCTGTAGTTAGACAGCCCCATATGCAGCAAGCTGCAATGCACTGTGTATTCTGACAGCTTTTTACCATAAACACCATTAACAGTTTCAGCAGTTTGTGCTACAATAGTTTTTACTTCTCACGCACATAATGAGCCTTACAGGAATAACTGATGCACTTTTTTAATGATGCGACTCACACCTGGCATAGATTTAAATGCTGTTTTGAAAATAGCTTTTGCTTGACTAAATGGCTTAGCATAAAAGCTTTTTGGTGTGAAATGGCCTTTAGTATTCATAACTGAGTTGTAAATTGAGAAAAACTGTCTTGTATCCAATGAAAATAGGGTTTGTTTGAATATACATAGATATACATTGTGTACATATATCTCTTCAGGGAGATTGGTGTCTCTTTGGACCAATCTGTGTTCAGATGTTTGTGGCATTTATCAGAGTTTAATCAACTGTTGTGTCCCAAAGAGACTTGAATGTGATGGTTGTGTGTGTGTGTGTGTGTGTGTGTGTGTGTGTGTGTGTGTGTGTGTGTGTGTGTGTGTGTGTGTGTGTGTGTTCCTAGCAGAAAATAGCTTACCTGCATATGTATATTTGAAGAGTGTGATCACCTTAAAGGTTTTTTTTATTTTTTTTGTCTCAATCACTGCTTTGCTGCCATGACAACTGCATTCATGATGACATCACTATCTCTGAGTGAGTCACACTGCGCAGGTTGGTGCCATAAAATATGCTGTACGCAGTGATGTGTGTAAGAGAAAGACATAGGCAGACAGCAAGACACAACACTAGATGATTAGATACTACATGATTGGCAATATTAGCCATCATGTCTTCAAATGAACAGATATGAACATATGTAATTGAACACTCTACTTTCTGCAGAAATTTAGTAGACACCCACAATTTTATTCATCTATGTACCAAAAATAACACATCTTTGTTTGGGGAATTTTATGGTTACAATAATGAAAAGCAAAAGGTGAAAGAATTAAAAAGATATGGAGAACACAGCACATACATATATTATTAAAAGTGTATTGCACAACAGGTTCCTAATTATTCATTTCATTCTTTATATTCTGGGATGTACATTCACATAAGAGAAGCTTACTCAGCTGTGATATTAATGGAACAAAGACAAATACCATGGTAATTAGGGCTGCACAATTAATCTTGTATTTGTGATCGAGCTTTCACAGATTTTTGGCTTCCTTACTTAAGCTATTTTTAGTTTAGTACATTTATATTTTCATTGCCTGTTTTAAATATAATCATATACATTTATAAGGGTTAAGGGCCTTGCTCAAGTGGCAGCTTGGTGGTACTGGGATTTGAACCCTCAACCTTCTGTAACCCAAAGCCTTATCCATTGACCCACCACTGCCCATATCATACAATGAGTATTTTGTTGTTGCTGTTTTTCTGATTTGATATGGTGATGTGTTCAGGTCAGTCGTAATAAAAAAGCAATTTTACTCCTAAAGTGAATTAACTGGATGCGAATTGAGATTTCAACACTTAGCATGATGATCATTTTAGCCGCTATTGTGCAACCCTAATATTCATGATATTACTGGAAATATTACACACGATATCATCTACATTTCTACCTTGAACATCAAATGAAAGTAAAATCAAGCTCCCAGCAGACGTGATATATGTGGTCATAAAAATGCAAAAGGAAAATTTATCCCAGTTATATTACAGTGACAAATGACGTATAGGTAGCTGTGACTTTATGAGCTCCACTGGTGAATCAATTGCAAATTCATTACCACAGCTGGGTCATTATACGCTCTTCTAAAACCATGAAGGTTTAGGCCACTGTTGAGAAGCTGCAATCTATGTGACTGTCCTGCACATGCAAGGCAGAATAGAATTACCACTGAATTAAATTACAAACATAACAGTGTCTCAAAAATAGCCAACATTTCTAAAGAGCACATAAAAAAAAGATTTACTGTTTTCTGCACCACTGAAGAGCTCATTAAGTACTGAATTATGCTCTTTACCTTTTTAAACAATTTATTTGGTCCATTATGGTTGTAAGAGGAAGCAGCAAAATCATTTCATATCAGATGTCAGCACCCTGCTAGGCCTCACATTATTCCTTATTAAAAAAAAAAAAAAAAAAAAAAAGCAAATATTTCACCACTGAGTGGCAGTATAAAACAAGAAGTATTTGCCTCTACTTAGTGCAACAATATTCTCATAAGTATTGCAGCAGGAATATTGCGGAAACACATAAGAGTTTCGAAGGAAGGATGTGTTCACGTTGACTATACCAGAGGGGGGGGGAAAGCAAAAGACATTTCGACAATATTAATACAATTATGATCATTTGATAACTGCTAAGGCTGTACACTGAGGCACACGAAAACGATTATATGTCGTTAGGACTGCAGAGAAAGTCAGCTCGGATTAGAAAAACAGTAAGAACAGTGACGACCACACCAGCAACAACAAACATCACTTTAATACTCTCAGGACTGGTGTGGACAGCTACTAGCACAGAAAGTCATAGACTGAGGCATTTGTTTTCCAACACACACACACACACACACACACACACACACACAACCACACACACACACGCACACACGCACACACACACTTACAGTGTCACACTACAGACATATATATCCACACCTTTTTTTGCACATACATTACAAATGCAATTTTCTCACATTTCCACTTTACACTTTTTCACACTTTCACATATCGACACCGACTGATATCCTATACAGAGTGTACTTTTGTGTTTAAACACAAATGCAGCAGTGTTGTAATATGAAAGCAGGTCTCATGAAACATTTACATTTTACTACTTACATATACATATTTTCTAATTGTTAAGGCTAGCAAAATTCCTTTTTGATTAACAACCCAGGACAAGTGTAAGACGATAAATATTCTGCATTTCAAAGCAAGATATTTAAATTTTGGTCAGTATTTTGTCATCACAGCTGATGAAGACCTCCAGTACAGGATCAGTGGCAAAATTGGATAGTAGGTTATGGTGGTATGTCCAATATCCATAGAAATTACTACACTACCCAAGCGTTTATTTACTTTTGGACCATATTCAGAGTTGGAGACTTAATTTACTTAAGAGTTCAGTTTGTGTGTCTTATGTTCCATATATATACATATAAAGTATGTATGAGTAGTACTGGGGTTTTCAATAGTGCCAGGACCACTGTGTTTAAGGCCAACAAATTCAGTGGACAGAAAATTGTAAGAGAAATTAAATGATGTTTTGTCATATTTTATTTCTGTTGCTGTCAGCTGCAATATGATGTAATATAGAACCAAAACAACCAACCAACAAATAAAAAAACAAACAAGTCAAGTCTAATGCACTGATATATAAATAAAAGATGGCAATAGAAGTCTAGTATGTTTCCTTTGTATTGCCATGAATGAAAAAGTACTTTTCACATGAATCACTGCACATTTGTTTAATTTAACAATATCATTTGTACTCTTACTCAGCAGCTTATAAAATAGCACTTGATCCAGTAATCATATTATTATTATTATTATTATTAGTAGTAGTAGTAGTAGTAGTAGTAGTATTACATAATGAATTAGAACTAAAATGATGTATCCAGTGTTGCAGGATGAGCTGGTTACCTCATAGCTCTCAACTCAAACTTTAACTTTGTTTTTTTTTAGCTTTATTTCAATAAATTTTTAATTAAATAAAATAATGCCAGGATTTTGTTAATTCCCTGCTGACTGAAAGATAAGCTGATTGGGCATTCTTCCGCTGTGTGTAGGCATATTTTATTGAGATATAATCTGGTCTAGATTAAGAGTACTGTCTTCAATTAGAAGCCGTCCTCTCTGAAATCCTTGATAGTGTGACAAATTCAAGGTGGCATATTGTGTCTACATCAAATTGCCAACCAGTGATACTGGACTTAATACTGTTCCTCATTCATGCTAGTTTATGTTCAGTGTCAGAATAGAATATACTTAGGATCTAAACATCTTAGGATACAGAACACATCTGTCCAATTAGTGTGCAAGTGTGCATTAATGTTTGAGTTTTAAATATTAATGTGTGCAATTTTAGTATTTTAGTTTTAGAGCCTGCATGTGTATCTCAACTCTAAATACGGTCCTTTATTTGTGGAAGGATTAAGGACATTTTGTTCATTGTTCAGGTAAGCATACTGGCTGTTTGACATTTCGACAAAATTTAAAGGAGAAAAAATCTTAAAAATATAGAGCTGCCCCAGTTTCTCAGACATATTTGATAAATGTGCATGGTTCTATTGAATCAAAATTTCAAGGATCAGGAAAATTATGTATTGAATTGGCTTTTGAAATAATGCAGGGTCTTCAATAGCTTATCTTTATAAGCTTGGGCCTGAAAGTCACAAAGGCATGGTACAAATGTCTGATAAGAGATGCAGATCACTGCAAAACCAAAGATATAGGCTTTCATCACTCCCCACTTACTCCCTCAACTGTCTCAAAACCGGTTTCAAATTCTACTGCATTCTACTATATGTACATAGTGTTATAATTCAACTCTTACTAACCTACTTCTGTCTAAGTGTCTGTACATGTTGCTTCACACCTCCTGTTCTATACGTACATCCTCCCACCCTCTCTCACCCTCTCCCTCTTCTTCTCCCTTACTTCTGCATGTCACACTGCAGTAGAAGAACGATGGAAGGGTCGCTTTTGGCCGCCTCCTTAAACTCCTCCAGTGTGATTTCATCATTATGGTCTTTGTCCATCTTGCTGAAGATCTTGTCCACACGTTGCTGAGGTGTCAAGCCATCTTCGTTCATGCGCATCATAATCACTGTGCCAACCATTTTATAAATTGCCTGAGAGACATAACAAACATAGATGGCAAGGCGGTGGAGATAAAATAAAGATAAATTAGGTCCTAGCATAATTAACCCAAACAAAAAATGCTAATGAGCTGTCTTCCTCATGTTAAAGTGTATAATAAAAGTCATACCTCTATAATTTCAAGCATCTCCATGCGTGTAATCTTGCCATCTCCATCCAAATCATACATATTAAACGCCCAGTTGAGTTTCTGCTCAAAGCTTCCTCGTGAGGTGATGGACAGGGCACAGATGAACTCCCTGAAGTCAATTGTGCCATCACCATTTTTGTCAAAAGTGCGAAAGGCATGCTGAGCAAATTTGGAGGCATCCCCGTAGGGAAAGAACTGTAACATATAACAGTATTACTGTAAGTCATTTAGGGTGTAATATTTCTTGGCATACCTTAGTCTGGAACGAACATGCTTAAGTGAGTTCAGAAAGTATTCCATCCAGTATACCAATCTTTTCTAATAATGAATGGTAAATTCCAGCAAAACCAAATGCTTCTCCCATGGTTGATTTTTTACACAATTATTTACATATACCAAAGAATTGTGTGTGTGAAAAATTGTGAAAAATCCAACCTTTTAACTGCATGATGACAGAAGTAGAATGTGGGCATTCACAAACAAGGATCAGTCAATCACAGCCATTAAAATTAAGCATTTGGCAGCAGCAAGACTTAATTGTTTACAAATGCATCTTTTTGATTGGGGCATTTTAATACCTTTCGTGTGAGCTACGTGGAAGGTACTGTGACACGCTGATTTTAGTTCTGTAGGAAAGTATGTGTGTGTTTGTCTGTCCGCATTCCACGAGTGCACTCTTGGTCTTGTTAAGTTATTAAGTTCAGCAAGCTACTGATTAGCTGAATCATATGTTTAGATAATTAGAAGTTCAGCTTCGTCTTCAAGTTAGACAGAGCATCCATGTGTCCAAAGACTCAGAGAAGGTACGTTTTTAAATTCGAATTTTTAACTGATGACATAGTAACTAATGTCATGACTGTAGTAATGTTATTAGTAGTATTAGCATAAACACGTCATTCAGGTAACGTAACCTAACATTAGGCCCTATTATACAACAATAATTTGTGTTATTTAAACTAAAATTCTATAACAAATTTTGCATATTTTTCCCACCAAAAGTAAAATTTAAGAGTCACATGTGACATTATATATACCAGTTGATGCCAGGCGAAAGGTCAGTGAATGTGTCTGTTCACTCCACCAGTCATCTTGAAGATAATTTATTTCATGGACATTAAGTAGTTACAGGGCAGCAAGGTGGGGTATTTGTTAGCACGTCACCTCACAGGAAGAAAATCCTGGGTTTGAGTCCCAGGCTCTGTGAGGGCATTTCTGTGTGGAGTTTGCAAGTTCTCCCCATGTTTGTGTGGGTTTCCTCTGGGTACTCTTGTTTCCTCCCAATGTCCAAAGAAATTCACATTAGGCTAATTGGCTGCTCCAGATTGCCCCTAGGTGTGAGTATGAATGTGATTGGTTGTGTGAGTTGGCCCTGCAATGGACTGGCAAGCTGTACAGGGTGTAACCTTCCTTTGCTCACAGCTGCTTGAGGTAGACTGCAGCCTCCATGGAACCCTAGTAGGACAAAGCAGTTCAGCAAATGAATGAAAATTTTGATAAGCCCATTTGGAAAATACTAGAACCCAGGACTTTCTTGCTGTGAGGTGGGCATGCTAACCACTACATCACTGTGCCACCCCATATAAAAATTCAAAAACAAGAATTGTTTGTCTAAATAACAACCAATGAAACTGAGTGACAGTAATTCTACAGTAATTATACTTAATCCAACATCAAGATCGAGACCATGGTAACAGTGCATACAGTAAAAGCATCTGTGAAACCATCCAGCTGGAACCTTTGGTTTGGTAATTATAATTAATGGGAAAAACAGCCCTGCAGGTATTTGTGCAAACAGACTTACCTTGACATAAAGCTGCTGGAACTCCTCCAGATTAAGAATGCCAGAGGGACAGTCCTTCAAGAACCCTTTATACCACTGCTTCAACTCTGCCTCGTTGAACTCTGTATTCTTGGTCAGATCATCCAGAACCTCTGGAGCAAGCTTGCTGTTGTGTTTCCCCATGTTTAATAGCCTGCCTATGGATAAAAATAGTCATGGTAGCTGATAAACATCATTTGTCCTGCCTTTAGATTCATTTGACACGTTTGTGTCATGCCAAAAAATGACTTCAAATGTCTGTGAATTTCTGGTGATTAGCCAATATAATTTAGATTAGCATTCCCTAAACCTCTCTTATCCTTTAGACCCTGGTTTTATCCTGGTACTGTCAATATGCCTTAAAACATGACACATATCTGTTCACCTAGGAGCTGGAGATATATTTGGCAAGGCCACATTTCTATGAGCTTTAAAAATGGTTATTTGGGTACACATGAAAAATGGGGTGCCACTGTAAAGAGTCATTACCTGGACTCTTGGCTTATTAAGGTTAATTAAATATTTAACAGGTCTAAATACTTGACGAGGAGCTATAATGGATAAATGCAGCAGTGGTTATGCACCAGAGCTGCTGGAGCCCAGTCGCCCACAGCACATTTCTCTCCTCCTGACAGGAGGCCATTTATGTGTGATCATGATGACTAATCAGAGGTAAGCATTCATCTCTATCCCCATTCTTTCACCACCACTTGCTCTATTCTGCTCCCTCTTTCTTTGACCTTTTTTGGAAATCTCAGGTAATTTCTGCTCCTCTGGGCATCACACCCATTCAATGGCTTCAGACAGGAAGCTTTAATTGAACATCAGAGCAGGTAATGAACTTTAAAACTAATCACATATGCTACATGATACTTTTCAGGCAATGAAATGATTCACGTTCTTTTTAAATGTATTTAAAGTAGTACATTTTGGTATTATATGCTAGCCATTGGTTCAGCTAACACCCAGTTAATCACTGACTTTAACAGAGTACTGTATTGCATTGCATTGCATGGTATTGTATTGTTACCTCCACCAAGGGGTACTTGTGTACTTGTCTGTCTGTGTGTGTGCCTTTGATCACAATAACTCAAAATCTAATTGATGGATTACCATGAAATTTTCAACAAATATGGGTCTTCGGCCAATTAAGAACTAATTACATTTTGAACATGATCAGGAACTGGGTCCGGATCCAGGAGTGTTTTGAAACTTTTTTTTAACATTCAGCGATAGGGCAAGGAAGTGGGAGAAAGAAGCTCAAGCTCAAAAATAATTACTCATGATATAATAGTATATACATATGATCAGTGCAGTTGAGCCATCTATGTAGATTTTTGATCTGTGTCAGCATTTCTGTGATATAAAGAAATGACCACTATATTTTGCATGTTGGTACAAGTTTGAGTGGGTTTTTTGGGCAAAATGTCTACATGACAATCAGTCTGCAGTAAACAAACACATGTTAAATGTAACAGGCAAGAATGTGAGCTGATGTTCAAAGGAACGTTAGTAGATGAATAAGGACGAATCGCTGTCGCTGGACCTCCACGTGAATACAAGCGGCTAAAATGAGCTTCCTTCCCAGGGGGGCAGGGCTCTCCCTTAGAGATAGGGTGAGAAGTTCGGTCATCCGGGAGAAGCTCGGAGTAGAACTGCTGCTCCTCCGCATCGATAGGAGCCAGATGAGGTGGCTCGGGCATCTGATTAGAATGCCTCCTGAACGCCTTCCTGGTGTGGCGTTTTGGGCATGTCCAACCGGAAAGAGACCCCAGGGTCGACCCAGAACATGCTGGTGGGACTCGGTGTCCCCCCGGAGGAGCTGGAGGAGGTGGCTGGCAAGAGGGACATCTGGACCTCACTGCTTAGGCTGCTGCCCCCACGACCCTACCCCAGATTAAGCAGAAGAAGATGAAGACGATGAAGATGAGCTGGCGCTGGACCAATCACAAAACATGTTGCTCATTCTGTGCCCCACTTAGGCATGCACACATGAATAGCAAGCATGTATGTCTTTCAAAGTAATTTAGACTTATTGTTAGCTTAATTAATTCATTCATTTTCTAAGTCGCTTAATCCTTTTTAGGGTTGCGGTGGGGCTGGCGCCCATCTCAGCCAAATCTGAGCGAGGACGGGGTACACCCTGGACAGCTCGCCTGGCCATCGCAGGGCTAACAGACACAAAACCATTCACATTCACACCTAGGGGTAATTTGGAACAGCCAGTTAGTCTACTGTGCATGTTTTTGGACTGTAGGAGTAAACCGGAGAACCCGGAGAAAACCCATGCAAGCATGGGAGAATATGAAAACTCCACACAGAAATGCCTGAGACCGGGAATCAAACCCAGGTCTTCTTGCTGTGAGGCAGACGAGCTAACCATGACGCCACTGTGCCACCTTTTCTCGTTAGCTTTAGTTCATTAATTCATTCATTCATTTATTAATTCATTTATTCATTCATTTATTTATTCATTCATTTGTTTATTTATTTATTTATTTATTATTTTCAAACTCATTGATCTTTAACTTTGTTATTAGTATTTTTCCACTCTAGTATTTTTTAACCCTTTGTACTGCTGGTAACTAAATGTAGACTTTTGTGTAAGCTTATAGCAAAATGAGTTTTGTTTGAAATTCTTCCATTGGAGCATATGTACACACGTAATACAGGGTACTTCCTTGGGCCAGTAAACTCACTCACTATTGCAAACACCTTGAGATAATGACTGTTATCAGTGTAAATTTAATCCTGCTGCTTAATCCTACTAGGGTCATTGGGAGGCTGGAGACAATCTCAGCCAACTCTGGGTGAAGGCGGAGTATACAATGAACAGCTTGCCAGTCCATCACAGCGCCAACACATATAACTGTTCACCCTAGGGGCAGTTTGGAACAGCCAGTTTTCCTAATGTGCATGTCTTTGAGTCTATGAGAGGAAACTGGTGTAACTGGAGGAAACCCATACAAGCACAGGGAGAACATGCAAACTCAACACAGCAATGTCCTTGGCAGGTCCTTCTTGCTGTGAGTGCTAACCACTACGCCACCGTGCCACCCAGAATTGAAATCTTGTCAAATTTAAAACCCCAGATATCAAGTTTATAGTAATTGAATATCATCCCCAAATAGCAGTGTTTTTCCTTGATTACTAATAATCAGTATTGGTATTGTCATACATAAAAAAGACAATTGATCCCTACCTATCCCCCTATTGTGTTTTATATCACTACATTGCACCACACTGTATTGGAGTCATAACATTAAAGCTATGATAAAGTTTTGTTTTTTTTCCCCTGAGGCATTTTATATTTTTTGTAAAATGCACTCGGGCACGCATGACCAGTGTCGTCCACAAGACTAGGAAGACATATTCTTAAGGTAGTCTACAGCTGTGAGTATTAATAATAGCTATACCTGTTGTTCAAATTCATTATGATAATGTTAAGTGTTTTCTTACATGTGAATTACACTTGACGGAAATGGATGCATAATGGGGCTGATGGACTAAGAGACCAATTACTCTATTTTCCCCTTTTTGCAATTCTGTAGTACTTCGGCTGATTAAAATGGGATCAGTGTCTTGTCGCATGACCCAGTTTCTTCAAAAATTCAGCTGTTCAACAGATGGCCTAACAACTACTTCCAAAAAAGTTTGGTAAAAAGAAATATTCAATGTAGACTCATTAAGCTATGCCTATTGACCAGTGATCTCCATCTTGGTTTTATCTGGACATCACTCCTGAAAGCTTTTTGTAACTTCGCTTACTTCAGCTACTGTAGCATGTTCAGCTTGTGCTTAGCTACTCTCATACAGAACATGTGTTTACCTTTTTTGTTTTGGCAGTTACATACTATAAAATTTCACTGGCCACTCCCAGAATGCTATGCAGCAAAAAGTGCTTCTATGAGCTATTTGCTGATGTCTTTTCTTTTTGGCCTGGTGACAAATGTGAACATTCCACACAACCAAAGTTCCACTTTTTTAATGGTAACCACACATCCTCAATCAGCTCCTCACTGCAAATCATTTTTAATTGCTACAGAAACAGGTACTTAATTTTACCCACATCTTGTCTGCAAATTGGCTGAAACAAAGAAACAAGAAATTACACTATGGGGGCACTCACAGTGCAAGGTACCACCACCATGCAGCATGTATAAGAAAGTAAATAGGCCCTATATGGATACTGGTTTTAATTATCCATGTGCTTGTCTTATGTTCTATAGCATGTGGACATGACCAAATTAGTGGAAAAGGTTTTTTTTACGAAGAATTTAAAAGTGGCTGGGGTTTGACATTTTAGGGTCACTCAAGGTCAAAGGTAATTTTCTCATTTGAAAGTGCATATATGGTTTCCTATTAGTTTTCCATAATAACAGCATGTCTGTTGGCACTCATCTCAAAGTTATAAGCACTCTATCTCCAAAACTTTAAGACCTTGCTCTGACTTTCACTTCAAGTTATCTCTGGGACTCAGGTAGGCTGGTGTTCCCACCAAGTTTGGTGAAAATTATTGCAGAGGTGTGGTCAGGTCAGAAACAAACAAACAAAAAAAAAACAGATGGGTGGACAGACAGACCAAAAATGGGTTGGTACCCCCTGAACAGCTCGCCAGACCATTGCAGGGCCAACACACATATAATAACCATCCGCACTCACACTCACACCTAGGGGTGATTTGGAACAGCCAATTAGCCTACTGTGCATGTTTTTGGACTGTGGGAGGAAAACAGAGTACCCGGAGGAATCCCACGGAAACATGGAGAGAACATGCAAACTCCACTGTGTTAACCACTGCGCCACCATGCCGCCTTGTGTTATATAATGATAAAATTATTGAAATTTTAGGGCCAAGTGAGGATTGTTTTGTTATAGTTTATAGAAAATCACAAAGCCTGTGATTGTGAAGATGTACACTCGCTATTGCTGTGTGGTTTGTATTCTGGAGACATACCACTCAGTCACTGATTAGTTGACAAGAGCTGTGGTTTCATAAAATAATTTAAAAATCAATCTGATGCAAGGTCTTGCATGTGAGAGTCCAGGTCTGATGGCTGCCAGAATTGTGGAATAGTATTTTACCTCACCAACACATCTCATTAAACTCATCAGCCAATTACCCTGGAATTTGGTCTACATTTAGGGGGTGAGAAAAAAATAACACACTTTTTTAACCATACCTAATGCTGAACTGAACAGTTGACATCAATCAATCACATTATTCCCTAGCAGGACACACATAAGAGTTTTAGTGAAAATGTTCCCAACAATAATGTGCTACTTGTCCATACTATAAGCAGAGCTTTTTTTTTTTATGTGGATTGAATCAACACCTGCTGAATTCTGCTACAATTGCACACTACAGTTAGTTAAAGAGTCCATTTACAGCAGTGTGATTATAGTTAAAGTGGTGCTATAAATGAACAGTAATCAGACAACACTACTAGAGTTCATCCACCTGAAAAAGCCACTAACTGGAGAAGAACCAGGTACAGAGAGTAAACAGTCCTTGTACACTACTTCAAGCTCTACTTAGTATGAAATGCCTTAGCGGTTATTTAGTCAGTGTTATACTTCAAACAGAAAAAAGTGTAAGAAAAAAATCTTTTTTGCCTCTTTAGCAGGAAAATCTTAATATTCAAAATCTAAATATCCCATATTAACTACATTTAAAGACAAAACATTTGACTAATACTGCAAAATGCATTGCAAAATATAAACGAAACACTATGAGATATATTTTAATGAAGTGGTGTTTAAATATAGAGGTTCATGTAAGAACAGTTAAAAGGTACAAAAACAATCCCTGCTAAAGCAGAAAGAGATAAGGGCTGTCTCTGATGTCAGGCCTCTTTTATGTATTTCTCTATGAATGTTTGCAACTGACACAGGATAATCATAGCTAGTCAATGATACAGATTCAGAGGATCGGGGTCTGATGGATGATGAGGAAATGAGTTGGTGACACAAGAAGCACTTCAAAATTAAATAAAAAATGATGGCAAAACAGACATGGAAACACTGTGATTTAACAAAAACTCCTCACTATGTCTCTCTGCTGGTCTGGAACGCCTTGGAAGAGCTGAAGGAAGTGGCAGGGGAGAGGGACATCTGGACCTCACTGCTTAGGCTGCTGCCCCCGCGACCCGACCCCGGAACAAGCAGAAGAAGATGAAGATGAAGATTTAGGCACTGCCTTAAGGCGGAGCTTCCAATAAATATTTCTATTGATAATTGTCCGAGGCTGGGGTTTTATGGGTGGAGGGCTCCTTTAAGGGATGAATCAACTTCAGCTCTGGAGGAAATAAATAAATAAACCTCCCCTGCATGTTCTGGCTACAGTCTGTAGTAAAGTCAGGAAAGGTTAACACTGAGTTTACTTTTCATCTCCTTTCACTAGCTGATTTCCAGCTTCATATGTATCACCAGTTTTGTCAGTTGAATTATCCATTTAATGAGTTCATGTTCCGTGCAAACTTTAATGTTTAGTGTTGTTTTGCTCATCAAAAATTTGTCTGCTGATGTGAGATTTCACTTAGACTGTGCGTTTCTTTTATTTCATGTGAGTCTGAGTGGTGGCGAATGAATCTCTATTTTTTGGGTTTCAGTTTTGCTATTGATAATAAATTAGTTTTTTTTATTGGTGATGAAGCAGCCTTATGGGGTTGGGATGCTCTGTAAAATGTGATAAATTGACCACAGGGGTCCAGACGCTCCTGCCAAAAGGACCATTTCATAATATGCCAATATAAAACAAGCATAGCAAGTTTGAAAGCCCCAGCTTCATTTTGAAACATTTTTAACCAGGTATTCCAAACTATGGGTCATGACCATATGTGAGGTCCATATGATTTACGAACAGGGCGAAACTCCAAATCTCTGCTTTTATTTAATTCATTTATTTTACAAATTAATACATCACTTTAACTATGTAGACATTTTATGTGCTACTATTTAGAACTGTAAGTGGAAGTCACATTTAAACAAGCCACATTTAAATTAAAAGTGTTCTTTTGGTCTTTTTCACTATCTTGATATGCACTTGATATGCAACTATTTCACATCTTAATCAGTGTCCTTCAATTTGTGTGTAGAACATCTGTATCTACTCGCCAGGTTCCTCCTGGTTTCCTGTGGTGTTTTGTTTCTATTTAATGATGAAAATTTTTCACACACACACACACACACACACACACACACACACACACACACACACACACACACACACACACACACACAC
>JBCNYH010000001.1:47925317-47935330 GCA_039654325.1 Tandanus tandanus | reverse complement strand
CCGCCTGTATGAGCTGTTCTCTGTCTTTCTCAATGCATTTTGCCCTTATAAGGAGAGAGTGAGAGCAGTGAGCGGGGGCGAGAGAGCGTGCAGTTGGACTATACTAACTGCAAACACGTTGCAGGGGTGTGTGGAAATGCTAGAGAAGGCAAGTAATGGGGAGTAACACAGCTTCTTTGAGGCTGCAAATGAAGGGCCAAAAATAGGCTACTTGGGTGAACTGAGCAAGTTCGTGGTAGGGAGAAAGGAGGAAGGGGAATAAAAGAGAAAAAGTAAAGAGGGCAAAAGAGGGCATAGTAGAGTAAGCTGATCTCTGTGGGATGATGGCACATTACAGAATGTTACACTGGGTTATTTTTAGATACATACATAGAGTGTCAATCCAGATCTGAGAACAGCAGGGATTGAAAAGGGCTACGTCTGATTGTTCCACTTCCACAATATAATACCTGAGAAAATGAGAATTGCTGACCTGAATATTTTTCGGTTTTCATTTCTCCAAAATACCCAAATACTTAATAAAATAGCAGATGATTCAAAAATTGGACCAAAATATGCAAGGCCAGGTACAAGCACAGACAAATTCCTCTCTAACCTCTGCAGCCGATAAACAGAATGAGCATGGGAGTGAATTTACAGGGATGTCTTAATTCTTTATTGTGACCAACGCATTTAATTTCATACCACAATCAATCAGTGAAAGACCCAGAACTGTATTCCTGCAGAGCCTTCTACAACTGCAGTCATGCTTAAAAATAGTGAGCTTCGTACAGTCATACAGTAGGTGGGTGTGAATTTGTATTGCAAATACCCTCACACACTGCTTACTGCTTTTTATTTTATATATAGAGTTGGACACAAGATTGGTCAACTGACCCAATAAAATAAAGTATAGAATATTAATTATGAATGACTTTAAGCTACACACACAGTATTCCCTGAAATAAATATTTAAACAAGTAAGTCAGATTAACCATCTCCTGAAGTAATACAAATGTATAACTGTTATCGGAAAAAACTCGATGCAGTTCATGAAATTAAAAATTCATTTGAGCTGTTCAGGGTGTTCAGAGCTGTTCATTTGAGCTGTTCGCCCAGAGTCGGCTACCGTAGTGGAATTAAGCGGTTTGGTGAATGAATGAATGAATAAATAAACAATTAATTCTTAGGTAATTAATTCTTGAAAATTAATCATTCATCAAGAACTAAGGCGGGTAGAGAAAAGAATCACCCCCTTCAAAATATTCACATTTTGTTGCTTTGGAGCCTGAAATGAAAACACACACAAATATATTTTTCGATTTCTCATTGCAACTTAAAACAGCCACGTGACAGATATAATAGCAACAGTTATGGGGTCACCCCTTCCCTGTGTCAGTCATTTGTGAAACCACCTTTTGCTTTGATTGCAGCCAAGAGTCTGTTGGAATAATTTTCTACCGACTTTCAATACCACATCTAGACTATGCAATATGCTTCCAGAGACTACAGAACTGCTCAATCATCATCTCTCTCTGATTTGCCAAACCGCTTAATCCTATTAGTGTCATGGGGAGGCTTTCAGCCGACACTGGGCGAGGGTAGGGTACATCCTGAACAGCTCGCCAGACAATCACAGGACCAACGCACATACAACCATTCACACTCACGCCTAGAGACAATTTAAAACAGCCAATTAGCCTAAGGCAGGGGTGCCCAATCCTGCTCCTGGAGATCTACCTTCCTGAAGATTTTATCTCCAACCGTAATGTGGCCCATGTGTAATCAGGTCTTAAGTCTTCATTTCAAAGTCTTAAGCCTTGATTAGATGATTAGGTGGTCAGGTGGGCATGATTAGGGTAAGAGTGAAGGTCTTCAGGAAGGCAGATCTCCAGAAGCAGGATTGTGCACCCCTGGCCTAATGTGTATGTCTTTGGACTGTGGTAGGAAACCAGAATATTCAAAGGAAACCCACACAAGCACGGGAAAAACATGCAAACTCCACACAGAAACACCCTTGCCGCGCCCAGGACTAAAACCCAGGACCTTCTTGCTGTGAGGCAGACGTGCTAACCATTACGACAACATGTCACTCTTGAGAGGTGCTCAAGTTCAATCAGATGGTGACCGTTGGTAGTCTGCAATCTTCAAGTCATTTCACAGGTCTTCAGTGGGGTTTTTATTTGGGCTCTGAATAGGCCATGCAAAGGCATTCAACTTTTTACCACTGCATGGTGAACTTCAGGTTATAGTCATGATGTCAGGTGAACCCATTAAACACTTTCTGGCAGAGGACAGCAGGTTTTCCTCAAGATTTGTTGGTATTTTGCCCCATCCATATGTCCTTCTATGTTGACAATTGCCTCAGTCCCTGCTGCAGAGAAACACAGCGACAACAAGATGCTGCCACCGCCATGCTTTATTGTAGGTATGGTGTGCTTTGGATGGTAAGCTGTTTTGGCTGTCTTCCAGTCATACAGTTTGACAAAAAAAAATTTGATTTTGGTCTTATCTGACCATAACTCACAGAGTTACTAAGAGTTATTAAGATTGTGTTTCTTTTATTGTTTTTTATTATTATTTTATATATTTCTCTTGACTGTTATAAGTTGCATTGAGCAAATACAGATGGAAAAAATGTGTGTGTCTTCACTTCAGGCTGCAAAGCAGCAAAGTGTATATATATTTTGAAGGCGGGTGATTCTATACCCACTGTATATACAATATGCTGTTGTAATTATAACATCTGTGATGCTCAGATTGAACATCCTTTTCTGTTTTTAAAATATAATCTCACTGTTCGGTGTTATATAAAAGGGGATGGGGTCCTTCCTTATGTTGTCTTGGTGAGTTCTTCCTCACCATTTGCCCAATAGGGGTTAAAATAATAATATACATACCTGACCCCAGATCAAGCGGATGAAGAAGAAGAAGAAGAAGAAGAAGAAGAAGAAGAAGATGATATAATTTTATATGAAGTTGTTTTGTGACAATGTCTACTGTGAAAAGCTTTATATAATTAATATTATAAATATTGAAATGAAATTAATTAAAAAGAAAAAGAAATAACAAAGTTTACACGTGTCTCATCACATAAACTCGCATGTGCTCATGCTCCCTTCTGAAGAGCCAGATTAGTATGATGTTTCAGATCATCATGTTTATTCAAACAAGAGTTGGCTAGCTTCTATCTTGCTTGCTGAGATGGCAGAAGCTCATGCTGTCTCACGGGTTCACTGGGAGGTCATGCAAAGAAAACACCAATCTCAGATAGTTGAACTGGTCACAGTAATATTTGGGTCACTGGGATAATAATGTAAATTTCTAGACATTGTGGACTAGAACATTTTGATGGGTATGTTTGTTGTTTTAAATGGGCACTGTCTCATGATGTGATAGTGATAACACACGCGTATGTATGTGTGAAGACATCATTCATATTTAAAATGATGAAAATGGCCTTGTCAATCTAAAAATCCATTTGTCCTTCATAGAGGCATTATTTATGCATCCATTTTTAGCTATTAACAACTAAGGTTACCTTCAATCCAGTAAATGGAATGGTATGATAATCATAGTTATAAAGAGTGGTGGAAAGTAACAGGACTGTTAATTTCCAATTAAAAAAAGAACATTTTGTGAAGAGATTAAACACGTTCATTCAAAGAAGTAGCTTATTTAAAAGGAGTAGTGTGCTTTTTTTCATTGTGAGTGCTTTTACCACTAACAACTTGAGCTAACCTATTTAGCATAAAACACAACCTTACCTGTCAAATTAGAGGGCTGTATTATTCCACAGCGGGCTTTAGAATGCAAACAAGAAGATGACACAAAAACAATATTGCCCTTCTTGATCGTGACATTGAAAAGCTCTTGCAGGTGGAGTCGTGGATATTCTACTGCTTTAACATTAATGCTGATTGAGGCATCCTCCACATCTCCTCCCACAGCCTACTTATGCCACACAAACTTTGACTCAATGTGATAATATGGAAGACTAAAAATAATGAAAGTATATTCAATGTCACTGTAATCTTAAGAAGTGGAAAACAATAAACTAACATAAAATCAGTAGAGGGACTAGTTGAAGGAATAGACAAAATATTTGTAATTCATTACTTCACCCTTCATTTTTTAAAGGTCATGGTGAAAGAATGTAATGCCGGTGGCTGAGGTGGTTAAAATGTTATTTGCGTTTAACTAGCCATATTTCGCTTCCTGTCAGACATGTTATTGGTCCAGCATGGCTCAAGTGCATCATAAAGTGCATAGCAAACAGGAAAATAGATCACAGAAAGGCCCAGGCAGTCAGCAATTTGTCAGGTTTAATCACATTTCATTTCTTATCTGCTCTCATAAGATGCATTCAGCAGGTGACATGCAGAGGTGTACAAAGATTCCTCTATCATGGCCAAAAAAACAAGTAGCATATTTTGATACATGCATATTAATTTTTGCTAAAACTAAATCTGAACTCCATTTGTTTTACACACTTATATAAATTTCTCTTTCCAAAGTGTACCCCAATCCTTCACCAAAAATGCAATAGCATCAAGAGCAAGGTAAATATGCCAGGCACACATGGATTATGGATTATCAATTCAACCCAAAGTGCAATCATTAACCTAAAAAAAAAAAAGCCTAGGAGTTTTATTATAACTTAGTAGATGGGTGTCTCATGAATATTCCTTCACACATTATGTGCACTTATTGACCTTTTTCATTATTGAATTTTTTTCAACATGATCCCATGCATGAATCACCTCCAAAATGTAATGGTTGGTTACTTAAGATATATTACACACAAACAAGCAAACGCAAAGGATTGAGATAGGAAAAGCATCACTGTCAGGCACAAATGGATTATGGTGAGGAGTGCATTATAATTTTATAATAAACAGTATAATTTTATTTTATACTTTCGCGTTTTCATTTTTGTACATATTTCTTACCATTTATTTCTTCACTTCATATTTATCATTGTCTCCTTTTAATTTTTGTCTCTAAGCTTAACGTTAATGTTTTCCTGAACAGTGAGTGAACCCGAAGTCAAATTCCTTGTTTGTGCATGCAGTAATCGGTAAACCTGATTCTGATTCTGAAAACTCTGCATAGAACTGCAGGTGTTTATAACTTGGCATAATTATAATGAAATGTCTCCCCCTAATGGGCATCTGCTGAACATTCATTCATTCATTCATTCATTCATTCATTCTCTAAGTAGCTTAATCCTAATTAGGGCCGCATGGAGGCTGACACCCATCTTAGCCGACTCTGGGCAAAGGCGGGGTACACCCTGAACAGCCATTGCAGGGCCAACACACTCACACCTAGGGGCAATTTGGAACAGCCAATTAGCCTACTGTGCATGTTTTTGGACTGTGGGAGAAAACCGGAGTACCTGGAGGAAACTCACGCAAGCAAGGGGAGAACATCAATCCCAGAACCTTCTTGCTGTGAGGTGGACGTGCCAACCATATAAGTCACAGAACAAGCCATGACCAAATAAAATATGCATAATATATTACATTCCTAGGTATAACAATGTACAAGACGTCAGTAGTGAGATAAGCAGTAGCAAACAGCAAAACAATTTGCCACATTAAAAGGACCCCACTGTGCTGATTGTGGCAGTTACCCTCTTGGACAATTTTGTGCATTTGTAATAATAATTTGTGATTCAGTCTAAATGATTCATTTGGTTAAAGTAGCAGCTTTTGTGATCTCACTCTGCAGACATTTGTGAGGTTTTAAATGCATTTACACAGTGACTCACTGACAACCGTGGTCAAACTTTTCATTAATTATAACCCATGGGCACCAATTAAGTTAAAAATATAGATGTACTTTAAAAGTTTGTATGTTCCATCACAGTATGATCTGGGTGATAGACAGACAAAAACATAGCCTCCATTGTACATCTGTTTATGTTGAAGAGGAACTAGAGCAAAGTACTTTCCTGTCAGTAACCACTTTTATAATGGCTTGGAAAACCCACTGATCCCATACCCCAAACCGATGTGATTACTGTTCTTAAGACTTACAGTGAGATGTGAGAAATGGGAAAAGACACCTAAAAGTCTTGACAAAACAAGTTATACCAAGTGACAATTATACATTGGCTCACACCTTTAAAAAGTGTAACTGCAAAACCCTGGAGCTGCTACCTATATGTACTACAGCCCTGCTCACACTACAGCATCAGATTCAGTTCCGAACTGATCTGAATCAATCTCTCTGTCCATATCAGACTCAAAAAAAGGAAGTAACTCTCCATACCAATAGGTGGCAGTTTACTTTCCTTGTAAAAAATATTCTCTATGTGATACTAAGTCTAAACCTTCTGAAAATAATTTGTGCATTAAATACTACACCCCTGATTAGTATCTAGTTGAATTATGCAGTTCTTCAGTGTAGATCAATTTAGTTGGTATATCCTACACAGGAATGGCACGATCTGATTGCTCCACTATTCCAAGTAGATAATGCTTGAATCAAAACACTCACAGTTTGTCACGGTCTCTTAGAGTAGGTGTCATCATCATTATCATCTTTTAAAATTGTAAAATATACCATGAAAGTTTTGTTTTTATTTATTTATTTGTTTGTTTGTTTATTTATTTTTAGGGATACCATGTAGTATATAGTAAAACACCTTTATGGAGCATGGCTGACTTCTGTTCCTATGTAGTTTGTACTAAATCCTGAATGAGTATGTTCAAAATACACCATTAGCTTCACAGCATTTAGCTTAGTTTACCTGACCTGGGAATTTCCGTGTAGAGTTATACTGTGTGCATGTTCTCCCTGTGCTTGTGTGGGTTTCCTCCAGTTCCCCGGTCTCTTCCCAAAGTTCAAATACATTCACATTAGGCTAAATAGCTGTTCCAAATTGCCCCTAGGTGTGGATATGAGTGTGAGTGTTTGTGTGTCTATTAGCCATGCGATGGTCTGGCGAGCAATTCAGGGTGAATCCTGTCTTCGCCAAGTGTCGGCTGAGATAGACTCCAGCCTCCCTGCGACCTTGATAGGATTAAACAGCCCGGAAAATGAGTGAGTGAGAGTAAGTGGATTTACTTGAAGCAGAGAAGGCATTCCGCTGCCAGCCTCAAATGTTGATTGAAAATTGCAGGCGATAAGCAACCCGACAACTGATGGCCAGCAGTTGCATCTGGGGTGTCAGGGCCCAAACTTTTTAGACTAACACAAAGAAGATGCATCCCTCATGATCAACTTGCCATACTCTATGGACCACCGGAATGGAATAACATGGATTCACCCGTTTCCCTTCCCTTGGCTTATTTTTTATTTATTATTATAAATCTGACCTTTTATTTCTGTCAGTAGGCTGGAGAGTATTGACTATTCAAACCCTATTTCTGTTATGTGACATCACTTTTATTTGCAGTTTAATCCCTAAAACTTAACAGGTATTCTCTTACAGACTGTACAGTAAGAATGCATGGCTATACAAGACCCAAAACTAATGATCAGCCAAACACTGTACAGCAATCAAGGCTTGCTGTTGACAATAATAAATAGTGCTACATCCTCCAAAGTTAAAAATCAATGCTCACACAACGTTGTCATGTTCAATACAATGAATAAGTATTATCAACGTGCAGTTATTCGATCTGAGTTAGATGATAGCACTGCAGGGGGGCACTGTAAATAACTGGCATAGCCCCAGTGCATTCTGAAGGCATACTGCAGAGATGATAATGATGAAGCCATGAATCATATATGAACTGAATGCAAATACACATCTGAAACATGCACTATTACACCATCTATATGACCATACCTCTAAAATAGGTCAACCGCGACTACCCATATCCCAGCTTCAGAGGTATAGAGATGTTGTGGGTGCTAGGGTGTGTGTTGACCCCAAGCTGGGGAGAACGAGGTGAGGAGGGGTGCAAAGAGACAGAATGAGATGAGGTAGGCTGGTGAGTACAAACAAGAGCCATTTTGTTCACGCTCTTCAAACCAGACGCAGAACGTTTGGCCAGTGGCATCACTACGGAGACTGGTCGTGTTTTTATTCGGGGAGACAACTCACACACGCCTGCTATGAGGGAGGGCAAATTGCATGCCAAAGTGTTAAATAACACCCCCCCACACACACCCCTCATACCCCACCCCATGCCATAAATGCATAAAAAAGCACACATACTCACACACTCCCCCCACTCATGCTTGTAGGCTTTGGAGATGTCAGTTGTTAGTCAGGGGGAGGGGGTGTGAAGGGGATAGGCTGGTGGGGGTCTTTGTAAAAGTGAGAGACAGAGAGACAGACACAAGAATATGAGAGGAAGAGAGGGAGGGAGGATGGAACAGAGCGTACTATTTCTGAGCTGCTAAGCAGAGAGGAAGAGAGTCTTGAGTGCAGAGACAGTCAGAGCTAGAGAGATCATTCAGTAACTGAGCAAGAGGAGTGCATGAGCAAGAGGCAGGCAGGAAAAGGGATTGACACACACATTTCACTCACTCACTCACTCACACACACACACACACACACACACACACACACACACACACACACACACACACACACACACAGCGTGAGGTTGACTCTAGTCGTGCGTTCAGGGAAGTCCACACAGCAGCTCACAGCGGAAGTGAAAGGAGTGCTGTTTTTTCACCCCTCATACTCTTCCTTTGTACTCTCCAAACAGGGGTCTCTTCTGATCCTTTAGCTTCTCTATTTTCTCTTTTTGTCACCCATTTCTTTTTTTTCCCCCCTGAAGACAGAGCAGGAGCACCACTGCCTCCCTCTAACCCTTCTTGCCGGTAAGCAGCATCACTAATGCTCTTTCTCCATTTTTCAGTTCCTCTGTCTGTCCCTTCTCTTTGTGTCTCTTTCTTTAATTCAGTTGGTATCACTTTAGCTGCAGCAGTGCAGAGTAGGAGGTAGCACATGGCAAGGGATGGCAGTTGCTCTTGTAACCATGCCGGCATCTTCTTCAGCCAGACTTTAGAGATTGCACCAGTAGAAAGAGGGAGGGATGGAGAAAACTGAGGGGTGTGCTAGTTTCCAAGGCAAGAGATCGGTCAAAAAGGGCTCGTCCTCTTTCTCAGCAGTGCATTGTAGTGTTGCAAATAGACACATTAACACACAGACACACACAGACACGCACACACACACGTACCTATGCTGCACAGTACGCTTCATCCTTTATACACATACACACCATTGCACTTATTCTTGAATATAGACTTCATACTCTTTTCATTGGTGTCAAATGGTGCTGTAAACTTACAGCACAAAATGACAGCTAACAGTGAAGTGAAAAGGCGTTTGAGTGTAAAACCGTCAGTTCCCATAACAACAGACAGGCTTGTACTGCATATCAGCTATTTCCTTTAAAGAATGGCAACCATTTCACCCTGCACACCAGATATTCAACAAGAACCCCATTCTCGCTTGGTTCGTAATGACATTTTACAGCTCATGTGACATTTCGATTGGCATGCAGAGCATGTAGTGCTAATTAACTTGTGAGCTGGCGTGTGATTGTGTGGTTTTTTTTTTTTAATCTCATGCATTTTCACACCTCCCTAAAACTCGCATCCTTGCAACAGGGGTGGAAAGAAATAGGGAGCAAATAAAAGAGAGAGAAGGAGGGAAAATGAATGAGATGGTGAATGGAGGAATGAACCACTCCTTTTTTCTCCCACTCATTTAACTGGAAGCTTTGGTTTATTTAAACCATGGAGGAGAAAATATTAGATGTGTTAATGAAGTGGCACAAAAAAGAAAATATGATTGGTTTTTGCTGGAAGTCTTTAAATCAGGCCTTTCAGGATGTGCAAATAGTGTGTGCTTTCCCCTAAGCCTCATGAACATATTCCCAGGAGTGTAATAAATGAGACAGGGAATTTATATTGAACTTTTTTCCTATTATTAATGTAGATGTACAGAAGTTCACATAGGCATTTGATACAATGCCATTAACCTTAACAACTGTATCCCAAATATTAGTCATAAAAATCAGTACAGTTTCAATATTTATTATTCAACAATATATATA
>JBCNYH010000001.1:47909890-47921922 GCA_039654325.1 Tandanus tandanus | reverse complement strand
TGTGTGTGTGTGTGTGTGTGTGTGTGTGTGTGTGTGTGTGTGTGTGTGTGTGTGTGTGTGTGTGTGTGTGTTGCAATTCATAGAACGGCTTTGTGTCTTAGTAGAGAACATGCAAAGAAAAGAACATACATTCCAGGCCATCAGAGGCATGATAAGAACTAGTACATTATACACTATCTACTAAAAGAACAATAGATCTATAATGTATAGAACACAGTATACAAGTCGTATTACTATCAAATGTTGAAGAAACATAAAACCATAAGCGAAACCCAATTTCCTACTTAACATGCTCCAAAAATACCATTCTGCCACTGGTCTCAGTTCTTGCCTAATACTGGCTGCGGAAGAGAGCAGTCATGTCAGCAGTGTGTATAAAGTTTAGCTATTCACAGCAGGATGCTTAACAAAACAGACTATCAAAAGCTGCCCAGAGTAAAATCTAAAATATTCGTCAGTAGTAATGTATTTACAATTCATTTGTGTCAATCATATAGTCAAATCTTTTTAAAACACGTTAAAAAAGAAAAGCTTGCTACTCGCGGGTGTTTCACAGTTAATGAGGTTACAACCAAAATAACGTATACGCTGCTTTTTCTGTGTTCCTCCATACAGGCCTATTATCCCTTTTATTTAATTTTGGATTAGTGAACGTTTAAAAAAAACACAAACAAACAAAAACAGCATATTAACTTTGCTAATTACCAGCATCTAATCGTCCTGCTGATTCTTACGTGGTAGTTTCCCATGACTTACTTAACATTAATATTAAATAAGTTGAACTAAATGGCTAAAAACTGTAATTGAACCATTAAGGCATTTCACACCTCACTAAACTTAATTACATCGACAGAAACGGCCAATTAAAGTTCAGCCTTACGATATATAAAATTGCATAAGTAAAACTTTTACAGTTTCACTTGATCATTAGACTTATACACTGCAGACCCACTTCAAATAGTTTGTGGTAGTTTGTGGTCTTTTCTTCATTCATTCGCCAAACCACTTAATCCTACTAGAGTTGTAGGGTGGCTGCTGCCTATCCCAGCCTACACTGGGCCAAGGAGGGGTACACCCTGAACAGCTCACCAGATCACGACAGGGCAACACACACAACCATTCACACTCACATTCACACCTAGGGGTAATTCAGAATAGCCAATTAACCTGATGTGAATGTCTTTGGACTGTGAGAGGAAACCAGAGTACCCTGAGAATATCTTATCATATAAGTATGGAGAGAACATGTAAACTTTCCACAGTAACGAACCAGTAACGGAAAATGAACCCAGGACCTTCTTCTTGTGTGGCGAACATGCTAACCTGTCTCTTCTTATTATTATGGAAATGTTTTTATTTAAAAAATAATTTCTTTATTTAACCCTAAATTCTACTAAGATAGGCAAATTTAACTACGAATTCTGCAAAAATATAGACCTTTGTAGCTTTTCCACTCATGCCACTGACTGGTCAGGATAGATAGCTGATCCACAAGCTGTAGAGTCTTTGGCAAGAAGCTCTGTTTAAGAGTACAACACACTTGGACAAAGCACAAAGAGCAGGTCTGAGAAGAGAGACACTTCTACAGGATGGGCTAAAAATGGGCATGTCTGATATAGGGCGAGCATGAGAGTGCCGTAAGCATGCAGCATGCTGAGTGCATGCATTTACCAAGAACTAGTGATGATACAGGATACTACACATTACAAACAGCATGTTTCAACTTAAATAGCCTTCTTAGTTTTTATATAGTATTTCCTTAAATAGCAAATAGGATGAGTGAGAAAAGAAGCATAGAATTTAAGGAGATTAATAATTACTTCATGCATAATTAATTATATAAATTGATTTGCCCATTGCTGTGCAGTGATCAGTCCCAACCACTAAGAGATGTAAATATATAACCCATTAATCCTATTATAAGGAAAATAAAAATATCCAACGTGGGAGGAAGATATCGATATATTATACAAATCTGAAAACTTTCAAGCAGTTCAATACTCCTCACTCACTTATTTGCGAAAACACTTTATCCTACTTCGGTCGCAGGGAGGTTGGAGCCTACCTCAGCAGACAATGGGCAAAGAGCCTAGGGTTAATTTGGAGCTGCCAGTTAGCCTAATGTGCATGTTTTGGGGCTGTGGGAGGAAACCAGAGTACCTGGAGGAAACATGAAAACGCCACACAGAAATTCCAGAGCCCGGTTCTCCAACCCAGGACCTTCTTGCTGTGAGGCGGACATGTTAATCACTATGCCACCATGCTGTCCACAGTTCTATAGTTACAGCATATTTAATCCTTTGAATGAGCTTTTACTATAGAAAAAAATACCATATTACAGGAAGTACATTAATATAAATATATGAATTGCTTTGCAGGTGGAGCCATATTTAGAGCTGCTGTAATAAAATAAAATTAATAAGAATCAACAGCTTCTAACCACTAAGCCAGTTTGTTCATATTTTCATGTTTGTTTTTTGACAATGAAGACTCTTTGCTTCCACATAGGGCAGCATGGTGACATAGTGGTTAGCATGTCCGCAACACAGCAAGAAAGTCCTGAGTTTGACTCCCGGGCTTGGCAAGGGCGTTACTGTGTGGAGTTTGCATGTTCTCCCTGTGTTTGGGTGGGTTTCCTCCGGGTACTCCGGTTTCCTCCCACAGTCCAAAGACATGCACAATAGGCTAACTGGCTGTTCCAAATTGCTCCTAGGTGTGAGGGTGAATGGTTGTGTGTCCTGCCCTGCAATGGACTGGCGAGCTGTTTAGGGTGTACCCTGCCCTCGCCCAGAGTCTGCTGAGATGGGCACCAGCCTCCCCATGACCTTAGTAGAATTAAGCACTTTAGTGAATTGATAAACGAAATTAATGAATACTTCCACATATAACCCTGTAATCTTATTATGAGGATTTTTTTTTTTTTAATTTAAGGGGGGTTCTGCAATGACTACGAGTACAAATTTGTCCCCTGTGAAGGACATTTGTAAACCTGAATATCTCCCACCCTCGACATACTACTGAGTTAACTGCTTTTGCCATGATACCAAATGTGAAGGTGTGGTGCTTTGGTACCTTTCTCTTTGGGGAAGTTAAAAAAAAAATTATTGGACAATGTTTTTTTTCCTGGTAGTCTGGAGGATATTATACAAATTCAAACTCATATAAAAGTCATACATACATACATATGAGGAGCAAAAATGTATTTTGTAGCTTAATTTAATTCCTATTTAAAATGTAGTCATTTCAGTCATTCCCTTTTTTTATCCGGAGAGTATTAATGCAACAACACAAATCAATTTTCAAGCTATTTCAAACACTCTGCTTATGTGCTCAAGGGTTAGATAAAAGTAATCTGAAGTGCTTTGTCTGTCTGGAAATGTTTGGTTTGGAGGGAATTTTAAAGTCTTGGCAGGATTGCCTCACACAGAGCTTCTCCACTTCTCTCTTCTCTCCTCGTCCATCTCTATCTGTGGCCCAGGGCAGCTGTGTGGTGGGCACAAGGGGCAGTCTGACAGCCATGGCACCTCAGTATCGGATAAGCGTGCTGTGGATTAAAGAACAAACTTCTGGAACAGATCCAAACGAGACTCTCAGACAGATCTACAAACCCAAAGATGCACTCTGTGATTAACCAGCATGCTTTTATGTTGGTCATGGTAGTATGTCAGTAAGAGAGGTTAGATAAATCAACATTTTCCCCTGTCTTATCCAGTAACATAGAAAATCTTTTATATAATACCAATTTTCTTTATTTACATTCTCAGAAATGATGCAGGTTCACAAGACTCAAGGATGTAAGCTTTTTCAGTGAGACATGGGACATGTTACTATATATAGCTTGCTGATTTAACTGATGACCTTGAGCAACTGTACTATGACAAAAGGGAAGGAAGACAATAAACATTGATTTAGATAGGAGCAGAGATAAATATGAAGACCAGGGTTGGTAATAATTATAGAAATTAGAATAATTTCTCGACAAAAGTGACCAAATAGCAAAGAAGCATATGACAAACACAGAGCTTTCAACCTCCCGATATTTTTCAGCAAAATTCAGAACAGTGCGTATTGCAATTTAGGCATATCATGGTACCAGCAACTCGCCAAGTTATTTACTACTGAAAGCCACGTGGAACGTTTAACCTTTAATAGCTACATTTAATATTTTGGAAAGTTAATTCCTGTTCTCCCATATTAAGAAAAATATAAACGGTTGTTTCTTTACCAAACTGTCTTTTTTCTTTCTTGAAAAAGATTACAATACACAGCCATATAGTGTTACCACAGGATTGGGAAGCATCGAGTCCTCTTTCCTGATGACTCTCCTGTGGTGGAGAGTTACTGAATATTACAAAACATAGGCATCCATGACTTCTTCCAGTAATGTTAAATAAATGTGTCCTTACAAAAAACATTAGTAATTAAAAAAATATATATATTTTTTTTTTTATCTATTTATAAAGCTCATATAAAGAAGCTCTATACATAGTCACAGCACATTTAATCATCTGAATTATTTGTTATTATGAAAAGAGTTCTTTTATTATGACAGTGAGCATATCAGTGTGATTTGCCTTGCAGTGAGATTCATGGTCAGAGCTGTTGTATTTAAAAATATATATATGAATATCTTACCAATGAAATCATGTTTACTATTTTGAGACACTTTCCTTACCAAAAGAGAGAGAGAGAGAGAGAGAGAGAGAGAGAGAGAGAGAGAGAGAGAGAGAGACACCTTCAGAGGCAATTGATCTTTAAAAATGCAGAAGAAAGCCTTGAAGGTTCATCACACTCTTTCAACAGCTAATGCATGTAGTGAGAAAACCATGCATACAAGTGAAATGCTTTCAGTAACCCACTGAAGCAAAACAAAGCATCTCATTATGCATTATAATAATGATAATTTTTCTTCATAAAATGCGCACATGGAATTAATTCCTTGAAATATTCCAAGCATCTGCTAACCTGCAAAGCCAATCAGTGAAGAAGTGAAATGAGTCAAACATTAACTGTGATTAAATAAATAAATAAATAAATAAATAAGATCCCTTACACTTCAATAATATAAAATACCCTTATAAACCCTAATGGTGATCAAGTGAAAGTGAAGCAAGTGGCTTTTTCACACACCACCATTTTCTCATCACAGACACTGAGGATGGAGAGGATGTGGGGGAAGGGTGGTACAATAGAAACTCCCCTACCTTCCTGTCCCTCTCGAACAGTTCTTCCTGGTGCTAGCATTCACTGAGGATGATGACTGGGCGTCTCAGCCCCATAGCATCACATTACCAGTCAGTCTAGTCCCAGCATTGCCATTTCCCATCAGCTGCAGAGCTGAGCTCTTTGTCTGCTCTAAACTCACTCCCAGTGCCCTCTGCACTAAGCTAATATTCCATCCACAGCACATTGACCATGCTAATGTCCAGGGGACATGAGCTCTGCCTGTCTTGCATGCATTGAATGAAAAATGCCTTGCTCTAAGAATTCATGCTCAAAAACATATTTGGAAGAAAATAAATAAATAAATAAAATGCAGACATCATTTGCTCTTGATTTGCAACATCTTGAGTTTCACTATTTGCTAGAAAAGGAAACCTACAATTTAAATAGCAAGCATGACAAAGGTAACATGACTTTTTTCATTACCGGACCTCTTTAGTAAGCAGAAGCATTATTATAACACATGGAAATTCAGTGCCATAAACAAGAATTTGCCTCTTTTTGGAATTATTCTATCTTTAAGGATCTGTTATTTTGAATTGTTTGGGATTTTCCATTTGAAAATAATTTAAGACAAAGAAAAATTTGATTCAATACCAACTGTCCCTGTGTGAAAAAGAACTTACCTCTTTGTTACGCAGTCAACCAATTAACCAAATGTAATTGATAATTACTGTTAGTCTAGACACTTACAGGAAATGAACAGCAGTGAATCTCCCCAGAAGTGGTCCAGCCTACCAGATTACTCAAAGAGTACATTGGCAAATGATCTAAGAAGTCATTCATTCATTCATTCATTCATCTTCTGAAGCGCTTAATCCAAAATTTGGGTCGCGGGGAGGCTGGCGCCCATCTCAGCTGACTCTGGGCGAGGGCAGAGTACACCCCGGACAGCTCGCCAGGCCATCGCAGGGCAGAAACACGCTGACGGCAATGCAGCCTACTCTTGACAAATGTCAGCAATGGTTCTTTTACATGCCTCTCACCAAAGACAGTGAGAAACATCGCTGGACTTTGATAACCCAGTTAGCTGCATTGGGGGGGACAGCAGTGACAACTTGGTGATAGTGGGACTTGAACCCCCGACCTTGGGATCAGTAAGCCAACTGAGAAGTGACAAAAAAACAACAACAGAGGAACATCTAAGGAGACTGCAGGCCTTGATTTCCTTAGATTAGGTCAGCAGTCATGATTCCACTGAAAGAAAGAGACTGGGTAAAAATATTATCAATGGGGGAGTTGCAAGGTGAAAACCACCTGTAACCAACAGGAGCACCAATGCTCATCACACATTTCACCCCCCCAAAAAAAACCCCTTCATGATGACACCAATGCCTCTTAGATGATGCTTAGTGGAGTCAAGCATGGTGGTGGTAATACAATGGCATGGGGACGCTTTGCTGTTTTAGTACCGGGTAATTTGCCATAATTCATGAAGTCTGCTCTCAACTAAAAAAAAAATAATTAGGAGATTGTCTGGTTATAAGTCCATGATCTGAAGCTTAGGCATAATTGAGTTATGGAGCAAGACAACCTCTGAGAGACTGACCAACTGAGATGCTATGGCAGGACATGGGCATTTCATGCTTGAAAGTTAATCCAGTGTTGCTGAATTCAAGCAATTCTGCTAAAATAAGCTTACAAAAACTGTTTTACAATGGTGTAAAAACTGCTGAAGTGTTTGGTTGTTGATAAAGATTACATAACCAGTAGTTAACTTCAGGGGACAATTACTTTTCACGTGGGTGATATCGGTGTTGCAGAACCTTTTTCCTTTAATAAAGGAAAACATTTTCAAACAAGTTTTTTGTTTCTTCATGTTCTCCTTGTTTTTCACTGCATTTTGTATGAGGATCTAAAACCATTTACTGTGAAAATTTGCAAAAATAGAGGAAATCAGGGGAAAGGGGGAAATACATTTTCACACCAGTGTAAGTGCCACACTACTATATGAATAGAATTATCTATTTAAAAAAAACAATAGGTATGAGAATATTGTTGAAAATTACAACTTCCTCACTAATATTCGTGACCATGTCGAAACCAGACGTGAATTATATATTGCTCAGCAGAAAACTGGGCTTTAAAACATCCTTTTGCACTAGAATATGGCAAAAACACCATACAAACTTTTTCTTTTCTAATTGCATCATTCAAATGGGCAAGAGGAGTCCATCATTACACTTCAGAAAACAAAATGCACTGATAGTCAGTAATAGTAACACACAACTTCACATTTTAAAAATAATAATTTACTAATACAGCTGACAAAAATATTGATACCCCTGGTGGTTTTTTTTTTTTTCTTGCTTTCACTGTCATTTAAAAAGCCTTAAAAGCTATGTGTTTGCTAACTAAATTGTTAGCCTTTATTTTTTAAATTGTAATTCTTGCTGTTTGTATTTTCAACTGTTCTCATGACTTTGGCTGGTGGTAGAGCTGTAATAAAAACTACATTTGACAACTCTCAAAAATTCAACCCCTAAACTAGTCAAGCAAATGAGTCCTCTTTGAGACACTTACTTATCTGTTTATAATTTGTATATGATTTTAGAGAGACAGCATACCTTATATTTTAAGATATGCATTTTGCATTATTCTTTTTAATGAAAAAAAAAATCTGATTTATATTTTGAAGGCAGCTAGACTTCTAAAAGTAAAGCTAGATGATTTGGTGAGCCCAATGGCCAAGCACAAACCAAGCTGAAGTGCAAATACCGAGTCCAAGACAAGTCCAACATAATGATAATAATAATAAAGATTCCAGTACGACAGCCCTGACTAGTTGAAAGCCTCTAAAGTTTTCACCATTTCACATTTATTGAGTTTTTGAATTCCTCTTTTTTATATGCAGCATAATAGATCCACTCCATAGATAAAATCATATTACAGCATCAATTTCCCTGTGTCTCTCTCCAGGTGGTGCTAAATGCTAAAATCAGAGACAAGGGGACTGTAGCACTCTGCTCAAAAAGAAAAATGAATGCTGAGGGCTGCACATTTTAAGGAGGGTTGGTCATTATAGTGCTTGTCTCTCCAATCTAATCTTAATGCATTGACCAGTATTTATTGGATTATTGAAGTGATTATTGTCAATATCAGAAGTGAGAAGTCTGACCTTGCTATATCACACATTCCACATCAAATAAAAGACAAGCTAGTCTATAATATTTAATAATTTGTGGCTCTGACCCATTAAGCAGTTCACTGTCAAACCTAATAACATTAGATCCATGTACAACTCAAGCTCTCAAAAGCATGTTTTGACCTCTGATGAACCTGTATGGCCCTTGAAATGTATTAACAGTACAGCCCAGTCAATACACTTACTGTAAATCCATCAGGGAATACAGAAACCGAACTCTTCACAGTCTAGCATCTCAAACACCACTTAGACAAGGATGTGTGAGACATAAACAGAGGAGACATTTTTACATCCAGTAAAAATACAGTACATCCCCATCACCCCAAAACACACTGCTCTAGTTCAGTCACTTGTGGTGTAGTGTTAGCGATGGTGCATGTTAGCGATGATGCTGCATCAGGTCTGTGGCTGATGTGGAGCAGTCGTTTGAGCACGGTGCAGAGCAAGACAGCAGGCTGCTCATGAGCCATGGCAACAAGCATAGCTCTTTGTGTGCTTTGATGAATATTCTTTTGGATTTATGGAGTGGACGCTGCTGCATTATGCATCAAGCTTACTGGCTGCTGCCGGTGATCATTTGGAGACTGTGTGTTTGTGCATGTGTGTGTGTTATTTATCTTTTATTTAGATCTGATAAGAATTGTATAGACGCACAACTATAAAAATGAACAAATAATGTGTTATAAGAAGATGCTAGTAAGAGTAGTTTGCTTTTCTGGTAGAAAAGCTCACATAGTCTTGGTGATATAAAACGTATGTAAACAGAGATTAGAGATGCATCAAAAAAGTGATTAAGTGGTCAGATAATGTGTGGACAACATATGGGTACGAGCAAAATGTCAGATATGATATTCAGGACACGAAAAGACCACATTAGTTACTGTGAATACAAGTCACTATTTGCGCCATGGTGATGTAGTGGTTAGAACATCCGCCTCACAGCAAGAAGGTCCTGGGTTTGAGCATTTCTCTGGGGAGTTTGCATGTTCTTCTTGTGCTTGCGTGGGTTTTCTCCAGGTACTCCGGTTTCCTCCCACAGTCCAATGACATACACATTTGGCTAATTGGCTGTTCCAAATTTCCCTTAGGTGTAAGTGGGAGTGCGAATGGTTGCGTGTGTGTGTGTGTGTGTGTGTGTGTGTTGGCCCTGCGAAGGTTTGACGAGCTGCCTTCGCCCGGTGTCGGCTGAGATTTGCTCCAGTCTTAAGCGGCTAGGCAAATGAAGCACTATGCAATGCAGTTACAAGGTGTGTCCATTTCCTAGACCTAGTTTAGGCCATACCCATTTTAAAATTAGGAAAGTGATTGTAGGTTGAAATCGAAGCTAAATAAATATGGACATAAGTATTTGAGGCATTAAACAGATACAGATATACATATTATGTCTGTTGCACATCTTCCTTATATAGTATACAGATGTGCCAGGTAACATCTGGATGCATTAATAATGGAAAATGGTGGACCGTGCCAATAAGGCCTGTTTACAAAAAAAGGACCAGAGAAAGAATGGTATGGTGATGCAACGGTCTTCACAATCACTTCACACTTCCGTGCAGAGTTTGCATGTTCTCTCCATACCTGCGTGGGTTTTCTCCCACAGTGATAAGTCATATGGATTAGGTTATCTGGCTAATCTAAATTGCTGATAGGAATGTGAGACTGATTGACTTTCTGTCTCTCTGTGTGAACACTGTGATATACTGGTGACCTGTCCAGGGAGTACCCTGCTTCTCACCTGAAGTCTGCTGGGATTGGCTCCAGCTTATCTGTGACCACAGATAAACAGTATAGAGAATAAATGATGACATAAAGTTGATTTTGACTCTGTATACTGAAGTCCTCAAGCAGAAGGAAGAAAGTAATTGGCATTCATATATGGTTATGTCATTTCCCATATTCCGTTAGACCAGCACAGCCTAACCTAACAGGATTTCTGAGGGAATTTTTTTGGCCATATTAATAAATGTTCATAATCTTCACTAAAAAACTAGTGATCACTTAACTAACATAAGCTAACCTGGTAGATTCCTACAGGATTTATTTTACTCAATAATATTTTTTGGCTAATAAACTAACCAGACAAATGTTAAGTGACTGTTATCACCATAGCAAACACTAGTTTGTATAACACTAGCTAGTAGTTATAGTAGTAGTAATAGTTTAAAGTTTTGTATTCTACACTGCTAATACTAGCTAGTTAAAATAAATTAACATGAGAACATTTGAAAGAAATTTTAAGTGTTCATAATCTTCACAAGGCCTATGACATATCTGAGAATTTTCGTGTATTATTAATTATAGCATTCACTGCTAATGCTAGCTAGCTGTTATTTGACAAGGCTAATCATTAAAAACTTCTGATAGATGCATGTACATCCAGTTCTTGTTCTTCAAGAATTTCCTGGGAATTATAAATTGCTATTTAACTATACACTACAGTGATTGTAGCCAACTGAAAGGCTTCCTATGTACCATGTAAGGCTGATATGAAGTAATCAATAATAATATGTCTATATACTGGTGGCAGCCTCTACAGAGTTTGAGAGAGATGTGCACACAAGACAGAATGTATACGAGGCCCTACAAAATCTAAGGCATTTCTTGCCAACATTATGTCTCTGTTATTAACAAACTCTTCTGGGATATAATCCAATATCATTTTGTTAATTGAAACACTACATCTTAGAAGCTAAGTCTTCTTTCCACACAATGAATGCACCATCTGTCTAACATGACTAAAGGCTTCTACATTTCAACACTAAATATTCATTTGATTGTTGTTTTTGCTGAGAAATCAACCATTAAAAAAAATGTCACTTCCAATTTTTACAATGGAGACTGCTAATGAAAAGCCTGATGTGCAACCCCAAAGTTTAGAGGGTATGTGGAAATTTCAATACAACAATACAACATCATACATCTTACAACATTAATTTTATTGTTTCTTTAAATAAACAATTATGTCACATATTTAGATTTTTTTTTTAAATCGAACAATCTAAAAGAAACGCCAGTCCAGCACCCGCGTTCATTTCTTCCACCACCATGCCTTTATAATATGCACAGACTGCAGTTTTTGCATTGCTTTGTTAAAATATGCCCTGGAAGAAAAGATGCCCCAAAAACTTAATGTACTTTTTTGCATTAATGCTGCCACAGCAGAAGTGTATGTTACTTTTGTCAAGGGCACTGACACAACCCCATACCATGAGTGACCCTGGCTTTTGGACATGCTGCTGATATACTCTTGATGGTCCCTTTCATCTTTGGTCCAGAGCACACAGTGTCCATGTCTTCCAAAAAGTTCTTCCAAAAAATATCATATCACATCGTTATTTAATTGTCTTACTTCATCACTAGCTATAAATAGCTACCCTAATGTTTTTGGGATGTGTTGCAGTCCTGAAATGTAGGAATGGATGCATATTAATAAAGTAAAAAAGTTGTTTAAAAATATATATATATTTTATAGTTATCCTGGGTTTATATTGTCTTCAATGAAATCCAAGTTAATTTAGAAATCACTGTTTTCTTTACTTATTTGCATTTTCCGTACTGTTCCAACTTCTTTTGATTTTGAGTTATTTATTCAGATACAAATATCTGTGCTAACGATATCCATATATATATGTGTGTGTGTGTGTGTGTGTGTGTGTGTGTGTGT
>JBCNYH010000001.1:47852500-47863454 GCA_039654325.1 Tandanus tandanus | reverse complement strand
ATAAACAAATGTGTTACTTGTTTCTATTATAAAGACAAGATCCAATTAAATCCTTAAATCCAACACTCGTGTATAATGATTTAACTGCTTGTTGCAGTCCGCCATTACGTAATTGCGTAATTTTACATAAAGGTATGTATGTCGTGCACAGCTATTGGCCTAATGATTCGTCAAACTTAAGTTTTATCCAATGGAAGGTCGCGAAAGTACTGGACACGCCTTCGCGCGCTGTTAGAATCCTTGTTCAATCCCGGTGTATTCGTTCGCATTGTGAGTATGGTTCAACAAAAATATGCACTGCATGATTTCTTCGAAAACAATGATAGTCGCTATAGTGAAGAAAACATATAATTAGCAAGAAAAGTTCCGACCGAAGAAAGATTAACCGAATCGTCAAAACTGGAGCCCCAAACAGGAAGTTGAGGTACTGAGATCCAATGGGAAAGAAGGAGGAGATCTGAGATCTGGAGGTAGGCCTATCTATCTATCTATCTATCTGTCTGTCTGTCTGTCCGTCCGTCCATATTGATAAAAGCTGCAAATAGTCCGGACCTCAATCCAAATGAAAATCTATGGTGGGAATGAAAGAAAAGAATGACGAGGCTCCAACCTGCAAAGCTGATCTGGCAACTGCAATAAAAGAAAGTTGGAGCCAGATTGAGGAAGAATACTGTTTGTCAGTAGTTAAATCCATGCCTTAGAGAATCCAAGCTGTTATAAAAGCCAGAGGTGGTGCAACAACGTACTAGTGGTGTTTTTGTTTGGTGAATCCATAATATTTTCCTCAGAATTGAGCGATTCCATATTTTTTCCTCTGTTTGATCTGTAAAAACAGTTGCAGTTGACTACAATTTTCTTTCTTTTTTATTTTTGTAAGTGTTTCATAAAGCCAGAAGGTTGGAATGTTAAATGAAAATAGTTTTGTAGCATGTCTGTGATTGTTTTTTTATTTTTATTTTTCTACACAATTAAACAATTGAATGTACATCTTCAAATTCCTTGTTTGTGTACACAAACTTAGCCAATAAAACTGATTCTGATTCAAAAAATCCCTGTCTTTCTTGGCTATATAGCTGCTGGTACTGTTTCACAATGTTTCTTTTTTCTATAAAACTTTTTTATATTTTCTATAGAACTATTATATAACTTTTTTTGCAGGGTAGTGAGTCAGGTTTTTTTCCTTGTTTATTATAAAGAGTTGTATATTTTATTTCTAAAAAGTTTAGTTCAAATGAAGTTTGATTGTGAGGGGACACGCAATACTTTGCACAAGGCAGGGGCATTGCCATGACTTTAGAAGTGCACCTTGTTATAACCAAATACAACATTACATTTTAACTGAGTATTATTCAATAAGGATTTCTTATGAAATTTAGTACTGTTGTTAAAATTCTGTGGCTCCATGCATGAAGCAGATAAACCACATTGACAACATATAGAAAAAGCCTACTGAAGATACCAAAAAGTGAAAAGATCAAAATGTGGTTGAAAACTAATCGCCAGCACGCTTGTATGTTGGTTGTAAAGTGGTTAGAAACATGTTATAATTGGTCACATAATGGTTCGAAACTGGTCCCGACAGCACCCGATACTGGTGGAAAAGACGTCATCAATAGTTGCAAAGTTGTCGTGACGTGTTGAACACGTGACTTCAGGGTGCAAAATGATGTAAAATTCACATCACTTTGTGACTATTATAATGTCATCGATGACGTTTCTTCCACGTGTTTATCACGTAACCATGTTATCAGGGAATGCATGCGGATGTATGAGAAATTTGGCGAATACGCTGGTGTATGTCAAATAAATTATGGGTAAGTTTTCTGTAAGTTAACAGAACGCTGGTATACGTCGTAGTACGGCGAGGTCATCGAAAAATTTGGTGCATGCACAAAATTTCTACGTATTCTAGCATATGGCTCATACATTCTGCATACACTGGCCATAAGTTGTAGGTAAGGTGCCATAACTTGTAAGTTACTCATAAGTTGAATATAACGTTTAGCGTACTTTGAACCTACATATAACTTATACCAACGAATGCCTAGCATGTTGGCAACGTTCGCTACTTATGACCAACGATAACTAACTTATGCAGCAGTGTATCCTCGACGTTTGAGCATGTGACGTATAAAAGGTTGCCGCACGCTGATCCAAATCAGATGTTCACGGCCATGCCGAAGAAATCGTAGTTCACGGACATTGTAAAATCTTACAGCTGCAGCATATTTACTTTCATTAATTAGGGCAAACAAAAAATGCCAGTTTATATGAATATGAAACACAACTACATTAGTTCAGAGTCTGATATAAAAATAAATTTTTTCAAAATAATAGCTCATTAAATTATTTCTTTCTCCTGGTTAATGTGATTTCTGCTCCTGAACTTCACTGCACAGCTTCTCCTTATCAGGGTTGTAAGACAACACTTTTCATTTTCACACATTATTGCAAGCTCTCATCTGTGAGGCGTGAGCGATGTTTACTTTTGATGTAGTTCATGATTAGAAAAAACCTCCTCACACAAGTATGTGGATCCAAAGATCGACGGGACTCCAAATGCATACTTTTTCATGTTTAAATGAGTGTCGAGAATGGCATGTATCGAACACAAATTTGTCCCATTTGGGAAGGTTTTCAGTTTCACTCTGTTTGTGCTTCTGAGCAAGAATGGCCTTCTGATGAGCAACATCTTCAAGTTCAGCTGTCAAGCTTCTGAACTTAGACTCCCACACATCATTGTCAGCCTCGTCAGCCAGTTCGAGCTCAAGATATGGCTGACTTACAGCTGTAAATGCAGTCATATTCAACAGCATTGGATCGACATTCAGATGAGTGATGGGAAAGGATAATGTGATTTTTTCCTCCCTAAACTCACAGAATCTTTGCTGAAAGTTTGCATTGCGATGATGGCACACTGAAAATACTCATCATTTATCTGATTGTGTGCTTCTTTGAACTCTCTCAAAGAGGGGAAGTGAAGCAGGGTACCTCTCTGTACATCTCTGGCAAACAATGTCATCTTGATTTTTTTTGTTGTTGTTGTTTGCTAATTTCTCACCACATAATAGGAATGCTGGTAAAACGGTTTTATCAGCAGTGAAACCAAATGAATCTGTCCACGATGCATTAAAAATTATTTTTTTGTCAGACACTTTTCTCTTATTAGATTTATACATTGCTCGCTTACCAGGAGTCAAAATGAGTCATTTGTCTGGTGGCAATATAAGAGTGTGTGATTCCTGAACTAAAGTGAGTACAGTGAAGGGAGTACTAAAGAGGAAAACCTCAACACTGGGAGAACTGGGAGAACTGCTGTTAACTTTTTCAGTTTGGGTAATGAGGAAAACAACCTAAAGAAACTTAAGTTGTAGGGATGACAAAGGTGAAGCGTGCTGCGGAGGGATTTGAGCAAAGGCTTCAGTGAGTTACAGGAACTGGGCCTCATCCACTTGGATCCACTGTTGTTGCTTGCCCATAAAGTGTCCTTTGATGCTAGCATTTTGTTCCTTTACTCTGAATCTGCTGCATCTGAGTCATGCACAGGCACATGCAGATGCAGTTGCAGAAAGGAAATCAAAGCAAAAAAGCAAGAAACAGATTTAAAACAGTAGAAAAAAAACAAGATCAAAGGTTTGGTACTGTCAGAACCTTACATTAACATTTAAAACACTGATATTTGTCCTGAAGCCAAGTTCAATTTTTGCATCATCTTTTGCACCTTGCATTATCACAAAGCACCGTTTGATATGATTCAGAATTCGATGATAGTGTCCAGTCCCTGAGGCTGCGAAACAACCCCAAACCATACCATTTTCAGCATCATGCTTCACAGTTGGTATGAGGTTTTTCTCCTGTAAACATCTGTAATATAACTGTAAATACAGAGCTTTATCCTTAATTTGCTTGAGCAGAACACATTATACCAAAAGGACTGGCTTTTGCCTATATTATCACCGGCAAACTATAGTCTTGATCTAATTAACTTTTTTGGACAGTAATTGACATTGCTTTTCGTGCAGGTTAAATTAGTCTCTTTCTGTTTGTAGACATGCACACTTTCACAATAACAGTTGCAATAGTTACCTGGACATTCAGTGATGAAATTTTGATGAAGATCAGGCTTAAATAAGACAAGGCAGAAGGTTCGAATTATTGGCACCTAACCTGGAACACGGGGTTGATTAAAGGCGTGCTAAATGTAACAATGTATGTTCTGTTTCCATGGGAGGTATTTGTTTTTGTGTATATACATTAAATTATGAATTTTTACTTTTTATAGATTTTTATTTTCCAAAATATGAAAAATAAAATGTAGAATTATATCTAATCAATACATAAAAACAGGTTGAAAGTTGATAAGAATATTCCTTTTACTACACTTTTAAACTATTACTATATACAGTAGCATATCCATATATTTTTGTTTGTCTGTTTTCTGTTTTTTTAATTCAGTAGAGGAAATGGCAATTTACGGGGGTGGATGTGATGATGACACCTTTTAAAAAAGCAAAATAAGAGGATGTTTGAAATGAGTCAGTAAAACATGACTCATGTTTATTTGATGTTAGAGAGAGCAGAGATTAAATCTGCAAACAAATGCTGAGAACATGAGGATGAGTCATGAGTTTTAGGCCCTGGGCTTCATCCTGATTATGGTGCTCTACTCAGATGCCAGACATGAGTATCATTAACATAGAGGCATATATTGGGATTGTTTGTTTGTTTTTCTGTTTATGAAAAATGTTATGGAGTATGTGATTTTGAAGAATTTGTTTGGAGGGGTGGAGCATTTTTAAAGTAACACCCCATTAGATTTTGGGTGTGATTCGGCTCATGAAATTGAGCCATCAGGAAATTATTTTTTAATTCTTTAACTTTGCAGGATATGTAGGTGCAATGTTAACAATTTTGTGTTCAACTCTGTTAGTAAAAGGCTACAATGCTTCAAAAAACCTTACAGTACAACATCTACATAAGGTCCATCACTAATGTGCATTTTAACAGAAAGGACTGTACAGAGGAGAATGTTTTGGACACTTATTATTCAGATCATGACACAGTATGGGACTTTGAAGCTGTAATTTGTACCATTCATAATTGCGATTATTGATTTTTTTTTTTTTTTTTGCTATGGTTATTTTTTCAGTGATTGCTTTCGCAAAAAAAATGTTTTCATAATACAGTAGTTGATGATTATGTGCATTGATTTGTGTGTCTCTTTCGAACAAATATTCCTCTGAATAAATGTAAAAATCTTTTTACTTGTTGCATCACACAGTGATTGGTTTTGGACATGAGTGAGGAAAGAATTGTGAAAATAATATTCATCAGAAATGAAAATACAGAGGAAAATGAATTTTGTTCTATCTGAGTTGTTTTTATTATTATTGTTGTTATTGTTGTTATTATTATTATTAGTAGTAGTAGTAGTAGTAGGAAGGTTGCATCAAAATATACCTGAAGATGTGAAGGTTCACCTGAAATTCTTTAAAGTATTCTTGACCACTATGAGATTTTTGACTTTTGGGTTTATATAGGGGATTGCTGGGCTTGGCGGAGGTTTGTGCTGTCTAAGTGCTCTTGTTTCAACCTTATTTTCAATTTGACTCTATTTTTCTATATTTCTATTTGTCTCTTACTCAGCTGAATCTCTTTAATGGTCTGAGGAATTCTGTTACAGCTTTATCAAAGGAAAAATTTCTCTCAAAAACAACCTGAAGGAAAAAAGACACGCAAGGCTTCATGTGAATAATTGACAATTATGCTTTCATTTCTTGATTTAATATAAAAAGTACATTTGTAAATAAGATGAGAGTAGATGAGATTGAGACCTCTATGAGCAATATTATTTCAAGGACACAGTTTCCCTTGCCCGGATGCGGGTTACCGGGGTCCTCCCCTGGAGCCAGGCCTGGGGGAGGGGATCGAACGCAAGCGCCTGGTGGTCGGGCTTCTGTTCATGGAGCTCGGCCGGCCCCAGCCTGAAGAGGAGACATGGGTCTGCCCTCCAATGGACCCACCACCTGTTGGAGGGGCTATAGGGGTCAGGTGCAGTGTGAGCCGGGTGGCAGCCGAAGACGTGGGTTCTGCTGGATCGATCCTCGGCTACTGACTTTTGGGACGTGGAATGTCATCTCTCTGGCGGGGAAGGAGCCTGAGCTAGTGCGCGAGGTTGAGACATTCCGACATTCCGACTGTAGCTCACCTCGACACATAGCTTGGGCTCTGGAACCACCCATCTCGCGAGGGGCTGGACCTGGATTCATTCTGGAGTTGCTCATGGGGAGATGCGAGGAGCCAGTGTGGGCATCCTTGTTGCCCCCTCCCTCGGTGCCCACATGTTCTCCCCGGTTGACGAAAGGGTAGCCTCCCTCCGCCTCCAGGTGGGGGGACTGGCCCTGACTGTTGTTTGTGCTTATGCACCAAATGACAGTTCAGAATACCCACGCTTTTTGGAGTCACTAGGGGGTGTGCTAGAGGGTGCTCCTGCTGGGGACTTCCTCGTTGTCCTAGGAGACTTCAACGTTCATGTGGGCAATTACAGTGAGACCTGGAAGGGTGTGATTGGTAGGTACGGCCTCTCCAATCTGAACCCAAATGGTGTTTCATTGTTGGACTTCTGTGCTCGTCACGGTTTGTTCATCACGAACACCATGTTCGAACATAAGGGTGTCCATAAGTGCACTTGGCACCAGGACACCCTGGGCCATAGTTTGATGATCGACTTTGTAGTTGTGTCACCAGACTTGCGGCCACATATTCTGGACACTGGGTTGAAGAGAGGAGCTGAGCTGTCAACCAATCACCACCTGGTGGTGAGCTGGCTCCAATGGTGGGGGAGACCATCCTCCAGACCTGGGAGACCCAAGCGTGGGAATGTTTGGCGGAGTCTCCTGTCAGAAGGGCCTTCAACTCCCACCCCTGGCAGAGCCGGGGACATAGAGGCAGAATGGGCCATATACCGTGTCTCCATTTTTGAGGCAGCAACCCGGAGCTGTGGCCGGAAGGTCATCGATGTCTGTCGTGGGGGCAACCCCTGAACCAGGTGGTGGACACCTGCAGTGAGGGAGCCTGTCAAGCTGAAGAAGGAGGCCTATCAGGTCCTTTTGGCCTGTGGGACTGCGGGTACCGACTGGCCAAACTTGCTACAGCCCGGGGCTGTTGGCGATGCAAAATCTTGGTTGTGGGAGAAGTTTGGTGAGGGCCTGGAAAAAACTTTTGTTTGTCCTCGAAAAGGTTCTTTACCACCATCCAATGCCTCAGGAGGGGGAAGCAGTACTCCACAAACACTGTTTAAAGTGGAAGTGGGAAGATGCTCACCTCGACTGGGAAGGTTGTTGGGAGGTGGAAGGAATACTTTGAGGACCTCCTCAATCCCACCAACACACCCTCTGTGGAAGAGGAAGAGCCTGGGAGTTCGCAATGAGGTCTGCCTATCACTGGGGCAGAGGTCGCCGAGGTAGATAAAAAGCGCCTAGGTGGCCAAGCTCTGGGGGTGGACGAGATCCGCCCTGAATATCTCAAGGCTCTGGATGTTGTAGGACTGTCTTGGTTGAGATGTCTCTGTAACGTCGTGTGGTCATCGGGCACCGTACATCTGGATTGGTAAACCGGGGTGGTAGTTCCCCTTTTTAAAAACGGGGACCGGAGAGTGTGTTCCAACTATCGTGGAATCCCACTCCTCAGACTACTTAGGAAAGTCTATTCAGGGGTACAGGAAAGGAGGATCCGACCAATGGTTGAACCTCGGATTCCGGAGGAACAATGTGGTTTTCTTCCCGGCCACAGCACTCTTTACCAGCTCTACACACTCTACAGGATCCTGGAGGTGGCATGGGAGTTTGCCCAAACTGTCCACATATGCTTTGTGGACTTGGAGAACGCGTCAGTGTCCCTCATGCTATCTTGTGGGGTATGCTCCAGGAATATGGTATACCGTACCTGTTGCTATGGGCTATTCGGGCTCTGTATTGCCGGAGCCAGAGCTTGGTCTGCACTGGTAACAACATGTCGAATTCATTTCCAGTGGGCGCTGGACTCTGCCAAGGCTATCCTTTGTCACCAGTTCTGTTCATGATATTTATGGATAGAATTTCTAGGTGCAGCCAAGGCATTGAGGGGTTCTGGTTTGGTGGCCATAGGATCTTGTCTCTGCTTTTTGCGGATGACGTCCCTTTAGCTTCATCGAGCCGGGACCTCTAGCTCTCGCTGGAATGAGTTGCAGCAGAGTGTGAAGCGGCCAGGATGAGAATCAGCACCTCCAATCCGAGGCCATGGTTCTCAGCCGCAAAAGGGTGGAATGCAGCCTTCGGGTCTGGAATGAGCTTGGAGTCGAACTGCTGCTCCTCTGCGTTGAGAGGAGCCAGTTGAGGTGGCTTGGGCATCTGATTAGAATGCCTCCCGAACGCCTCCCTGGTGTGGTGTTTCGGGAATGTCTAACTGGGAAGAGACCCCGGGGTCAACCCAGAACACGCTGGATGGACTATGTCTTTCAGCTGGTCTGGGAAAGCCAGATGTGTGTCATGTGTTTCAGTGTTCCTACCCCTACATGCAAGAACCTGTGTGTTCATGAGGTCACAATCGAATGAACAACTGCAACTCACACACACACAAATGCATACTTTATTATGGTGACATTTAATGTGATTACAGATGAAATGGATGCCTAATGCAGTGGATTCAAATTACCTTTTTAAACACACAACAGATTACATCACATGATTTATTAATTATTAATTCATTCATTCATTTATTTGCCATACCACTAAATTCTACTAGGGTCATGGGGAGGCTGGAATCTATTTCAGCCAACTATGGTCAAAGACAGGGTACACCCTAAACAGCTCTCCAGTCCATCACAGGGCCGACACACACAGCTATTTACACTCACACATAGGGGCAATAGCCCCTTGGAACAGCCAATTGTGCATGACTTTGGTCTGTAGGAGGAAAGTTAAGTAGCCAGTGGAAAGACACACCCACACGGGGAGAACATGCAACATGCAGGACATTCTGGCAGTGAGGCGGATGTGCAAACCACTTCATTATCTAACAGTACTATTTATACAGTTTCTCTCACTCTTTTTTTTGGAAATCAACTTCCAAGTTCACTCAGATTGCATAGGGATTGTTTGTTAAGGTCATCTTCAGCTTTGTTCATGGATATCTAGAAGCTTGATGCTGCCACCACTGTATGGCTGGTCTTTTCAGTGGCTGTCTGACAGAAGTACAAAGATGCAGAATTATTTTTTTCTTGTTGTACATTACTGTATGTAGATATATCGAAAAAAGTCTTGCAATCATTTTATAGCAGTAAGTACTCATTTACACATAATTCTCTCATTACATAGTATTCTTTACATGAATGTTAAAATACAGGAATGATATCAACAGATACATGCGAGCAAATGTTTCATTTAGAAATATTATGCATAATTTATAAATATATATTTAGTTTAGAAATTTTTACATAACTTTAAAGTGGTACTTTATAGAGAGGGACATATCCAATCTTGGTGACAGATCTAAAGTGGGATGTTTAATGGAACTAACAGTTTGCAGAGGTGTTGAAAAAAGGGGTGGGGGAATAATCACACCTTTTAAAAAATAGCAAAATTCGCTCATACAAAATGAGTCAGTAAAGATGGCCCCACCACATTTGATACTGGAGAGAGAAGAGAGAAGATCTTCATACACCAGCTGAGAAAATAAGGATGAATCATTTGTTTTTTGTCCTGGGCTTCATCCTGATCATGCCACTCTACTCATACGCTATGCGTGAGTTTATCATGCATTTTTTTGTGTAACTGTACAACATTATTTGTATATGTAGAATATATATAGAGTTTGAGTTCAAAAGCAGATAAGTACCATTGTTTTAATTATGAGAAAGACTTTTTCAGTAGCCTTAATTTTAAAGCTACTGAAAAAAGTTTTTGAAAGCTACTGGAAAAAGAAAATAGTTTTTCCCATAATTAAAACAATGGCACTTATCTGTTTTTGAACTTAAACTTTTCATATAAATATTACACATAAGTACATAAGTGTATACACTAAAGCAATTGTGCACCTCAGGCTCGGTGGATGTCACTAAAATGAATATTCAGCGACATCCACTTCGCCTTTGATACATAATGTTAAATATAATATATAAAACACATTTAGCACAAGGGTACAAGGGTTCCTCTGAAGAAGGAATTTTTTAATGATTTTTTAAAAATAAAGTTTTATAAATTCTTATAAAAAGTTTTTTATATTTACTTTAGAATTAGTTTCTATTTTATAAAAAACTCATCTGTCTCCCATTCAGCTTTCACTCTTCGCAGAGGGCCTGAGTCCTGCTGTTTCATCTTTCATGAAATAAATGAGCAAGTCCTGAGTTATAAAAAGACAGGCGCGCACTGTTCACAGCACGGCTTTATGTGAGTATTTGATAATGATTACTTAATAATGTGAATTAAAGTAAATTAAAAAAAAGAATTATTAATTAATAATAATTAATAAGTAATTAGTAATTAATTTAATAAGATGAGAGTGTATTGATGTGTGTTTCAGTGTGACTACTCCTAAAGACCCCCATGTCTGTGTTCGTGAAGTCCCCACAAGTGGATAGTCTACATCTTAATGTTACAGCTCAGATACCACACACATACACACACAAACACACACACACACACACACACACACACACACACACACACAAACCTGATAATAAAGTTTGGGTTTGCCTGTTCAACCTGTTTATTATGATGTTTATAGATGTTACTGTTCCTTATTGCAAACCAAATAAAATTATAAAATACACACACACACACACACACACACACACAAACCTGATAATAAAGTTTGGGTTTGCCTGGTCAACCTGTGTATTATGATGTTTATAGATGTTACTGTTCCTTATTGCAAACCAAAGAAAATTATAAAATACACACACACACACACACACATA
>JBCNYH010000001.1:47803929-47821046 GCA_039654325.1 Tandanus tandanus | reverse complement strand
AAATATATATCAATTTATTTAGTGCCTTGAATTTAAATTTAGCAAAACAAAGTACAAAGAATGGCTAATATATACATGTTGACCAAATAATTACTTTATTTAGTTTTTAAGATAATATAAAATATTAACAAATATAACATAATTCCTCTTTATATAGTAGGCCTACAAAGAAATTTGGAAATATGGGATATAAATTTACAAATACATATATATATTACAAATTACAAATATAATACGTGAACATAAATTCTCTCTATATAATAGGTCTACAGATAATTTGCTAATGTAATTCAGTAAGAAAGTACATAATTACTGTTTGTTTGGATAAATTTACAGTATCTGATGTAGAATTTACTACATGTAGTATTTTTACACTTATTTGCACATACTGTATACGATACATGTACATTTCCGGTGACTTCAGCCTCGGCAGCCAGTTATTTATTTTTTTTAGGTCAGTGGTTGGAAAGTGGATGGGTATGTGGCATGAAGACTGCATGTCCCAGAATGCAACATCACATCCGTTCAATCATTTTCCTCTGACGATTTCCTTGCATCTCACAATCCGCGAAAATGCCATTCATCACTGCATTAACTCCACTGAAAAATTATACAGTTCATCTCCAGTGTTTTTTCATTCCATAACTATCTTTACATTTCATTTATTTTACCCACAAAGTCTTATTTCGTGGGTACAAGATTCAGTCACATGATGTCTATTTTAGCTACTAAGCTCTGCTGACTTTAATAGTGTAACGTTTCCGTTCCACTAAAAAACAGCTGTTATTTTTTTGCTACACACTGCCCGCATCTCCTTAACCAAATATGTCGTCCACATTTTTTCTTACTAATCTTCTAGCATGTTTCATGAGAAAATAATAAAAGTCACATTACAGATAGTTCTTGCATTAATTTGTGAGAAAGAGGATTTGTGGATCAGGCACACAGGGATCTTTCCAAGTCCTCCATGTTTATGAGTACACACTACTATAACTGATCACAATTGAAACTGTGTAGTCTGTATGGGTCAGATATTGCTTTTTCAACACATAATGGCACATCAATTTTAGTACTTCTATGTGATAACATTCCTCACATTGAACTACTGTTAGGCCTGCCCTGGTGACAATAAAAGTGTTACCGTGGAAACAGCACCCAGTTAGAGTAAAAGCACATTTTTTTTATCGTTGCTAAAAAAAATTGTTTATTTATTGATTTATTTCACAGCAAGACAGAACTGATATCAAACATTAATAGCATAAATCTTGTTCCACGCATAAATGAGAAACATGGCTGTTGTGCTGAGCTTGTTGAATGCATTTTGGGGTTGTAGGCAGTCAGCATGCATCAAGCCTAGCCTTAGGCTTTACAAAAAATAAATAAATAAATAAATAAATAAATAAATAAATAAAATAAAATCCTATGGTCTTGACTAGCATATGTTATGTAAACATGGAAAAAAGTGCTCAGGGTGGTTGCCAGTTCTTTCTATGAGGTAAGTTCAGTCTATGGTGTTTAAAGAATCTTTGATACAGAGAGCAAAGACAGCACCCTGGGTGTGCACAGCAGTGTAAGTAAGTTTAATACAGTATAGCAAAAAAAGTTTACATGAAATCCAAAACATAATACTAGGATTTATGAGCATGATGCAGTGAAGCAAGTATTTTAAGTAAGGGATAATACACAGCATTATTGATATGGAATAAACCCTGATAGGGTGATCAGGACCCTGGACCCTTGTATGCTTTGTATCAGGACCCTGATACAAAGCAATACAAAGCACAGGGTTCCTCAATCACCGTGTAGGGGTTAATTTTGCAATAATGACTGCCTCACCGTGCATTATCACGCTTTGGGCATGGCTACTTACTAAAGAAATCAACACTTGGCACAAAATATTGATACAAAAATTATTATATACACAACGATCGGTCATAACCACCTGACAGCAAGCTGCCAAGCAATGTCTATCATAGCCAGCATTTCCCATTTCAGCAGTTTGTGCTGCAGTAGCTCTTCTGAGGAATCAGACCAAACGTAGCAGCTTTCACTCCACACACGCATCAGTGAGCCTTAGGCACCAATGACACTCCTGCCAGTTTACTGGTTGTCATTTCTTGGATCACCTTCGCTAAGTACTTGCCACTGCATAACATGAAAACAAAGTCACTCAGATCCTTACACTTGCTAATTTTTCCTGATTCCAAAAACGTCAACTTTGAGAACTGACTGTTCGCTTACTGCCTGATACATCCTACTCCTTGGCAGATGCTACTCTGGTTTCCTCTCTCAGTCCAAAAACATTCAGAATAGGTCAACTGCTCTAAATTGCCCGCAGATGGGAATGAGAATGTGAATGGTTTTATGTTAGCCATGCAATAGACTGGCGACCTGTTCAGAGGTGTAATGGCCACTCACCCAAAGTTAGCTGCGATTGGCTCGAGCTTCCCCAGTGACAATAAGCATTATAGATAATGGACCAATTAATGAATGGATGGACACTTTTATTTTCAAAAGCCTAGCTATATTTAAAAATTCTGGCAATTTCCAATTGGTCAGTTGAGGGAAAGCAACTGTGAGTGAGTGATTAATAAAGCAGATCCAGTGAGATCTGGCATCCTCTGTTATTATTGTTAGTGTTTACTGTCTTGTGGAAAATTACATTACCTATAACAACCTTCACTAACAACTGGGTACAACTGTGCAATGGAAAACAGACACTAGCTTGTGGATCGTTCAAGATGCATATTAATAATCGTACCATGTTCTGTAGTGGAAAAGCACTAAACATGAAACATGTTAAAATGGAATCAAATAAGAAACCATTTGATGACTGACTGCATACGCGGTGTATACAGGGACGCACCTTTACTTTTTAGTTTCTCGCGGTCCACCTGGCTGATGTTTGCTCCAACAGTAAGGTACTCATGGAACTCCTTAAACCCAATAGACTGGAAGATGCCATGTTGGTAGTCCTGGCTAGAACACAGATAGAATGAACCATTAAAACTTTGGGGTGAGACACACACTTTAGGAATATCATACTTAAATGGTGGCAGCCCATGATGTAGTGGTTAGCACGTCAGCTTCACAGCAAAAAGGACCTGGGTTCGATTCCTGGGTTCTCCCTGCGCATGAGTGGGTTTCCTCCCACAGTCCAAAGACATGTGCATTAGGCTAAATGGCTGCTCCAAATTGCCCCTATGTGTGAATGGTTGTGGGTGTTGCCCTGCAATGGTCTCGCAAACTGTTCAGGGTGTACTCCACCTTAGCCAAGTGTCAGCCGAGATAGGCTCCAGCCTCCCCACGACCCTAATAGGATTAAGCAGTTTGGCAAATGAGAGAGTGAGTGAGTAATATAATAGCTTTAGTTATTTTTTGTTACACAATTTTTTATTATTTTATTTAAAAGACAGGCAAGATGACCAGTCATTCTGTGAAACCTGAGACTAATCAATTCCATTAACCTAACAGGCAACGTGCACCAGGAGATAAACAGAGCAAAAATCTGTAGTATTACCTTAATAAGGCAACGTATACTGGCAGATACAACCCAAAAAAACCAAAAAATATAAAAGATATTTAAAAAATAATAACGAGAATGTTTTACTTGGATCTTAAATAGAAGAATAATATATATTTTTTTTTTACAATTTGTTTTTCACTTGTGCCTGTTTAAGAGTTAAGTAATGTAAGCATCCCCAACAGCTACTATAACCCAAGGAACCAAGTCAGTCATGGTTCCTTTGGTGCGAACACACCTTAATTTCCTGAAAATGTATAGACACCAGACAGCAGTAAGGAGTGACTATCTGGACAGAATGAATTACTGTGTATCTATAAGAAAAAGAGGGGGAGATGAGAGGCTAGAGCAAAGTTTGACCTTCCTGCTTAGTGATGGCACCGTCTGAAAGGCGAGACGATCAGCGGAAAGGAGGCAGACAAAGGTGGAACAGAGAGACAACTGCAGGAGAAAGTGGGAAACAGAGGACTAGTGAAAGGAGAGAGGGAGAAAAGTGCACGGGTGGCCAGTTTGCGTAGCCAGGGATGGCCTGAGCGGAGACAGTAAATGATTACTTGGGGGGGGGGGGGGGAGGCCAAGCTAGGGGTGGGGCTTTGACTTGTGCAACAGAGGAGCCAGCCACCAGAGTATCAATGCTTTGCATCCCACCCTTCCCAACAACGCGCGCGCGCACACACACACACACACAGACACACACACACACACACACACACAGCAGTGCAGTGCAGCCAGTATCACTGCACAACCTGCAAGCAACAGTCCAGACTATGATATCAATAATTTACTGTCTGACAGAGATCTTATTATATTAAGTTTACTGCTAGGTAGGAGCTATATAAGGCATATTACAGTATTACACCAGCACATAAGGACCAGTAATGAAATGACTCCTGCATTTTACAATGAATGACGCAACCAACACTGTGCAAATTTACCAGCTTTAGCCTGTCTGGAGCATCGTTATATATGTTACTTTGGTCTCACCCCAGCCTAACAATGCAAACACCACACAGGTATTAAAATACCTATATTTTATGTGACTAAGTACAGTACATCTCATGGAAACTACTAGCATTTTAATACAGGGCATACAAATAAGGATCATTTCCTTGAACAAAAATACAAGGAAAAATAATCTTTCAATCATTTATTCAACAAAAGAAAGTGCACCTTTGGTCTCAAAAGATAGTACTGCCCCTTCAGCAGAAATATCTTATTGGAGGTGTTTTGCATAACTGTGCTATGCACTTTAAACTATAACTCTATCTAGGATTTAGGAAGTCTACCTATTGTGATGGAGTAGGAAACATTTGCAGGTTATATTAGTGCTTATTTTACACATGATACATAACCTGTCTTCATTTGCACGCATACAAGGGTGGTGACACCAAAGTGCATTTGCTTGGTATTGATGAGCTCGGGCTTGTTGTTAATGATAAATTACTGTGAGCAAGTAGACAGTTTACAGTCAAAAGATTGTGCCAAAATTTGCATTCCTACTCCTCACTCTGCTTTGTGTCGCTAGAGTTTCTCAGTCATTCTCAAATGATCAATATCTCTGTTCTTGTAAAAGTTGGCTGCACAGCAAGGCACTTACTCAACTCCTCTACAGAACAGTGTGTTCAAAGCCGAAGCCATGAGCAATAATAAACCAGAGAACAAACACAGAGTAACTGCTCACAGTACAATCACAATAGAGAAAGCTCTTGATTAGCAAATGCAGAGCTAACATTTTCTGATATATATATATGCAGATTTAGCAATTTGATTCATTCACTGCATAAAAGACTTCAATGCGATGCACATCAAGTCACAGTTTGATTCCTAACACAATTATACAAAGACCTCTTGCCACTTGTAAAGGTTTTGTCCATCTGCACATTTCAAAAATGTGTAACAGAGAAACCAATAGATACTGGGTTTCCAGCGATTTCAGAGTACAACTACAACAGTCACAATAAAAGCAGTTTAAGTGACATCATTATTTTGGCACAAAAATGAAGTCATAAAGTTCAATGAAGAAAAGTGGTTTGTTTAACATCATTCTATTGACAACTACTTGGTTAACCGGCTTCTTTTGGCTGCAACCCAAATACTGACGTATGGTTATCGACAAAGAGGTTCTAAATCCGGTCAAACAATAAGCAATGTTAAACAATTTGCAAATTTCCGTGGTTTTCCTTTAAAGATTGTTTATTTTGGCTGATTTGGAGCTACACACACACTGTTAAACACAAATAGTATAACACTTTACTATCTTCAGAGTACACACCCATTTAATGCTTCACTTAGTTTGTACACTCCCAATAAAAAGGGCCTGAGAAGGGGGCAGTGGGGGTTAAAAAATTAAATAATAATTAATAATCAACACTGAATGTGCTACCCCACCCCTAGTGAGAAATAAACTCCAGTACTGAACTAGTGACGAGTATTCAAAGCATAGTTAGGCTCATTGTGTAAATCACTCCCAGTCTGTGGTATTTCTGCACAGTGGAAAAAACACTATTAAATAGTCATCTGGTGTATGCACCCTGACCCCATTACCACAGCAATGAGACATAATGTGTCCATTGAGACCAAGTATAACCCGCTAATTTACACTATATACAAATACATGGAGAATCCTATTTCTCTTCACACTGGAAATTTCTGTTGCACTTCTAGAAATTCCTTTGAAGAACACTACTCAGTTAAGCTGACTACAAATCCTCACCTACATATTCCTCACGTGAATCTCTAAAAGGTGTCTGTAATGCTATAGTGTCTTAACTGGGGTGCTTTCTCATTGCTATGATGGAAATGTACCTTATGCACGTGTACGCTCCCTCCTTTTACATTATGCAAGAAGAGATTGGCAGCAACAGGCCGGGACGTGTTAAACAATCTGAGCCCAGAAAACAGGTTCTGCTTGTCAAAGTGCTTTTTCCTGTATTTTTCTGACTGTTAAAAAAATAAAATAAAATAAAGTTGTATGATAAATTTAAGAACATAATTTGAGTTAACCTGCAAAGCTACATACGCACAATGAGCCTTGATGGACAATTCCATTAGTTTGATCTGAATGTTGATTTTTTTTTTTTCTTCTGCCTGTTCACACACTAACAGCATTTTTACTAGTAGTATCAGCATGGCTGTAGAAAGGACAGTGATTCCAGTGTTAATAATGTGGCCTTTAGCCTATTTGTATTTTGTCTTAAGGCATGTGGCCCAAGCTGCTCACGTGCATGTAACAAAATCTTATCAGTTTAAAGTACGTGTTAAACTGATAAATAAATAATGTCACATTTAATACTGTAAGTCAAAACCGGTTTTACCTTAACACCCATTTCAGGTGATGGTTGATTAACAACATGCGTACTAGTATATGTTTCGCATACCGACTAACTGCAGCAATGCATATTTTGTTAAGTTTGAGATAGTACAGGCATAGTTTCACACGACATACTGTTGAATGTGGTTTTCTAAGGGTTTACACAGGAAATACTATTCGACCTGCTGAAATAATGAAAGTTTGATTGATGTAATAGACGATAGCAACGGTTGCTAAGCAATGACTAGAGAGCCAGGAAAATAAGTCAGGACTTTGACTTGGTTAATTTAGATATGCCAACAATACCAATGGAATTCCAAATAATTACAACCTGTTGTCCTGAATTTTCTTCTCGTTGAAGCGTTGGTGGAAATCTTTCAGTTCCTTAATCAGCCCTAAAGACAACATTTCATCCACGCGCTTGTCCAGCCTCTTATCTAAAGCTACAAGTCAAAAGAGAGTGAAAACAACAGAAAGAAAACTGTGGTCATCATCATCCAAGCCTCTGGGTAATCAACATAGACAGCAGGATCCATCATACCATCCATGTTGGAGTGAAGCCAGAAGATGCAGGGATTTGAGAAACGTAGAGGACCACCAAGACCATCTGCCCCATCCTGCTCTCTCTGCTCCTCCAGCAGACGACTGTGCTTGACTCCTGTCTCCTGGTAAACCTGAAGACTCCTGTCAATCAAAATCAATTTCCCTTAAGTTGAATTACTGATACATACAGGAAATGACTTGGTCCTCCACATGAGCAGGCTTCCAAAGAGTGCCACAGTAAGATGGATATTTAGTTAATACACCCTAACAGTGTGTTCCTGGAAGTCCAAGTTAGTATAACCGAACCTATTATTTGGGTAAATGTGGTGATTTCCTTTCTTGCCTATCCATCAGAGCAACACTGGCTAATCACAGCCATTTGTTAATTCACACACAAGTTAAGATATATACATATACGTAAATGTCCAGAAACCTAATATACTGTTTTGCTCTGTGACCTTGAAAAGTAGGTGAAGGTCACTCACACAGAAATTCATTCTAGAACTCATAGTAGTGAGCCAGCATACCAAGTTTCAAAGCCCCAGCTTCAACGCAGCATGTAAATGTCCGGAAACTAAAGTGTGACGGACGGATGACGGAACCCATTCCTATAGCTCCTGAGCCACTTTGTGGGCGGGAGATACAAACAGTAAATACCCATGATTGGTAATTGCTAACACTCGGAAATCCTCAAACTAATCAACAGGATTATATAACAGTGTAAATTGCCTCAAATACAAATGTAAAGGTCTGTTCATAAAAAAATTTTTAATGTTCTGTCAGTGCTTATTTACATACAGACACACCCACAATTAACCATGTATGGTATGTAGGCACAACTTCAAAGGATAGTAAAAAAATTAATTGGATTAAAAAAATATTTAAGACGCTTTTTCTTTCAAAGTAAAATAAAGTGGATCATTATTCTGTGGTATTTAAGAGTTCTGTGAGCTCAGGAATTTTAATACATTTATTAAACATAAAAATGTGCATCACAAATCAACCACACGATGATGCAAAAGAAGCCGCTAGGATTTATAGAAAGGAATTAATTTTCCAATGACACTTTAACTGCAACAAGAATACAGTCAAGCTATTGACATCGAGAAAGCCACAGATTGCTTTGAAGTCTTGGTTCACAAGTGTCTGTGGTGCATTGTTTTAGACAAACTGGTCATTGAACACTGTGGGAATAATCCAGGTCACCAATTTGTATCTGTGTCTTCACTGTATCTGTGCCATGTTATTTGAACAGACACATTTCATGGTACAGGCGTTCAGGAATCTGTATCTGCCAAGTTACTGTGAGCTTTCAGTCCGGTCCCTGAGACATGCTGTCTCTATTCAGAGATGTGCACAATGTGTGACATCCTCCAACATAATGCGATAAGATATGCAGCACATCTTCTGCATGCACACACCACTCCAAAAATGTACCAGTTTACCTTTATCTTTAAACCTAATATGTCTTCCTAAATTTATATTAAGGTAAAAATCATACAGAATCATTATGAAGATGTTTTACCTTTGCGCGGAAGGTACTGTGACGTGGCGATTTCCGTTCCGCAGGAAATTGTGTGCGTGTTTGTCTGTCCATGAGTGTGCGCTCAATCCTAGTAAGTTATTATCTTCCACATGATCTATATATTGTTCATGTTATTATTATTAAACATTTGAGAGCTTACAGAAATTGTACTAAAGTAAAGTAATATTACGATAGTCATTACATTTACATAGACAGGAACTTTCCAATAGCTCTAACACCGGCATCTAATTAGAGCATGCTCTTCCAGTAAGCACACAGCATGCGTGTGTCTGAAGACTCAGAAGAGGAAAGTTTTTAAATTTGAATTTCTCCACTAATGACATAGTAACTAATGTCATGACAGTAGTAATGCTATTAGTAGTATTAGTGTAAACACGTCATTCAGCTAACGTAACCTAAAGTTAGGCCCTATTATAGGATCTGATATTATATATGCCACACACGCGAAAGTGTGTGTTCGTTATGTTAAATATATAGATCTTGTTAATGCCTATTATACATTTCCAAACAGACATATGCAAAATGACTCAATCATTCATTTGTTTGTCAGAAACATCCGAGAAGTGACAGTAAGAAAACACACGACACCGCTCCATGAATAAAGCACAACAGCCAGCTTGCTACCACTTTGCATGTCTATGTAGCAGATGATATGACAGCTGAGCAGCTGCCACTATGTCAGAGGCTCCTGTCCCTACTGTCAAGCAAAGAAAATTTCAAAATCAGCAGATCTATTACTGAGGGAGTGAGGGACTGGGACTGATCCCCTAAAACATGATGGCATTAATTAGCCAAAATGCAAAAAGTCAGATTCACAGATTCCCCCTCCCCTCAAAAATGGTGTTAATTAGTCCCACGATGGTGATTAAAATCCAACCAACGCATCCGGAAAATGAGTGTGTGTAGTGTACAGCAGGCTGGCGCAGCCGGAAGCAACTGTTTAACACAGGTGGGGTGACAGATTTGTATTAACTAATGCCAGGATTAAGCATGAAAATGGGTTCAGGGTGGGAAAGCAAATCATACAGATAAGTTAGGACAGACCTATATTCTCATTACAGAATAATAAATGAAAAAGAAACCCTGGAATTTTCCTTTCCTATTTCTGCCCATAACATTGTTATAAGTACTAGGGCTGCACAAACAACCATATTTTAAGAGTGATCACAATTTGCTTTTATTTAATTTTAAAAGTTAATCATTTTAAAATAACAACATTCTTATTTTATACATCTTACCTCAATTTCTGAACCACTTTATCCTTTATTAGGGTCACGGGGAGGCCGGAGCCCATCCCAGCCGACTCTGGTCAAAGGCAGGGAACATCCTGAATAGCTCGCCAGACACAACCATACACACTCGAGAATATCCAATTCGCCTAATGTGCATGTTTTCAGACTATGGAAGAAAACCGAAGCACCTGAAGGAAACCCACACAAGCACATTGGGAGAACAGACAAATGCCAATTGTTTTTGAAAGGCATGGCTTGAACCCAGGGACTTCTTGCTGTGAGGCAGGCATGCTAACCACTTCACCACCATGCCACCTTATAACACAGTTTTATTTGTTTAATAAAACATATATATATATATATTTTTTTTTAAATTATAATGACAACATTCACAAAAGAAGTTACTTTATCACCTGTGTTATAGCTATAAACAGCCCAAACCACCCACTCTTTTTTCTTCATTCTTTTCTTCAGGTTACAAAAAAAAAAAAAAACCCTGCAAAATCCTCTGTCCTGAAAAACTCAGTTACAGCTTTACACCTTTATTGTTTATGGTTGGTGAGTAAATTAGATTGCCATCAACCAACTGAGATTTATAAATTTATATGTATACATAGTACCTTATTTCCTATTCCAGATATTATGGACAATTACTTGGGTGGAAGGGTTAGGAATTTATGAATTTATTTAACAAAAAGTAAGTTTATAAAAAGCCTTCATGAAACAGGAATTAAGTAATTAATACCAAAGCTAAAAGTAATATCTAAATGACTAAAGCGATGAGCTTTTTTCTTTGCCAGTCTTTCAGACCCACCCTGGTTGCACCTACTTCTCAAAGAGATGAGAACTGCACATTTCTAGTGTGACTGGGGCTCCAACAGTAATCTTTTGTCAATTCATGAATACTGCTATTGAAGATTGTGTAGATTTTTTTTCTTTTTCATTGGAAGTTGCTAACATGGTCAAGACCACAGCTGCCAAACACAGCTCAAAAGCCACCCTGAAAGACTTAAGAGATATCTGGGATGTGACCTTTTACGATCACTCAAGATTAAAGGTAACTTCCTCAGCTGAAAGCCTACATATGGATTGCTATTAGTGTTTCATCACAATGGCATGGCTATCGGCACTTTTTTCAATGTCTCTCTATCACTCTATCCCCAAATTTTGTGACTTTGCTCTGACCTGGACCTTTGACCTAAACATTCCAAAGTTCAATCATGTCTGGGGAATCAGATAGGGTAGTGTGCCCATCAAGCTTGGTGAAACTCCATGCATGAGTGTGGTCAGTATTTTGTTCACAGACAAACAGACTCAGAAACACTGACAATACCTCTGTTTTGGGTGGAGGTAATGCCTCCACTGCTTACCTTGCAATTTTGCGTGCATCATTGGGATGCAGCAAGGCTGCCATTTCTGGGTCCACCTCCATCAGGTGCTTGTGAAGTTCTGGACCTCCCAGCTTCTCTAACTCCGCTTTTGAAATGGAGGAGCCACTCTGAATGGTCTCTGTGCCATTCTCCTAAAGGCAAAAGAGACATGCTCACAATAACTCCAAAATAAAACGCTGAGCTGTAACAACACTGTTCCACAATAATCCATGCAGCAGAGATGTATATGTGCGCAATATATATTTACCCCAGTGTCAACAAGAACTTTCCATAATATGGATTCGATATAGTAGTTTGTGCCACCAACAATGATTGGGAGTTTCTTCCGGCGATGTATGTCTTCAACGTGTCACATTAAGGAAAACGTCCATAAAGAATATCACACAAGGCTTCACTAATATGGGGAGGAACGATAATAGCCTATATAATCATTTTGGCCTATTTATAGCTATAGAGTCTTATTTGGCCAGTAAACTGCATTGGAAAAGGAAATGAATTCTTGATACAATGCAGTTCTCTTAACAGATTCCAATTCTTAATCTACCGATGAAAACACAGTCTCTTTATAAACAATAGCCACTCTGCAAACACATTACCAGACCTGCCAACCCTCAAAATGAATGTGTAGGGGTTTCTATTTTCCCTTATTTTTTTTCCCCCTTAATTTAGTCGTATCCAATTCCTACCCATCAAGTATTGCCTTCCCGATCACATGACCACCACCAACCAGGAAGGTGTATAAGCATGCACATGTCCCCTTCTTTACATGCGATGCTGCTGCCCGCCTCTTTTCAAACTGCTGCGTATTTGGGGGTGGCCTAACACACTCGGAGGGAAAGCATTATCCGCCCCGCTTACAAATTAGCTTACAGATGCCTGGTGATCGCTGTTAGTGACAGGGAAGTGAGCGTATGTCATCCCTCCCTCCCGTGAGAGCTCGGCCAATTAGCTCCCGTGGACTCCAGGTTACCGATGGCTGCGGCATCAACCTAAATCCGAACCGTTGATCACCAGGTTAACAGTCGCGCACCTTGTCGATGGAAGATATTTAAAGTATTTTGAGCTGAAGGGTACAGATGCTATATATTAAACTACTTACTAACCTCATTTGCTTGGCCAGTACAAAGAAATCTTACCTGTTGGTATTTTTTGCACAGATCTTGCCTTTGGGTCGGTCTGTACTTGCTGAGATTTCTCTGTACAGACCTCGCGTTCAGTCAATAAGCAGTTTATACAGGCAGCATTTTTTTCAAGTGAATAATCGAGATTTAGATGAAATAAAAACAAAAATTCAAATGGAAAAATGGGTGGGGCTTGCAGGAGTGTCAATTTCTGAGCGTGCACATTTCTCAGTCCTAATAGATTGGCATGTCAACCAACTCATCTAAAAAAATTATAATGGGAAAAGACCTTCTGCATTAATTTTAAGTTGTAACTCTTAACAGCACAATCGGGTGTTAACAGTAAATGTGTAACAGTTGGCAGGTCTGCATTGAGCCTGGATTTTCTACACCATGAAAATGACAGAAATGGCTTTCAAATCAGGATGTGGTCGAACTAGAAAAATCAACATGCACACAAAATCATTTCGTAATCACATCTTGGCATAAGGAATGAAAACTGAACTGAATGGTGTGAATCATAGAAATTCCAAAAGGGTTTTGATATAGGTACAGTATAATTCGCCAATGGAAGTAGACCTGATGCCTCACAATCATATACAATTAATCAATATACACGCAATCAAACAGCTAACAATCATAGCTGGAGGGTTCACTGTGAACTGATAACTACCTCTGTTCCTCTACTTGGCTGTGGAGATAATAAAGATCAGCAGAGGCCTCATCGCCCGTTTCCCTGGTGTAATTAAATGACAAGAGAAGGCCCGAACGCACTCATCCTCCAACACACACCATCTACACCCTGCATTACTTTGTTCTCCCGGGAAGGAGATCAAGGCTTGAGAAAAAAAAAGAAAGACAGAGAGCAGGTTCATTTATCTGTGACCATAGATGACACCTCTAGTTTCCTGTGATAAAGTGAGCATTGAACATGTTCCATTGAACATTTTACTCTTTAACACAGGCAGAGGACGAAGCATTAACATAATATTGCCTGCTATGTAAAAACACTCACTACTAACAGGGATATCGAGCAGATCATACGCATCTGGCTGTGATGGTGCCTGGACATGCCCAACGATGACTCCTCCCAACTATCATAAGACAGAGAGCATCTCCCGGATCTATTAATATCCACCCTGATCAGCGCTCACTTCCAACAGCATCAGCAGGCAGGAAGAAGAAGGACACACACACATACACACACTTTATCCTGTCAAATTCATTAAATTCATTCGACTTCAGAACCAACTGGGAAATGTCACAGCATTTTCAACTGAAGTGCAATACCATTTTCCAGGTTCACTAAGGAAAACATCTTGAACAGAAATGTACTGTACAGGGCTGTGATCACTGGCTGTGTCGAGAAGTAATAAACTCAAAGCTTCTAAAGGCAGTGCATTCTATTTAATTACAGTAAATGAGACTCTAGTTTCAGGGAGGGATTCTGGTTGATCATTACTGCAGTGATGCTCAGCAAGAAAGCACATGTGCAAGACGAGCAAGAAAACACTCACCTTCAATTATTCATACGTTTAGGGAGTAGAAACCTATTTAACCCTTCTTAACCATGAAGCCTTAGTACTTGGGTGGTATATGTAAGGAAATTCTTTTGCTGATTACCGTTAATGTTAACAACCTGCTACCGATTAATTATTGACAAATGCAAGGCTACAAATTCACTGAGCTACAAATGGCTATGAAATACAAAGCACACACTTTCTTTCCTAAAAAATTACTTTATACACAAATGAGTTAAAGAGAAAAATTCATAAACGCTGGTTTTTACTTATTTATTTAAAAAAAAAATTAAATTAAAAAAAAAAAAAAAAACAAACAAAAAAAATAAAAACATTTTTTTAATAATAAGACCAGCTGTTAAAAATATTAACAATGCAGGTATGCACAAATGCCATCGCACCCATGTTCCTACCTTATTCTACTTATATCTCAGAACAGCATCACAGCACCAGCAGTACAGTTTTACTTTATAAAATTACACTGTTGTGTAAGTTATTATGTTATCATAACCTGAGCTCATTTGATGAACTGCTTATTAGTACTAAGGTCATGGTGAGGCTGAAGCCCATCTCAGCTGGCACTGAAAAAAGGCAGGGTACACCCTGAACACCTCACCAGACCATCACAGGGCCAACACACACGTCCAGGCAATTTGGAACAGACAATTAGCCTGACGGGCATGTCTTTGAACTGTGGGAGGAAACCAGAGTGCCGAAGCAAGCCTTGGGACAACATGCAAACTCTACACAGAACCGCCCCAAGCCCAGAACTCAAACCCAGGAACCTCTTACTGTGAGGTGGACGTGCTACCCATTACGCCACCATGCTGCCCTAACTAAATTCTTACTAAGTTTAAATAACCATTAAGAAATTAAAACAGTTAAATGTGCACCCTGAAATCAAAGTCACGCTTAAATATTCCACCTCGAAGAGTTTCCAAACAGATTTCCACCTCCAAGATACAAAACCAAGTGCGCAACTGGGTCATCTTGTTCAAAAAATGCCTTGCTGAGAAAGGCATTACAGCCCATGTAGCGCCAAGCACGTATTTTGGATTCGGGAAAATGTGTTCCGAGGGTCCCGACAAACATTTTCAAGCGTGAATTTTAGCAAGGAAAAAAAAAAAAAAAGAACCATTTCATAAAGGTGCAGAAAAATACTAGAAGATTTATTGTTAAAAGGATTATTAGATTGTATGCAAAAAAGGATATGAGAGACAGCGCTTTGTTCCTGAAGTCCACCACTGTATAGCTGCTCACTAGAGGATCCACAAAGCTGATCATGTGATGGGGACACTGCGCTTGCTCCTCAGCTGTCACTTTATTAGTGATGATGTCCAGTCCTTTATAAACCTGTGGTGAGAGAATCACAAGGTACACAAAACCACAGGCATTACATTACATTGCGATAAACAACAGTTTGACAGTTTTCCAACTAGGATTGTTGTGTCGTGCAATAGATGTGCTTCTCATCCAGATTGCATTTCCTCTGTGGGTAACTAAGATTAGCTCTTTTTATGCAATATTAATGTAATCCTTTTGCATTGTTTTCAGAGTAGTTACTAGGTAATTGCCTCAGGGTGTAAACAAGCATAAAAGGTAGAATTACCCACAGGACAATCAAATTTCATGTCCAGGTTATTCAGGGGTGTTTTGTTTGTGTACATGTTTAAACATAATACACATGATACACTTTTTTTGTAACAATATCCAATTCTTTTGAATCTCAGCACCTTGCTGCACTACACACATTTCTTGAGATATATTTCTGCATGCAGATGAACTAGCTATGAGCAGATGATCTCGGTATCAGGAACACATGGGTATGTGGAAACACTGATACTGCAACAAAATAAGATCAAATGTGGTGTCATTAAACTCTCCTGCAAGCACAATATCAAGTCGACTCTTAGTTACATGACGCTCAAGAAAAAATAAAGACGCTAGCCAGAACGAAAAATTTATTTTTCACCAAAGATGAGGATGTCGTCGCTGAATAGTCCACGAAACAGAATGTCACGGGGTTTATTCAATTCAGCCTGGGGCGAATAATTGTTTTAGTACATATGGCACAGGAACACAAGTAAAATACACACACATACACACAAACATGCACACACAGACAAGATTTTTTTGGATAATTTTTCCACTGTTATTGTGCGACAATGAACATACCTCCTCCATCAAAATGCTCACACAAGATTCATGATGGAGAGTAATTCAAAATTTGAAAGAAAAAAATAAACATTTTCCTTCAAAAATTCAAGGGCCAATACTGCCTAGCTTTCTTCTTATTCCTTTGGGATGGCATTTTGATTAATTTTTAGAATTTCAGAATCAGCAGCCATGAAAGATCATGAGTAAGTGTTGTGCTGTTTCAATTCAAGTATTATCCACTCAGGATAATGTCTTCTAATCCCCGGTGGAGAAGCAATCGGATCCATTCCTGCGTAATACATGTTAATATGTTTTACTTGCGATATGAAGACAGCACAGCACACCCCATACATAAGAATTTCTTATGTAAGAAATTTTACACTTGAAAAGACAATGTGCTACATCATAGCTTTAACAAGAAAGGATAATGACTGTGGGTACAAAGTCATCCCCTCCCCAGGAAGTCATACTCCTTTGTTTAATCTATATTAATGTTCTTAATTAGCGAATTAGCTTGCCATACTTATTTTGTATTAAACTCTTTGTAATGATAGCTACTACTTTTTTTTAGCTTGGCCAATTATATTCCAAGGCAACCAAAACATGGGACTGAGCAGCCCAATGGAACGTTTAATTGCCTGTTGCCTGTATATAAATCAAGTAAAAGGTTTTTTTTTGTGTGTGTGTGTGTGTATATATATATATATATATATATATATATATATATATATATATACATATACACACACACACACACACACACACACACACACA
>JBCNYH010000001.1:47763397-47787435 GCA_039654325.1 Tandanus tandanus | reverse complement strand
AACTTCACGAATCCACCAAGTTCCCTCAAGATCATCACAAATCCACCAAGTTCCCTCAAGATCATCACAAATCCACCAAGTTCCCTCAAGATCATCACGAATCCACCAAGTTCCCTCAAGGTCATCACGAATCCACCAAGTTCCCTCAAGGTCATCACGAATCCACCAAGTTTCCTCAAGGTCATCACGAATCCACCAAGTTTCTGCAAATCATGGTGATCGCGGACATCGTGCCCCAGTGTAAACCCAGGGTATGAAGATAATCATGTGTGTGTTTGTGTGTGTGCAAAAAGAAAAATAGAAAGTTTGAAAGAAATCAATGACAAACAAAATGTGGAAATTTTTAAAGAGATTTACATTCGATTACGTCTGATATATTTATCAAATTTGTCAATTGGATGACATTTATTTAATAAAATAGAAATACTAAAATAAGGATGTTAATTTGTGATTATGATTAAAATCCTATTTGTTCAGCTCAATTTTACACAGGAAGAGGGTATATTAGGGAAACAGAGGAAGCATTGTGAAATGTGGATGCGTGAGACGGGGTTGAAAGATGACACTCACAAAACATCCTTAAGATGACCTTCATCTCTTACTGCTGACGCAGCAGAATTCCCTTTAGCACCAGACTCTCTCCATCACTTCCCTCTGCAGCTCTGTACGTACACACCTTCCTCAGTGCTCTCATTCACCTCTGCCCTGCTTTCCCCACCGCCACAGGCTCAGTAAATTCCCGCTAATCAATCTTTTATGAGGTTGATCTTTCACTATATTCGATCCATCGTTATACAGAAGTGAAATACTCAACAGCTCACTGGTACATGGCCCATTTCCGCAGCCCCACGTGCATCATTCAGAGCTCAGAGAAGGAGGAAGTTGCAGAGAAGGATATTGACTCTGAGACTTTGCAATGGGAAGAAGAAAAGGTATAAACAAAACAGACAGTAAAGAGACTGCACCCAACCCCAGACAGTAAGCCAAATAACTAGCTGTGATAATATTATCTTGGCTCTCAGAGGACTACTGTCTTATAAGGTACAACAGAAACAATAAAAGTTGCTGTAAACCGAGAGTGAAATTTCTATTAGCTGGAGAGACATTTCATTCACTTACATTGCAACTCCCAAACACTAAAATACTCCTAAAATCAAATACAGGATTTCTGAGGCATAATATGTTCACCAAACAAGTTCCAATGTGCTTGAATAGTTGAATTAGAATAAAAAGTGACAGCTATACAGACAAAAATAATAAGCACTCCGAGTCCCAGGGAGACAAAAACTCTTGTCTAGACACATGGTGCCTAGATGAGGAGAGCTGGCTTTTGTGTGGAAATTTGTAGATGAACAAACTAGGAAGAAAAATGGGTAAAAAGTTCTATGATTGGTGTAATGAAGGTGGTACAGAGGTGTAGTGGTTAGCACCGTCACCTCACAGCTAAAAGCTTCAAGGTTTAAGCCTTGTAGCTCTCTTAACCTTAACCACTTATTCCTACTATTAGGGTTGCGTGGAGACTGGAGCCTATCAGCAGACACTGGGTGAAGGCAGGGTACACTCTGAACAGCTCGCCAGACCATCGCAGGGCAACACACACACACAACCATTCACACTTACACCTAGGAGGAATTTGAAACAGATAGTCAACCTAATGTGCATGTCTTTAGACTGTGGAAGAAAACTGGAGTACCTGGAGCAAACCCACGCAAGCACAGGGAGAACTCCACCACAGAAACGCCCAAGCCTGGGACTTGAACCCAGGACCTTCTTGCTATGAGGCAGACGTCCTCACCACTACGCCACCGCGTCGCCCACCTTGCTGCTGACTGCAGCTTTTCTGTATGAAGCTTGCATTTTCTCCCCAGTGCATGTGTAGGTTTCCTCCGAGTACTCCGCTTTCCTCCATCAGTATAAAGACATGAAAATTCGGCTAACTGACTGTTCCAAATTGCCCCTAAGTGCAAGTGTGTGCTGCCCTGCGATAGTCTGGCGAGCTGTTCAGGGTGAACCCTGCCTTCACCCAGTTTTGGCTGAGATAGGCTCCACCTGCCTGCAACCCTAGTAGTAGGATTAAGAGCCATAGTGCATGTGTGGGTACTCCGGTTACCTCCCATACACCAAAAACATGCACAGTACATCAACTGAGCTACAAGTTGCTGGTGTGAGTGAGAAAGTATCTGGTTGTGTCTGGTAGCCCTGCGATAGACTGGCAGGTTCATGGTGTACCCTGGCTGTAAACAGTACAGAGGATGGATGAATTTATGGGTAGATGATCTTGCTAAAGATTTTTTTTTCTTCATTTAGCTAAAGGTCCCGCAGTTTGGCAACAGTGAAAATAAAAATCAGAGCCCTCCCACATTGACAACAATACACAATAGATCTCTCCTATTTGACGACAACTGGAAATTAAGAGGGGGAAAAACAATTCAATATATATTTTTGGTTTGGGATGGCACCTTCACAACTCGAAAAACATGTTTGATCTTAAACCACTTATGTTTGCATTCCAGCTTCAACCAGTTACTTGCATCCACAGAGATGACACTGCAAAAGCATGTTACAGCACGTTAATATTATGGCAGTCTTACTTACTAGGTCAAACTAAAAGCAGGTTCTTAAATAAAGTCTTGCATTTCCGTGTACAACAACCAGTCAAGCGCCATGTTCTGCACCTTAGAACCAGTATGTCAGATTTCCTTTAAATTTATGATGCTTATCAGAGACTTCATCAAGCTCCTGCGGAAGTCTGGATGAACACAGACGTCAAGCCAGCCATGTACTGTGTCACAAGGCATGATGCCAGACAGCCTGACACAATTAGATTTTCATTCATTCAGTGCAAATTTAATTTGCCCTCTGGTGTGCTTGGAGTGATGGAAATGATTCAAAAGGTTTTGACACATGAGTAACTATAGCTTCGAATGCAGACAGCTATTCTCTTTTATCCCAGACAGTAAAGTAAAGCACAGCGATTCCTTTAAGGTGTTGCCTTTATCTGATTATTGCTGCTTTCAATTCAAGTGGACAATTTAAAAGATGAAATTACATCGGAAAGCACTGAATGTCCACAACCTCCTGTCTCTGGCTTAGAGGGATTGTTTAAATGATTATATTTAAATATATAGATAAAGGCCTTTGCATTTGATTTGGTCTTTTTTTCCAGAGTTTCCCTGCACTCTTTTCAAGCATTAGCGTAACACAGTGGGAGAGGTTAGTGCACAGGAGACCTCACACAGGTGTGGCTCAGTATGAAAAAGGTGGCAAATATCACACAATCACATTAAAGGCCTGCATCGGCACAGAGCTCAGATGAAATTTGCATTAACCCGCTCGATCACAGAAACGGGAAAGCTTCAGATCGTTCAGGTTCATCATTTATGCCTTTTATGAGAGGAAATTACATTAAAATATAGCACTGCATAATCAAAGTTATTTCTGAGTAAATTAGGTCCTTTGATTCTGGTATGATAAGTATAGTTGTGATTAAAAAAAAACAAATCATAAAAGAGGCGTCACAAAGCACACAATCAGGCTCGATTTCTAACGTGGCACAGGCAGCGATAATCAAATCTACAGGCAAGTCGTCTGAATTTTTCATGCCCTGCACAGTTTGAGTGTTGAACTGTAAGTGTGCAGAAGTCAAGCTCTCCTGAGGGGTTTGTACTTGATGAGAGAATGAAATTAGAATCTCATAAGATTCACATGCCCATAAATCATCTTCGATCAGGATCTTGACTTGATAGAAACTGTCATGTACAGCTACAGTCAGAAGTTTAAACTCATTATGGACATGAACGTCGAGGGAATATTGGATTTTCAATGATATGTTTGAAGTGTTTTCTTCCTGGGGCGGAAGGATTGTGCAACATACATCTATAATTCAAAAACTAATTAAAATTAAAAATAAAATTAAATAAAAGATCTTGTGCACAAATTAATTTATTTGTGTCTTCCGAAATCAACAAAGGGACAAATATCTGGATAAATGTCACTTCGTAAGTTTCACCTTAACCAGTTAATTTTGGTCGCCATTAACAAGCTTCTGCCAGAATTCTGGCTGAATATTTGCCCACTCTTCTAGAAAGAATCTCTGTAAAGTTTAATTAAAATGGTTTCCTTGCACAGACCCGACTTTTAAAAGCATTTTAAAGTTTTGATTTACACAAGATTTAATGTGTTTGAGGTTACTGTCCTGTTGGAAAACAAGTTCCAAAAATGTTGCTGGTGTTTTCGGTTATCCTGAATTATAAATTAGGCCCCTACTTCTCAATAGCATCCACTTTTTAAACATGCTTAACATTTGCAGTGTTTTTGAAACTGAATGTCTCACCTTTATGCCTTCAAAGATACCTCTGGTCATTGTGGCCAAACAGCTCAATATTTCTCTCATATGACCATAAATCTTTCCTCCATTTTTCTTTATCAGTATGGTCTGCTGCAAACTTTACTTTAGGTGTCAATTTTGAAGAAGGGGCTTCCTTTGATGTAAATCCTGTTTAACCATCGACACAGACCCTGACGCTTCACCAGCTTCTAGTTCATGGCAGGCCTGAGTCTTGGTAGTTCCTGGGTTGTTCCTAATCATTTGGACCATTGGTCTCTTAGCTAAGGATCACAATTTGGGTCTTCTACCAGACTTTAATACAGTGGCTCCCAATAACTTAAACAAACAAACCCTTTTATGTAGGCAAAAAAAAAAGTTTCCAGTTATAGTCAGTCATGATCCCTTTCAGGAAGTTAACAGGCCATAGCAAGTTAAAAGACATTTTGGAACTTTCAACATCACTACAACACTAACAATCTAAGTGGGTCTATTTATATTTTTTGAACCTGTGATGATTTTATAAACCCCAATATAGAGCAAAATATAGCTTGTGCAGCAAGCTCGTTTTTCTCCCTCTTTTTTAATTTATGTTAATTGTTAGCATTACATTACGCTGATAATTCACCATACAAAACCCTATCAATGAACCATTACATTTATTTGTGTTCATTTTAGTGTTATTTTTGTAACACTTGCCTCTCAGGTTGTTAGCCAGTCATTAGCAAACCATAGAACACTAGATATTCGATTCTATTTTTCAGGACATGTTAGCATGCCTTTGACAGGGTTTGCTGCAGGTGTGAACACAGCCACTGGTGGACTGATTTACTAGATTTTTTTCTATGGACGTCAGGTGCTAAACTGACCAGCGAGGCATAGACTGATCCAAAGTACAGGCCGGTAGAATTGCACAAAGGTGTTCAGGATATTTGCACCAGTAGACGGAGATAAAGGCTGGATGCAAAACACAACCTGATTTGAAATTGTGTAATTACAGAATTGTTTGTTACTGAAAGAGTCTCATAAGCATGTTATCAGCCATAAATGCCACACAGTCAATGTTTTGGTTTTATTCTCTTTTCATTTTGATGGATTTACAGTAACTGAATTAATAGGTGATGTAAATATGCCCTAAGCATAACTTGTGCTGAGGCGGTTGGTGATGCATTTCCGCACCACTCAATGAAACAGATTTGTCTACAAGAGTTCTCATTTTTATTTAATGTATTAATATGCAATGCAGCTCTAAGGCACACAATACATTACAACCTCAACACCTTAAGTAATCACCACACTCCAATCACAGATATTTTAATTCCCTTGTAACTGATATGCCCCAGTCTTTTACTTTTATTGGTGAACCATTAAACTGCCTTTCAGGACCTCCCATATTTAAAAACAAAAAGGATACACTGACTCTCTAAGGTCCCTTTTGTCCCACATTTTGGGACAGCACACAGCACTCTATAAGTTTCCCATGAGTCCTCGCTAATCCACATAGCCTTGAACTATAAGCACTGATCTGAGTGCAATGACATACGATCTCAGTCACCTTTAAGGTCAGGGTTCATCCCAATTGGCTCTACTAGGTGTGTCCATCATTCCTAAATAACACAAACTTAACATGGTCGCATTAACCATATCAATCTTGCTTGCACCCCATACAGTACTGCTTTGAACGTATCAATAGCGTCACATGCAAGCGGCACAATCGCTGAATGCCTCCAGTGGCAAATGGAGGCTCCTCAACACAATAAGAGTGTGGGAACCAACGGAGCATGACAATGGCGCTTCCCTATAGTGTCTGTGCAACAGCGACCTCAGCACAACAATAGTCTTGCACAAATTCTAACACAAGCCCACATTCGATAGCGTCTAAGGAGCTTGCGCTGCAGGAATTTCATTAGCATAACCTAGTTAGCTGCACCAGGTGACAGCCGTGAAGACACATTCAAGGTCAAGAAACATAAGACAAGGGCAGAATGTTTCTAAATTCTAAAAATACAGTACATAATAAATGGGTGAATGGAGTCTTATAGTGGAATTAGAGGTTTAGAGATAAACCCTCAGTTATAATTTGGCCATAAAATGGAAAGGGACAAACGCAGCAATGGTATGACATGACAGACGTTTTACAATACAACACATCTACATGCACTTTTGACATCATCAGAAAGATGCAAAAACACATCTTAAGTAATAAATACCTTCTCAGAAATGGAAATATGAGACAATAGCATATCTTACAGGTATACTTCTGAAAAATGCTCCCTCAGAAATACAGTGTTGTTCTTTAAGAAACCAGAACTGCACCTTGAACTAGCAGAAATAGTCCAAAAAGTGATGTACAAATTTGTATTACTTCAACCTTAAGGGTCCCTGCAGATATCTGGAGGGCTGCAAGAGCATAGTGGCCAAAAATGCACAGCCTATTAGTTACTAAGGTAGCAGTTAGGCTGGATTAAAAAATTCCTGGATTCTCATCAGCACCTGTACCCGGAAATTGGCGCCACATCAACTTTTTAATATATATTTTTAAACCATGCTCAAAACGCCTCTGACAAGGTAAAAACAACATAGAACACGATTCTGTGTTAGGTGCTGTGATTGTGAGATTGGTTTAGTTCTGGTTGAAATAGTTCTATTTTCTAAAGATTGTTGGAACGGCAAGGCTGCTGTTCTGTAGAGAGTTGATCAGAGTTTAATACATCTTAAATGTACATGTAAAAGACTGGTCAGCTAGGGTGTATTATATACATTTTATACATTTATTATACACATATATACATTTTGCTTTAAAAGCTTTTGGGCTTCGACAGTCACCTCATTTCTCTCAAAAAGTTCTGATGAGATTTTTTTATCCGGCCTTAAGTCGATAAGGTCCAGCACTGAACAGTACCATCACCACCACCCCCCCCTCCATCCCAGCGACAAGCATTTGTTCAATTTTAGGTACACACTGGTACCTCCATATCTGAGAGTGTAGGCATCAGCATTGTATACTTTAAAGAAATTTCAGTACATTTCAAGGTTTCTTTCATTTTTCCCTATTCTCAATGACTTATTTAACACTTACCAAAACCTGTCACAAAATACCCCAACAACCCACACAGTGGTATCCAATGCAAATTTAGCCTTAGTACACAGGCTCCAAACCAAATGACCCATATATTACTACTAAATATATTTGATTTGATCTTTATTTTCTCAAACAACAATAAAAACACAAAAACTGAAATAAAATTTGTCTAAATTTCCTAAGGACATATTTTAACCTGCAAACTAAAACAACAAGGTAAATAACTCGAGTTCAAGCGGGGGTATGAGGACGCAAAAGCTTAAGTACATATATGCTAATAAACATATGAAATATTATTCAATTCAAATTTATTCCAAATGTTATTTAAATTGAATGTAAAGATACTGAATATACAACATTACTGCTAGCCTCTGCTGACAACATTCAAGGACCACAGAGTTCACAAAATCTATTTGCAAAGGGTCAATGACACTGCTTTTGAGACACATGTATGCCAGGTGTGCACTTGTAACTGAGTCAGCCGAGGCAGATGTGAATGCAAAGGCTGTGATTGTATTTGTTTTTTGCCATATGTACGCAGTATGGCTGATCTGCATGGTAATTGATCATGGCCAAATAAACAAACACAATGTGCTAATGTTGCAAAACCAACTAATAGTGGATGCTATGTGAAGCAACACCATAGTGTCTCCCATCATCACTTTCTTAAATATACTATACATTGACCTGAAAAAGTTGTTTTCCAGATATGCCATCATTGTTGGTGCTTCCATCACTGTTTCTGCCATTTTATTAAGACTGTAATAGTTTTCAAAGATTATAATAGCCTCCTCAACTCACACCACCTACACAGCTTATGGGAAAAATCAGAGGAAGCTGTCAAAGTAGGTATTCTACTGCTGGCTGTTCTGCTGCTATGGTTTGTGGATACGTTTTGCCTCTAGCCTGACACGCTAGACGGAGTCTTTACTCGTCCAGTTCAGAGGTCATCCACTGGCCGACTGTGATCCATATGCAGACCCAAGATTTCAGTATCATTAGTATTTCAGTGGTCAAATACTGGAAAACTTGTAAAAATAAAAAAAAAATTAAAAAAAATACTCAGCTTGGCTAAATGATGGATCCAGAGTATCGGACCAGAGACGAGATGTTGCAATAAAGACATTAAGTTTGAAGCAGTGGAGTTTTTAAAGACAGTTTTCATGCCAATTATTACAGTTAGTTATCTCACAACAGTGCCTGTTAAAGAAAAGTCAATGACTAAATCAAAAACGTTTAAGAATGAATGATGAATGTGTACTGTAGGCAAGTATGTGTTTATTCTCTCAACATCAAATTCAAAACAGATGGGTCTCATCTGTTCAGAGACCCTGAAGTGAGTTAAAATGGAAACATGAAGTGCACCTACAATAAAAAAAAATAACCACTGCAGATGTCTTATTAAATTATAGCCAATAACTAATCACTAACAGTTATTAAAAGGTAAATGTTGATGCCAGTTGTGTCACGTCCTTATCTATTTTGTATAACTGGACTTTTGTGAATTTTAGCTGCTCTAGAGGTCTGAAAGATACACAAGATGAACTGAATGGATTTCTAATATCATATCAAGTACGGCTCCTTTCTAAATATGAACAGACTTTGTGTAATTCAACAGCATTCACAAGCTGAACTGTTGAATACGCTGTTATTAAACCATGACTGGACAGATCATAAACCCATGCAGAGCAACTGAGAACTGAGGACAAGAGTTTAAATTACCAAAGACTTAAAGGAGCTGTTTGAAAGATTTAGAGCCATCTGCCGCCTGTGAGGTGAAATGCAATTTTAATGAAAACGGGGGGGGGGGCTAATGTTTGGGGTTGTTGTTGTTTTTTTCAAGAAACCTTCCACTTCGTGCTAACTGACCTAACCCTTTCTGTTGAAACCACATATGATACATTTAAGGAAATGGTACAGAGTTGATCATTTCTGTTCCAGCTAAGGGCTGAGCAAATTTAAGGGGTAAAGAAAATAGCAGCAGAGATATAGCTTAAATGTAACACTGATCCCATGAACGGCAGTATTGCATAGCATAGCACAGTTTATAGCACAAATTAGTATCACTATCATATAACACTTCTCTCACACAAATTAAATCCATTTCTCTACAGCTATAAATTGCACATCACATACTATTCGGTCACTTCCTTTGAAGAAAAATTAAACCGTGAGAGTAAGAAGCAGATGTGTATGCTCTCACAGAAACAGGAAGAGCTGTGTTACTCACCTTATTTCCTTGTTTTGTGTAAAATAGTTTGACAAGATTATTTGTTGGATGCTGCTGCCACATTTTTTCTCTCGGAACAACCTCAAAGTGGGAGAAGCAGTATATAAAGAAGACTAAATATTCTTACTTTTGAAAGTAATGAGATTCACAAGTGGCAGCACGGTGGCGTAGTGGTTAGCACGTTCGCCTCACAGCAAGAAGGCCTGGGTTCGATTCCCAGCTTGGGCGTTTCTGTGTGAAGTGTGCATGTTCTCCCTGTGCTTGCGTGGGTTTCCTCCAGATACTCCGGTTTCCTCCCACAGTCCAAAAACGTGCACAGTAGGCTAATTGACTGTGTTTCAAAATCACCCCTAGGTGTAAGTGTGAGTGCGAATGGTTGTGTGACTGTTGGCCCTGCGATAGCCTGGCGAGCTGTCCGGGGTGTACCCTGCCCTCGCCCAGAGTCGGCTGAGATGGGCGCCGGCCTCCCCGTGACCCTAATTAGGATTAAGCGCTTCAGAAAATGAATGAATGAATGAAATTCACAAGTCATTGTCGAAGTACAGCATACATTCAATTGTGACGGATAATGCGAGGAAAAAGTTCAATTGTATTAGCAATTTTCACAATTTAGATTTTCTGGGCATATAAGGAAATCATCTGGGGGTTTGAGGAAATTTAACAAAGCCTGTAAACAACAGTCCTTGTTGCCATGGTGACAAAATATCTTGTAGTAAGTACTGCCTACCAATACCATACAATGACTTATTTATATCCATTTGTGCTTTTGGTTTACACACTTGGTAAAAATATCTTTCTCTCTCTTGCCTGTTTCATAATAAGTAAACCTCAGGAAAACTAAACCAAGTAAATCTTTTCACCAAAACGTGTAAACGTTGAATTATCGCGATATTATCGGTTTGGCAGGTTTCCACTCTGACAAAGGCCTACTAGCTTTCAATTGCATGATTGAGTAAAATGTACCACTACGTTTAGTAAACGAGAGGACTGAAAAGATTCACTACAGATTAATGCACAATTACAAGAATAACAATAATAATAATAATAAAAACCTTTATAAGAACAATAAGAATAACAACATTTTCAGGCTAACATTTTAGCTTTAGCTCCTCAGACTTAGCATGCTGTCCTGAATAGAAGAAAACGGATGTTGTTAGATCAACAATCAACAAAAACAACATGTTGAACTATGGGAACGTTTCAGAAATAAACTGTGTGGCTTCATCTGTGTTAAATAATCACTGAGTCAGCATGCACAGAGTTTTATCATGAAGCACAAGCAATGCTAGCTAGCTAGTCATGCTATTTATCACACGAGCAAATGAGAGAAAAGTGCTGCTTCCTGTATATACTGTGATTTGTGAGGGACGTGGTGATGTAAGCACACCCATTTCCTAAACACTCCTGAAGCTATACACATTTATATTGCAAACTGAAGCAGCTTGTTGTTGATTTTGCTCCTCTCATTTCCAGCATCCGCGTAGAAATTCTTAGAAAAACCCACCTGCATGGAATCGGCGCTTATTATTTCCCCATGAAGTCGTTTCCCGATCTCGACCGCTAGTTTGGATTTCCCGGTACCGGTAGCCCCTAAAATCACGACCAAAGAAGGGATTACGCCTTTCCCAAGCGCACGCTGCACACCACGACTGGATGCCGCCATGACAGTAGAGCCACAGTGTTCCAGTCTCCACTGAGCATGCGCGTTGCTGCAGGGCTGTGTATCTTAGCAACCCAACGCAGTTTCCATAGAAACATTGTAGCAGCGTGATTTTGTGTGAAACCCTGGGCCGCTCTTCAGATGTTTCCCGGAAATCCTCTGTTTACCTAATTAACCTATTCTAGTTTATGAATCATGTAGATTTGGAAACGATTCGAGACATAACTAATTGTGCTTTCAATGACTGATTGTTTTCCTCACAAGATATTTTTTTGAAACAGTGACACAGCTAGAGCAGGGAGAGTTCAAACGGTAACAGTTCTCCAGCAGGGAGAGACCAGCACCACTGGTCATCAGGTGAGCACGTGGTTTTGTTGACTTTCCCGATCCAGCTGACTCACGCGCACCTCCCGGAATACGCGAATAGCCGCCTAGTTGCTATGGTAACTGAACTATCTGTGGCACCTTGGGGGGGTGGGGGGTGGTAAAGAGATGTCAGTTGCCATGACGACTTGCCTGGAAGACGCGTCCTCGAGCCTTCCTTCCATGAAATAATTGAAAACGTCTTTCTCTGAAGGATGAACGCTTCACTCCTACAAGTATCACAGAAAGGAAAACACAGCGTCCATAAACCAGCTACATGCTCTAGAAATCTGTCTGGTTTACATTTGAAAGGAATAACCTTCCCACAGATATATTTATGAAGTGTTTTTGGACGGATAGCACAGGGATCTGTAACAGCTAAATGTTATGCTTCGACTTTACATGTAGATTTTTTACAGTATTACCTTGAAGTATCTTGAAAAAACCTTTAAAAAAAAAGCAAGAAGAGAAAGGAGTGCTCAGAGCTGGAACTGATCACAGGAACTCATTCATTTAGTGTAAGTTGTTTCCATAACAATAATAAATACTAACACTTACAGTGTCTTGCAAAAAATTATTCATCCTCCTTAAATATCATCAGATCTGTCTGGATTACAAACACGGGCACATACTTTTTAAAAAATTTATTAATAACAATAAATAATTTTGCCAAGCTGCTTGATCCTACTAGGGTAACAGGGAGGCTGGAGCCTATCTCAGCCAACATTGGGCAAAGGCAGGGTGCACCCAGAACAGCTCGCCAGACCATCACAGGGTAACACACACACAAAACGGTTTACACTCTCACAGCGGAATTGCTATTTGGAACAGCCAATCAGCCTAATGTTCGTGTCTTCGGACTGTGGGAGGAAACCGGGGTACCCAGAGGAAACCCACACGAGCACAAGGAGAACATGCAAACTCCACACAGAAACGCCCGAGCCCAGAATTCGTATCTTCCTGCTGTGATGCAGAAGTGCTAACCACTACACCACGGCGCTACCCTAATTGCAAATCGACGTGGCCTCATTAACAAATACATTTTCAAAATCGACATAAATCATTCGTCTCGAACAAAGTCAAATCTTTCGAAATGCTGCTTTTGTAAGTATTCAACAGTGCCACAGATTCGCAGTCGGATTTAGAATTGGACTTTCTTTTCGTCCACTCTTACTTGGGTTTTTAAGCACCCCTGCATTGCTTTTTTCTTGTGTTTGGGACTAAAAGCACGTTCCACTGTAACATTCCCCTGTATTTCGATCTACCTATCCGGTTTCTACAATTCTGGAGCCTATCTCAGTCAACACTGGGCAACATTCACCAGACCATCCTAGGGCGGCGCACACACAACCGTTCACACTCCCACTCACACCTAGGGGCAATTTGGAACAGGAAACTAACCTAATTTGCATGTCTTTCAACTGTGGGAGGAGACTGGAGTACCTGAAGGAAACCCATGCAAGCACAAGAACTCGGGACGGGAGTCAAGCTCAGGACTGAAACCCAGGACCTTGTTGCTGTGAGGAGAACGTTCTAACCACTAAACCATTATGCCACCCAACAAACGAACAAATAAACAAATAGACATTTACTGGGTCCCCCTCATGCCTCTCTCATGCAGTAGTTCCCTTCTAGTCACACTCTGATACACTCCTTAATTATACAGAACTCTTGAAATGGCTGTCTGGTGCGCCTACACTACGCTCTCAGTCACCGTACTCTGTAACTCCTTCAGAGTGACTGTTGGCCTCATGGTGAGTTTTGAGGAACAGCCTTGTTTAGATAGTGCGTGTGGTTTGATGCAGTTTCCACTTCCTCCTATTCTATTTATCCATAAATTCTTACTGAGATGTCCAACCTCTTAAATATATTTTGAGTTATGATGTTCTATGACCGGGCGGCATGGTGGCGTAGTGGTTAGCACTTTTAAACATGCTACGCTTGTTCCATATCGCCATATTATGAAAAGGTCCTTTCGGCAGGAGCGTCTGGACCATCGTGGTCCATTTTCTTTTTCAAAATATAAAATGACCAATAATTTATTTTGACTTTTCATGTTCATACAGCTAATAATAGCTATATTTCTTAGTTATGTAGACACACCCTCTTCCCTCAAGGGGGTGAATACTTTTGAAAACCAGTCTAACTATAAACAAATAAAAGTATGATGTTTCTTAAAATTATATAAGGGCAATAAAACACTGGTATAAGAACAGGTACATGCTGTTTGGCACCATCGTTGATTACTGTTACATGACATAGGGGCAGTGGTGGCTCGGTGGTTAAGGTACTGGCTTTCTGATCCGAAGGTCAGGGGTTCAAGCCCCACGATAACCATGTTTTCACTGCTGTCCCTCCAGTGCAGCAAACTGGGTTATCAAAGGCCAGCCATGTCTCTCAATGTCTGTGGTGAGAGGCATGTAGAAGAACCATTGCTGTCGATCAGAACACTAGTTCCCTGGTTTGCCAGCTGGTCCTCGCCCAGTCGGCTAACATGGGTGGCAGCCTCCCCGCAACCCTAATTAGGATTAAGTGGTTCAGAAAATGAATGAATGATTTCTTGACATGATTTAGTGACAGAAAAAACTGAGACATGATTGTTTTGATTATGAATTTATTAATTGTCTGACTCTTACGGGCTCATGAGGTACTGAAACACAAAGTGCTTAATGCCGCTGTCACTAGGAGAGACAGCATGATAAAGGAGCAACAAAAATATACAAAAACAAAATAATAATAAAAAATCAGCAAAAGGAGAAAAGGTGAGAAATATCAACAGTAAGAAATGCATTCTTAAAGCTTGGCTCATCCACCAGAAAATAAACACAAATAAGACTGAGAGTGAGGAGCTTGCTGGTGGTATACGCATCTTTGAGATAAGGAGGCTTAGGATTGGAGAAAGTGATCAGTGATAAAATAAAACAGCGAGCTACCATAGCTTTTCTTTGGATAGTTTTTCAGACCGTTTAGGTCTAACACAACACTGAAAGTGATTTATAAGAGAGAACTGCCATTTATAGTGACTTCAATTCAAGACTAGGTTGAATCTGAAAAGAATTATACCAAGAAGGCAAATGTGCAAATCTGCTTTTGGAACAACAGCAGTACTCTGAAAGGGTCCGCCGGTTTAAAGGGGGTTGTAGGTGAGGAAAAAAAAGTTTAAGTGTGAGAAAGCAGTACATCATGCAACATGATGACATTATACCAGAAAAGCTGTAAAGCTGCACGATTCAAAGGATATTGCACTAGGAAAAATAAATGTACTGTAATAATAAAAAAATGGGATCCTACTAAATGAATAAAGAAGCATACACCACCAGCAGAGCTTTTGTTAAAACAGGAAGAAAACACAGAAAAAGACATTAGCATAAAAAAAGAAAAGAGAAAGAACACAGAACTTTGTAAGAAAATAGATAATAAATGTCTCTTCGCAGCAGTTTTTAATTACTAGCCACATATTATACAGGCCCTTATAAAAAAACAAAACAAAAAACAACAACAAAACAGATGATGATAGGCAGTGGAAATGTCAAGGTGACCAGCAATGCAAAGTAAAGTTCTATAGTGTCATTTGAGTGTTTAAGTTTTTTTGTTTTTTAATTTTGTTAACAAAAATAGAAGCTTTAAAGATACTCTGAGATAAGATTAAGCCAAGTGGGCCAACCAAGATTCAGAACACATGAACAAACAAAAAACAAACAAACAAACAAACAAAAAAAATTATAATTTTATATATATAAAACAAACAAACGCTAAAATCAAAAACCTCAATTTTGGTATTAAATCTGAAAGTATATATATATATAATATATTTTACACACCTATACAGCCAAACTCAGCTGAGCTATTACATACAAACGGTTGCAATCGTCACAGTTTATATACACTGTCGTAAGGCATGGACTCCGCTGTGCACCAGGAAAAAAAGAGTTTGGAAAAATGACGAACTTAAGATGTGAACATTGCTGACAAACAACAAACAGAAACAACTTCCTGTCTATCGAACTTCAATCCTGATAGCGTATTGCAAGCGCCACACAAACTTCACTTTCAAATCTTTTGGAACATTGCTATTGGCACAGCAGGGCAAAGACTCACTGACTTAAATAATTTGCAGATTTCTTCACACAAATCCACCTTTACTTGGTGGTACAATGTGTATACAAGCTAAATGCTACGTTTCAAGCAATGCCCAGATGGCGTGGTCATTCCAATTTATAGAACACCTCCAACGAGGACTGTTTTAATATTTAAGAGATTTAGGGATAAACCCATTTCTTCTTATCAGCAGGGCATTCTTTTGGAAACAGTGAAGTTTATGTAAGCCACAACCCACCAGGAGTTTTCATCCCATTAACTACAGAATCAAATGTGCAAAGATTTGAAAAACAAAACAAAACAAAAAAATGTACAGATGTCTAAAATCTTAAATAATCCCCAAAAACCAAGCATCCTTACTGTCCTTTGCGACCGGCCTGAACCTGTGAGTAACGTTAAGATCGTTTTAGGTCCGCCAGCCTCCGAAGAAGCCGCTGATGCCTGTTTTTGAGCTGTTTCTTCTCGTGGGCTTTTTGCTTGTCTGTGACATGTAGCAGATGCAGGTACTCGGTCGCCTTGGTCAGAATCACCACCTTGGGTGTCTTTGGACAGTCAGCAAGACTGGGAATCTCATCTCTGAGAGCCAGGAAGCGTGAACGCAGGTCGTTGCGTCTCTTCCTCTCCAGAAAGTTGTGGTTCTTGCGTCTGTCCATGTCCTCGCTGTCTGAGCTTTGAGGGCTGGCTGGCTGCGATTTGGGAGCATGGTGGGATGAAGTAAGAGGTGTGGAGGTGGTCGTGGAGTGTACTGGAATGGAAACCAGTGCAACTGGTGAGTGTGGTTTGCTCTCGACAGTGTGGACTACGGGGCCTGTCCGGGCCTCTAAGGTCTCCTGGCGGATCCTCTTGCGAGGAGGCTCCGAATCAGGAGACGGGGCGGCATAGTTGTGCTGCTGTTGGTGGATGGAGATGTGGAAGCGCTTGGTGCCTGGGTCGTGTGGGTCAGCACGCACCGTGATGGTAACCGGCTTGCGTGAGTTCACTGGCCGCGTCTTGCCATGCTTGTGTTCCACCGTCACTACGTCGATTTCCTCATCATCTAAAACAGACATCACAAACCATTTAACCCGCAGCCACTTATAATAAATTATACAACATTCATCTAAGATGTTACTGAATGCTATAATAGAGGTTATTTAATCCTAAGGTTGGCGCATCTATTGACCCACACAGAACAACTCCTGGTCAATGAGACCGCAACACAGCTACTACAGAATACCAAAATAATAAACACTGGCCAAAAAGCTCTTTCCTCTAGCAGCCTTCTAGGATGAATCCAAAGGCCAACACTGGCGTCATAACTTTCAAGTTTTCAACAGTGCCACACTATCTGATAAATGGATTTATTCAGTGACAACAAGCAGCTTAACTGAATCACATGAAAATCATGCACGAGTTACAAAAGAACTTGATGAAATATTCATTGGGACATTTCACTTCTCCTCCTAAAAAGAACTGCTTTAGTTCCAGAAGTCTCTTCTTTAAGGCACGTGTTTAAAAGGCTTCGTAATCTGTCTCAAAAAACAAAAAAAAAAACCCCATACTTTTCAGTTTACGCTGCACCTATCGATCTTGGACCTTTGTGAATCTTTTCTTCCACAACTCGTTCGCTTCGGTCCAGCCACTTCCCATTGGCTGGTCTTACAGCTATCCGCTCTCTGTGCCCCGCCCAACAGTAAAACAACCCATCCTGTTGTTCGGGCTCAGGAATGCAGGACTATGGCACAAGTCCACAGAGACATTCCACAAGGATCCAAGAATGATGTCAACCTCAAAAACTAGGGCGCCGGTTCATAACTCGAGTAACACCTCTGTAAGGTTCTCACACATCACCTTAACTGTATAAATACCAATGCAGCAAAACATCACAATGCTGACCAGACATCACAATGCTGATTCACTTAAGGTTTAATTTTAAAAGACAAAACACGACTTCTGGGAGCTTTAATCAGAAATAACCGGTCTACCTGAAAGAGGTCTTAAAATTCAGCAGAGCATCACAGCTGTTATGACACATTAATCTTTTGAGAAGGCTACATTTCACATTCACTGAATGAGTCAATGAAAAGTACTGGCCCGTCATAGAATCAAGGTCAAGGACTCTGCACCTACCAGATGAGTCGGTGTGTGACTCAGAGCCAGAGGACACCTGCTTCTTGCAGCCGCTCAGCGGGAAGGTCAACACAGCTGCCGGATCCACGCAGTCCGCCATCGGACTGCTGAGAGATAACGACTCCACGTGACCACCCTGTGACCTCGAAGGGGGGATCTGGGGAACAAGAGGCACCTTGGCCCCACCCTGGCACATCATGTGCTCGGTGACCGCCTTCTCCAGTCTCTGAGTGGCGGAAAAGCCGCTCCACATGCAGTCCTGCAGGATTATGGAGCTCAGGTTGCACTGTGCTTCGTCCTCGTCGTCCTGGCCCAGGAAATGGGACACCCACTCGAGTTTGTCTCCCAGCGATGGACACACAGCTGTTTCCTCCATCCTCCTCACAGGAGACATGGGCGGCGTGGGCACCAGTTCGAACTTCTTCCAGATGTCCTCACTAGGTGCTGAGGACTTAAAAAAGTCTTCGTCTGGATCGTGGTCGTCGTAGAAGTAGTGCTGGTACTGATCCGGTTCCTCCATGTCCCAGCATGCATCAGGGAAAGGGCTCGCGCTGATTCCGGGCATTTAGAAGGGGGTACTAGCCACAAGTCAGAACAAACACCAGCTGGAAGAGGAATGAAAAGCATTAGAGAGAGAAGAATCCTGAAGCAGCCTGGTACAGGGGGCAATCTACTCTGTGTATGGAGGGTCAGTGAGGATATTTCTCCACTGGAGATGGATGTTGGTTTATTATGCTGAACAGGAGTTAAATCTGTTATTCAAATGAACACACACACACACACACACACACACACCGCGCCCTTATGCATGACTCTGAGAAATATTAAGGTGTAAATGTCTTGGTGGAAGTTGAAAAAAAACAAAGTTTGGCAACCCACTGAGGGTTTGGACAGTAGCGGGGTCTCAGTGTTCATCCCCCTCATACCACCATTCACACAGACACCAGTTCACTCCAGCTACTAACCACAAACTCGCTCAACCAAACAAGTTCATGATTCTCTCGCCCCTTCGCAAGCTTACCGGAAGATATTTTCCAGACTCCGTGTCCCGCAAGACATTTATTTGAGTTGCGAAATTCCCGAGAGCCTCTGCGCCACCCAAAAAACCCCTCCTGTAGTCCGGTTTATTCACGCGCGCGCAAGAAGACTCTCAACAAACAGTCTACAGGCGTCCTGGAGGAGGAATATCTTCCTTATATGCAGGTTTTTTTGGTTTTTTTTGGTGTAGCAGGTCCGAGTTTTCAGTTCTCCTAAGTCCAGGCTGATGTAAAGTACCACCGCGGGCTCTTACCGGCGCTGCCGCTTCAACTCACTATGGAGCCGTGAAACAACTACAGCTCTGTATTATGGCGCGCTCATTTACATAGTGGGCGGGACGTACCCGCGTAGCCACGCCCACTTAAAGTGACAGGATGGGAGGAAAAGTTGTGAGTGTGTAGAAAACATTCACCTACCTGCTCTTTCCTTGACTCCGTCTCACTTTATCACAGGAGCCTATCTCAGCCGGCAGTGGGCGAAGGAGGGGGTTCAATCTGAACAGCCATTCACACTCACTCAGGGACTCGAACCCCTGACCTTCTTTGCTGTGAGGTGGACGCGCTGACCACTATGCCATTGTGCCATCTCCTTGCTTTATCAGAAGTACTCAATTAAAACTGTTTGAGGTCAATTACATAAAATATCTGGCCTACACTGTCCAGTTAGGCAACCAAGAACAGCTACTTTCTAAATGCTTAACTGTTGCGCACTCGCACACTCATTTGCCGAAGTGCTTAATCCTAATAGGGTCGCTGGAAGGCTGATGCCTGCATTAGGAGACACTGGGCAAAGTTGGGGTGCCCCCTGAACAGCTCGCCAGACCATTGCAGGGCCAACACATATACAACAATTCACGCTCACATCCACACCAAGGGTCAATTTGGAACAGTCAATCACCCTAATGTGCATGTCTATGGACTGTGGGAGGAAACCTGAGTACCCGGAGGAAACCCACACTAGCACAGGTGGAACATGCAAACTCCACACAGAAAGGAGTGCTAACCACCTCTGTATGTGCTATCATAAGTATTCAATTAAAGCTGTTTGAGGTCAATTACTTACAATATCTTGATTACAGTGTCCAGTTAGGCAACCAAGAACATCTACTTTCTAATGCCTAACCATTACTGAATTGTTTAAGCCTATAAATAAGACAGTTATATTTTGTTGTGTTGTCTAAAATCATTTTAAAAGATGAGGCTTGAATTTAATGTAGGGACAATAAATGAATCCATTTCAATCCAATATAAGTGAATATAAACTTTCAACTTTCAGTGTCATGCCCTCCCCACATATTTTGATTTGGATTTTGATATACTATATTAATCCTACAAAGGAAATTTGGCTCTGCTTTCACCCCTTCCAAAGTGAGCACACACACACACAAATGTACACAGTGAGCACACACAGTGGGCAGCCACATTGCCACACCCAGGGATCAGTTGAGGGTTAGGGCTGCTCACTCCCCCCACCACCACACATTTTTCCTGCCGGTTCAGAAATCGAACTAGTGATCTTTCGGTCTATAACGCACTTCTCAAACCATTAGGCCATGTGTACAAATTAGACCACGGGGAGGAAAAATAAAATTAAACTAGAAGCACTCGGTGAGCGCAAACCTCTACCAAGCCAGCTCATTTGTACAGTACAAATGTTGTACTGTATTTTTATCTTTTTGTGGAAGCAGCATCGTCTTGACTTATGGAGCTGAACACAAAATTGATCCTATCGATAATTAAAATTGGCCCTATCCCACAATGGTAAAGAATCTTTTTAAAAAATCCCCAGATCTGGATTGTTATCCGGTGAAAGTGATAGATCCGGATTGTAATCAGGACCACCACCAGAATCTAATGGAGTGTTATTTAGGCTGTACTTCACCCTCCAAAAAAGTTAATCAAAATCCATTAATAGGTTTTTGCGTAAAGTTGAAATGATTTACATGAAACCATGTGACTGGTTGGAGGCATAGTGCTGCAGTGGTTAGCATTCACACCTCAGAGCAAGCAGGGTTCAGGGGTGGAGCATCTCGATCCACTGTGTGAAGTTTACATGTTCTCTCTGTGTCTGTGTTGGTTTCCTACAGGTACTCCAGTTACAGTCCAAACATATGCAGATTAAGTCAATTGGCTATTCTAGAATTGCCCGTTGGTGTGAATGGTTATCTGTCTCTGAATGGTTATCTGTCTTTCTGTGTTAGCCCCACAATGAATCGGTGACCTGTCCAGGGTGTATCCCGCTTCTTGTCAGCTGAGATCAGCTCCAGCTTAGCCACAACCCTTAATGGATAAGTGGAATAGAAAATGAAGGGATGAAAGAATGTGTGGTTAAACTCCAGCAGAGTAATGAAAGATATGCTGGTTTATTTTTAGAAAAAAAAAATCAAAGTTACTGAACTGAAGCTAGTTTTGTTTTGTTTTTTAAGATGTTTTTCTGCATTTTTTCAGGTACTCGCTTTGGTCTGATCAAATACTTTGCTGGGACTGCGTGTTGACACATGTAGTGTGGTTTTCCCCACATTTCCCACTGGAATTAGATCTGCTTAATTGACTGAGACTGAGATGCAATCTGTTGTCTGTTCTATAAAGCTAAATTACATTCCTTTACTTATTCATCTGTCCTGCATCAGGTATTTTCCACACCAGTCCTCTCCACACACTGGCCTGCGGAGTTTGAAGTGTTTGTAACATAACCAAGGGGGGTTTAAAGTATGACATGGTATCCCAGCACCCTACCCTACCCCACCCAACTCCACCCCTCCCCCAAGTTCCCACCCCTGCCGGGGTGAATATTTTACGACAGTTCCAAATGTTCATGAGTTTGCTGAGTTTGTGGGGGGTTAATGTAACATACAGCTGCCTATATATAGTCCATGTCCAGTAATATTTTCACTGATCAGGAGAAACAACTACTGGAGATAAATTAATGAATGTTTGTTTTTAGGCCATAAACCCCCAATAAACTAAGTTCCTGGTTAAGCATTCAGGATTCTTGCAACCAAACGTAACAGAGCCAACAACTATAATCCTCCTTTGTATTGGAAAATGAGGAACTAGAGATGATGAGAATTGTCTCTATGACAATAGATGTGTGTAAGAAGTCTGTCTGCAAAGCTGTGCACCAGTAATGATTAAAAGAAAACTTGAATGGACACCTTGAGTGAGGAATAATAATAACAGCAATAATAGTAATAATAATCATCTTCTTCTGGTGAATGCTGTGATTATTATTATTATTATTTTATTTATTTTTATTTTTTTATGAGTTGAAAGTATGTTTGAATCTGAAATGTAATGCTGTGTGTAACTTAGATTTACCTCTAACTTGAGGTATAATTAATTATTCAATCTTTTATTCATTTTCTGAACTGCTCAATGCTACTAGGGTTAGGCTGAAGCCTATCTCAGCCAACTCTAGGCAAAGGTGGGGGCACATCCTGAACAGTTCGCCAGACCATTGCGGGGGGAATTATTAATTAGTATAAACTAATGATGATGTGTAAGTTAGGAATGGCAAGAAGATAATAGTAGGTGATTAAGTATTTTGACTTTGGTTGTGATGAATCTGTTACTCTATCTTCACTGTGGTGTATCTACTCAGGGATCACTCACTGTCTTTAGCTTGAGGCTTGAAAGGACACATTGACAAAGTACACTGAATGCCATCTGGTGCCTTCAAGCCCTGAAGATATAGCATAAGAGGTCAAACCAGAGGTAATGTCTCTCTCAACCTCATGACTCTAGGGCTGTGTTTGGTTGTTTTAATCTATGAGCAGCAGGAGTAGTTCATGTGTTCTTTACCCTAAAACCCAGATATATCTAATTCCACTAACACCAAAAGGTGGTGTATCATTACACTGGGATCTGTCTGTGGGTGGGATAAATGTATTAGGCACTAAGTGAACAATCTGTCCTCAAAATTGACGTGTTGGAATCAGAAAAGAAATGTGTAAGTGTAAGGAGTGACAAATTGTGACGGGTAGACGAGTGGGTCAGGGCATCTCCAAAATTGCAGGTCTTGTGGGGTGTTCCTGATATGCAGTGGCTGGTGCCTACCAAAAGTTGTTTACGGAAGGACCAAGTGGTTCAAATCAAACATCTGGGCATGTGCTGGATAAAAAAGCCTGAGCCATGGAGGCTCTACCTCCAACTTAAATGATTTAAATAATCTGCTTTAAACATTTTTGGTGAGGTCTTGCGGAGTCCGTGCAGTGACGGATGAGAGCTTTTTTTGCAGCACAAGGGGGACCTACAGAATATTGGGTAAGTTAATGTTATGGCTGATCAGTGTGTATTTACTATATACTACTTGAAACGGCGCAATTTGATTGGTTCTCTATCTCTATCAGACCATGGCATTCATGTGTGATGTACACTGATCGATACTATCCACCCCAAATCCCAAAAAGTTGGGATAATGCTTTAATGAAAACAGCAAACAAACACTCACAGTTTGCCATGTTTACTGATTCTGAAAAAAGAGGTAATGAAGTTATGGCAGTTATGGAAGTTACATGAAGCTATAGCAAAGGCTACAGGAAAGCAAGCTTCGTATCCATCAGGGCCTCCATTGATGGTTTATTTAAGAGGCCAACCAAACAATAAGCTGTTTTCTATTGTAGGCAGTCCAGAATTCACTGAAGCCAATAAGGTGCTTAAAAACTTATTTTAAAAAAGCATTAAGCAAGTCTGAAGAAGTTTGGCCAAGAGTCCATAAAAATTCCCTGACCCAAGAAGTTTTGGAAACCTCACATGAAAGTCTGACCAATGAAGAGTAATTTAAGCTTTACAGAGGAAATACTCAGCGAAATAAGAGCTGAACAACATCTGATCTGTTGGATGGCATAATGTTTTAGGCTCAATGGTTCGCCTTCATGCCAAATTATTGCATAATGGAGCATACATGGCCATTATCATGCATTAAAAATTGAAAATGATACCATAAAAATCTAATTTTAGTTCGCTTATGTTCCCATGTAGTATATACTAAAACAATTATTCAGTAGATATCGACAGAACCTGAGGCAAATAATTGTATTGTATATGTATACATATATATCATTCATCATCATTCATTTTCTGAACCGCTTATTCCTAATTAGGGTCGCGGGGAGGCTGGCGCCCATCTCAGCCGA
>JBCNYH010000001.1:47652967-47677839 GCA_039654325.1 Tandanus tandanus | reverse complement strand
ACACACACACACACACACACACACACACCCATATGCTGCTGCTGGGTACATTTTTATTCAAACATATGACACACCAACAAAGTCTTGTTAGCATCTATGTGCTATGTGTGGTAAAAAACAAACAAACTAAAAATATTTATTTTCAGGAGGTTCTGGGGGAGGAGAAGTTGAAGCTGATCCTTAAAGAAAGAGAGTTAAAGGTGTATTGGGGAACAGCTACTACAGGCAAGCCTCATGTGGCCTACTTTGTCCCCATGTCTAAGATTGCAGATTTCCTGAAAGCTGGCTGTGAGGTGGGCTCTGTGGTGATGTGTTCTTTACTTGAAATATAGATACATATTTTGCACTATAACTGTAGTAGTCACATCCATAATCCAGCATGGTAATGTAAAAATACATATGAAGATTCCTGGGACTTTAAGCATTAGTCAATCATGACTATGGTCCAGCAGGGATTTTTAACTGTAATGTTTTTGAACTCAGATAAAGTACAAATAATTTCCTAATTCAGCAGACTTTAATCTCTCTTTCTAATTCAACTGCCACTGACACATAAGATGATAAGGATTTTTATGGGCTTATATTAGAACTGAATGTGTTTTTAATTCATAACAGTGGCTGATTATGCATAATTAATGTGGACACATTTTATTACTCATTTTTGATTGATAGGTGACCATCCTTTTTGCTGACCTTCATGCTTACTTGGACAACATGAAGGCACCCTGGGAGCTGCTCGAGCTCCGGGTTCAATATTATGAGCAGGTCATTAAGGCCATGTTGGAAAGTATTGGAGTCCCTCTGGATAAACTAAAGTTTGTCAAGGGCACAGACTACCAGCTAAGCAGGTACGAGACTGCGGTCTTTGTGCTCAGGATGCACTACACAATGTAATCCAAATAAAATGAAAGTAGTTATTTTTCATCATCAGGTGGTTTTTACTTACGTTTTCGAAGTTGCAATATGCTTAAATCTGTTTGATAGTTTGCAATTGGAAAAGGCAGCTGTTTACAGTCCATTTCACTCTTGCAAGAATAAAACATGGATACATCAGTTCCGATAAGGCAAGATAATGTCAAAAATAACAGTATACAGACATTAAATTACCAAATCAGATATATAAATAAAATTAGGCATATCTGCGCATATTACTACATTACATTTACATACATCAGGCAAGCATCTGCTCATTTACAGGAACAAATAGAGGAAGAAAGCAATGCTTTCTAACGCAAGCGCTTTCGTGTTTATCTGTTTCTTTTCCATTGGTCTCGTCCCACTTTTCGCAGTACAAGGGTGCCCCTCTGTGTGAGGACTTATTAGTTGTTTTTATTTTTCTCATGAAGCTTAGCGTGTTTTGATAGGAACGGACATAAACTATGCATGCAAGCTTTTATTAAGTTTGGCTTTAACCCCACTTTGACACAAATTAAATCTTGTTAACCTTGAATTTCACAAATAGATCTGCATGTGTGTTTTTGAGGTGCAAAGTGTTTTCTCTTCTTTGAAATGTACGGTAGCCCCTGTGCTTATTGGCTAGATAAGATTGGTGATCCCAGTACATGACAATGTATCACATGATGAATTTTGTAACAGGAAAAAAAATAAATTACTAAACGTGTGTACGATAAGGCACTTATGAATGTCATTGGAATAAATATTTGTTTGTTTTTTCCATCTTTATTAAGCATTTTATCTTAGTTTTGGTTGGGATGTATTCAAGTTCCTAGAGTAGGAACACTGGGCACAAGGCAGGAGTACACCCTGGATTGATTGAATTGGATGCTCTTTAATGGGGTGCATTAGTATAGGGATTAGTATAATCCCTATTTTTTTTTTTGGGGGGGGGGGGGTAGAAAAAGGTGTGAACACACAGAGAACATACCCTGATCTCGGGGTCGAAACCTGAACCCTGGAGCATTGTATCCCCTAAATTCAATATTGTCCTTATAGCTCACTGTAATTTTGCTGTTGTGCAGGGAGTACACACTAGATGTGTACCGGCTCTCGTCTGTGGTGACTGAGCACGATGCAAAGAAGGCTGGGGCTGAAGTAGTGAAGCAGGTGGAGCATCCTCTCCTGAGTGGTCTGCTGTACCCTGGATTACAGGTGCTAAATATCACTTAGCTGGAAGTGATCTTCTACATGTAAAGCTTGTATCAGTTTCAGCTGCAGTTAGATTTGAAATAAGAATCTGAGATGGAAGTTTTATATTGGTGTTTAGGCCCTGGATGAGGAGCATTTAAAGGTGGATGCTCAGTTTGGTGGCGTGGACCAGAGGAAGATCTTCACTTTGGCTGAAAAGGTGTGAATTTGTAGGCACTTTATTAAATTGCCAAGCCATTTGTTTTTGTTGTTTTTTTTATACAATTGTACTTCAGAACATATTCTCTTTTGTGGTTTGCAGTATGTACAGTTAACGGAGTTGTGTTATGATTTTTACCCTAATTTAGTTGCTAATATAAATATTTAGGCACTGCCTAAAAGCGGAGCTCTGAAAATGTTTGTATTTATTTTCAGTAAAGAAGCAGCCATGATAGAGCTTACTGTCTTTTCAATGGATTTCGAAAACGTATTTCTCCTCAAGAAGAAAGTTTTGCGCAAGTGCACTCAGTGCCGATGGCGGCGTTGGGTTCCCTGTGTGGGCACGTGAGCACGGACGCGACAACAAAATAGAGGTCGTGGCTTTACGACATTTGCATAAGCATGGAGCTCTGCAGAGCTTCACTAAAAAGTCGCATAGATATGCAACGGGTGTCCAAAATACTAAGTGTGACCCGCTCCAGCATAATACGGATTAAGTAGATAATTTGACATACTGAGATATTGATCTATTTGGAAAGAGAACTGAATATGCTTTAAAATGAGGTATAATACATGATTATAGCATGAACACTGACTGAGTTACATCACTTTGTATGTCACTAATCAGGAAAGGCTACTTTTGAGAAAATAGTAATTACCGTTACAGAACCAGTTTCTGAATGTCCGCATTTGAAACTCCCTAACATCCATAACCTAAATGAATCCGACTTTCGACCAATCAGCGCGATTTTCGTAGCGTCTTCCTAGCAAAAGATGATTTACACCAAGTCATGTCTGTTTTGTGGCTTCTCACTGGTTTACTGTTATATTATTGGGGAAATCCTTCTGGGATTCTGTAAGTAGGAAGAGAATTCTGGTACCGAATATGGATAATAAGGAAATACCCTGAGCAATCACGAAAGCGGTTTGAAAATCATTAACATAAGTGGATATTTCTATTGTTTTGCAACAAAAGGATGATTTCTGGATGTTTATTGTTTAATATACACATTGTGACACTACTCTGTACTACAGACATTTATATGAGTAAATGAGTTAATAATATTTACCAGTATAGTAAATTATACATAAGTAGTTATTAACAACTTGCATACAAAATGAACCTAACCTGCATGATGCATCCAAAAATTGTCCTTTGTTGCAGATTATTTTGTGAGGATTGGGTGAATTCCTTTCACGCATCAGATTGTGTCTGTTACTGGCAGACAGTGTATCTGAACTACTATATTAGTAACTATAACTTGTGTATGCGGGGGTGGAGTTTTACTCACAGCATACTTTGCCTGTGGAACAAACTACCAGTTATTAGTCGCTCCAAACGAGTCCATAGTCTCAAAATGTGGCCAGCTTCAATATTTCTATGTCTTCAGATATATATCCAGTACAAATTAGACTTTTCACAGAAATATATTTATTGCATAGAGACTAAAACAAAACTTTTCAAAATGTGTTGATTTTGCATGAAATAATTGAAATATGGTGTAAGTTCGCATGTTATTTATGAATGATAATTACAAGTACATACTGATGAAATTTTTTAATAAAACATGCCATCATGGATAAAACTACATTTTATATATATAAAAATATATTGTAGTCTTAATTTACATGGTCTGATTAGATGTAAAACGGATTATTGGTCCAGAAAATAAAGTTACGGAAAATTTAAATATCGCCAAATTTCAGTCAAAATGTTCAAAATTGAAGGGCTCTGGGGGACCACCCAGACTTTTTTTATAGGCCTAAAATTTTTACTGGGTTATTTTTTCATCAAACCTCCTAAAATTAGAGGGTGTGCGGGAAAAAATATATATATAGAATTTTTTTTTTCCCATATAAAAATTGGCCACCCTAGGGTGCCACTGGTTTAGTGTTTTTCTTTTTTTCCTGCAGTACCTGCCCTCGCTAGGTTACGCCAAGCGGATCCACATGATGAACCCCATGGTGCCTGGCCTAACAGGAGGCAAGATGAGCTCTTCTGAAGAGGTGAGGTACAGATCTGATTACCTAAAGCAGTACCTGGAACTTTAGGAACTTTTTTACTATTGCATCTCCATGACATGGGGAAATATTTCATTTTACTACCTTTCCTTTGATCTAAGGAATCCAAGATAGACCTGCTTGACAAGAAGGAGGATGTAAAGAAGAAACTGAAGAAGGCCTTCTGTGAACCAGGCAATATCCAAAACAATGGGGTCCTTTCATTTGTCAAGCATGTTCTCTTCCCTCTGCATTCCGGTGAGCAAAGTCACAATGTTGGAACTATTCAGTCTGCAGTAAAATGCTTCATTAATAATCTACTTTTTACTCTTCACTAGAATTTGTGGTTAAAAAAGATCTTAAATGGGGCGGAGACAAAGTGTACACATTGTATGAAGAAGTAGAGAAAGACTTTGCTGAAGAGGTAGGTGGATATAGTACTGTATAATTTTCAGAGTTGAATAAGATAGTGAAGGTTGTGCAGCAATTTTGAGAAAATTACATAAAAATATACTCGTGATGGACAAAAAAAAAACACATTTATCAGGGATGAGAATTAATTATATGAGAACTAAATTGGCCTTTTTAGTAGCCAAAATGGCCTTACTTGAGATCAATGCAAATTCGAGGTAAAATCTTGAGTGTTTTTTTTATTTTTTTTTTATTTGGTGATACGGGTTGAGCTGGCTGCTGCATAGCAGGCCCAGTTTATGGCAGCCGTTACCCACCCAAACGTACCCTGGACTTCACCCTTGTGTGCTGCTGCCGCCTGCTGTGATAAATCTTTCACCGCTTAGGCCTGACACGGCTTATTACGTATGCAAATAGCGATATACATATTCAGGTATATGCCGATAAGCAGTTGCTTGACTGCTGAAGACTTGTATGTAAATTAATAACTGATTGGCTGACTGGTGTCTGATGCGTCCTATTGGTGCATTCAAATGTTCACCTTGTTGTTCTTAGAAAATCCCAAAATTTTTCGGAGGGCTTTGCCCCCCTGAGCCCCCCTGCAGAGGTGTTGCCCCCACAAGGGGGCCTGGGCAGCAGCCTTGACCCCTGCCCATTTTCCTCCGTTTTCTTCTAAGCTTGTTCTCATCCCTGATTTATTATCTTTTGGCCCAAAGGGCATAAAGCTTCAGAGCGTTTTCCTTTTTTATGTTTTAGTTACCCAGAAATAACCAGGGGAAAAGTAGGAGCTAATGTAAGATAATAATATTTGGCCAGCGGATCTGGGAACTAGGTGTTTCTCAGTTTGTACCATTTCATGATTTCATATAGCACACGTGAAAAATTAGTAAATCATCGGGAGACATTAGTAAGCTCTGATGTTTTCCACTCTTGAATAAAGCCTTTGTCGCATACACTGTACAGCAGCTCCACGACAAATTCGGGTGAATTCCTCTAGTCTGTTCCTCTAGTTTTCTCTTATTTTTAATTTCAAGGTGACTGCATTTTGTTCTTGGTGTAGTTCTGTTCCGGTTTTTATTTGTGTACAGCTTTTAACAGTGGGTATTATCACAAAGCAGATTTACAGGAATATATAAATTCAGTTATACAGTAACACTCTTTGACCATTTGATCCACAGCAAATCCATCCCGGTGATTTAAAGGCTTCAGTAGAAGTGGCCCTGAACAAACTTCTGGATCCCATCAGGAAAAAGTTTGAGGCACCAGAGTTGAAAAAGTTGACTAGTTCTGCCTATCCCTCAAAAACCAGTAAGTACAATACACCACAAAGGTACCGTATACACTCAGTGCCAGGGGATGATGTTCTTTCCAGGTAAGGCGCTTTCATTCAGCCTGATGGAGAGTTTATAACTGTTTACTAGAGGGTGCTGCAAAAGGGAACCCAAAAAAGGCAGAAGAGGAGGAAGAGATCATCCCATCCAGACTGGATCTCCGAGTGGGCAAAATTGTTGGTGTTGAGAAGGTATGTCCGATATATCTAGTGCTTTATTGCTCCACTGACACTAGAAGCTAATAGCTTGAAATATATAATGGTATAAATAAATACTGATTGCTGATTAATTAGCACAGTGTAAAGCAGATTGTTATATTTTATGGTGCTTACATGCTTCTTGATTCTTATCTTCAACTCTCCAGCACCCAGATGCAGACACCCTTTATTTAGAGAAGATTGATGTTGGAGAAGAGCAGCCTCGGACCGTCGTGAGTGGACTGGTGGCCTACATTTCCCAAGAGGAGCTACAGGACCGACTTGTGGTAGTGTTGTGCAATTTGAAGCCTCAGAAAATGCGGGGGATTGAATCCCAGGCTATGCTGCTCTGTGCGGCAGTGTGAGTATTCCTCCTCTCCAGGTTAAAACACACTGATGCAATTCAACCTTTCAAAAAAGCTCTTGATTCAATAATAAGGCCCATTTAACAGACATATCATAACCTATTAAATGTATGTTGTAGTGTATATTGAGATGTTACTTGTTTACTGTGTAAATAACAGTAACAGTGAGCCCAAAAGAGTAGAGCCTTTGGATCCACCTGAAGGATCAGCACCAGGGGACCGTGTCTTTGTTGATGGATATTCATCAGGGATGCCAGATGATGAACTCAAGCCAAAGAAGAAGGTGTTTGAGAAGATTCAGGTATGTGAAGGTGTGATGGAAATTTTGACCTTGCACTGAGGAATGTGGCAGGATACAAAGTTTTACATGTCTGTCTGTATCTCCTCAGGTGGACATGAAGATCTCAGAAGAGTGTATAGCTCAGTGGAACAAGAAAGATTTGAAGACCAAACTAGGAAAAATCACCTGTAAGACATTAAAGGGTGGCAGCATTTATTAAATAATCTTTCCCTTTTCTCCATAATGATTGATCTTAAAAAAACTTTAAATCTCAAATTTGTAATGGCCTGGTAAAATGTCATTATAGAGCTTTGTTCATCCATTGCATACTGTTGTTTTATTTGCTGCTGAAATGGGCTTTATATGAACATAATGCTGAAACTCTGCCACACATTGCTTGTACTGCTCTCTATAATGGCTCATGTTTGTATTAGGTAAGACAGGATGTGTAATCTGTAACTCATCATGGCAGGTTTTTTATAGTAATATTGTATCAGAAGTCTTCACAGTTAACAATAATGTGTAAAATACTTTGAGGATCTTACTTGAACGGGATAAGCATGACATTGAATGAAATATTTGAAATGAAGATCATTTTGCATGAACCCATGGAAAATAAATATGCTCAATCAAAATCTCTTTTTATTATTATAATTTTTTTAAACAAATTTTTCGCTCCGATGGTATGATGGTTAATGATGAGATGACAGCTGCTTAAATCTGTATACAAAAATGTGGAAGTTTTATCTTTTTTGATTTTGATTGGTTTTAGTCCAAATTGTGCTACTTCTGAAGTATGCTGTTATACGGTACTCAGTAGGGCAAAACTCCTCATGTAGATTCTGCTGACTTACAGACTCGATTTCCACTGTATTTATTACTACTGAAAATTTTGAGAATTTTTGTTTCTTGAACTTACAGCATAAAAGACAAAGATCAATTAACAAGAAAATAAATTAAATATAAAATTCAGACCAACAAACTTTTATAGAATATGAAATGATATTTTACTTGAGTAGGGAAAAATACATTATATATAATTGACAATACTGAAAAATATTTGTGTTGAAAAGAAGTGGTGTGTAATTCACTAAAGTTTTAAAAGAACGATAATGTAAAATGGGCTCCATAATGCCAGAACCATAATTCATGAGTTACCTTATAAAACCAAAATAGGAAAAAACTTTTAACAGCGAAATATTTTAATTCAAAATTGTTCTGAAAGTGTCAATACTATTTGTGCTGTCACAATAATAAAGTAGCAGCTAAATTCTATATTAATTTTACAGGGATCACACAGAAATTTTACTACCTTGATCATTTCATTAGAAATGGTTCAGCATTTGTAGCTTGCAAAGTGCTTTTTCTAGATATAAAATAATAAAAGGTCCTTTTAATGTAATAAACATTAATCCCATCTGTCAAGAACATTCATATATATTGTGATATTTAAGCATATATATCATATACACAACTATACAGATGCAGGGGGCCAGTTCTAAAAGATTTTTAAAAATAATATTAAAAATAAAGGTGTACATGTGTGCATACTCAGAATGTATTGGTACATCATTAGCTACTCCACATATACATTATTGTTGTTATGAAACATATACGCATCCTGTTGAATATACAGCTTTAGTGATGTAATGCTACCAAGATAAACATTTAATGTGAGATGTAACCTGTAGAACTTCATTTTTTTAGGGGGAAAACTTAAAATAATGTGGTTGCATAAAGCGTACATAAAGCACACCCTCTTATAACTGGGGACGTGGATGTTTTCACATTTAACCAATCACATTCAAACTCGTAAATAATCATCATTACACAACTGCCATCAATTAAAGTAACTAACCCCAAATAAAGTTGAGCAGTTCTAGTAGGATTTTCCTGATAGTTAACACAGTTGCACCTTACAGTGAAATCTGTACCATGGTCTGCAAAGAGCTTAGAATCAAAGAGATGTCATTGTTGAAACGCATTACTTAGGAGAAGGGTACAAAAGAAATTCCAAGGCATTAGACACCGTATACCATGGAACACAGTGAAGACAGTCATCAACAGTGGAGAAATTATGGAGCAATACATATCTGGACATTCCTCCAAAATTAATAAAAATACAAGAAGAAAACGGAACCGGAGGCTTCCAATAGGCCTTTCTGCAACATTAAAGGTTACAAACAACAAATACTGGTTGTGGCTTACATTTGATAGCATTGATCACTTGTTCTTCATATGTCTAGAAAGCCTTTTTTAAAATTAATTAGTTAATTTTTATTATTATTTTTTTTTAACAAAGCCTGGCTAATGTCTTCCAAAACCTATATCAAGCCCCCCAAAACCATGTGGGAGAATGCTGAGGGAGTACTTTTTTGACAACTTCTTGGACAAAAGGTATGTGTGTACATCAACAAAAGAGCACTTTGGGGTAGTTTTTCTTCACCTGGAACTGGGGCTTTAGTAAATGTGAAGAGAAAAAATGAACAGTTCCAAAGTCCAGTCAATTTTGGCAAAAAAAAACCTTCAAGCCTCTGTTAAAAAGCTGAAGATTGCGAGAGTTTTGGAATAGCCCAGCCAGAGTCCAGACCTGACTACAATTGAAAATCTGCAGAGTGTTGTGCACAGGAAACATCCTTACAATCTGACAGATTTGGATTCCTTTTTACAAGGAAGAATGTGGCATGCAGACTCCAACAAAAAATGGGCTTCAAGAAAGCATTAATCTAAGGGTGTACATATTTAGGCAACCAGGTTATTATAAGTTTTTGTACCCCTAAAAAGATGTGCTTGTTTAAATTTTGCAGGGTATAGATCATATTAAAGGTGGAAAAACATCTGGATTTATTTATGTATTTATTTATTTATTGCATCAGAAAAACGTCACAAAGTTTTTGTGATGCAAAAAGGGTATAGAACCGAAAGTATGTTGATATCTGACCATCACACCCTTATTTGGTTCATGTGTGGCCAAAAAATGTATAAAATGTCTTTGTATGCTGTAGTACAATTTTCTTCACTGGAAGTAAGAGGCCCAATCCTGTTCCAGCATCATGCTGCCACTGTGCACAAAGTGAGGACAATGAAGATATGAGTTGTCAAGGTTATGGAAGAACTTGAGTGACTCAAACAGAGCCTTGGCCATACACCCCTGAACATGTTCGGAATGAAACATCACCCAGACTGAACCCCCGTCTGAAACATAACCCCAGGCTCTTCATTCAACATAAGTGCATGAATCCACTCATGCTCCTGTAGCTGAATCGGCAAATGTTCCAAATAATGGAAATTATAAGGGTGTGATGATACAAACTTTTGGCCGTGTAATGTAAATGAAGCATTAAGAATGTACTTGTAAGCATTATACTTGTAAGCATTGTAATGCATATTTGTCTTGAGGAAGAGGTCTTTGATCAGCAGTGACAACTACCCATTATAATCACTAAATAAAAGATTAACATTGCAGTCAAAGAATAAACTTTACAAGCCCTAACTGCAGCAGCCACCCTTAATAATATATGGTGGTTTATAACTTTTCTAAAAAGACAAAAATTGTATTGAGTAGAAAAATATGACAAAGCTACAGTAAAGCTATTGTATAAAAGAATTGGAACCAACTCCATTTTGTCTGCATAAATATGAAGGCCATGTTCAGACTAAGGCTTTTACAATAGAACAGTGACATTGTCCATGATTGCTATACACTTGCTTTGCTAACTTTGTTTTCCTTGCGTTGAACAGTTCTCCCAAGCCATTACTCAAGACACCATGTAGTCTTTTCTTTACCTGGAAAAGAAATGTTTACATGTAGTCAAAAATTCACCCTAAGTAAAAAATAACTGACATACAAAGAAAAGTTAACCGAATTTATTATGTGCACTTTTTTCTTTTCATTCTGAGGCATGCAATAAGTACTAAAATATTTATTTACCTGTTGTGTAGGGCACTCACTGGCCAGCAGGTTGCGCTATCTCAGTCTGTTGGTTTTTTGCTATTCCATTTGTTTGCTTACTTGAAGAATCCACTACTGTACGTTTTGTGACAGTTCTCACTTTTTCTGACGGACTTGTTGTATATACTGGTTTCTTTGCGACAGGTGGTGGCACCTTGTGAGGCTTCACTGTACCATTTTTAACCACTGATTTATGCTGATCAGAAATTTGCATGAGCTCTGCTGCAAGGTTTTGTTTGAGGCTAGCCTGGGCCTCTGGAGATGTGGTGGTTTCAATAACAACTTTCTTAGTGCTCTTGGAGAAAATAAAACTGGCTGTGGAGGTAGGGGACTTACAATCATCAGGTGTCTTAGGGAACAGCACAGGGGCATCATTGCTGTTTGCAGTGGAGTTTGGCAAACGAAGACTGGGCCTTGCTGGGAAGCCACTGGAAGACATTGCAGCTGTCTTCATACGTATAGCCTCTTGAAGACGCATGGAAGGGCCCGAGGATGCATGGGATGACTTCACAGGAGACTGCATGGGTTTTATGCAAGATTTGCGAATAGGTTTTTGTGGAGTTATTTGAATAGACATAGACTGATCCTTGTCTGGGAGGGTTTCAGTACCAGCTGTGGCTTCTTGTGATAAAAGGTTAACTTGGTCTTCAACATTTACAGTCCGTAGACGAACCATCTGTAGTAGGGAAGGTGTGACAAGGGGAATGTTTGCATCCTCTTTAGGAATAGGTGCACATTTCTGCATTGATGAAAGTCCTTTGCATCTGCTGTCTTTACTTATTAGACTTGGTTTTCCTTTGAAATTATCCATGGACGGATCTTCAACTGGAAGGGGAGGTGTAACTACAAAATCAGTAGAGAGTGCAGGAGCATGAGACATTTGCTGAAATAAATCTTTAGGTAATTTGTCTGGTGGATTTAGTGGATCGTTTTGAGGTGGAAGGGTGGTTTCCTGAGGCAAAGATTGTAAAGGTTTATCATGTGATTTGGAAAATTTCAGATACACGTCAGAAGGTAAAGTACTTTCTGAACGAACAGGATCCGTACAAACTTGTGGATGATTCTCAGAAGATGGTGGTTTGGTAAGTGTTTGGGCAAGCAATTTATCATCTGAAATGCTATCTACAAGTAGAGGTTCATTTACTGTTTTCTCCATTAATGTTGTGATCTGGATAATTTGAGGCTCTGGATTTCGATCGGTGTGATTGGCTATAGCTGATAAATCAGGTGACTTCTCGAGAGCCACACTGTCTTCCTGTCCTGATGATCCTACCTCATCATGCTTTGACATGACTATAAATGATTCTTGCATGTCTGGTGGTGGAGGTGGAGGGAAGTCAATCTCATCTTGTCCTTCAAATACCAGGTCAGAAGACTCATCCATAGGTGGAGGTGGCGGAGGCCAGGAAGTCTCCAGAGTGAGGGATTCCTTTTCCATCTCAGGCTGTACTTCTTCTTCCTGCAGTAGTACAGACACTGAGCATACCGAAGACATTTTTAAGGGTGGTGGAAGAGTAGAATGTTCAGGAGGTGGAGAGGGAGGTGGCGAGATATCAATGGCTTTAGGACTTTCTTCACTTAAATCGTGTATGGCTTCGAGGATCTCTTTATCATTGGAGTGTTTGACAAGACATTGGTCTTCTGTGTCAGCTGTCCCTGGGGGGGAAAGATTCTCTGGCAAACCATCAGTATTAACATGGCATGAGTCACTGATAAATTGCTCTTTTAAAACCAATATTTGATTCACCTTGTCTGCTGATTGCGATTTCTTGAAGTTTCCTGGATCTTCTTGCTCGGTTTTTAGCTCTCCTGAGTTTTCTTGTTCTCTTTTATCTGTAACATGACTCACTTGTTCCATTACACCCACAGCAAAGTTTTCTTGCACTGGCAAGTGCCCATTTCTTCCCTCAGACTTAGCTGCTTTATTCTCTGGATTGGTTCCATTTGTTTCATTTTCCACTGATATATAACTTTGCCCAGAAGTTAGGTTAATGGTATCTGCTGTAGCCTGATTTTTCATCAATAAAACGTCTGTTTGATAATGTTTTTGGAGCTCAAATATCCTGCGGGCACTTAGATTTGGACCACATAAAAGTTCAGTTATGCGTTCATTGTGAGCCCAGGTTTCAGGTGGTGGTGGACAAGGTGCTTTTACTTTAGGTGGAGGCGGAATATTAAACAAGTCCCTGAGAGATGTAGATGGTGGAGTAACATTGTGTTTTAGTGATGTGACAGTAGATGAGATCTTTGGTGGCTGTGACTGAGTGGCATAGGTTTGCGTAAGATGATTGGCTGAATCTGAAACATTTGATGACAGGGAAACCAGAGATGATGAGACTGACACTACAGGAGATATTCGTGACCCTGTCCTTTCTGGCTTTGGGGGCTTCAACTTCTGTTTTCCTGGAGAGGAAGGACAGATATCTTTTGAGGAATGGGTGGGTGTTCCACTTTGACTTGAGTATCCACTTGAAGGTGACAGTGTTCTTTCAAATATATCCTGTGGACATGAGTTATTTGATTCAGATTTAACTTCACTAGAGTCTTGATCAGGTTTGTGTGGATTGGCAGTCAGAGGTAAGTTAGAGTCATCAGGAAATGGTGATACTGAAGACTGGGTAGAGATATTTTTAGAGTAGGATGATGTAGGATCTTCTTTTGTGTTGGGATTGGCATCTGTTTGCCTGCCATTGGTGCCTAGGTATTTCAAATCTTTTGTGCGTGCCAGTTCCCTTGGCCTTTGCTTAAGGTTTTCATGGTGTAAAGAGTATGTTCTCCTTGGTGGCGCTGGTGGTAGTTTAGTCTTCATTACTGACAGATTACGAGAGAACAGTTGGCTGTTTTGGGCAGACTCCACAGCATCACTTAGTTCACCTTGTTCGAGTCTCTGGCTGCCTGCTTTACTGGTGGAACTTGACCAACTGATTGAGCTCCTCAAACTCACCCGTTCCTCATTTAAATCTGTGACTTCCTTCAAGCTGTCTGTTACATGTGAAGATGGCATGCTTCCTTTGAAGGACATGGTTGAGGGATGGGAGACAATAGTCTCAGAAGATTGTGAATGGCTCCATTTAGAGCTGGTGGAATTCGGTTCATCATGAGTACCACCTCCTGAGCGTGAAGAAGCTGGACTTGCAGGTGCTAGGCTACTCTTGCTAACTGCACGTACACTACGCCGGCTGCAGCTTCTATCAATTTCTATCACATCTATTGCAGAAGGTAGGATTGCATTAGGAATAATTGTGGATAAATAAGTAGCCTGTGGTGAGATAGACATCACAGGACCCTGTGGTTCTTGCAAAAGGGCAGAGGAAGTTGTGAGACCTGGTACAGCAAGAGACCTGGGCCTCTGGGGTATTTGTGAACCAGATCTGGTGTTTAGAAAGAAGTCATCTTTGTACACAGCATGTATGTGGCGCCTGAGAAGTTCCTCATCTCTAGAAACCTTAAGGGCTTCTATATCCTGCAGCTGTACACGTGCCCCTTCATGATTTGTTATGGGTACCTCTCCATCAATTCTTGGGATAATGACTCTGCTGGATGAATCATCGTCTTCATTAGCTGGGATTTGTAGTAACATTCCCTTCCCCATACCTGTGTTGAAAGTTGATAAAATTGATAAAAATCGTGAATGTCTTTAAAATTTTTGACATGTTTTTTCAAAGTAACATACTAGTTACATAAGTCGTTAAATGGCATACATAGTTCTCTCTGAACCTGTTGTGGTATGCCCATAATTGTTGTTCTTCTACTTCTTTTTCTGGGATTGTCCAGCCTCTTCACAGTATTCAAAGGCTTAAATGTTGAACCTAAGAAGTATGTCAAATACATTTCAAAATGTAATGCAATTTAAATGTACAGTAATCATTTTTTTTTACAACTATTGAAATTTCAGTTCTCATTGCTCAGAAGACACTGGTTAATTTTCTATAACATTAAAGAAATGTCTCAAAATAATTACGTTTACGTTGGTGAAATTCAGGCAGAATCACAACACCCAACAACTATTTATAACCACCTGTCTCTTTGTGTTTATTCCTTACTTAAGACAGTACCTTGGCGTGTTAGCACAGGCCTTGAAGACACTGAGCATCCGGTAGACCCTGACGTGATAGAATAGTCAGCAGAGCTGGCAAAGCTCAGGCGTCCATCTCTTTCTTCACAGTAGACATCATTTTCATGTTGTACTGTTACTGTGGACTGCACAAGAACCAAACCAGTAAACATATATGAAGTCACTTTATAATAAATTATATAATTTTAATAAAAATTGTATTCTGTGTTGATGAAAATAAAACCTACAACAGGCTGATCAACCTCACGGTCCCTTGCAATGTTATGCTCTGTATTAGAAATTGGAAAAATGTACACATCAGTACTCAGCTTCACTGATATGGCTAATGTACATACAGTAAATGAAGAATTTAAATTATTAGGGAGGTAGAAGATGCTCACCCTCCTGTTGTAGTATCTTAAGTCCTTCTTGGGCTTCAGTGTGCAGATCTTCCAGATACTTTGGCCTGCTACCTTCAATGAACACATTCTCCTGATAGTGTTGTGAAGCTGTGTAATGCACTGTCAGTTTCGTCTGCTCATCTTGCTTGTGTCCAGCTACAGAGAGCAATAGAGAGTAGTTCATGTTAGATGTCAGAGGAATTTCTCACAATATTCAAAGATGCCCACAAAACTGCCTAATATTTAGATAGCAAGCATGTATGTGCTCTTATCACCCTGTTGTGAAATGAACCAGGTTCATGCTGTCCAAAAGACCAGATGTTTCTCTAGGTTCTCCAGTTTCTTCCCACTGCCCAAAATAAATTACTGCAGATGCTCTAAAAGGTTTAATTCTCCTGGTGTTTATTTACTGCCCCTGTGATATCTTCCGTGACCCTGATCAGGATGATTAATTCATTCATTCATTCATTTGCCAAAAGTCTTAATTCTGGTAGGGTCACGGGGACACTGGATGCTATCTCAGCCAACTCTCGGCGAAGGTGGGGTACACCCTGAACAGCTCGTCAGTCCATCGCAGGGCAACACACACCCACACACACACACACACACACACACACACACACACACACACACACACACACACACACACACACACCTAAGATCAATTTGGAACAACCAATTGGCCAAATGTGCATGTATTTGGACAGTGGGAGGAAAAGCACAATACCCAGAGGAAACCTCTGGCAAACACGTGGAGAACATGCAAACTCCATACAGAAATGACCTTGCTGAGCCTGGAACTCAAGCGCAGGACCTTCTTGTTGTGAGGCAGACGTGCTAACATCTTTGCCACTGTGCTGCCCCGATCAGGATGATGTCGTTCCAGAAGGTAAATGTATTAAAAGTTTCATGATGATGCATGTTTGTTTATACAGAGGGGAAGATAAGTATTGAACACATCAACATTTTTTTCAGTAAATATATTTCTAATGGGCCTATGTTCACCAGATGTTGGAAACAACCCAAGTAATCCACACATAGAAAGAAATCGAAACAAATAAGTACATAATTATGTTACATGTAATAAAGTGAAACGACACAGGGAATAAATATTGAACACGTTTACTGAAATTTATTTCATACTTAGTAGAGAAGCCTTTGTTATTATGACAGATTCAAGACGCCTCCTGTATGAGGAAACTAGTCCCATGCACTGCTCAGGTGTGATTTTGGCTCATTCTTTCACACAAACTGTTTTCAAATTTTCCGGGGGCCTCTTCTATAAATTCTGATCTTCAGTTCTTTCCATAGATTTTCAATTGGATTCATGTCGGGTGATTGACTGGGCCATTCTAGCAGCTTTTTTTTCTTTCTCTTAAACCAATTGAGAGTTTCCTTGGCAGTGTGTTTAGGATCATTGTCTTGCTGAAATATCCACCCTTGTTTCATCTTCAGCACCCTGTAGATGGCAGCAAATTCTTATCAAGAATGCCTTACCTTTCTCCATTCATCCTTCCTTCAATTATATGAAGTCTGCCCATACCATGTGCTGAAAAACAGCCCCACAGAATGATGTTCCACCTCCAAACTTCACTGTTGGTATGGTGTTTCTGGGGTGCCATTTCTTCTACAAACATGGTGTGTGCTATGACATCCAAAGAGTTTACTTTTGGTCTCATCTGACCAGATTATATTCTCCCAGTATTTCATAGGCCAAATGTTGTTCAGCAAACTTTAAACAGGCTTCAACGTGCTTTTTCTTCAGCAATAGAGTTTTGCGTGGTGAGCGTGCATAGAGGCCATGGTGGTTCAGTGCATTACTTATTGTTTTCTTTGAAACAGCAGTACCTGGGCTTTCCAGGGTTTTCTGAAGTTCTACGCGAATGATCCGTGGCTCTTGGACAACTCTTCTGATTATTCTTTTGACTCCTCTCTCAGAAATCTTGCGAGGAGCACCTGGTGGTGGCTGGTTTATGGTGAAATGTTGTTCTTTCCACTTCCGAATAATGGCTCCAATGGTGCTCACTGGAACTTTCAGATGTTTAGAAATATGTCTGTAACCAATGTCATCAGTATGTTTTGCAACAATAAGGTTGCGAAGGTCTTGAGAGAGGGGCAGTGGTGGCCCGGTCCTAGGGTGCTGTCCGGGGTGTACTCTGCCCTCGCCCAGAGTCGGCTGAGATGGGCACCAGCCTCCCCGTGACCCTAATTAGGATTAAGCGGTAAAGAAAATGAACGATGAATGAAGGCCTTGAGAGAGCTCTTTGCATTTACCCATAATGAGATGCTTCTGTGACACTTCTTGTGTGAGAAACCTTTTTTTAGGCCATCAATTAGTATTAAACCAGCTGATATTAATTTGCACTGATAGGGGGGTGGATTGCTTTCTAAATACTGACAGATTTTAGCCGGTTTCTTGGCTTTTCATGCCTTTTTGCACCTCCTTTTCTTCATGTGTTCAATACTTATTCCCTGTGTCATTTCACTTTATTACATATAACTTATTTATGTACTTATTTGTATGTGTGGATCACTTGGGTTGTTACCAACATCTGGTGAACATTTCATGTCAACAGCCCCAGTAGAAATATATTTACTGAAAAAAATGTTGATGTGTTCAATACTTATTTTCCCACTGTATGAAGTTTGTCCAGTAAACTAATGATGCATGGATAGTTGTCTAGATGTTCAGTGTGTCATAAGCCCTGACACTTGCATAAAATAGTCTGCGTAGACACACTTGACCTTTAATTATTCAGTAGCAGCTTCAATCTCTGGCACTAAATCTGTGGTTCTGGTTATACTACTTGGAAATAAGATTGTAATTAAAAATGGATACTAGAAAAGAAATTAGTCTTCCTCATTCTTACTCCGTGTATCTGTCGGGCCCTTGCTGGACACTGTGCCATGCTTAATTTTTGGTAGTTGACTGTTAGTTGGACAATAGTGAGAAACATGAAACCTCAACTTGACCTTTGGACACTGTCTTAGAAACAGTAAGAAGCTTCATACTGGTCCCCCTATCAGCTTCCTAATGTCCCCCTGAGTACCTTAAACTCTTGTTGAGAACAGAAATTCAGCTCTTGTCCCTGTGAAGGCATTGGGATACAAACCTGATGAAAGGCTTTTGCCTGAAAAGGGAGGTTTCCCTAAAAGAAATCCCCTCGGCTTTTTATTACAGTCTTCTACTGCCTAACAAACATCAACTTTTAAGTGTCTGGATTAGCAGCTACCCCATGGGGGTGTCAGGTAACTTAACTGCAAAGACAGGCAGACTCTGATACCATACAGGAAAAAAAATGCAGGCAGATCAACTGCATAAGGCAAACAAGGATATCACAACATTATTATGCCTATATTGAAACTATACATAAACTTCTTAAGAGACATTATAAAATAGAAAAATCCTTCAGAGTTGTGTGGTGTTTAGAAGGAAGAAGAATGGTTAGAATGCTTGAAGAGCTAAGCAAAACTAATGTGAATAAACAATTAAAAGCCTCTGAAATTGAGAAATGACTGGAGATATGCACCTGTCACAATCTTTTCATCTGATTAAATTGCTGCACTGTACATTGGTGCGAAGAATACTGCAGCCTAACTCTCAGTAGGAAAAAAATAGAAATCACACAAAAAAAACACACCATAATGAATAATGATACATTTATAAATAAAGGAATTCTGAATTATGTATACACTGTTCCCTTATTTAACACAAATGTAGGTTACATCTCCAAAAATATTTTTGGCCTCTATTCACTTTAAAGGACACAATTTTCTTGAATAAGAATATGAACCATGAATATCCCATTATTTCTCGACTCACCCTTCTTCTTGAAGACTGACAAAAGCGATCGGAATTTTTTACCCAAAAAAACCACCATCCTTTCCTCGAAACAAAAATCTAAAAATTGATCAATGTACTGAATGCCAAAATGAGTTCAGTTATGGTCCACCTAAAGGCAACTGGTGCTTTCAGCATCATGACAAAGTTAAAACTGCAGATGTCACAGAAAGGAGGTAACTGATTTGCAGCAGACTGATGAAGGATAAGCCAAGCTCCCTCCCTGCCTTCCCTCCTCCCTCCAAACTACTCCCCATCCTTTTGTCACACATAACCACCCCTGGACCACTGAGGGGTTTGGCTTTGATCTCTCTAACTGAACTTGGGATCTAATTTCCAAATGAACCAGTTTATTTTTATGCTTCTTTTTTTCTATTTTGTTCCCTTTTCGTTTTTGTTATTTTGTTAAAACTTTGGTCTCTAAGTTGGTAATTTTATTAAGTTTAGTGCTTCAGTTCAAAGAGTACTTCATCGATGAAACAACTCCTGACCAGAGTGTTCAGCTTTTAAATAGGGTTGCAAGAAAAAAGATCCTGATGAACCCTTTTTAAGTGGTAATGCTTGACAGATATAGCATAATAAATGTAATTCATAATATAGCATGGGTTTCTAATATAGCACATAATTAATTTTCATTACATTCAGTGTTACTCTTGATAAATTAAACACTGTTAATTCAACACTGTTTTGCAAGTTATGAATAATTAAGGAATAATTTCATTAGTAATATCATTCTGAGCTTCAATAGCCATCATTCAATATAATTTTCCCTATCATACATCTCTGGTGGTGATACAGCTGTGGTATACTTTAGCCTACCAGGAGGGATATACTTCTGAACTATTTATCCATCCTCCCAATGCCTCCCTTGCGACACAGACACTAGTTTTGGCACCTGTTTGGTACTCAGTAGGATTTGGCTCAGAAAAGAGGCACCATTTCAAAAAGACATACAAAAGAAATCATATGGGTTGGTGTATTGCCAACACCTGTTTTATCCAGGGGGTTAATCCTTTTGGCCTACTTGTTGTTTTCACTCCCTCACCTCCCATTTCAATCTCACACTTCTCAGTTCTCCCGTCATCTAATATCCCTTTAGCCATCAGTGTCGTCAGTGTTGACTGCTATTAGATCTCAATTTCTATATTTCTGAGACAATTTTATAATGAGAGGTTGTCGCACTCCCTGCCTGTACCTGTGACTTACATTATTCTTCCAGCACCTTATATCATGCAGACATTATACAGCAAGGCACACCGATGAGGGAAACTTATAAGATGATGGGTTGCTATATATTTGATATACACAGTGCATATACTGTATATATATATATATATATATATATATATAATTCTTGTGGTCTAGGGTAAAGGCATGTATTACTGATTTGGGCATACACAGTTGGTGTTATTAACTGAAGGCGAGACACACCAAATGCAAATTGTGTGCCTCCTGTTGCTGTTATCCCTTCATGCAAGTTCAATTAATATTTATCAGGAGATCCTAAAGACACCATCTGGCACATGATAAAGGATATGGGCCAAGACCAGCAAAGGGACCCCATTTTCCTACACACAGCCAAGTCTACACAGCAGTCTTTGCAAATTGAACCAATGGGGGTTATTTTATGCTAAATCACTTGGCTATGGCTGTGGCTAATATAGAAGTTTATTTTAAATGACTTGGTGAAAGCTGAAGGGTTAAAAATAATTGCTATGTTGGATAAACTATTTAGGAATTACAAGCCTGATCAAAAGATAATAAAAACTAAAAATAATATACATGACATTGTCAAGTTTAGTTCTTGGTTGTGCAAGTATGTGATTAAGGACATCAACAGAACAAGACTCAAGAACATCCAGACTGTCATTCATTCATTCATTCATTTTCTGAACCGCTTAATCCTAATTAGGGTCGCGGGGAGGCTGGCGCCCATCTCAGCCGATTCTGGGCGAGGGCAGAGCACACCCTGGACAGCTCGCCAGACCATCGCAGACGGCAAAGGTGGGATACCACCTGAACAGCTCAAAAGACCATCGCAAGGCAACGCACACAACCATTCACACATATACTCACACCTAGGGACAATTTGGAACAGCCAGTTAGCCTAATGTGCATCTCTTTGGACTGTGGGAGGAAACTGGAGTATGCAGAAGAAACCCCCACAACCATGGGGAGAACATGCAAACTACACACAGAAACACCTAAGCCCGGGAATCGAATCCAGGACCTTCTTGCTGTGTGGCAAACGTGATAACTATTATACCACCGTGCCACCCTATATATATAGACCTTTTGTTTTTTACAGCATTTAGCAGATGCTCTTATCCAGAGCAACTTACAATTATAATTTTTATACAACTGAGCAATTGAGAGTTAAGGGCCTTGCTCAAGGGCCCAACAGTGGTGATAGTGGGGATTGAACCGCTGACCTTCGGATGAGTAACCCATCACCTTAACCACTAAGCCTTATACAATAGTGACACTATCAATCATTGTCCTGCATTTTTTTTGTTTGTTTGTAGCATCTTGTTGAATTTGGGGACTTTATGCTTCTGGTGACTGTAGAATTCATTTAGTGCCTGTGGTCAATAAAGAGAACTGAACTAAGTCCACTGGCAGTCGTACATCTGTTTCACATATATTGTGGTATGGTTTGAATCCTAAGCAGTCCCTTTTTTCCACCTCTGAGTTTTCTTTATTCTCTCAAATTTATAAAGCTTAATGGATTGACATTTTGTACAAACTCCATCATAAACACCAGCACACTGTATTCTCAGCCTCAGTATAGCATGCACTTTTTGTGTGTGTGTGTGTGTGTGTGTGTGTGTGTGTGTGTGTGTGTGTGTGTGTGCGCGCGTGTATGCATGACATTTGACTTTTGGCTCTTAAAAGGTTTTTCTGTGGTTCTGATCATAGTTGACTTATTAAAGTGTCTAGTACTTACACTACCAGAAGATGTCCACCAGGTGGTACAGTAGTACTTTCATGCTTTTAAGGGTTCACATATTGTATGTTCAACCACCTCTCTATCCTTGTGTTTATGAGAATATGATGGAATTTGTGTGGGCTCCTTTCATTGGGAAGGCCAGCCCTCCTTCTTAACAAAAGCTGTGAAACCTCTTGAGTGTAGATATACTTGTAAGTAAATTCATTTTCTTGGGAAAAAATGTGATGTCAGTCAAACACACACACACACACACCAGTTTGTATAGCTCATAATGAGCCGTGACTAGATTTATATTTTGAGTGGGATAGAGAAGCCGACAGCTCTGAATCCTGTTACCCCAATACAGCATCATGCAGTAGTACTTCTCCATCTCTGATGCCTTCGTTAAATATGTTCTATAGAAATCCATTAGCAACAATATGAGCAACAACTTTCGTTTATTCATTATTCATTATCTGTACCACTTATTCTGACTGGGTGAAAGAAAGGGTATACCCTGAACAGATCGCCTGTCCATTGCAGGGCCAACACACACACACACATTTACACTCACATTCATACCTAAGGGCAACTGGAGGAAACTGTAACCTCCAAACTCCTCCATACAGGAACGCCCTTGCCAAAAAGGGCTTGAAACTACAACCTTCTTGCTCAGTAACATCAAGCAGGGAAAAAATTATCTAAAAGCCAGCAAAAGGTCTGGTGAGGTCGTCATGTTCCCATGAGGCAGTGTTGCTGAAACTGAGGCAGTAGAATAGAGGAACATCTGCTGCTGATGAAAACGAGCCAGATGAACTCTGAGCTCATCACCAAATAGACCTCCACCCTCTCACAACCCTGACTAGAAAAATCCCAATCCACGAGCGCATTGCGTGGTGCATAGTTCTAGGAACTGGACAATGCAGTGTGTTTTACACATACAGAGAGCTGTAGACATGTCTGTTTCCCTGCACTGAAGTAATTCAGGATGGTAATCTGGGTGGATATCAGTGAAACACATGATACCTTCTGTTTTGTACATCATGCACTACAAAAGAGCACTGTATGTCAGGTGAAGACCTGAAGCCAGTAGGCTATTTAACACTTCTTTATTTTTGCCAGGGTTCATCTTTTATTATCATTTATTTTATTCAATGCATTTTTCTATGAAATGGCTTTTATAAGTACTATTAAACAAATATTATTCCCAGACATTAACTTCAGGATTTTATTCTTCTATTCCCCTAAATGGATTCCATACGACTATATAAACCATGACTTTAGCAAATTAAAGACGACATTAATGCTGAAAGCAACTCCCAGGTCCAAAGGAGGAAACATATTGCGTAAATCAGGGCAACTTTCCAATACCTAGGGGACAGATGAAGCATCTCCGACCTGCTTCCTCCTCCACAGTGTATCTACTGTCAATAAAGCTCAGTCATCAGGCTTATTTTTATCTCAGTTTGCGTCACAGAAACACATCCAGTTATCATTAACATGAAATAAAAGTGAGTTGTTTATTCTCGCTCAGACTTGGTTGCAATTCTAAACCATATCATAGAGGTCCAAAAAAAGAAACATAATCCTAATTCTCTACCTCCTACACAAACACATCCAAGGCTCAAAGCTTCATTACAAGTGTACTGCTATTAATAATTGTTACTGTGACATCACTGACTTGTAGTGGGATATTCTGTGCATCCTTAAGTGACATTTGGGCCTGGCTTGCATCTGGAGAGAAAATCAATCAGTGTCATCCTTTCTAGCCTTGAAATGTTTTATGTTGTTGTTGTTGTTGTTTTTCCTTTTTTTTCCAATCCTAAAATATCTCACACTAAAAATCAGACACATGTGACAAATAAACAACAATTCAACACATAATCATGAAGATTGGAAGTGAAAAACACCCAGTGCTGTTCTTATTTTTCATCAGTATCTATCAACTCTTTTCTTTGGTGAGTCACCCTGGAAAGTGGATAGTGAATGGTTTTACTGTAATGCCTTTAAACACATGATCTGAAGGAATGCCCCAGTGTTATTTTAATCTAATCTCTATCTACCATTTCTGTAGCCACTGGGAAATTGCCACAGCCAAGAATTAATATTTTACCTGTATGAGGAAAAACCATTCCCTCACAATGGCAGGGAACAAAGGCAGGGAACTGTTGGTACAAGCAAGAAACTTTTATGCAAAATGTAGTCAAAGAATGTCTTCATATCATATGTCATCTATCATTGGTTTCATCACCAGCCTTTTACATTTAGTGTAGCTGTTGTTTTCAATTTAAGTTATACTACAGTATTGTATTTGAAATACAGTATGTACTAATATTAAACATCCATTCTGGCAAAACAAGTTTTGGTCTCAATACAAAGAAATGTCAAAATTCTGGTAAGGACTCATATGCTAGAGATGCTTTATTTAGAGCTTGCAACAGGCTGGCATATTCCTTTAATCCTGTATCTACTGAAGTTAATTTATTAGTGCAGATGCTGATGAAGGGCATTCAGGCATCCGTCCTAAAATATTATAAAAGACTTATTGTGCATCTTGACTTTGAGATAACATTATCTCATAAGATTCCATAAATCAACCATGCTGTAAATGCCAGGATTGCAGATGAAAGCCACTTTTCATTCTGTGCCATTTTTAAATATACACTTTACTAGTGGGAATCTAGCATTCGCAGTCAGGATTTAGCCAGTGACTGTTTTCTACTTCATGGAGGTAGTGCTAAATTGAGCACTGGAAAAAAGAAACATTTATTTTGGGGGGAAAAACTAATATAACTAAAAAAAAAAA
>JBCNYH010000001.1:47598180-47628329 GCA_039654325.1 Tandanus tandanus | reverse complement strand
AAACACTTGCAATCTGCATTTAGACATTGAAAAGGATGATTTAATATCCTGTGAGAACTGTTTTGTCTTTTTAAATTTACATTTGGCATAACTATAATTTTTCCCCCGAACGTAATGCTGACATATTGATTGAATAACTCCTTCATGTTCTGGTTTGTGTAGATAATGACAAAGCTCTGAATCTGGTGAAGGGTTGCAAAAGTAAGGTGGAGGGGTTCAAAATAGGCAGACACGTTAGACGTCTCACATATTTGGACTGGAGGGTGCCATGGCTACATCTGATGCAGAACTTACAGAGCTACGCTTAGCAACATGTCAGCAGGTTTTGCATTGCTTGACCTATCACAAAGAGGAGGGTTTACCAATCAACAGAACAAACTGACAGAGTGCAAAGATTGTCTACTCAAAGATACTCCCTTTTCATGACAAGACAAATATCCCAGTGATAAGTGAGCAAAAGGGTTGTGAGAGGATATTAAAGTTATGGGAGGACAACAGAAAGATGAGAGCAACCCCAAAGGGCCATAGAAAAGGTCAGCCTTTACAGAAGTTAGAAAAGATGAAGATAATGTAAAATAAAACCTACAAAATGCAGCCTGCAAATGCTAGGAGTAAAAAATCAGAGGACAGAGAACTTTTAAAATCAATGAAAACAGATTGCAAGGCAGCATTTGGTAGTCATGACAAAGTGCTATCAGATAAAATTTAAAGAAAAACGGCCCAAGAAGAAGCTGAGACTTTTAGAAGAGAAGAATTTGTGGATTTTCGTCATATTTTAGTGAAATTTCAGTGCTTTGGTGGTCCCCCTAAAATCACCTCAATTATGCTTAAATTTTTACTGGAAACTGTTCTCAAGTTTTGTAACGGAATTAACTTAGGGACAAAATTTCAAAAGTTTTTGAAATAGTGGTGAAAATGATGCACCCTATTGTGTATGTGTGTGTGTTGGCCCTGCAATGGACTGGCGAGCAATCCAGGGTGTACCATGCTTTTGCCCAGAGTTGGCTAAGATAGGCTCCAGCCTCCCTGTGACCCTAGTAGGATAAAATGAATGAATGATCAAATTAATTAAGAGCCTTTAAGTAGCTTGTTCTGGATTCTTTTAGAACCGAGCATAATAGTACCACGAATAAAGAAGTAAGGCTAGGCTGGCTATCTCGATCTTTACAGCAGTTTAATTCAGGCTATTAGTTGAAGTCATGTCAGGTGATTACACAGATCGCACATCAAACATCCTCATAACCACCCAAATGTTTAATGGGTGACAGATTACAATCATTGTCATGTATTGGTGCAACCTGTCTGTCAACTCACTATTTTCATTAAAAAAGGCAGTGGTGTTTTTTTAATGGATAGTAAATTACAGTACATGAGATTTTAGGTTTGAAATCACTATGTGGTTACATCTCTGGGGTTCTGAATTCAAACCTAAATTTGATGTGTCTTGGTGCATATTCTCCCCGATAACCATATGAGGTTCCTCCCATCTCGCAAAGACACAATAGTAGGTGGATTGGGTTGTGAGTTGGGTACAGAATATGGATACAATGTACATGAAATAGGGCTGGGGTTTCTGTGGACCCCAGGAGTACAGATTAATCAGTCTTGCCACGTGTACTGGTGAGGGTTAAAGCATCCCCAGGTCAGTCATTCTGGAAAATAAAGTAAAAACATAAAAATAATTTAGGGTTTACCTTAAACTTTCTACCATGCCATTAAAGCTACCAGTTTTTCTTTGTAGATTCCTTCTGCACTGATGTCCATCACAGCCATAATTTTAGTCCTTGCAGCTAAAAGAGTGCATCTCTCTAATGCTGGGTGCTGATGTGATGATTCCTCTCTGTACATAACCATGCTGGAGGCGTTGCTTAATGTATTTTCTCTCATGTATTTTTCTATCATGGAAATGTGACTGGGCTTAACAGTAAGCACAGATAAGGGTGATATGTGGAATGGGAGATGTATTTTATGTAGTAAGATCCAATATGCATTATAAACAGTGGAGGAGCTGTTTATTTATGGTGCTTGTTGGACTTTTCCAGACACAGATGGAGCTCTTCTGCTCCTGGCCTCTGCCTCTACTGGACTGGACCAGATTTGATCGAAAAAGTCAATGCTTTCTGGGGATTACTATGTAAATCTTTTTATCAGGCTCCAGTCCAGAGAGACATTTTCAGGAATTTTACTTGATGTGTTGTTTGGGAGTGGACACTATTTTAGTGTTGCAACTAAGAGCAAGAGTATGAGAGGAATAAAGAGAGAGAGGCAACAGGAGAAAGAGAACCCCAGTACATAAGCATTTGGAGTATAGGGTGGGGCTGAAGTGAGTCAAACTCAAGTTTAGTCACACCAAACAGATTGAAATGTTTAAATGCTGCTATAGCAACTATGGAGAAAACAGTCATCTGCTATTCCATGAAAAAAAAAATTTTTTTTTTCAAGTAAAACTATGGGGTACTAACAGCAGAGTTCATTTCTGTGCAGCTGTACATTAACGTTAACCACCAGCATAATCCTGAACACTATGTGCAGTCTTTGATCTGGCAAAGCAAACTTTCTCTAAGTGCAATGCAACAAAACGAAACAGCCATGACAGTCAACCAGAATTTTACCCATTCTGACCTTTAACCAATAAGCCCATGCTCACAACATGCCCTTTACCCCCTTCTTATCTGGAGGACTAAAGTAGAGAAAAATAGATCAATGTCTGTCTTTAAAATTCGATTTAAACTTCAATATTCTGAATTTTACTAGCGTTACCCTGGTTTTAAGCCCAGTCAGTCTTATGGTGAACCCAGAGCTTATCTGAGGAATACTGGGCATGAGGTGGTAGTACTTCAGTAGCTTCCAAAACACATGGAGTTAGGAGGAAGCCAAAGTACATGGAAAGGAAATTTTTCAGATAGAAGGGAAGAGCATGCAAATCCCAATGCAAACAATTACTTGACCTCATGAATAAAATGTGGACTCTGGAGGTGTGAGGCAACAACGATAGCCTGGGCAGTTAAATATTGGATAAAAACAAGGTGACGTTTCTCCATGCTTTAACTGTGCAGTTATGCTGAGCCGGTTCCCACTGTCTCCTTATTTGTTCAATTATTATTCGTACCACCTTTCCTGTTTAAGGTCATGGAAAAGCTATAGCCATTCTGAACTGACTCCGGGTGAAAGGCAGGGTACACCCTTAGATCAGCTGGCTGGTCCATTGCAAGGCCAATACAGACAAACAAATATTTACTCTCACATTCACACTCAGGGGCAATCCAGAATAGCCAATTAGCCTAATGTGCATGTCTTTGGATCGGGGAAGGAAACCAGAGCACCTGGAGGAAACCCATGCAAGCATGGGTAGAACATGCAAACTCCATACAAATACGCCCTCACAGACCACAGGGCTCAGACCCAGGACCTTCTTGCTGTAAGGTGGGAGTGTTAATTACTACACCATCTTGCCCCCTTGTAGCTTAATATTCATGTTATTGGCTAGTTGGAGTAGAACCCAGTGGGGTTCTCTGCCGTTCCAGCATGACACCTCAAGATCTAATGTGCTGTGTGTTCTGAAATGCTTTTCTATTCACCACAGTTGTAAAGAGTGGTTACTTGAGTTACTGTGGACTTCCTGTTGGTTTGTTCGGGTCTGGCCATTCTCCTCTGACCTCTCTCATCACCAAGTCATTTCCTCCCCACATAACCGCCATTCACTGGATATTTCATGCTTCTCCCACTGAGTGATGGAGGCGTTATATCTTCATGTTATCTGACTGTCAGTGTGTTTATCTGAGATTCTCACTAATGCAATATCTCTAGGACGACAGCTTGAAGGTTTGTAGAATTTATACAGAATAATCATAACCAGCAGATGAACTGAACAGGATTTTTTTTTTCAACAGCTTTCTTGCTGTATGTCATGCAAATATGTACTTTACAACTTCATGTTTATAATCTCAAGGCTCACTTTTTGGCAAGTGGGTAGAGGTTTTATTTAAGTAGCTTTCTTTGTGTTTGAAGTATATTTAAGAGAGAATGCAGCACTCTTTAAAAGTTAATTTCATTCAAATGTCTAGATTATTTTGTGCAAAATCTTAGGCCAGAACACACAGAAAGAAATTATGTTTAAAGCCATACTTCTCCATGTTAACTTGGGTACCGATGGCATCATCATTCGGAGATTTAGTTTTCAAACAACAAGCCATAAAATCACTAAAACAGCAATTATCTGTCCAGGATTTTGGACACGGACAGAATTTAATATAGAGTTTTGATTGAGATTAACTTTCATCGGGAGCTTTTTTCACTGCAAATTCAGTAAAAGAAGGACTAGACTTGAAGTGAAGGCTTCCTTCTTAATGTTGTAGGTCTTGATTTCTACTTCTTTGTTTTTCACACTATTTAATGTAAACACTAGAGACTGTTGTGTGTGACAATCTCATGAGATAAGCAGTTTCTGAAACACTCAAACCAGCAACCATTATATTTTCAAAGTCAATGAGGTCATGTTTTTTCCCATTTTGATGTTGTAATGTTGCCAAATGGTTGACTGATTCAATGAGTGCACAAATGTTCAGGTCTACAGGTGTTCCTAATAATGTGGACATTGAGTATCTGTCATATATAGGAACCGAATAGTATTTCAGACTACAACCTGACTGCTCACATACCCAAGAGAATCAGTGATGAGAGCTGAGGCAACAAGCAGGAAATCCCGTGTGCCAGCAGAACTAAGCCAGCCTTTCCCCACTCCTCATTATCCTACTGCTCCTCTCTTTGTCCTCTGCATACTGGAATTTCTTCTGCATCAATAGGTTGCTCTGCTGATAACACAACTACACACTCAGACAGATTGGTACCACATATACACAATAAACAGACACACACTTTTAGACAAATAGATAAAAGAATAGCTAGCAAAGCTGTCTGTTTTTGGGACACAACCCACAGACATGAGCTCACATTTGTGGCTTTCACTCCATCTGTGTGTAGTTGTTTGATGTGGGCATAGTCTCACTGCAATGGCAATACACATTCTTCATGCATAAAGTAAATTTACCAGAAATGCTCAATTTTCAGTTAGTTTTTCTCTCACTTCCAGGGTTAAATGTAGGAACACTATTAGTTTTTGGTTGATAATAAGACATATCCTTTATCTGTTCTTAAGCATTGCATGAAAGTACACAAAAGTTGTGCATAATGACTCACCATCGGTACCATCACAGTAAATTTCTTCATTTCATCCAAACCACTCATCATTAATTTGTCAAATCGCTTAATCCTACTAGGGTCACAATGAGGCTAGAGCCTATCTCAGCTGACACTGGACAAAAGCAAGGGAAAGCCTGGACGGCTCGCCAGACCATCACAGTGCAACACACAACCATTCACACTCACACTCACACTGAAGGTCAATTTGGAACTGCAAGTTAGCCTAATGTACATGTCTTTGGACTGTGTGAGGAAAGCGGAGTACACAGAGGAAACTCATGTAAGAACAGAACCCCGGACCGTCTTGCTGTGAGACGGATGGACTAAAATCTATGCCACCGTGCCGCCTAAAAGGTGATTAATTATACAGAAAGATATTTAAAAAACATACTTAAAAAAAGGTTTTTTTTTTTTTTTTAGTTAACAAGGAAAAGACAGTTAAATCACAGGTACTCTCTCTCTCTCTCTCTCTCTCTCTCTCTCTCTCTCTCTCTCTCACACACACACACACACACACACACACTTGTTTTTTTTTTTACTTTCTGCAGAGTGAGCAGACATTTGAGAGATCAGACATGCAGTCTGCATCACTATTCCTTCCGTCTGTTCTCTCTGTTTAGGGTAAAAGGCACATGATGACCTTCTCTCTCTCTCTCACTCTCTCTCTCACTCTCTTTCTCTCTCTCTCTCTCTCTCTCTCTCTCTCTCTCTCTCTCTCTCTCCATCCACAGGGCACAATGAGAGGCTGAATGTACTGGAATTCCTCCACCTTGCTCCATTTGCATCACACAAAGGACCGGAGGAAGCGTTTGTGTCAGTTTTTCTTCCACATCCCTGAAATTCTGGAGCTGAACAAGTGGGTGTTTTGTTTTAAGTCAGAGACATGTTTACTGTGCTCCCTTTCCTAGATGGTTTAATTATTGCCTCCATCAAGAAAGCCTGAACACATATTTTCTCATTCTAGTCCAGTGTATACAGTAAATTTTACTGTTACTGCATCTGCAATCGAAACAGAAATCAGATTTCTTTACAGCTCCACTGGGGAACGTCGTTATTCAGGACATTAATTCTCAGACAGATGTTGTTTTGGTTTTGTCTTTTTCAATGTATATCTTTATTTCTGGATCTCAAATGCAGTTCTCCTAAAACTGCACTGATCCGGCTCACCATTACGCTGATCTGGCCTCTCTCTGTGTGTAACATTCATTCATTTATTCATTTTCAAAGCCACTTAATCCTAATTAGGGTCACGGGGAGGCTGGTGCCCATCTCAGCCGACTCTGGGAGAGAGAGGGGTACACCCTAAACAGCTCGCCAGGCCATCGCAGGGCTAACACACACCAACACACAACCATTCACACACACTCACACCTAGGGGCGATTCGGACTGTGGGAGGAAACCGGAGTACCCGGTGGAAACTCCACACAGAAACATCTGAGACTGGGAATCGAACCCAGGCCTTCTTGCTGTAAGGTGGACGTGCTAACCACTGCACCACCGTGCCGTCCTGTCTGTAACATGTCACATTATATTAATTTATAATGAAATGTTTGTACAACGGAAATAATTTACAGGCAATAACATAGAAAAGCAACAATGTATTATAATAATAATGAAAAAAAAAAAGACCCCAGCAACGACAATCTGTTTATTTTTCCCGGAATTTTTTTTTTTTTTTTACAGTGCCCGGCTTTTCCCATTTGCCGAGAGCATCCAGTGAGTTGTATCATGCCGATAAACATTGATTTGAACTGTGTTCAGTGGCCTTAGTATATATGTTTATATGTTATATTTGCTGTAACAGGGCTAGTACATTCAAATGCAACTATGGGACTTTAGTGTGTGCCACACCTTCTGGTCTCATTGTTACTACTATTACGGCCACAGCCGAGCCAATACTCTCACTGGATAAACATTGCGATAATGGAAACTTGGTGGGTCGCAACTCCTCAACCAAGATTTGCATGATGGACTTCGGCTCACTTGGAGCTCATCCTGCCTATGACAAGTCTTGTATTTCGTGCTGCTGGGTGTTGTGCCATCCTCCTCACCAGCTCAAAGCTGGTGGGGGAGCCGGTTTAGTCTCCATGTGGCAGGTTGTACTGGGTTACAATGTTACAGTAGCAGAACGAACTCTGAATAAACTCTGAGCGAACTCTGACCTGACTAACAAATCAACCTGTCAATGACCTGCCTCACTGCTGTGTACACCAAAATAAAATTAACTGCAGATAAATTCACTTTGCATCACTTTGCACAGGCATATCAAGTCATATCATGGATTCCTCTCAGTAAGTGTGTCTCTACATAATGTCGGGCACCGCTGTTTCTAAGTTAAGTTTCTTGGAATTAACGATTAGTGATAATAAATAGATCTAGCCATGTCTGATGTTACTGTTACCTATCCGTCTGGGTCATCTTCAATCATGTTATGGTTCATGAGTTGATCTCTGAAACAACAATATAACTGTTAGTTTATAATTTCTTTTTCTACAAATTCAATTTCATGCTGAGCGATAATAGGGGTGGATGTTGAGAATTTATACCATTCAGATAGCTAAGCGATAGCTAAAAAAAAGTCTGGTAATAATATATAACTATTATTTTTTGTACAAACGCCATGATTTCATGCCAACAAATAATAGGGGCAATGTTAGATTTTCAGATTCCATGGCCACAAAAAAGTGATAGTCTGGATCTATTTCCAGTTTTGCATATATGTTTATCTCTCATAACAATGAGATTCATTCATTCATTCATTTTCTAAGCCACCTAATCCTAATTAGGGTCATGGGGAGGCTGATGCCCATCTCAGCTGACTCTGGGCAAATAACAGTGACATATCACAGTTAAAGATGTGCTATAATATCACCACTTGATGCACTTTTGAAAATTTGTTACCCCTTTGAAACTTGGCTTTTCCACAGGTATCACAAGTAATTATTATTATTATTATTATTATTATTATTATTATTATTATTATTATTATTATTATAGGCTATCCCATTATATGTTCTATGAGGTACAGCTTATCATGTTAGAGCTCAAACACAGGGCTGGTACTAATGAACCCCCCCTCCAATAGACTCTTTTGTGGGGCAGTAGAAAAGCAGTGTGCTACAACTCCTGTGATGTATTTCTTATGCCACAAAAGCCATTTTGTCAGGCTTGACAGCACATAGTTTCTATCTGTACTGTTTTTTTGTCTCAAACATATAGAAGCAATAAAAGTATCCTAATACATTACATTCACAAATGAAAAGGCTTGTTATGTTCTCCAGTGTAGGTAATTTATCTGTTAAATCTGTAGATCTGGTAGAGACATTTATTAGAGGCAGACTGATGTTTCCAAGGTAGAAATTTATCTTGGTGTCAGGGACCAGCTAAAAATTAAAGACATTACTCAATGTGCCAGCGGTGTTTTCTGGAATCCTGAAGAACTCTGGGTTATAGAAATGCAACTCACAAGCTCCTTCTCACTTGAGCCTTTACCAGTAAACTACCACAATAGTATTTTAGACGTGTATAGATTGTTTTAGAGGAATGCACCTTGTAAGGTGAGTCTAGTTTTACTCCTGTACTTGATTTGGGGGGGATGCCATTAATCAATATGATTTGTTTCACAAAGCCAAAATGTTCAAATATTAACATTAATTTTTCATATGTGTTGTATCTGTGATTTATTTATTTGCTATGAAATAAAAAAAGTTGGACGAACATCCTGTAAGTGTTGTGATTCCATATTTTTTTGCCAGGGGTTGTAGTTGAAACAGCTGCTGCACTCTTTGATTTGTATGTATAATTTTGATGCTGTGTTTCACTCCTTATCCCAGAATAAACTAAAACATCTGCACTGAATTCTTGTGGGTTTTATTTATTTATTTTTAATTTTTTTTTTTTTATAGATTTTTTTTAATTAAGGATGTGTGTGTTTTATTCACTCTCATTCTTGCCAAACCATTTTATACTACTATTAGGGTCACAGTGAGGCTGGGGACTATCTCAGCCAAAACGAACTCGCCAGACAATCGCATACAACACACACAACCATTCACACTTACACGTAGGGGCAAATTGAAACAGCCAAATAGTCTAATGTGCATGTCTTTGGACTGTGGGAGGAAACCCGGAGTAGCTGATGGAAACCCATGAATACACTGGGAGAACATCCAAACTCCACATAGAAATGCCCAACCTTTTTATCTATCTATCTGTCTATCTATCTATCTATCTATCTTTAATGCATGTCAGTTTGAGCCCAAACTGGATCAGCTGGTTACGGTCTGAATAATGTTGAGTTTTTGGAAGCCAGAATCTCAGATATTCATAACAGTTTCACCGCTGTATGTGGATCAGATGAAAGTTTTTGGAACAGCACTGTGTTATCACTCATTTGCTGTCTGGGTTGTGTAATGTTGGTGATCTGTTTAATTAAGGCGCGAAGGTATGTTTGTTTGCAGTAAGATGGAAGACTATCTTAGTGAAAATGGTAATGTTATTTTAACAATGTCTCACACACTCAGGCCAAGTGATTTATAATAAACATCGCTGGTCTTTATTTTTATGCACATGGAAAAACAAGGATCATGGGGCTGGATATTTTTGGTATTATTATGACCATCAGTGGAGGCAGCACCATGGTGCAGAGCAGCAACAGTGAGTAAAGCATTGGGTTCGAATAAAGAGATTATTTAGGAGGTGCGGTTAGGAATGCTATTGTGATATATCCAATCACCTCCTCTCTTTCCCTAACACCTTTGTATGCGTACATTTATAGAATTAATTTTTACAAAAATATTGTATGTCTCTTTGGAAATCTATTCCTATACCTATAAAGCATATAATGTACAGGCAATCCATAGAATTACCTTTAAAATCCTTACTCATCGTGACTATTTACTGTGGCACATTTGTCACTTCAGGATAACTCATTCGATCTATTCAAAAATGCATTTCTCTGACATTCAACATTTTGGATTAGTTTCCATGTGTAAAAATATTTTTACTCTGACTTGAAAATTTTTTTATCTCGAGATTTACTTTTGTGTAAGCGAATTATTACTACAGTAACAGTACTTTATCTCAAGTCACTGGCTTTAGTCCTTTTTTAACTCTGGTGATGATGGTGATGTCTGAAATATAAAATGAAAAATGTTGCAAGAACAGAACATGCAGTTCTGTAATCAAATGTACCAAATGACAGAATTAACTATGATTTTTTTTCTGGCCATTTTGTCAAATTTAACTTTATTGGATTTTTAAACTGTTGTAGAATTTAACCTTAAAGGAGAGTTTAAACCCAAACTTAATAAAAGCTTGCGTGCATACTAATGTAAATACTAATGCCAAAGCACGTAATAAATCCTCTCAGAGGGCGCCATTGTACTGCGAAAAGTGGGACGTGCGTGACGTTGAAGAAACGGTTCCCCAAAAGAGCTCTGCATTTAATATATATGATATGTAGATGTATATATGTACCATGAATTCATGGAAACGGGTGGATGCCAGTCGGATGTATGTAAACATAATGTAGTATTATGTGCAGATGTTCCTAGTTTATATCTGATTTGTTAGTTTAATACCTGTTTACTCTTATTTTTGCTGGCATCTTGCTTTCATTGAACTGACATGTCTGTGTACTATTCTTGCGATTTCGCACTCTCGCAAGGGTGAAACAGACTACAAATTATCAAAAGCATTTTAGTAGACTACAACTTTGTAAATGTAAATAAAAAACCAACCATCTGAAAATGGAAATATACATATTTTAAGTGTAATGCGAGAGTATGGAAGGATTTCCTTTTATTCAGCTTTAACCCAAAACAGGTTAGTGTATAATTCTTGCATCAATTCTTGCTGCATTCCAGAGATGTTTTCTTCAACTTGTGTTTCAAAGAAGAAAGTGAAACAAATAATCACAGAGAGAGAGAGAGAGAGAGAGAGAGAGAGAGAGAGAGAGAGAGAGAGAGAGAGACTAACACAGATTGGTTTGATAAAAAGAGGTAAAAAGAATGAGGCAAAAGGGAAATGTTTGAGCATGGAATGTGAGAGGCTTTCAGACCCAGCGAGTTGCTGTATAAGAGAGAACCCTTCTAAAATAAATTAAAATTCTTGAGGAATTCACAGGTCCTTATGGCCCAATCTGCATGGATGATCGTTTGAGAGTGCAGAGAATAGAGGAATTATCTGACACTGCTGAACAGCCTTCATAGTGTACTTTAGTTTTATGTAGGTAATGAAAAGAGAAATTAAGCAGCACCTCTCTGTGGTAATAGTAGAGAAGCACATCTGGAATGATGGATTAAAATGTGAAAGGAAATGGATCTAAGATGAGACTATGGGGCTTCATTTTAAGTTAAAATGCTTAGTTGTACAACCACTTAGACATCCTAGTATTTATCGTTTAATATAAAGGTTTTGTATAGGACATAAACGACATGTTCAGGGATTATCAGCAATTTAAAGTGTAAAGTTATTTTTGAGAATAACCTTTAATAACAGATGAACATTTCTAATTTAACCGTCTATCCATCCACTATCTACACTACTCATCTGTCAGGGAAGCTTTAGGCAAGCCTAGGTTTCTTGAGTAAACAAGCTGAGCAGCACCTCTTTGTGGTCATAATATAGAGACACACCACTGGGAACTCTGGGAATCTACGTTGTAGGAAAACCCCTGGAAGCCAGTGTTGTTTTCCATTTGCTCATGTCCACCTGTTATCTGTGCTACACAGCTTGCACTTTCAAAAATCTTTCACACATTACTGCTCTTAACAGTTTTACATTCACTCCATGTATTTAGAGTTTATAAAACACACCACTGCTGAAAAGTTTGGACACACCAGCATGAATAATCAAATAGTTAGTGCAGTGAGTCTGTTGTACAATCCCTGGCACAAATTATGGATTAACCACACTGCACAAAATAGCTGCTCATTGTTAAATAGCTAAACATAAATAATTAATTTAATAATAAATATTTGTTATATAAAATGGTTGGCTATTAAACATAAATTGGTTTGTGTCATATCTGTGGTTTGTTTATTTATTGCAAAATAAATAAATAAAAGCTCAGGTGATGATCCATTGTGGTGATTTCATAAATTTCCCAGGGGTTGTACTTTTAGACACATTTTGCTGCCCAATCAATCAAAAGTCCTTCTATGTGATCAACTTTATCCTATGATAAAGGAATTCCCAATGGGAGTGCTGTCTTCTAGAGAGATGATTTGGACTTTGCCGTCACTGGATCAAAACCAACTGATTTTGGATTGACATATTAGACAGCGCTCATCACCGCCATCAAATTTCTAGTTGAGGGAACATCTTTTTGAAGAATGATGTTAATCACTCTAGTATTTTCATTCATTCATTTTACTGCTTATCCGTTGCTGTTCTCAGGTGAGCAGGAGCCAATCCCAACTGAGAAATGGACAAGAGGCAAGGTCACCTGGACCACTCACCAGTCTATCATGGGGCTAAGACAGAGAGGCAGACACCCTTTCACATTCACATTTGTGGCATTTAGACTAGCCAATTAATCTAATCTGCATGTCTTTTACTGTAGGAGGGAAGCAGAGCCCCCACAGGAAACCCATGCAGGCACAGGGAGAACATGCAAACTCCACATAAAACAGCCCTTGTCAGCCTGCAGGTTCAAACCCAGAACCTTCTTGTTGTGAGGTACAGTGCAAACCACCACACCACTGTGCTAAGCTTATTTATTTATTGTTTGTTGGGTTAGCTGACCCCGAATACTCTAGTCATTCTCACTAAGCAGAACATTGACCATGAAATATCTCTCTAGAGAATCACAGTCAAATCCATTTAATGTAATTCAGCTCAACTTTGAAATAAAGCAGGCTAGAGAAAATCCTATTATAACAGAGTATGTGTTATGGCTCATGTACTGTATGCACAGTAAATTACTGTTGAACTAAAAGTTCATTCAACCACTACAAGAGATAATGATATTATTTAAAAAATTTGTAATAATCTGAAATGTATTTGATTCTGAGTTCTGTATAATCATAAAAATCACAGTGCTTAAATAGCTTGGTTCCTATACATAACAGCAACTCATATGGCACATGATTTATTTTATATATCAAGTGAACAGAGAACTAAAGAGCCAAAATATCCTTTTTTGTCTTCTGACAGGTCATGCTAAGTACAGTGTCTATTTAGAGTAGCTGGGGCATTAAAGAAGCATGGAGGGAATTCACAACCGTTACTCTTGCGACTTGGAATACACTTTGTCTTCGTGGCTCCTCCGGTTAGTGGTCTGTTTGCAATAGTCCAGTTACCCTTAAGCTTGATAATGGCCAGGTTTTTAGGTCATGCTGTAAAAGGCACTGTTTAGGATTATTCAGGAATAAAGTCAAAGGCTTGTTAGTGAAGCTTCATATTACCAGAGGCAGCACATGTTAATGTACTATGATGTAAATAAGGAGTGCTTGAAAGTTCCCAAAATATCAATAGATTTTCACAGAAGAGTACATAGAACCCAATTAAACAAATGAGACAAAACTGTTATACTCAGTCATTTATTTACTGAGGAAAATTATCCAACATTACATACCTGTGATTGGCAGTAATATGTGAACCTTTGCTTTCAGACAAACTTATGCAGCAATAACTGCAACAAAATGTTTCCAGTAACTCTTAAGCAGTCAGTTCTGCACATCAGCTTGGAAAAATTTTTGCATATTATTTCAGACAGAACAGGTTCAGATCAGGTATATTGGTAGGTTTCCTTATATGACCTGCTAGCACAATTTTTTTTAAATTTTGCTATACTGTATTAATCCCGCAAGGGAAATTACTGCCTCTGCATTTAACCCATCCAAAGTGAGCACACACACTCGGAGCAGTGGGCTGCCATAAACATTGCGGCGCCCGGAGAGCAGTTGGGGGTTAGGTGTCTTGCTCAAGGGCACTTCAGCCATGAATGTGGAGGAAGGGAAGGTGCAGCTCACTCCTCCACCGCCACACATTTTTCCTGCTGGTTCGGGAATCGAACTAGCAACCTTTCGGTCCCAAAGCCGCTTCTCTAAGCATTAGGCTACGGCTGCCCCCAACATTTCGGGTTAATTAATGTCAGGACTTAAATTTTTACCATTCTAAAAATTCTTTAGAAGAATGATTTGTGTGCTTATGGTTGTGTTTTTGCTGCATGACCCAGTTGAAATTTGAGATTCAAGTTCATTGACAATTCATGGAGAGTTCACTCATTTACTCATTTGCCAAACTGCTTAATCCTAGGCCGCGGGGAGACTGGTGGCTCTCTCTGCTGACATTGGGTGAAGGCGGGGTACACCCTGAACAGCTCGCCAGACCATCGCACGGCCAACACACACACAACCATTAACACTTACACTTAGGGGCAATTTGGAACAGTCAATTAGCCAAATGTGTTTGTCTTTGGATTGTGAGAGGAAACCAGAGAACCCAGACGAAACCCACGCAAGCATGGGGAGAACATGCATACTCCACACAGAAACCCCAGAGCCCGGGAATCAAACCCAGGGCTGGCTTGCTGGGAGGCGCCATGCCACCGTGCCGCTCATGGACAGTTGTTCTGCCATTCTCCTTTGGAATTTGGTGGTGTAGGCCTTTACTTAATGAGAAGCTAATCTGAGTTTCAGTGTGATCCTATTGACTATTACACTATTATATGTTTGTCATGGTCATTTTATAGCCTTTGGAGTTGGGTGAGTACTCTTGGGTAAGATAACAATGATCTTGAGTCCAAACACTTTAGATATGGTTTTGTAACAGTCGTTCTCTAGCCTGCCGTGCATGAATGCTTTTTTCTGGGTCCTTTATTTGTGCCATGACTTTTACAAAAACATGTTTTAAAAACCAGACTTGAACTTACTCCTGACAGTTATCTCAATGAGTGAAAACAACTGACTGAAATTTAATCTTCAAATTAAATGCTCTGTAATGGCCTGGCGAGCTGTCCAGGGTGTACTCTACCCTCGCCCAGGGTCGGCTGAGATGGGCGCCAGCCTCCCTGCAACCCTAATTAGGATTAAGCGGTTCAGAAAATGAATGAATGAATGAATTAAATGCTAACCCTGGAAGTTGACAGTTTTGCCACCAACAGACACATAATATTACACATTTTCCTCAATAAATAAATGGCAGGGTATAATATATTTGTCTCATTTATTTCATTCGGTTCTCTTTATCTACTTTTAGTTCTTGTGTGAAAGTCTGATTATGTTTAGGTCATATTTATGCAGACATATAGAACATTCTAAGGGTTCACAAACTTACAAGCACCACTGTATGTTGTCGATATGATGTTTTGAACACTGCTCCCGATTTGCATCTCTTCATTTGGTTCTCTCCAGACATCACAGTGTCATATTTATCTAACCGGCCTATTTAATACTTCTGCTTTGTCATGAACAACACGCTCTAACGTGGATGCTGACATTTATTTACATAAAGTAAATAAAGTTTACTTAGTTTCTGGAGCCTTATTGGTTTTTGTCAGCTGGTCAACTCCCAGTGGACCTCTTCGCACATGCTCAGCTTAAGATGGGCTCTATGTTTAACTGGCTCATATTTCGTCCCTCCTACTGTTTATTCATAAATGTAAACAGAGCCGAAGTTGCCTGGGTGACTCGGCAGTCTGAGGGAAAGAAACCAGATGTCCAGTCTCTCCCTTATTTTCTGATTCTACTGGCTTCTTATTTTCTCTGAGATTGTGGCCGAAAGAAACCTAATGACAGTGGTGAGTACTTTGGATGTTAGCTTATTTTATAACAAAGTATGTTGGAATGAATCCAGGTTACTCCAGTACATCAGTAACTGGGTAGGACTTACACGGCGGAGCGACAATCTCGCAAAATCTTGACGTTTGGCCTTTCATGGTCATTTTAAGGATCTGAAGGAACATTTGGCTTATTTATTTATATATAAGACAAATTTGTTTAAGTAAATGCTGTTATTGAAGTTCTGTTTGATATGTTGTTGATGCATCAGTGAAGAAACAGACATTGTAAGAATTAAGTACATTTTAGATGCTCCTCATAATAAAATGATCACAGGTCGGTGGTTGTGACGGACTTTGTGGAAGTGTGCCACGCTGGTGGAATGTGCCCTGCCTGTGCCCATGGCTGGCAGCTGCTCACTCTGGTCCCACTGAGCCTGCTGTTGCACCTTTTGACCCCATTTACCAGGGACATGTTCTCTCAGACCATCTAGGGTCAGTAATCTTAGTCAGTAATATCTCATTTTCTCCCAAGGGTACGCATGGAAAAAGTGCAGTTATATGCCCTGGAGCTGGAATTAAGGTTCAAACTACAACCTGTGACCATGTGTCTCTGAGCTATAATGGCCATGAGGATGAAAACTTTACTATCCCAAATAAATATATTCATATTGTGATAATGGTCCCCAAAAAACTAGGTAAAATGGCTAAAATTATATTTTAAACCCTTTGAAAGATTATTTGATTATGAAGTTTGCTCAGTGTTGGTTTACATTTATAGGCTAATCATCAATCAGCTGTTCATTAATCTTGTGCAGCTGCTGCTCAACGGCCTACATGCATCTCAGATCTTAGATTCCCCTCAACCCTACCTTCTTGCCCATGTACCCACAATGCATCCAACAAGACCTCTCTCATCACTGAGAACTAAGCAGGGTAGGCTGGAAAGGGAACATGTCAAAAATGAAATGCTTGAATAAATAATAGCACATAGCTTTATTCTATGCTATTAAGCTATTCTTAATTAATTTCAGTTGGAATCTCCCTCTGTTATGGGGTTCTACAAAAAAGTTCCCAGAAGGACATACTAGAAGAATTGATCACCTATCGATTATTGCTGCTCAGGTTTGACTCCAGTGGGTGAGAGTCCTTTCTGCACACTCAGGACAAGCTTAAAAGCTCCAATCAGGATCTGTTCAAAAGGGACTCTCATCCACTGGAGACAGATTTAGAGCTAGAACTGATAGGTGACCAATTCTTACATGGACCAAATATCACTTTATGTTTGCCCTTTCTGTACTTATTAAGAATGTGCATGAATGTAAATTATGATCCCGCTAATAATTCAGCACAAAAATATTTATCCACAGGTAATAAACTGAAAATGGCTGAAGAAGACATTGACCTGGAGGAACCATGTGGGCCTCTGTCCGAGCGCAAGGAAAGACATGATCCATTATTTATTGAGGAAGATGATGAAGACTACTTTGAAGATTGCTTGGAGGAGACTGAGGCTGCCCTTGCTCTTCCTGGTGACTCCAGGACCTATACACAAAAATGTCAGCAAACTTTGCATGCTGAATTTAATGTACTTATGAGACAGATGCTGGCACAGCTAGATGGATTTGAAGCCACCCATGAGACCAAACCTACTATACCGGCTTTCTTTACAGAAAGAGAGAACAGTTTAAGAACAAATTGTGTCAAGGATAGTGGCGACTATGAAGATTATATTTCAGACACAGCAGAATCTATGGCAGTCGTTGAGACCAAAGCCGGCACTGTTGAAACAGGACCTGAGCTGTCTTCAACTATGGAACTAAAGGAGCTGGGGACAACTTTTGAGAGCTGCATCGAGGAAGTGAGCCGAGTAGAGTGCAGGAAAGAGGAGCTGGTGCAAGAGCTTTTGGAATTAGAGAAGCCCATGGAGGAGCAGACCCATGCTTTGAGATGTGAACTAGAGGAGGCCCAAAAGCTCCTGTCGAAGGCCAAGCTGCAGAGGCAGAGTCTGCTGGATCAGATGAGGCTTTTCAGGAGACGCTTGTTTGTTGCTGCCAGGGACTGTGCACAAAGTCAGATGACCTTGGTCATACAACAGAAAGAAGTGGAGCAGCTGAAGGAAGAACAGGTACTGTGAAGTGTAAATATGAAATCTACACCTATACACCCAATCTATCTCTTCCTCTGGTCAATGAATGTAAACAATAATTCAATGCATGTAAACAAGATTTTTCAGGTGCACTTATTTGCTGTGAATCTCATGTTCTACCACATCTGAGAGGTGTTCTCATGGATTTAGATCTGGTGACTGGGAAGGCCACTTCTGGTGGTCTCTCACCACTCATGGTCAACTCATCAGTGACATGGTGCATTATCACGCTGAAAGTAGCCATTAGAAGATATTGTGGCCTTGAAGGGATCCACTTCTTGGTAGCAATTCTGACTGCACCATCTGAGTAATCAAGGTTCATAAGACCAGCCTACATTTTCCCACTCTTCAACTTCTCAATTTAGGTGACCCTGTGCCCACTAAATTTGAGAAGTGGTACCTGATGTTTCTCCTGCTGTTATAGTCCAGCTCAGACCAGTCTGGCTCTTCTCTGTTAACTTTATACACTTTCAATTGACTCTCTATTGATTATCAACAAGACGTCCACAGAAATGCAGCCTATTGGATGTTTGTTCCACTTAAAAATAATGGACCACAGGGTCCAGAGCATTTCATAATATGCCAATATAGAACAAGCGTAGCAAGTTTGAAAGCCCCACCTTCAGCGTGTGGCAAGTAAATGTCCGGAAACCTAATACATGTATTTGGGCGGGAGCTAAAAAGATTAGTGTCTATCCCAGCCGATTCTAGATGAAAGTGGGGTACACCCTGAACAGCTAGCCAGTCCAAACACACACAAAACTATTCACACTCTCACTCAGCTTAATGTGCATGTTTTTGGACTGTGGGTGGAAACCAGTGTACCCTGAGGAAACCCATGCAAGCACAGGGAGAACACACACAGTCCACAGAGATACACCCTCGCCTGAGCCCAGGACTCGAACCCAGGCCCTTCTTGCTGTGAGGCAGACATGCTAACCATTACTCCACCGTGAAACTCCGGTGTTTTATAGCTCTACTTAAAATGATTTGCTCCTCAGAATGACAGAACAATGAACCTTTGAAACAGATAGAAATATATTTGTGTTCTAGCATGTAGTATAGAACTGCAAAATATTGATGTACTTAGAAGAAAATTTAGAAATATATATAATCTACCATATACATTTCATGGTTATCCACTGTCTAACGCTGCACTGTCTTCAATCAGGAGGAGATGAAGGCGTTTGCTGAGAATTTGACTGAAGTCATTAATCAACTTCACTCTGAACACCAAAGCCAAGTGCAGACCCTGCAAAATCAGATAGACAACATGACTCAAGAATCCAGCAAGGACAAGGCACATTCATACCTGTCCCAAGGCCGGCGTGCTTCCCTTGACCTACAGCAGTACCTGCAGGGTGGAATCAAAGCACTGGAGGAGTGGTATGAACCCAGACTGGTAGCCTTACTCAAAAGACGACAAAGCAGCATCGATGCTTTACTAAAGTATAGAGAGCAGTGCCAAGAGCTGAAAACCCAGCTGGGGCCCCTGAAAGAGGAAGAGCAGAGGCTGCTACTAGAGAGGGCCCGATTGGAGGAGCGCATCCATCTGATGGAGAAGCAGAGAAAGGAAAATGTAGAACAATACCGTGTATGTAATTGAGCCTAAATATATTTGAAATAGGCCTATAGTTACCAATAGATGCTGAAACAAATACTAATGTCATTTAAATTTTTTTCCCCAGGAAACAATAGACCGTCTAGAGGAGAGCAGCCGAGAACTTAAAACTGAACTTCGGTTACAGATAAATAAGATAAAAGAGATGGAGGAACTCAAGAACTGTCTTGCCAAAGAGCTTTACTATTATAGGTACTTTTTATCGTCATCCATGTAAATGAATTTATTTACAAATTTTAACACAAATAACCATATATATTTTATTTTTTATTTCTCCCCATTATAGAGAGAACGTAGAGGGACACCCACAAGAAATCCTGATTGAAGAGAAAACCTGATTCGAGAAGACAAATAAGGCCTAGCGTTGCAGTTTGGTATTAGTCATAGCACTTCTTGGCATCTCTACAGTATGATTTGATTGTTTTAATCCTTAAATGTAAATAATTGCTCATTGTGCTGCCATAATATTAACAGCATACACACACACACGTGGGTGCCCTTTATAAATATTACAAAGCAGACAGAAGGTAATAGGAAATGTACCACCACCACTCAGCCTCTCTACAATGTCACATCAGCAAGGAATGTGTGATGGAGACTGCACAGATTTTTATCTGCCCATTTTAAACAGCTCAGAACTCTCTAGATGTACACAAGGACGTGAGTCAGAGTGGAGAAAATAAAACTTTTATACACAACAGTCTGAGTGCTAATGACTTATATATATTTATGACCACAAATAAGACAAGACACAAAGGAACATGGACATATTAGGGCATCATGATTGAACTCTGAGAACATGCTGTCTAAATGATGCTAAGCAGGCTCAGATAAGCCTCGGTTATAAGAAGGCTGAAACGCTTTATGAATGATCAGTATAAATATACTTAAATAAATCAAAACGTTTGAGGCAAATGGTATAATTATCATTACGGCTTGATCAGTTTAATGAAAACCAGTTTATTCTCAATGTTCTGTACAACAGTGTGGACATAAGGAAAGACACTGGAAAAAACACAAAATGAGTTTAGAATATTAAAGACAATTACATGACAGACCATTGTCGAAGAAAGGTACAAAATGAAGAGTACACAAGTCACCCTGTGGACCCTTAATAACATTTGCCTGAATGACTCAATTTTCAGCCATGTAAAAATAAATCTAAAATAATCACCTACTACTGTAACATCACCACAATTTGACCATGGTGATTAAGAATGAGGGCTTAAATATCGTCAGGGTTTCATTTTACATCCTTTTACCCAAGGCAACCCCGTGAAGACTATGGGATTAAAAAGAAAAGGATGGGAGCGTAATGTGCCTTATTGAAAATTAAGAGCAACCAATTTCTCCTAGAAAAATACACTTTTCATATTAAAGAGAAATACTTTGAGTCATTTTTCTCTTTCTCTCAAGAAAACTTCACTTTGAATTTATAAGAGTGGCTGAAGATGCGACTGATGCAGTTCTCCACTTCAGAAAATGAGAAAGAGCATGGCAATGTGAGACAGTGAGGTGTGGTGGAGGCTGAAAGTTCTACATTTGTTCTTCATCCTTGGACCTCTGTGTCTGCAGCGCCTTCGGGGTCCTCATCATTGTAGATGTTCTCGGCCTGAAGAAACGACAGATTAAAATGTAATCAGGGATTGCGCGTATCTTTATATAAACATATTAGGGATGGGTAATAAAGCTCGGGATAAAATTTAACATCAGGGTTCATTTAAGACAGTAGTATCGATAAACTCCTAGGTTATCAGTTCTGATTTTGGTACCTGGAAATTTTTTAAAGTAGACTTTAGACTTATTATTACTATATTAAATGATCTGCTTCACTCATAGCTTATGTGATTGCCCCACTGTGGGGTGTTAATGAAAAACGTTGGCTTGATTAACTGTTAGTCCTTTAATCAAGAAAGTAGCTTTGTTAAACTTGATCTGCTAACTCTGGTGTAATTTACTGTTTAAAATTTCTGATAACCAAAATGACGACCATTTTCTCTGCTGTGAGCTGTCTGGCTTGTAACATCACAAATAATCTCTGTTACAATAACCTTCACAATTCTGAAGTATAGATAATAACATATTAAAAAAGTGCTAGTTCAATAAACGGCTGTATTTACATACCAATAGCACATTGTGACCTGGAAAATTAGCCATTATGCTGCAACTCTGTGGTCTGCCAACAGAGGACAACATATACCAATGCGGCTGGCTGAGGCTGAGCTAATCAATTCATGGGTGTTAGCAGATGAAAGCCATTTTGACTGATAATATATCTGGTGGTGCCAGAGGCCCCAGCTGCAAAACCATAGGCCCATGGGACCCTCAGAAAACTTTTCAAAATGTACTGTTCAGAGGTGCATTCTGAAGGGGATTTTTTTGCTATCATAAACCATGTAGCAGTGATGATCCAGCACATTAAAAAAAGCGAATACAACTGAAATTTCCAGTGGCTCAGATATAATGGTAATTTATCACAAAATTGGATTTAATTAATTTGATAAATTAAATTTATATAATTTAAATTCATAGTATTTTGTATAATTCTATGCTACTTGTGAATCTAATAGTTTAATTCAATGTTGATATTCTGTGCATAATAAACTTTAATTGTTTTCATTTATGTTACTCCAGCACATGGGACAATTAGAAGATAAAACAGCACAAAATAGATAAAAAGGACAGAATTTAGTCAACGATCCAAAACGATTCGTGGAAAAAAAAAATCTATTGACTCAATATGTCGTGTGAGAAATGTATAATTTTTGAATGGAAATCTATGGAACCGGAAGACTTTTGTGGCCTGACGCTAGCAGATCCTGGTAGTACTGCATGTTGAGACTTACAGGTGAGCTTCATTTTCCAGCTCAGGTGGTTGCCGCCTGATAAATACGCACACATACTGTACATTGCCAGTGCGAGATCTTTCCACACAGTTAAAATCTATGACAGAGATTTGCTGAAAACATTGCTGTCTCTTTTGCATCATAACTATATTATAGTTTACAACAGTCTACTGCAGTACTGACAAGAGTACCATGAAAATGACAGCTTGATAAGACTAACAGTGCTGTTACAATCTTAATGATACCCATCCCGAGACACAATCAAATCCTCTGAATGTAAAGCCATGCAACTTGAAAGCACTGATCTTTCAAGGAAGTTTCTTGACCATGAAGAAATGACAGAAGTCAACATTAACAGGTGTTTACATTTACCCTGAGAACATGCCAACAGTGCATATGTTTGCACCTATTGACCTACAGGCAACTGTTGGTCTAGAAAAGTACAATTTGATGTCAAACCTGACTTGTATACCCATGTACGTTATCACTCATGTAAAGTAAAATAAACTAAAAGAAAAAAAAAAGACTGTACTTATTATTTAAATGGTCCATTCTTTATTTAATCACGGCACCATTTCTACACAGTGGTTTAGTTATGAATCTTAACAGCTGACATTTTCATCAACTTTCAAAACCAGGTTAATGTGCAGAATATATAACATTTACCCACCATCTGCCAGACTTGCATGATGTTGTCCTCAGACACAGAGCAGATTACCCATGGCTCATTGGGGTTCCAGGAGAAGTCAGAGATCTTTGCTGTGTGCCCACCATGGATGAACTATCAGAGGAAAAAACATAACTAAATTTCTGTTTAGACATAAATATAAAAACTAGATGCACTGTACAAAGTTCCGCAGGTGGCATGTCCCAGGTTGGTTTAAAACAAATAATCCTCTTTGGATTTCCATCCACCCGTAGCGGGACATCATGATAGACGCAAGGACACAAAGTCCTGTCACTGAGTGTGTACCCCTAAGTGATCTGCCCAAAAAAACCTATGCAACTTAGAATTACTATAAACTAACGATGTAATTCCTTCTCACCAGTAATTCAGGAGGCCCATCCTCTGCGTCTTCTGGTGATTGCTCCTCACCAATTTTACTGCACAAAAACAAATGATCAGAGTGACAGTGTGATGAATTACAGCGAAACGTTTGTGTTCTTTGAGGAATCAAGAATAAAATGAGAACGAATGAGGAAATTCACCTGAGGTCCCAGACATTGAGACGTCTGTCTGTTCCACTGGAGGCCAGGATGGTTTCGTTATGAGGTGACCACTGAACCTGTACGTACATTTAAAAAAATAATAAATAAATAAAAATTAAGGAAATTGGCACACAAGGTCGAAACAGATGCTACAGGGTGGACGTCAAGACCGTTCATATACCTGGAATATTTCGTCTTTGTGCGACTCAAAGGAATGCAGCTTCAGCTTAAGGTTCCTGAGATCCCACAAGGCAACAGTCTATAGGAGAAAATTTAACATTTATAGTGCGATCAATGTACATCTTTTTAAGAACATCCATGAAGGAAAAAACAAAGAGAAAAGCTTGCCCACTAGTTTTCCTACCTTGTCAGCAGATCCTGTAGCTAGGATGAACTCACTGTATGGATTAAATGACAGGCAGTTGACCTCTGCAGTGTGTGCATCCACTGCATGACTGGGCTTGGATGTGTTGTTGGAGCGTGTATCCCAACTGAGATGGAAAATTGGGATCAACTTTGGATTAACTTTAAATTAATTTTGTAAAATGTATACATAGATTTTTAGATACATAAACACACACACACGCACACATATATATAAATTTATATTAGAACCTCTGGGATAACATAACATTTACAATTTAGGCACAAGATCGTGCTGAACTGAAGCGCCTGCTTAATGATTTTTTATTTGATTTTGATATACTGTATTAATTCCGCATCGAAAATTTTGGCTCTGCATTTAACTCATCCAAAGTGAGCACGCACACAAACAGTGAGCATCATTCGGAGCAGTGGGCTGCCACACATTGCGGCGCCCATATATGAATTAAAATAATGTCACCAAGAACGCCGCACTACTTTCATAGTGATATTAAAAATGAATCTACTTAAAGTGGGCGGCACGGTGGTGCAGTGGTTAGCACGAACGCCTCACAGCAAGTAGGTCCTCGGCTCGGGCGTTTCTCTGTAGAATTTGTATGTTCTCCCCGTGCTTGCATGGGATTCCTCCGGGTACTCCGGTTTCCTCCCACAGTCCAAACACATGCGCATTAACAAATTGTCCCAGGTGTGAAGGTGAGTGATAGGGGCTAGGTGCCTTGCTCAAGGGCAATTCAGCCATATAGGCGCTCACTCCCACGCCGCCACCCCGCTTCTCTAACCATGAGGCCATGGCTGCCCCCCAATGGTGTCGTGTTTTAAGTGAGGTTTGTTTATTAATGTGGCTTGAAAACTGCTGCATTTTCTTTCAGGCTTCTTGAAATGATCTGTACAAATGCAACAGATTTTCTTTAGCGAGTCCTTTTACACATTTATCTGTGGATAACTCTAGCTAGACACTTTTCTTCTACTCAAGAAGCAGAAAAAGGGCTGGAGCACCAGTGGATAAATAAAATTAGGCAGATACATACTTGAATAATCCAATCCAACTTACATCATCAGCTTCTGGTCATCTGCTACTGATCCAAAAAGGGATTCATGTAGAAGATGCCAGGACACATCCTCTACCACGGCAGTGTGACCAGTGAAAATGGTCTTAGCATCAACTATCTTCCCTTCTTTGGGTACTGTGCTGATGTCCCACAGACAGATCGTCTGGGGAGATGGGAAAAAAATTTTTTTTAAACGGTTATGTGTGTAGATTTCACAGTGCAGTACTCTGACCAAACAGTATATTCAACCATGATGAGGTGAGAACAGGATTGCTGCATCTTACATGATCATCAGAGGCACTGAGCAAGCAGCCACTTAGGTTGGGGTTCCAAGACAGGCCATAACCCTCCTTCTGGTGTCCTCTCAATCGCAGGTCAGGAGTACATTCTCCAGAAGGGTCTATAGGGAACAGGAAGCAAAGAAAAATTACACTGCAAGCTGTGTGTTAAAGCAGCTCAATAACACAAGTACTGTGTTCTTCCTCTGCGGATTAATCTCAGCATTGTGAACATGCACATTCAGCATTCTAAGCAGCATCCCAAACCACACAATGCATACCAGGTAGTATGCCTAAATAGCAAATAACACTAGTGGAAAGTGTAGTGATGCACAATTTAGCAGTATAGTTTGGCATGCTATACATATAAAATAATGTAGGGCGGTGTAGCGTTTATTTTGATATCCAGTCTATGGGACTCCATCCATGTTTGTTTACTGGTTGCGGCCCCCATTTATGACTCTGCAGCTGAACAACTTTCACATCAAAAGGTGGGGCATTTCACCTACCTGAGCTGGCACATAAAACAGAGTAATCAGAGTAATGAACTACAATTAGAAGGTTGTCAGGGAGAAACACAGCAGCTCAGAAGCTTCGTATTTATATTAAACAAATATTAAATGAACTGCTATGCCGCAGATTTAACATACAAAATAACACAAAATTTGTGACTCAAAGTTTAGAGATTATATACATGAGACCCCTGGTGCTAAAGTAGTCACATAGTGAGGTCACATTAAAACTAAAATAAGACTCGCAGTATATACAGTAAGCCTACATACAAAAAGTAAATTATGTAAAAATTAAAAGATATCTACAAAAACATCTGTAATATTATTAGCATAAAACCAAGAGAAAAAATCTAAAACTCAATTTCTAATATCACTAGCACTATAACACACTTTGAGATTAGATATAAACTGCTTATTCTCCACAATCATCCCTGTAAAGGTGTTTATACCTGGTTTGGACGGGTGTTTAGTGTAATCGAAGACCAGCACATCACTGGTCGGAGTCTTGGTAGCAATGATGCAGGGGTTCTGGGGCATGTAGCGGGCACGGTTCACTTCTCCTTCATGGTTAATCTTGATCTCGATCTCAATCTTGCCACTCACTGATCCGAAGCCACCAAATTCTGAAAACAAAAGGATATCCTTCATAAGACAAGATGAAAATATGATCTATACACTTCCATTTTTATACCAAATAGCAGGGACAGCATCATTAAATATATAAATGCTCTTACCCCCTTTCTCACTGTCATAATGTGAGGCATCAAACTGGGCATCATCATTCGGCAGCTGGACGCTGGCAATGACCAGGTGGTTTTGCTCATCAGAAGTGTGGGTGCCGAGGACCAGCCGGTGGACGCTGTAGTCTTTCCCTTCAGGCCTGCCGAAGTACAAAACACAAACTTATTCTTAATTCTACAGCAAAAAAATACAAATAAATAAACCTTAAAATAATGCTGGGGGGAAAAATATTTTATTGTAATTCAACATAAAGGTATGAATTTTGTCCATGTCTGCAGGAAACACTTTTACCTGAGAAAACATGTTACACAGTCTACACAGGACATGATGTGACAGAAAAACACAGAGACAGAACATGAATTCCTACAGCTTTATCCACACTTTATTGAAATCACCATTCAGAAACACACCTGCATAGACCAGTTTCAATCATCATAGGTTCGATCAATCAAGTGGTAGCGGCCACATGCACGCTAACTGTACCAAACATGTGCCATGGAGGGCTCAAAAACCAACCACATATTTCAGAAGAAATTAATGTTGCATATTATAGGAAACATGTAGCGGTTTGTGAATTACATAGGACCAGAGCACCCATCAGCTTTATTTTCATGCAACACCAGTGCAATTAGGAATCTCCCATGATCCCAATACTCTGCTTTCAGTTTGCTCTGAAATTATTATTTTTTTTTAAATAAATAAACTGATTATAGGATTCAAATTTGATCTTGCTACACTAAAAAGGTTATGTTTATCATGATACATTACTTGAACTCACATGCTGAAGATTCATAACAAATTTCACATGCAAGAAGTTCTCATATTTTGTTACGTTCATGTACGTAACACTATAATATTGGTGATACAAATTTCAAGCAAATGATAGAAAGAAACAAATAGTTTTGTCTTATTGAAATAGCCGTGTAACTGTGTAATAGCATTGCGGCAGCATATGTTACTGTTGGCTTGTGTTCTAATTTTATCACACATTTGGTGGTACGTTACGGAAGGTCCGGAAAATGAGCCGATCAAGTTGTAGTACAATTAAAGTTACAGCGATCATTTATGATATTCCATGTAAACATAGGTATAGAAGAGTGGCTTAAATACTTACACTAAAAGATGGATATCACTTAACTACATATGCTTAGACATGACCTTAATCACAAAGACGGGCTGTTACGTACAGCCGGAACAAAATTACACCTAACTTTGGAGGTCCTGTCTGCAGAGCTCTTATGAGCCAAAAAAGAAAGTTTATCATTATGTTAACACATGGCGTTAACTATAAAATGGGTATATAGATCTTGATTAAGTGCCTTTAGTTATTGTTATATGCCCTTAAATATCGAGAAAAGTCTGAAAGAAAAAAAAAGAAAAAAAAAAAATCAACTACCTTCTTCATTTCCCACCTGGTATGAATAAAAAAAACATGTCAGCTGCAGTTGACCAAAATGCCACCGAGATTGAAAGTGCTGAAACGTGGCTTGCAAAATATGAAATTACTAGAATGATTCAAACACCAAGAAATGTGTAGCATGCATCTAAAAAAAAAAAAAAAAAAAGGTTAAGAGCTGAAAAGAAACTATAAATTATGCACCGTCTGAGATATCGGTCACCAGAAGGAAGAACAAAAAACATGTGGCATTCCGAATAAAGTACTTTCGTTAACTTTTTGAGTTGATTATTTCGTCATGCTCAGGCACTGGACTGCTCGTCACCTGAAGAAGGTCTAAAGTACCCTAATGAAGCCATGTTTCAGGTGGAAGTGTGAAGTACCTGGTGACGTCGGGGAGCCACTGTGCAGTGAGGCTGGGCCACTCCAGTGCATGGGTCATCACCAGGTCATAAAGAAAAGGTGTGTTTTTCTTCCATATCTTATACTCTTCATTGATCACCCTCTCCTCTACTGCATCATCAAAAGCAGCTGCAACACAAAACCAGGGAAGACCAGACACCTTATTGAGCCAAACATTCAACTCAAACAGCCAACACAAGTAAACAAAACCTGTCAGTATCTACATCAACAACACTTCAGAGAAAACTTCAGCAGGGTTGAATTTAGTTTCCTTTATCATATTTACACAGGAGGTGTAAACATACACCTCTACAAGGAAACTTGTGCACAGATAGTCGGGGATGGGGATTAACCTGAAGAAAAACACGAGCTGTTGAACACTTCACGGCCACGGCTGAGCTTATGAGGCGGTTTTATAACAAATAAAGCTAGCTAGCTAGCACTAGCATGCTAATTCATTCAAACAGCTACCGCCTACAACCGGCACCGAGTCACACCAACCAGGCCAACCTGTCAACTACTTACAGCAGCTTAACTTTAATCCCGGGACTGATTCAAAGTGCACCACAGGATGGACCTTTCCTGTAAATGTAGCTCTATATAAGAAACTCATGAACGCTGAGGGTTTGTTTATAACCTCGTTAGCTGTTAATATGGCGGGACGAGGCCTGTGTGTTGATTCGTAAATGGCTAACAATTAGCATCATTAGCACAGGCACCGAAGAAGCCGAATAAATCTCTCAGAATTGAAAACAAACATGTTAAAGGCTTCCCTTAAATCCCGCTCACCTTCTTTATCAGCCATGCCTGGTCCGTTCAGCTGAAATTACACACCTACAGTCCGGTAACTGATCAACACCAACTAAGCATCCGGCGTTAACGACTGCACGGTGCTCTTTGTCTCGCGCTAACCGTGTACATTCGCGCCAACTACAGCCAGAACCGCAGAAATCCCCCACCAATCAGAGAGCAGCAGCCGGAACCGCAAACATATCCACCATTCACAAAGCAGCAGCGAGACGGCACACTCTCCACCAATCAGAAAGCAGAAACCGGGGACGCCGAATTCTCCACTAATCAGAAAGCAGAAACCGGGACCGCACTTTCTCCACTAACCAAAGGGGAGATACCGGAACAGCATATTCTCCACCAATCAGAGAGCAGAAACCGAGACGCCACATTCTCCACCAATCAGAGAGAAGAAACCGGGAAAGTACATTCTCCACTAATCAGAGAACGGAAGCCGGGACAGTACGCTCTCCACCAATCAGAGAGCACCAACTGGGACGGCTCGAGTAGCAGCTTTGTGTTGCTATATGTTACTTTATGCAGTGCTTTTTGAGGTTTGTGTTGGTTTTGCTAAACGTATATAATTTGGTCAAGTACAATTTTCTGTTCATAAAGTTAGATCAAGTTTTTTTTAATTAATTCAAGTATAAATAAAACATTAAATAAAATAATGATATAATATATCCTAATATTAATAAAAGTTTAATATAACCTATGCATGACACTTTGCGTTTACGCTACTAAAGCATTTATTTATTGTTGACTGGTAAGTAAGTAGACAAACTCTTTCTCTGTCTCTCTCTCTCTCTATCTCTCTCTCTCTCTCTCTCTCTCTCTCTCTCTCTCT
>JBCNYH010000001.1:47573881-47584119 GCA_039654325.1 Tandanus tandanus | reverse complement strand
GAGAGAGAGAGAGTATAAGTAAAAGTATAATTTTCCCACAAACCTTCTTTTACTATATTATCACTGAAGAGGCTGGTAAGGATGGCAGGTGGCAGTGTACTAGTGGCGAGCAGGATCCCTGTCAGCATGGACAGTTTTGCCTGCTCAGACTCACTGAAGGCTTTCAGAAAGAGAAGTAGCTGTCCAGGAAAAAAGCAACATGCAGAGAGTTACACAGAAAAAAAATAATCCCTCCAAAACATTCCCTAAAAAAACTTTATCCTTCTTTTACTGGTAAGTCTGAGCTTTTTGCACCTGAGCTTAGCGGCTCATCAGAGCCAGAGTTTATCCCGCGTCTGTGGTGTAGGAGTTCAACTCCTCTTGGATGGGACGCCAGTCCCAGTATTTTTACTGGTACCCATTATTACTGCTGGGTGGACAGAGGCACATTTGTGGTGAGACCTTGCCCAGTGGGGGTCTAACAGGGACCATGACCTCTTGATAATGAGTCCATCACCTTAACCACCACACCACCGACCCCTCTTTTTTTATTAAAACCTAAAGTGAAACTCTGAACTCTGAATAGTTAATAATTATACTTAATAGTTTTTAATTATACAGCAAGCAGAAATGTAGACATAATGAGTATTTATTGCTAGCAGTTTTAAAGGTCCACAGTTATGTGATTTGGTTTGTATGCTTTGGACCCAACTTACTGTGAAATATCTAGGCTGACATGTTGAAATTGCTAGCTATCACTATTGTACTCCATGAGTCAGTATGACAGACACAAACAAAACCACACCACTTAAAGCCCAACGTCAAAGTGATTTACAGCTTAACCAAAAACCTATTTCAGGTACAAAACAAACAATAACTGAGTAAAATAATAAGAGTCATACTGTATAATAAGTACTGATGCAAGTCCTTCATACCCGTTAACGTGTTCTGATCTCAGCATAATATTCCTATTAATCAGCAAAGCTTTGGCAAAAGAAAATATTTCTTTGCATGCGGTCAATTTCATAATCAAGGTGCAAGTTTATAATTAGGATGTGTCAGAGGAGTTATAAATGGGAGACACGTAGACAACAGTGACTCATAATAACAAAAAGCTCATAGCTCTTATATCATAACAGTAATTAGGCTGCCTGATGAAAGATGCAAGAAGAACTGTTTTACCTTCACACAGTAAAAACCCCATCTGTTGGAACATGTAGAGTACAAGAAAAGTACCTTTTTTATTTCCTCCTCAAAAGCCTTCTCCAGATATTTGTATCTCCTGATAAGTTTATTGAAAACCTGTCGATATGTACACAAACAAAATGGGGGAAATTTCATATCTAGCCGTACAAGTGTTCAAAATGAACACTAATAAACATTTGCACATTTTATACAAAGAGTGTTAAGTAGATCTGCACTTCAGAACATTTAAAGAAGTGACACAACATGGCTGGAATTCTGTAATAAAGCTCGGCGAGGATGTGTTAGGGAAACACCATCTCAGCATTAGCAAGCATTACCTGAGCATATCCGCGAGCAGCAATGTGATTTTCCTCTGTATTGAACACACAGTGGACCGTCACCTTGGTCTTGTCCCCATCATCAATGCGGGATCCCCCGGGGGCTGGGACAGAAACGGAGGTTAGAGGTTAATGGTGTCATGAAGTGCGTGCCTGTAAACCACTTATATCTGTAAAACCTAAGGACATAATATTAACAAATATAAACAACATAATACATCAAACCAACAGTAATATGTATGTAGTACGTAAGTCTGCAAATTCACTATATGGCCACAAATTTGTAGACATCTGACCATAGAAATTATGTTCTTCCACTCTAGCCCTGGCATGTCCTCATGCAGCTCACACTTATACAATTGTGTACTTCTAACTTTGTGGCAAAAGTTTATGGAAGGCACATATATGAGTGTGACCTTCCTAGGTGTCTATAGTTTTGGCTATACAGTGCATCTTGGTACTGAACTCTTTATTAATTCTTGTGTCCACCAAGTGAGCTATGTTTTTGTTAGCTCTGGTTTGTTTGTCTGTCTGTTTGTTTGATAACAACTTGACCTAAAACGTTATGAACAAATTGTGACTCTTTTATTTGGGAAGGGTAGAATATGGCCCAAGTCAGACTCCGTTAAATTTTGGTTGTGATCTGGATCCAGGAATTTTTTTCAATATTCTTTAACGTTGTGAAAAAGTTTTGAAGTGTGGTATTAAAGCAGGGCCAGCAGGGGGTGCTGTGTACTTTATTTTTTTTCAGCTTGGCAAGGTTTGTGCCTCTGAGAGCTCCTCTAGTTTTACAGATAAACATTCATCACTATAAATAACTCAAAATAGATAAGGCAGATCAATGTGGTGTATAAAAGGTAATAATCAGCAGATATTTAGATTAGACATAGTCACTATATTTAGTTGGATTGAATGTGGGGATAACAACCTGTACATAGCAACAGACTGTATACTGTAATTGCATACCTACTATATGTGCATGTACATTTAATTACTGAAGAACTGCAGCCTCTGCAAACTGGTAATCACTTTGCCTGAACTGTTTCTTTAAGAGAGTTCATACTTGTCCCTCTGATTAGTGTAACTTTATATAAACCACAAAGTAAACCATTTAGCTGTAGCTATGTTTACAGAGAAATCCTGAACATGAGCTTATTCTAGACAAAATATAGTGAAGTGATTATTTGAGCAATGTTGATGCACCTTTGCTCTTGGTCATGTTATAAGCTATGCATAGTACTAACAGATAGTAAACTTTTAAAACATGGTAAAGGAAAGAACAAAAGTACAGCATAGACTAACATTCCTCTTTCTTAGTTCATACCAAGCATGCTTCCAGCAATGAGGATGTCAAACAGAGTGTCAGCATAGCGACGGTAGTCCAATCTTGAACCGGTGACATCTAGAAACTTGGCTACAGCGTCGAGATCACCTCCAGCTTCGTTAAGGCCCTGAATGATTGTGTCTCTGAAAACCGTGGGCTCAAATTTCTCCTTTTCATCTGCAATGATCACAATATATTAATCAAAACTGAGTTAACTGTCGGACTGGTACAGACTGGTTCGTGCTACTTTTCATTATGTTTTCGCTAAAGACATTTTAGTGAGGGGGATTTGGTGGCATAATAGTCGGCACTCTTGCCTAACAGCAAGAAGATCCTGGGTTCAAGCCCTGAGGCTGAAGAGAGTGTTTCTGTGTAGAGCTTGCTTGCATGGGTGTTCAGGTTTCCTCCCACAGTCCAAAGACATGCACATTAGGCTAACTGGCTACTCTAAAATTGCCTGTAGGGGTGAATGTGAATAAATGTTTGTCCTAGAGAACAGGTAAAAATATACAATGGAAAGTGACCCAATACATCATGCTATTTCATATAATGAACATTGCACTTTCTATTGAGATCACAGCCAATTACAGCTCGTCATTACTCTACATGGTTCATGAATAAAGCAGATCAAATGGATGGAAGTACACACATTAACAGTCTGGTTGTGACTTCACATTTGAATAGTCAGTAGCACCTATAGAGCAAGGGTTTAAAGTGTGACACCAGTGTCCTGAGTCACATTTTGTTGGCCAAGAAAGGTACAGGATAAAAGATTTTCCTGAGCATTTGTCTATTAAACATTGTGCGACAATCTCAGTGCTCTTAGTGCTAAACATTTAAATCATGTAAAGCATGTTGGAAAAGTCCTCTATCTCAACCAGTGTGGGCAGCTTCAGTGCTGCTGTTTCTGATCTCACAGCTTATTTGTGTGAGTGTGTGTGGTTCAGGGGTAAAAGGCAGCAGTAGTGAGGTGCTATGGGGGTCTGCACACTGCTTAGTGTTGCACAAGAGTGGACGTAAACAGGCTATTAATGGAAAGCACTACTACTGGGACGTTTGCAACAGTGAGTAAAAGACTGCAGCACATGAGTACCTAGGGGAAGTGTGTGTTTATGTAAATAATATAAAAGTCTTGGAAATATATATATATTTTCGACTTCAAAGCCAATAAAAAGCTATTTAGTCTTGCTTCATCACTAGAACATCCTACAGTGTAAATAGAGAGTGCTGGAAATGGACACTCACCCCTTTTCCTGGTCTTAAACCGTTGGCCTGTAAGCACTGGCTTCTGCTGCTTACCGGTATTCATAAAAGTCCTGAAAAAAAAAAAAAAACACTGTTACATTTAATGAATTGTTCAGATTCTTTTATCCAGTGAGACTCATAGAAGCACGTCTTTTTTCTATCTGTTTTGGAAATCATGCCAGTCCAACAATACCAACTGGCTGAAAAACTTCCAAAAACAGGAAGCTAGAACATTAAAGATTATCCTGAGCCTTGCAAAGCCCATGCTGACACATGCGGCCAACTGTTTGGGACTTCACTACATCATTAATTTTTTTTTAATTAAAATTAATGTTAACGCCCTCTAATTAGAGCTGGTGGACTATTTCCCCCACCCCCTGCCCTTGAGTGAGAGTCTGTGAGGCGGCACACATTTTAAAATAAATGCTGATCAAGATTCATCATTCACATGAGTTTGCACCCCTACACTGTCCCGCTCAGCCTCTTTCCAATTTATTTGTTTATTTATTTTTTGACATTTTTCAAAATGGAGATAGACTACTGTTTAAATAAACAATCCAGAGATTTTCAACCTAACATTCATCTCCAGCCTCTGTATTGTATATATAATTTTTAAGCACCAGCATTTTGACATCAGTTTATACTAAACTCACTTAACCTTGGAAGTCTTAGTAGTTGCTGTGGAACTCGTTGTGTGTAAAACAAGTTTTAATGTCTTCTTCTGTTTATGGAAAATTCAACTCTGTATACTTCATCTCTTCAGACTATTCTTCCTTTTTTTTGAAGCCATTTGTGTCTATGTGCAACTATTGTAGTATAAAGTAAATAAGTGGTGCCTCAGTTTCCACCTGATCTCACAGAAGCCACAAAATATTCACAAAAGCATTTTTCAATCTCTCATGCTGTTGTCACATTGCATACTACCTACTTTAAATACAATTGACAATTTAATAACTGCAATAGGTTTACATTATTAGACTTGAGTCAGCAGTCATGCTAACAAGTAATTTTGTAATCTTTTAACAGCTCACATTCAAATGCAAAATGTTGTTATATTAAGCAGTCCTAAAAATGGTGAAATATCAAATGTATCCAGTTAACAAACAGTTCACAATCAGATACCACTTCATAAAACCACCATTCAGAAAGCAGTGCAGCAGAAAATTTATAAAACCTGACTCTTTCACTCCCTTATTTTCAGTAACCGTTTCCATGCCAGGAATTTCCCACGCATTATCACCACCATGTTCCTGAACACCCAGCTTATCTGTGGTGAAACAGTACAGAAAGAGCAAAATAAAAATTCCTGCTTTGAAAAGCTTACCAGCTGTAATGTCCTTTCCACTATAGAGTGAGTGTGATGTGTGTGTGTGTGTCAATGTAACTACTCCAGCACAAAGTAACTGCCGTGTTCAGGTTCAGTGCTGCTCTGTGCTAAATATAGAGCAGCTCATCTCTCCGACAGCATAAACTTCAGTAAGCCAGACATGGGATGTGTGTCGTATTACAGCAAGGACATGCCTGAGCATAGTCCAGTGCCTAGCATTGTGCACATGCACTCACCCATGCACACACACGGCTTTGCCAACGTTTGATGTACTATAATCCTATATTTCTCCACCCATCACATCTCTAATATTTACAGTTTCTTGTATTGAACAGAACAGAAGATCAGTTTACTCACAACTCATTTCTAATGAAAGCCTAAGGTCATTTGTTTGAATTACATCATAAACATTAACATATTTTACACACTAAAAAACACTACCTTAAAAAAAAAAAATTGATTGCAGTTCTTCCATCCATCCATTATCTATTCCATTTACCCATTGTGAGGAAGATGGAGGCAATCCTAGCTGATTCCAGGTGAGTGTCCTGGTACAACTGGGCAGGTTGTTAATCTTTCACAGGGTGAACACAGATTAACAGATTAACAACCATTCAATACTGTGGTTGGAAACCCACAAAGGCTCGGGGAGAACATACATTCTCCATATTGAAAGACTCCGGTCAGCAATGAGATTTAAACCCAATACCTTCTTGTTGTGAGGTGACACTGTGCTGCTATTTAGTTCTTCCTATTTGAATTTATCAAACTGCACTGCAGTTTATAAAGTTCATTCCAGGTTTCTTTCCAAAAACTTTCACATGCACCGATCAGCTATAACGTTAACATCACCTGTCTGATCTGCATGTGCAGCAAGCTGTAATGCACCGTGTTTTGATACCTTTCTATCATAGCCAGTATTTCAACAGTCATTACATTTTCTAGGAGGAAATGTTTTCACCTGTGTTGGTTTGTTTGTTTGTTTGTTTGTTTGTGTGCAAGACAACTCAAAATGTTATGCACGTATTTTTATGAAATTTATTTCTAAAGTAGGGTGTGGTACAAGTAACAAACCATATAAATTGGATATGATATGTGCATGTGAAAAAAAAAATTCATTAAGGTCAAATCAATAAGTACAAATAATGTGTGAATAAATGTTGATCAGACACCCTCTAGGGGGAGACATTTCATTACGCATTATGCTTTCACTTTGCTTATGTCTTGGCAGATTTTTCAGGTTAATCAGTGTGCTTGTCACCATAATCCATTTGCACCTTGTGAATGAAGGTGCCTTGCACTCTATGAGTTCCCCTTTAGTTGGTACTGTAGTGTTTCCGTGGTTTCAGACCAAGCTTGTGCAAAATTCCGAATTGAATTGATGATGTCTCCCAAATATCAATTAAGTTCCATGAATTTGAAGTGAGGTTGCAAACAGGAAGTAGAATTGCAATTCAAATTCGAATTGAATGAAATTCCATGAAATTCCAGTTGATAATTTTGCTGTATTCCAGAATCATGCTTTACAGTATATTCCATACATGACTGTTTTACAGATTTCATACAAATATTATTACTATGAACTTCATGTCTACCTGAGTAAACCATGCCTGACAGAGGATGCTGATCCTTTGGTGTTTTGGAAAGAAAACCAGAGCAGTTTTCCAAAACTAGCTGCACTTGCCTGCAAATATCTGGCAATACCTGCATCCTCTGCACCTGTTGAGAAGATCTTTAGTGTTGCAGGAAAGAAATTCCGACCAGAAAGATGTCGTCTCAACGATAAAACCTTTGAGGAACTTATGACAATTAGATGCAACAATGTTACCCTATAAATTAAGAACTGTAATAAATGATTATTGCATTTACCACAATTTTGTGTCATTGTTCATTTTCAAATAAAAAGAGTATTACAAATTATTCAAAATGGAGAAAAATTTGTGTTTAATCTTATTCTTTGTAAAGTATTTAGAATTTAAGTCAAAACCTTTGTTAACCCTGACAAATTCTTCCCGTTACTTTGCTATAAGGAATTTCTCTGAATTACAATGAATTTAATTTCACTTCCTGTAATTAGAATTCAATTTCCAATTCAACATCCTGTGGCGTGGAGCCAATTCAATTCAAATTCCAATTCTTTAAATGAATTGAATTGAAATTCCAAATTCGGAATTTTTCACAAGCCTGGATCAGACCAGACATACTAGCATTAGCTAGTCACACACATCAGTGAGCTTTGGGCACCCATGACACTCTTACCAGTTTGCTGGTTCTAATTCCTTGGACCATCTTTGGCAGGTACTTATTACTGCATACCAGTAACACCCCCACAACTGTTCACTGTCTAATACATACCATTCATACATTTGCAAAAAATTTACAAAACACCTTTGACAATAGAATGTATTTCAATTTTGCTGTTTTTTCATCAGTAACCCTTATTCTTCATAAGCAAGGTTTTCCATTCTTGTGCAGAGGAATATGTTAAATTTCTTGTGCATAGTAATATGCATATACAGAAATCCTTTCAGCTGTACAACCACTGATGACTCCCAAATCAAGTCATCCATTACCATCAGTATAAAAAAAGCCAGCAATCACACAAATGACTGCTTGGAAGCATATCTAAATTTATTTCTCTCAGTACTGCGCAGGATGTGGATAGGGTTAGGTAGGTAGGGTTAAGGGCCTAACAGTGTCTGCCTTACAGTGCTGTGGCTTTTGCATCCTACATTTGAACCACTACTGCTTCAAAACCTCTATTTTATCCTACCTTTATTTTTTTAAGGTATTTTGTCTGTATGTGGCTTATCAGTGCATATCCAAGCACAATCACTCATTTGTTGTTCGATTGAAATTAAGTGCTGCCCAAACAGCCTTAAATACTAAAACTACTGAGATTTAAGATGGCACAAAGAAAGTTATTAACTGAATTTTGGAACTGATTTTAAAGTAGTCTCTGAAGCAGTTACACAAATCATGACAAATGCAATTTGAGGAGTTTATATTATACAGGAAGAGGTAATTCAGTTACTCCTATCTTAGATTTTAGTAAAGTTAATCATGGGAAGCTTTTTTCTTCTCTGTGGTACCAGCAAAAATGGTTCATTTAGGGGTCAATTTCTCTCCTAATTTTTACACACATAATTTTATAGCTATATATAATCCAACATGCTCACCTTGTCTTGTGATGTATTTCCTATACTGTAGTATATTTTTTGCTATATCCCTCACATCTAACCCTACCTACCTTCAGCTTGAGCTAAACATTTCTTGCAGCTTGACCCCATATACACAGGAGGTGCCAGATACCACTTTGGAATCATTGTCCTAAAATTGTTCACAAGAAATACAATTTCCAGCTCAGATTTATTTATCCACGGTATGCTAAAAATGACAGTATTGCGTTTATTAAGTATGCACAGAAGATACCCAACACTAGCACTGGCTTTTTGCATAACCTGGTACCACTGATGCTCCGGGAAGTCTCAGGATGTCATCGCTGGGTTAATTTACACAGTGTGAATTAGGTGGGAAACTGAGTCACACAGACAGAGATCACACCTCGCAAACGAAAAGGGAAGTCTGAGTCGTGCCTCACCATTTACTTACATCAGACAAGAAAGAGAAAGTCCCTCTCCTTTATTATCCATGTACTTTATTACACTAGAGAACATTGTATATTCCATACTGCAATATACTATGCTAACAATACACAGCAATCAAATATTTAGGCTAGGATGAAATTGGGGTGTTGTACATAAACCCTTCAATTTGGGGAATCGCAGGGAAATTTTTTTACAAAATGATAAAATAAAAGCGTGTATGAAGGGAGAAAAAATAAGCGCATTGCATTGTTATGGAGGCTCAAGTATGGTGGAAAATCTGTAAGCACCAGTCTTACTACACTTCAGAAACATCAAATGTCATCATGCCCCAAATTCAAGCATGAGAGAAATCCTACAAGAGAGAGAGTGGCAGGAGCCAGCTGGTAATCAAGAGAGATAGAGAGCAAAAATAAGAAAAAGAGATTGACAGTTTTTTGATAGTAAATATTTTAGCTTGTTAATTACATCTTAATTGCATCCACAAGGCTAAGAGATGCTCAGAGCCCTAACTTCCTAAAATGCTGGGATGTGCGAAGAAAAGAATTTTGCTGAGCTACATGTGACAAGGCTTCTTCTTCTTCCAAATCCCATAGAAACCTTCGGCACCATTTTCCCTTTCAACCAGAGCTTATATCTTCAATCGCTAGCTATCTTTATGTGACTAATTCTTTCTGTAGGATATGTGATGCCTGTGATCTTACAGAATCTAGCAAAGTTACACTGCAACATAAGTGGTGCATAAGCACAGCTGCTTAAAAAGGCAGTCAGAGTAAAAGCTGAACAGCTGGTAGATAAAAGGCAAGCTCTTGTTTTGTTCGGGCAGCATGGTAGTACAGCAGGCAGCACTGCCACATTACAACTTCAGGGTCCTAGGATCAATCCTGACTTTGAGTTATTGTCTGTGTGGAGTTTCTCTCCCACCTGTGTATGTGGGCTTACTCTGGGTTCTCTGGTTTCCTCTCACCATTTAAAAAACATGCTGCTGTTTGAGTGTGAGAATGTTCATGTGAATGAATCTCAGCGATAGACTGGTATATCATCCGTGATGTATTTCTTGATTCTAGTGAAAGGCTTAAAGGTCCAGTCTTACATAAAATATTTAGTCATGGTTTTGTTACTAATAGTTCATGGTGACTTAATAAATCAAATCATTCCGTTCCAACATTTATCACAGCTGTGTGTACTGTGATATTTGAGTTCAATTTTGTGTTTCCCGGCTCTTTAAGCCCACA
>JBCNYH010000001.1:47517537-47530921 GCA_039654325.1 Tandanus tandanus | reverse complement strand
ATCTATCTATCTATCTATCTATCTATCTATCTATCTATCTATCTATCTATCTATCTATCTATCTATCTATCTAAAATTTCTGAGTTTAAAATTTAAACATGTTGTAAAAAAAAGCACCGTAAAAGCCATTCCATAAAGTGGTGCATCCTTTTTTTCTGGTCACTCCTATATATTGCACTTTGGGAAAATGCGTCTTTCAGGTTTTATTGTCTCAAACCATAACTGTGTAGTATGTGTAGCATACAGTTGTATATGTTCCAGAGTGGTATAGATTCCATCCACAGATGCATCCACAGCACCAATGTTACTACACACTGAGAAAATAGTCAAAGATGGCAGTAACAGCAAAGCAGTAATACCAGAATTATTGTCCCCCAAGGTAAGCATCAACAAACATCCATGTGATGGTTAAATAACAACAAAATCACATGAATTAACAGTGGTGTTGTAGTCAGCACGTCCACCTCACAGCAAGAAGGTCCTGGGTTCAAGTCCTGAGTTTGACGAGAGCGTTTCTGCGTGGTGATTGTATGTTCTCCACGTGCCTGCATGGGTTACCTCTGGGTATTCCAGTTTTCATTCACATTAGGCAAACTGGCAGTGAGATTGCCAGTTTGCCTAATGAGATTGCCTCTAGGTGTGAGTATGAATGGTTTTGTGTGTGGGAGTTGGCATTGTAATGGATTAGTGAACTGTACAGGGTGCACCCCGCCCTTGTCTGGAGTCGGCTGAGACAGATTCCAGCCTCCCTTCTAACCCTAGTAGGATCTATTTCATTAACCCCCAACCTTGAAAAAAAAGAAAGAAAAAAAGGATGAACATGATGTAGCAGTGACCTTTTATCGGATAAGGAGGTAAGGTCAAGGTCATTCAGTGGCAAATTTTGAAATATGTTCACAAAAAAGTACTTCGGAAGAAATCCACAGATACCTGAAAACCTTGGCCTGACTTTAATATATTAATACATTAATCTTTTGCATACTAATCGCCCTCACAAACAGCTTCATTTGCATATAGATTGTACTCTCTGTAGGTGTTATATACTTACATACAAACTTTGTAAGAGTCAGTCATTAGAAATGAGCAAACTTGTATGAATAAACAGGTGGAAAGCAGATATAAAAGCAGCAGGTTAAATGGTGTAAAAGCAGCTTTATTAAAACAAACAGGCAGACAAATCCAAATCATGAGGCAAAAGACAATGTCAATATCCGCAAGAATTCATCTGATGTTCAAACTGACTATCAAAGGAAATATGAAAAATACCCAGGCCGCTGGGAATTCTGGGTAATGAAGTTCTGGGCAGCTGCAGAGTTCAGGGATATTCCTAGGGGCAGGGAGATTTGCGAGCATGGAGTTGAATTGCTGTGGTGTCAGACCGCTTGAGCGCAATTCTATGGTGGTGGCTTGGTGTTGAACAGTTCGCATTTACAGCTGTGGCAGTGGTGGCTCAGTGGTTAAGGCTCTGGCTTACTGTTTCAAAAGGTCAGGGGTTCAAGCCCCAGTACCACCAAGCTACCTACAAGCTGTTGGGCCTTGAGTTGTATAAAAATGATTAATGTAATTCACTCTGGATAAGGGCCAACCAAAATGCCATAAATATAAATGTACAGCTACAGCAGTTTGGTGAACATGCCAATTGCCCTCTCCCTGTCAACTTGTGACTTCTTTGCCATTGTGATTTGTGAAAAAACTGGGCACACACACACACAGAGTATATGCGTTACTGGTAAAGTGTAAAATCCAGCATTGTATAGAATCCCAACACATTATAATGCATAAAACATCAAGGGAGACTATAAAATTAAAATCCTTTTTACACTTTGCCTCTGCCTCTTGCCGAGTTAGTCCTTGGTAATGTGTTAGTCGAGCATACTGCTGCAAAAAAGGTGCCTTTGTGCATGCACATTATGGGTGCCAGGCCTCTCTTATCACCGTAACCCAAACTCTAACCCTAACCATTCTACAGAATACCTAAGATGTTTTATACTTTGTCCAGGTGCACACTGTATACAATATGCAAAGTCCTCAGGTAAAGTACACTGACAGTCATTAAAAACTTTGAGACCATAATTTTCGCCAAAAAGTGGATTTTTGTAATATGGATAATTTGTTTAGCATGTTGGCTTCAAAAAACAACAAACAAAAGTGTCAAGAATAAATTCTGCACATCAAAAACTACAAATCAAAATGGCACCTGCCATTTTGAAAATGAAAGTCACAACAGTCAGTATCAGGTATGGCCTCCGTTTGATACAGGTGGTGATTTATGGTGATACAGGCAGTGATTTGTGGTTATACAGGTGATGATTTGCAGTGATACAGCACGGCAAAACTGGTCCCACAAGTGCTGCACCCAGATGTAGCGATCCTGTTTGGGAGTCGTCACTCTCTCTCGCCCTGGACGATGTGGCCTGTCGTCAACTGACCCTGTCATGTTGTGGCGGTCAATCAGGTTTCTGATGGTGGGTTGTCTAGAGCCCATACACCTTGCTACCTCACTGTAGCTCAACCCGGCCCCCACCATACCCATTGCCTGGAGACGTTGTTCACGTGATAGACCTGGCATTATGACGTGCACAAGACTAACAATAGTGGACATTTTTTTATAGCCTCTATATAGGATTTCCAAACAACTCATCATTTTCTCAAGTGCCCGAGTACTATCATCAGTAAAGCCACAGGGTACACAGGGTACACACCGTTTCGAGCATATGAAGTTATGTCCCCAAGAACTATGTCAACTCTGTCACACAAGTGTATCTAATTCAGGTTTTTAATTTTCCATGCGATTGGCAGTGTAGAACATCAAAACGCGAAATCCAGATTGGACAGTGAGTGAATTCCTTGCTTAAAAATCACTGCAACTTTAAGCGTACAGTTTTTGGACTCTGTTGTTATAAGTACTCTGAGTGCATGACAGAGTGAAAACGTGGGAAAGTTTTAATTAATGGATACAGCCTGTTATCATTGACGTTTTTGAGTGCAAATGAGTGATTTTATGCCAGTGCTTTCATTATTAGGTCATATTTTGTCAACTTAAAGAGTGGGACATAAAATATGCATTTCTATGAGAATGACCCGGGCATTGTAGTGGTGAATGTAAATGATTTCCATTGAGCAGTCCTTCTTCTTGTTCAGATATAACTAGCTATAACTCACGAAGCTTAACACTACATTCATATATACAGTACAACGTATTTATACCTACCTACATATGTTATGGTTCTATGTTATACTTTCCTGTATTGTTATTGTATTGAGTACCATATGGTCTTGTTTAAATAATTATATAAAATAACAATAATAGCAATAATAATAAAAAAAAATAATAATAATAACAACAACAACAACAACAACAATAATAATAATAATAATAATAATAATAATAATAATAATAATAATAATGATACTACTAATAATAATAATAATCTGAGTGATGTAGCCAGAGCATTAGCCAATCTTCAGACTGGATGTAATAGAGCACTAATGTTTTTCAATCCGTCATTTCTTCTGTGCTTTTGACATTGCCATGGTGACAGTCTACTGCTAAATGATGATGAGAGTGTTTAATATAAAACAGCCCTTCATGTTCTCAACAGTACTCAAAAGAGGACTGCCACTGATTGGTGGTGTTGAAATAAAGCAAAGACATGTGGGCTCACATACACAGGTGCTGAAACCTTCATGACTGTCGCCCATAATGAATCCCTGAGAATAATGGAAAATGATGAATAGTATAAATCTCTGCCAAACCTCAGTCACTATACACTCATAATAAAAAACTTTCCATCAAGAAATTGCAAAGCCACATGATAACTCAGGCTTGATTGAGTTTAAGAAATATATTTATCAATATACAGATTTAAAGCTTTCATCTGCTATTATGCTGAAAAATGACTGCCTGGCAGTGCGTTCTTCTTGTCAGGATATTTGATAGAGCCAAAGAACAGGCAATGTCACGCACACACAGCACCAACCCATATAAAACATTCACATTGCTTGTCATGTGCACTAAAACATAATTATCCCTGACTACAGTCTAATGTAGACTGTGTAGGTATGGAATAAAAAGCATAGATCTACAAATAAAAAAGCACCTACAGGATTCTTGTTTGAACTCCTATTTTGATCTTATTAACAATCACTCACATTTAATTCAGCCATCAGCGAAATTAAAGCAGTGTGATGAAAAGACCATCTGTTGCCATGTAATCAGCGTAATTATGCACATCTCTTGGCAACAGAAACCCGAGCACAAACATCAGATATGTATTTCCACATGCATGCAGCAAAAGGTGTATGATTCAGGTTGATAAGGTCAGTGTTATAGAATTATTATATAATTAATAAATGTTAAAAGCAATAAAACAGTCATCACTATTCATTCATCTTCAGTAAGTGCTTTTTCCTGGACAGGCTAACAGTGGAACCAATCCTGGGAACACTGGGTATGATGCATCAAAACACTCTGGATAGGATTCCAGGAACGAACACACACACACACACACACACACACACACACACACACACACACACACACACACACACACACACACACACACACTATGGGCAAGTAAGAGTTGCCAGTCCACCTTCCAGCAGGATTTTGGGAGCTGCAAGAGAAATGGAGAACCTATATGAAGAAAACCCACATGCACACAAACATGTGTAACTCCATGCACACAGAAATCCTGCAGTTGTGAAGTAGCAGCCCTACCCTGTGCCATCTGTGCCATAGTACAGTGTAACCATAGACAGCGAACATGTATGAAAGGTTAATAGCAATCATAAAATACGTTCCTAGAACATATATGACCTCTTATACTTTATTCTGTAGTCAGTTTATACTTCTTTGCCATTTGATCTTGTAACTTCTGCTTTACAAACTGTATAAAACGAGGGAAAAGTAATACATATTTAATATGACTTTTTATTAAACTGCTTTGCGATCAAACCAACAAAGTCTTGAGCTAATTAAATAATGAGGCATTTGAATGCCATGTCCTTGTGGACTTGGGCAAGAACCCTTTTTTTCGTTACTATAAAACCACTCAAAGACATCTTTATACCACACTGTTTCTTAGAAAACAAAGAAGAAATGCGGTAAAATGGGCTGAAGTACAAACACCGAATGACTGATCTAAGAGGGTGAATCATTCATTGCACGCAAGAGTGTGCAAGACTGTGTAAAAAAGAAAAGCAAGAGACAAGAGTCAGAGAAAGTAATTAAAAGGAAGAGAAACAGAAGTTTGTGGACAGAGAAGAAAGGGGGAGGAGTCAGTGTCATTTCAGTGTTTTGGTTATCACATTGGTTGACATTTTTCAATATAAGCAATATATCCTGCATTTTTTTAATCATGTAGTTCACTGTAGATGGTGCTCTTTGCACACACTGCTAAAAGTACTGAATGTGTGTTTAGTGAGTGGTGTGAGAAAATACTCGTGAAGTTACATTTCAAATAGAAACATTCAGCTGTCACAAATATGTATTCACTCACTCTTTCATTTGCCGAGCCACATCACAAGGTCACGTGGAGTAATGATAAAATAGACTTATAATATTGCTATACTGTGTAGCCTAACCACAGCAGGAGGTGTTACCATTTCACAATGTTTCTTTAACACATTGGGATTTTTGTCAATGTCATTACATTTGCTTAGAAAATTCCAAAGGACAAGAAAGTAAATGAAGCCACATACGAACCAACATACGTTAAACAACAAATCAGCTAACGAGCGTACTAACACTGTGCATCCTTTATCTAAAAAGAACACAATAAATACAATGTAGCATGCAAAGCTCAACTATGGATGGAATTTGACAGGCTTCTTAAATGATCACATAACAGGAATGGCAAATTAAAAAAAGCAACCTGAAATTAGAACCAAGGAACAAAATACAAATCTCCCTCAGCACCTAAGAAAAATCGAAACGAAACTTGAGCAGAAAAAAATGCACTTAGCTAAAACCTCAGGAAACGTTTCATTAGAGTAAAATACCACTTGCGCTACACCAGAAGGATTCTTCCAACCTTCAAATAAAGTTGTGTAGGCCAGTCTGAAGTTGCCTGGTTCTTCAGGCAGCACTGCCTATGATGCGGCTCTTCCCACTCCGATGGCCTTGCAATGATGGATGTCTCATATGGGCTGTCCGGCAGAATGCCTGTTTCACCGCAGACGTCTGGTGAAGGGAAGCATGCCATAAATCTAAAGCCATGGCTTCCACATGGGTTGATGCCAACCGTCAAGAACAGTGCAGCACTGCTGGCTTAAAATGTCCTATTTATGACCAATGTTGATGTCATGTCCTGGTTTAGATCTACATGAACAACAAGCAGGGTAGACAAGGGGGGTATATAAGAGTGTGTGAATGAGAAAGTATGTTTGTGTGTTTGTTTGTATTTGTGTGTGGGTGGATATACCAAGCCCATACTGCCTTAATTACAGATTGTCTTAAGGGGCCCCTGAAGGACATGAGAGGAAAGAAAAAATACTGCAGGGATGTCCAGCCTGTATGATGATTTACAGCATTCCACACACTCAGAGGATCTGAGAGAATAAAAGGCAGGCCAGATGGGATAGGAAGAGTTAGGCTATTTCCTATTCTCCCATTCTCCATGATGGTCCTGGTTCTGGTTTAACTCTGGAACTCCTGTGGTCATTTCTTTAGCCGTATTTCATCCAAGACTCCAGAAAAAATACATTAGGTTCATGATTTCTCACTGAAGAGTGGAGGGATTATTTCCACGATCCTTACAATGGAAAATGAAAATTAGGCTGTTTTGTTATAATCGTTGCTATTGCTACTAATAATAGTAATAGAGAGGCATAATGGCGCATTGTGTAGTGTTGCTGACTCACAGATACAATGTCCTTGTTTGATCCTAAACTCAAGTCAGCTCGGAGCATGTTCTCTCTGTATCCAGTTCCCTCCCACCTGCCAAAAAGCTGCCAGTAGGTGATTTGGTAACTTTAACAATTCTGAATTGAGTCCATGCCATAGAACAGGCGTATTCAACCTTATCCACAAAGGGCAGGTGTGGGTGCAGGTTTTTATTCCAGCTATCAATTTAAACAGGTGGAAGGTGTGGCTGTACCCACACCAGCCTTTTGTGGATAAGGTTGAATACCTTTGCCATAGGATGTAGCATAGCTGTGTATCCTATGAGGTAACCTACACCGTAGCTTTCCGTACACCTCTCCAAAAATGTAACTATGTGTCACGGTGATGCAGATCATAACAGTGATTGGTCCACTTCTAGCACTGATAGCATTGATATCTGCATGGATAGCACTGAAATCTGCTATCACAGTATTGTGTTACTATAAATATAGAAAGTGTAAGGCTCTGTCACGTCTGTAGTTAATTATAACGGACAGTTTAATCGTGCATCAATCCTGTGGATTTAAACACTAGTTATGTGAAGTACTTCGAGCTGCTCATACTGATGAATACAGACGGGTTAAAACACTTCACAAATGCTTCGCCCTGCACGACTGTTGTCACCTTTCCTACTGCTTGATTCAACATTGAATTTTCATTTTGTAAGGGGGTGTGAATACATGTGTTCATGGTTCAATGCAGTGAAATGGAGTTACCATCCTGTGTGTGTTAAAACAGACTCAATAGTAGTTCGACTACGCAATAGGACCACTAGGGAACATCTTCTCCATCAATTCACCAAGGAAACATCTTCTCTGAACAATGAAAACAAGCTGTTTTGATACTGTTTTGCAAAAGGGATTTTTTTTTTCTTGTCGGTTCGAGTGTTTTTTGTTAGTTCTGTGAATTTGAGTAGGGAGTAGTTCCACAGGGATTTATGGTGTGTTGACATCATTACTGTGTTTTATCTACATTAAAAACAGCATTTTAAACTACTTACATTTTCAGCGTAGCGTTATTAGTTTTATGTTAATGTGGATTTTTGGTTACCTAGTTATGTAGACAAACTGCACTAGCTGCAGGGAGAGAGTTACAAAACAGAATTTACAGTCTCTCTTCAAATTTACATGATGCTAAAGAATGAGGGGAGAAAGAAAATTGCTACTACTCCTATGGCTTGCCTAATTGTGTTATTTTTTTCCCCTCTGGATTAATCAGCGCTGACAAGAGGTCAGCCCTATTCCATGTAAACACAGCATGGTGGGGCGATACGGCCCATTTGTTAAGAAAATGCTGAATTCAAGGCAATTTAACTGTGGCTTTCCTGGAAAAAATACACATGTACTTACAAGCCTCAAAGGGTATGCCAGGATGGCACAGGTCACACATGATGTTTACACACAATCTTCAAATAGGATTAGTGCTTATAGGGCAAAAATTTCGAATCGTGCCCTGATTAAAGAACACCGAGAGCTGAACATTCGGCAGTGAAAACGAAAAGTCATTAGCTGGCTGACTGTAGTATTTAGTCCTCAGTGGGATACTGTTTAAAACGACTTGATGTGAAAAACCTCAATGGGTAAATACAAGAGACTGTATGAGGGAAGCATCTGTCTTTTTTAGTCTGTGATGCTCCGCTGGTAGTCTGTCATTGGAGATGCCTAATCAGTATTTCTGGCTTTTTTTGCGGCTTAGAAAAACCTGTTTCAGTTATTAATGTGCCAGAAGATGATGCATTCATGCCAAGATGAGGTTGAACTCTATATGTCCAGCTATTCAGGCAGGCTTTGAACTCATCCAAAAAGATTTGCATGTGACCAAAACTGCATTAGTTGAATTAGCTGTGCGAAAAGAAATCTTAAAAAGTCAGAGGACAGCCACAGAATTATATTGTTTACTTAAGAGTAAGCCTATTTTTAACTTATGCCAGTAGAGGGCGTGATACACACACACACACACACACACACACACACACACACAGGTAGGCCTGTTTAAGGACATTTTAAATAGAGACAAATACGAAGTATATTATATTAATAGATAAAGCTTCAAGACTTCATATTCTATTACAATAGAATAGAACAGAATGGTTTTATTGTCATTTCATTGAGAACCATACAACTTAATTTATAAAAAGCTCTGCTAGAGATACTCACATGCATAATTCACACATACACAATAAAAGTGTAAAAATAATAATAAAAAAAAAAAAATAATGCCATATAAAAACTACAATACATCAAATAAAACTCTATAGTAAAGACAGCACAGTGTCAGGTCCTGTATATGATATCTTATGGAAGTACTCGCCGTCCTAACTATATTAATGCATGCATATGTTCTGAAAACATTGCCTGGTGCCATGGAAAAAAATTCACAGAGCAGAAATAACTCAGACCAGGAGTCATATTCCTCGGCTTAAATTATATGTTTAAAAATCATTTGCTTTGAAAATGTGACAAAAAGACTGCCGAAAGAAATTGGCATTGATGGTACAAAGACACCAGAAAAGTCCAAATCTATTGAGAAACCTGGCCAGCACAACATGGACTACGAAAACGAGGAAGCAGTTATAACACACGATGTCAGCATCACTTTTTAGAGTTATCGGTAATATTAGAGCAACATGTCATCGAAGGTAGAGACCTAAGCTGGAAGAATAAACTTTCTTTTCATTTGTGTTACTGACATATGGCAGTGCTTTCAGCCAACCAGAGACAAATTCTCTTTTAAAAGGCTGAGAGTAAGTGAAGGCAGTGCGTGGGATATAGAAGTCTCAGCTATAAGCACTACAGCAGAGTGATTCACTTTGTCTGGATTCAGCAGCTGACTGACAAAACATATAGCATCAGTCATCAAAGGTATTATAATCACTTAACAGATTAAATGTCGAATAAATTTCAATGTGCTTTGGGTCTTTTTTTGTGCCTCAAATTAAATGTAGCAAACTGATTATTCTTGATAATAAATTTGACCTTAGGACTGTATTTATAGCTCATCCGGTTTCCTCCCACAGTCCAAAAACATATACATTAGGCTAATTGGCCTAACCAAATCCCCCCTAGGTGTGTGTGTGAATGTGCATAATTTTGTGTGTACTGGCCCTGTGATGGTCTATCAAGCTGTTCAGGGTGTACCCCACCTTTGCCCAGAGTTTGCTGAGATTAGCTCCAGCCTACCCGTGACCCTACTAGGATTGAGCAGTTTGGAAAATGAGTGAGTGAGTTTATAGCTTAAGCATTCATTATAAACAAAGTGTATTCAATCTTTTTCATACAGAGTAATACACTTCAGTATCTGCGGTTGCAGAAAAGAAACAGTGACTTGGTGTGATCCACCCAAAAAATAAAAATAAAAATAAAAATAAATAATTGCATATCCTGAAGTGTTTTATTCCTCTTACACCACAGCAACTTGTCAACAATTCTTTTTTTTTATTCATGAATGACATTTAATACTTTTAATCATGAGATTCTAACTGAGGTGAGACTTTGGACAAGAAAGACTGTATTAGATTTTGGAGATGATTAATTCATTCATTCATTCATTTTCTAAGCCACTTAATCCTAAATAGTGTCACGGGAATGCTGGTGCCCATCTCTGGGTGAAGGTGGGGTACACCATGAACAGCTCACCAGACCATTGCAGGGACAACAAACACACAACCATTCACACTCACACCTAGGGCGATTTGAAACTGGTACCTGGAGGAAACCCACACAAGCACAGGGAGAACATGCAAACTCCACACAGAAATGCCCAAGACCGGGAATCGAACCCAGGCCTTCTTGCTTACCACTGTGCCACCATGCCATGTCATTTTGGAGGTGATATCCATATATTTTTTTTAAAGGATTCTTTAACATTGTAAGAGAGCTGGGATAGGCAGAGGTTTGTGCTCTCTAACTGCCCTTTTTAGCACTTTTGTTTAAACAGCCATGAACAACTGTTCATTTAAGAGGCTTTAATCGTAATTGAAATTGATAAACAAAACAAAATAAACAAACAAAAAAATAAAGCAACAACAACAACAACAACGAAACACTGTCATGTTCCAAACACCCCCCACCCCCCCAAAAATAAATAAATAAAAAATTAAATAGAAAACAGGAGATACTAAATGTCAAGGTTCGAACCCAGGACCATATTGTGTGCGGCGACAATGCCAATCACTGCACTGTGCCACCTTCATGATATCAATATTTGTTAAATAACATACAGTTTAAAAAAATAATGTGTGTATATATATATATATATATAATTATAATTATAATTGTAGTTATTATTATTACCTGTAGCATATATGGCATGTCCACTATACAAGTCCCTCTGAATGATCAGTCTCTGTAGAAATGACTGCTGTTATAAATAATAATAATATTAATAAAAATACTACTACAACTACAACTAATAATAATAATTAATCATAATAATTAACCTTCTGACCTGGCTAATTAGAGAATCTGTCAGTATTATTTAGTGGCTTTATTCGGCAAACATGTACAATGGCTTAGCTCATGAGCCCGGCAAAGAAAATTTAGTTAAGAGAATTTAGGTAAGTGCAAAGTATATTCCAATAACAAAAACTAAAAACTAACTAAATTAGAAAAACTAAATCTATAAATTTGTTATTTTTTTTAAACTGAGGGCAAAACATAGTTCATACCTCTGAATTTTAGTCACTTTGAACAAGTTGCCGAAAATTCGAGAAGCTCTGATAAGATATAATTTACTTATATACTGTAATTTGAATTTAAATGTAATATTTACTTATATATTTTAATTTACACACACACACACACACACACACACACACACACACACACACACACACACACACACACACACACACTTATATATTGTTTTTTCTTTTTCTTTTTTTAACAAATTCGGATAGTTTGGGAGTAATGTGTGTATATATTTTCTTTTTTCACTCAATGGGAAATGTTATTTTGGTTAATTAGATATTCCTAAATGTCCCGAGGTGTAAGTCTGAGTGGTTTTATCTGTGTATTGTCTTTGCAGTGGTGTATGTGTGTGTTGGCTTTGTCTTTCTGGGACCCTAATAAAGGATAAAGTGGTTCAGAAAATAAAAATTAAATTTACTTTATATTTTAACTTAAATATATAGAGTTATGATTTATGTGTCACACATTACAGATACAGTGAGTCAAATTAAAATGCACATAAAGATTGTTGTTGATATGCTATAAAATAATAGCTGCAAATATTTTAATCATATCATTTGGATTTTGATTTCTGGATTTCATTAGGAGTGAATATGAATAACTGTATAATGAATATACCAAATGTTCAGATTCTTTTTAGAAAGAAAACCATCTACCGTTAAATAACATCATTTAAAACACGAACAAATTTCAATTGTGCATCAATGATAAATAAAACCTCAGTGAATTTTCATAGAGACGACAGATTACATCTAGTCATTAAATCTTATATTGTTCCTGAAGCTACACATAGCTTGATCACTGCCCCGGGAACATATACGTCTAAGGTTTAATTTTAAAATGTAGTACAACAAAAACAAATATAAGCAAATATTTCATCATATTACAAATGCAACATAACTGAAAGTAATTAGTGCATATATTTCACATGATGTGATTATGTAAATAATATAAACCACATACTATAGATGTAAAAAATTCACATATAAAAAAATACATAAAAAGTTCACTCATAAAAAATTCACATGAGAGAACTGAAGAGAAAATTACATATAAATGTAATTCAACATGTGAATCATGTGATTTTACTGTTAGGATTTATATTTCAATATTTTAAACTTTTTTCAAAAGTTGTCACATAATTAGATGATAGTTTGTTAATACATAATGATATTGAATAATGTATACATAATAAATATTGTAACAAATAATAAACATTCTAATGGTCTTTATTATTAAGTACCACTTGTGTATTTTATAAATGGAAAATGGAGTATATTGATAATTAATATTTTACATTCCCAATTCATCTCCCACAGAGCATCAGCACAAACATAATTAATAGAAAAAAAAACCTGTGCAAAAATATTGTCAGTTCTATTTCCAAAAGAGTGTAACTATTATTCCTTGCTGATTTGATTGACGTGGACAGTTTGAAGGAGAGTTGTGCAGGAAAAGGAAAAAAATTCACAAAATCTAATATGGGCAGCCTGTTAGAGGAAAACCGCCACTAGAAATACAGTAAAACAGAGTTACATTTGTGTACACATGCCACACACACACACACACACACACACACACACACACACACACACACACACACACACACGTGCCCATACAGAGTTGGTCACCAAGGTCAAAAGGCCTCACCTGCAGAATATCCCTTCTCCGTTGGGAGCTGTCAAATTAGCAGTTGGTTATTACAGGGGCTTAGGAGAGTGAGCGAGTGAGAGAGAGAGAGCGAGACAGAGAGAGAGAGAGAGAGAGAGAGAGAGAGAGAGAGAGAGAGAGAGAGAGAGAGAGAGAGAGA
>JBCNYH010000001.1:47482886-47499649 GCA_039654325.1 Tandanus tandanus | reverse complement strand
TTAACCACAAGTGTGCCTCTGTCCACCCAGCAGTATAAATGTGTACCAGTAAAAATACTGGGAAGGTAACCTGTGATGGACTAGCATCCTATCCAGAAAGAGTGGAACTCCTAGTCGCTTCACGCTACAGAAACTGGGATCTGATGAGCCAGTAGGCTTGGGTGTAAAAGCCCAACAGACGTACCTATTACTACTACTACTTGAAATACAGCTGGAATAATTGTGAGAGTTGCTATTATAAACACCTTCTGACCAATAAGACTAGAGAATTCAACACTACTATGATATTAAAACCAGCTCATTGAACTTAAACTTGACAAACAAAGATTAGACACCGTGATTATCTGAAATCCCCCCCCCCCCCCCCTTTCCCCCCACTGCGCCAGATTCTTTCCCCTATCATTTCTGAGTGATTGTCCTGTTGTACGCAGTCTCCCTGGGCATTAACGAGGTCCAACTTATCCAAGTTCAGTCAGTCAGTGCAATGCAAGGGAATGATAAAACTGCTGTTGTTTTGAGCCGCCTCTGGTCCGTGTTACTTTTGATCTTGGATGAGGCATCTACCTTGACCCCACAGGGAACAGCTTTCCTTTAGCAGGAAGGGAAATGTTGTCATTTCACTGTACCATGCCAAAAACAACACAGCCAACTGAAGACTTTTCCACATTGAATTTGGGTGTCTGCATGGCCTCTCAGTACAGTGATTTAGGATCATTTTCATTGGAACTGAAGGTGTTGATGGATGATCCTTGCCGAACTATGATAGCTAGTGTCACAGTGGTTGTGGGCTTCTGAATCCAGTGGCTCGCTGCAAGAACAAATCTTTCACCAACATGGTACAGACAATGAAACCCCCACATACTTAAATTATATAGAAACAGCCATTTTGTTACAGTAGGAGACATGTTTCAAAAGTACAAATGGCCATGATTTAAATGTGCGTTGAATTTCTTAATGTTTCCACAGACATTCTGGATCAAAGCCAACTCATGGTGCATCTGGGAGAAATTAAAAATCGCTGTCTATGAGAAATGTACATGTTTGTACAAATAATTTAGCATAACCTAGAGATCAGGTATCATCACAGATTCTTACAGGCTAATCACATTCTATGGCTGTTATTGAGCAAAAGTCAACTGTCATACTTCCAGACAAAAACAAACGATGGTTATGATGTCATGATCAAATGGTTTAAACATGTCACATTTTTCAGTGACTTAAAATTCTCAACTGGCAAACTGGAGCTACATTCCCCTGCAAGTGTTTAAGCAAGAGTTCGAATTCATTATGCTCTTGGAAAGATTATTATAGCAACTCAAACAAATTCTACATCCAAAATCCAGTGCGGTTTAATGCTGCGGTATCCAAGATTGAGGAATCGTCTAGGGCTCAGGAAATTGTTCCGAATCGTAAGATTATGGCCGGATGATATCAAATGACGAAATGCAGGAAACCACAAGCCCTCCAATAAACTGGCAGGGGACCATGAGTGACAGCTGTTTTGTCCATTTAGAGTCTTATTTATTGGCACAACAGTGCCTTTAACTACAGTAGATCTGAGCCAAGAACTGAAGGAAATAGAGCAAAATGTGACTTTACACCTGGAACATTAAAACACCAAGTCACGCATATGACCTCTCAACCCAAAAAAATAAAAAGGATGGTGGGTGGTGGAGGGGGGTATTTGGAGGACATCTCAAATCTTAGACAAAAGCTAGAAAATGATTAAGTGATAAAATAAAATTTCATAAGATTTATCACACTCAGACACAACCACCTCAGCAAAACCATCCAGACATGGTAATAGTAGCCACATAAGCTACACAACATATATCTGGAGTTCAACATATGTTTGTGATTTGTGATAATCTTTTATTCACACTATTTAAAAACTAAAAAAAAAAAAAAGAAATTTGACGAGCAATGAGATGCCAAGACCTGTGGCAGACATCAAATGCTAATAAATAAAGAGTTTGCTTATCTTTTATTATTACTTTGAAATCTCTGTGAAAGTGTTAAGACCATATTTGACCATAATAAATTAAAACTTATTTTTGTGTACTGTTTTCGTCTTTTCCTTTCTGTTCCTTTACACTTATTTAATTAGTGTTTCATGTTTTATGTCACTCAAATGGCCCTGTTAACAGCACTCATGCATAAACTGAGACTTCACAAAAAACACAAACATCTGTTCAGCAAATGCTGTCATTTTCCACCCAAAACTGCAGTCCAAGACTTGTAATCTGGAAGTGCGAGCAAATTAGTCTTAAATCTGGCACAACTTGAGCGCTTAATGTATGAGGTTTAGGGAGACAGCTTATTGTAATCTTGCTAATTCATCTTAAATTGTAAATCACAGTAAAGTAGAAGCTAAGCACGCTCATTAATCATTTCCAGACAACAGGGCAACAATGAAAATTATGAATGATTGTCCATGTTTTTCCCAGAGCTGTGCAGACAGCTTTGTCACTCTTCCCCTAATAATTGTTGTATTCATAGCCAATAAGTTGATGCATTTTTTCCAGATCCATGTAGGGACTAATTTCTTTCTTTCTCTTTTTAAAGGACTGATTGCAGAAAAGTATTGGCACTGATTTTATCTGTCCATTTAGATTTCCTAATTAACAATTTGATCCCAATCCTATCGTATTTCCTAGTGCACCTGTGTACACATACTATGACATTCCTGTCATTCCAAGGCACTCCCAAACACTCCTCATCTCTAGTGAAAGACCACCAGTTCAGCTTTGAGAGCATTTATCCACAGCACAATTCTGAAAAGGAAGAAGTCTTCTTATAGTACGTTATCACAATGCAACTGCATCCTTGTGCAAATGCCCCATTTGTTAATTTACTAAATAAGTTTCAGTAAGCACAAAATTTTAAAGCAACCAGTTTACATACTTTTCTTTTAAGCTGAAAAGATTTCATTTCATGGAGTAATCAGAAATGAACAAGCTTAGTCAGAACTGTTTCAGGAGTGGGTGGGAATATGGGTGAGTTCAGTGTTTCTTTACATCATTACTCTAAGGCAGGAACTCTCTGTACATTTTCAGTTTTTCCATACTTTTTCTTATTTAACTGACAGATTGAGTAAAATTACTGTTGCTACTATGAACTACACAATACGAAAACACAGGTTCAGACCCTTTTCTATCTAGGGAGATCTGTTTCAAGTAGTGCATGAATAACTCCAGATCCAAAACACCCACACTCCCAGTAGGTTATAACACCCACATTCTCACTTAACTGGTGCAGTCATTAGGTTCATGCATGTGCATTTGCCAATTCCAAGATCAATTGGTCTGTGTCATTGGCTCTCCATGCAGTGATAAAGCTTGTCCTGAGATTCCCACTGGTTTCTACCAACATTGCAAAATCATCGCATCTTAGATTAATCTCTGTCAGAAAATCCGCATGTGTTCTGGAATGGATACCAAACTGCACACCTGGAGCAGAGAACTTCAGAAAGTAAGTACATCCAACCAGTTGTGTGATAAAGTCTTTACAACCTGATTTATACTTCTTTCCAAAACAGTCGTCTAAAGCATTCAGGAGGTCGGAAAGCCCTTTCGAGACTGTGGGTGAGGCAGTTCAGCAAAGTTATTCTCTGAAATCAAAATGTCTTAAGACACTGTTCTCTTCAGCGTTGTTAGATGTAGCAAATCTTTTGGTTTACCTACATTCCCCCAAGCATTGTAAAAATGTATATGACTTTGTTGAGAGAATCAAACAATGTAGTGTTCGCACTCCTGAACTGTAAAAGTAATTTATCACAGTATACATTTCTTATTGCCTGATCAGAGCTAATGTTTAAATCATAATATGAAATCAGTGGGATATGAGTCATACAAGTGTTCCAGGTCCTGCTGATCATATAAAACTATAATATGTTATGTCAACCATGTATTATAGTATCCTCAGTTCAACTTTTGAAGAATGGAACATCCTCATCTTTGTAAAGTGCTGCATTGTTATTTAAACAAAAAAAGTAAAAGTGTAGATCACAGGTGTCAAACTCAAGGCCTGCAGGCCAAATCTTGCCCGCCAACTCATTTTATGTAGCCCACGAGTGCTTTCAAAGTATATGATTATCGTACATTCTTACAACCATTACCATGAAACATAATCCATCATCCATCCACTAGGTGGCAGCAAACCTATTTCAAGTGTTATTCATGGCTCAAGAAAGATTGCAAGCTAGCATGTTGCTATCGAGCACTGTCAGAAAATGAAAGTTAAAGAGGACAAATCATAAACTAAACTGATCATTTTGCCATGCAGGTTTCTAGATTATTCAGCCATTGATGACCTCGAAATTTAGTGATGTGGCCCTGAGTGAAAATGAGTATGACACCCCTGGGGTACATGATTAGTTTATGATGTTATTTGAACGTTTATTTTCCTGATGGATTCATATTTTGGGAATACAGAGGAGAATATAAAAAAAATAAGTAGCACAGCTTTCCAATATAAAAGGCATTATGAATTACAATAACCTTGAGAATGAGAATTCTGTGTGTTGCTTTCTGGATTTCTGGCTTTAGTAACAGTTGCTGGTTTCCAACTAAGTTGCATCACTTACTCTACTGTACTGAAAGAACAATATGCAGGCTGCAGACTGAACCTTTTTGGTACTCTTCATCAAGAAACCAGTCCAACAATATGTATAATAATTCAGGTTTTTCTGACATATTACTTCTTTGAACCACAAAAATCATCAAATCATGCAAGAATATCATAAGAGATTTGTAATAATGGAGTTTTGGTCCTTGACTACTGTGTCAGAGCAGGATGATCAAATGAAATATTATCACTACCCTGGTGGAATGGTGTTTTAAATCCTTAATGAAATGCTCAGATGCTGAAGGGTTTACTCACATGCAACTTATTGCAGGCAGAACCTCATGTGCTAAGAACTCTTTAGAAAATGCCTTTGGTCTGTGTAAAACAACTTCTACCCTGAAACATACTGAAATGCTCAGGATTTCAAATTATTTGATTAACATCTGTGGAGGTCTGGAAAAAATTATCAGATCTTGTTTGAGCTGACACCATCTTTCCCATTTCAAGATAACATAAACAAATTTGAAAATGGAACCTGTTTTATTCAGACTTTTAACCTTGCCTTGCCGCTTAAACCTTTCAAAACAACCTGCCTTTTTTTTCTTTCCAGTATAAATTAGCAGAGCTACAACAGAAGTTACTTTAATAGGTTTAGGTCAGATGGATTTCAAAGCTCTGTAGTTGTGTTCACATATTAAATGTGTGTTGTATGTCTGCCATGGGGAAAATAGGACATGACTGTAAGTCAAATCATACGATGTAGTGCATGATAATCTTTGCAAGACAATCACAAGTGATAATCGTTGCAAGACAATAAATACTTATATGAAATTCATGTGATAATTGGTTGACAAATGACCATTGTATGGCTCAACCTAACACTGGTGTAAAAATAACATATTATACACGTGGATATAGGAAGGAAGTTCCATGGGTTTAATTTATGGCAATCATTGGACTTGTGTAAGAAAGAAAACTGTATGATTCTGAGTGCTTCAAGTGACTCAGAATGTGGATGAAATGTCCATCATACCACAGCCAAAGGACACTGTATGGCATCATAAAACAAATCATGGATGGGATGTTGGAATTACCTATGACACAGGAAAAAAGTTGTCATGGACCTGCTGTAAATGAGCAAATAATACTTTTCAGTTCAGGGCATCCTGACAATTTAGAACTATAGACAATATATAGGTACACACAGAGCATATACATGAACCAGAGTACCCAGAGGAAACCCATGCAAACACAGGAAGAACCTGCTCCACATAGAAATGCCAGAGGCCGGGAATCGAACCCAGGCTTTCTTACTGTGAGGCGAACATGCTAACCATTGTGCCACCGTGCCGCCCTTCTATATATCTACACACTCTAATATTTTCTTGAAGAGCCTTTAGCCATGACTTTGTTTCAACAAACTTAAACATACAGTAGTGTGCAGTGAAGATTATACACCACCACTTTTGTCTAAAAGAGCTCCTAATAAAAAGAAGTTAAAATTTTCTTCTCTATAGTTTTTTGGTGAAAATGTATTGAACAATGCTATTGTAGGCAATGAGAACCAAGTTCATTCATGCTATGCAAAAGTAAAAAAAATAAAATAAATTTTACAATTGGTTTTTGTTTATTAGCCATAATTTTACCTCAATATACTTGTCGTAATGATTTTTATTGGTTCTCATTGCCTACAATAGCATTGTTCAATACATTTACACCAAAAAATTATAGAGAAGTAATTTCTTTTTTATTAGGAGCCCTTTTAGACAAAAGTGGTGGTGTATAATCTTTACTGCACACTACTGTACATTTATGTCCATCCAGTGTTGGGTTCATTTCTCACCGACGTCTTGATATGATGAGGGAAAAATTGAACCACTCCATAAAGTCTTCTCCAGCACATCCTGAAAACTTTCAACAGGGTTAAGGTCAGGACTCTAGGGTGCCAATACATATGTGTAAATGAATGAAATTTATTATTTTTCCAAAACGTAACCTCATAAACTCATATGAAGCTCATTTTAAATCAAAGATTCAAGGTACACTTAGAGGCATTTGCATCCAAAGTCATATATATCAAAAACTATACACCCTTCTTTAATAAATCTGGTAACAATCTGGTAACACATTTAATAAATTTCCTTAAATCGTGGGTTGAGAATTAAATGGGCCTCTTCTCCACTACCCAGATCCTCTACCAAAAATCATTGTACAATGAATAGTATGGCATAGCATATTAGCTTTCAATGCTAATAACTTACTCACATTTTAATAATATGAAAAAAAAATATGCTTACAACAGGAAGTTATGTTGAGGCCAAATTTCACAACCCATTTTCTCCATCTTGTAAAAAGTGGCAATAGGTCCAGGTAATTCTCAGCTACGAAATGTTCTTTAAATACTTAAATACTAACAACCATGAAGGATTCTTACAGGGGGGAAAAAAAACCCAATAAAACCCTTGAGATTTCTAGATTTAGAATATTTTTTTGGAATGTTATATGTACTTTGCTTTGTCACTGAAGCACAGTCTGAGGAACCCTCAGGATGAAAATGGAAGCAAACATTTTCAATGAAGCACCAAAGGAAACCATGATTTAAGGACCCATCTAGATGTTTTAGGGCCAACAGATGTTCAGCTGTGAGCTTTCACAATTTAGGTCATCCTACCTGTGGCATTGAAGAGAGACATCGTAAATAGTTCTAATGTTAATGATATCACTGCAGGAGGTAGGTCTGGAAAAATGCAGCCTGTCTATTTGTTATTAAGATCTGATATACACCTGTGATTCAAATGTCTGAAAATCAGATCATCCCTACTCATAGACGAGAAATTAGGATTTATGTCTTGAAATTTCTATTTTACTTGTCACGTGTCAAAAAACACATTCACAAAGGAAGCGAGAGCGATATGAAATTCACTTTGCCGCTGAACTGCATGTGAAATCACTTATTTTTCATGGTTTATGGAAGCAAATAAAAAAAGGTTCTGGGGTACTCAGTGTTTGGCAGCATCCGTCAATCACCAGTATCTTTACGATTTGATTGTCGCTTGAATTGCTCAGTTGTACTGAAAGCGGTTAAGACTGTATGGCGCTATGTCAGTCCTGGAATTATAATTTAGTTATAGTTGCAGACTCCCTTGATCCTTAGCCTACAACCTCATCATATAACCTCCATTCAAGCACCTGTTCCATTTGATGTGACTTGCAACTGTTTGCAAGTCTTCTGCTGGCATTCTGTCGTTCATGAGTTCTAGTCTTTTGTTATCTGTTGGTCTTGATAATAAACACACTGGTGAGAGGAAAAAAAAGGTTTGTGAGGAAGTAGTAGATCACTGTCGCCATCGCTGAGCATAAATAACTAGTGGAGTTAGCTTGTTTGCTAATCTGCTAATTGATGGGTCAATGCATGCCGAGTGTATTGCTACTACTATCTTTAAAAGATATACTAGTAGCAATTGCTACAAACCCACAAGAGACAAACTATAAGCAGCACAAATTACAACAAATTATTGCTAATAAATAAATAGACTGGAAATCATTGCATAGCTGTTTTTTGAATGGTTAATGGTTCTAGTTGTCAAAAGGGGTTCTGCTTAGAATCTTTTGTAATTACTAAGTTTGTTGTAGGCGTGCACAAGGTCGATAAGTAGACCTTTCTAAATGGATTCTTTCTTTCTTTTTCTTTCTTTTTTGAAGGTTGCCTCAAGGATGTTTAAAGATTTTCAAAAGAGTTTCGTTGTGGCTAAAGGTCATGACGCTAAGGATTTTTAATGGAGGAGATCATCTTTCCAGCATGGTAGATTGAAGAAGTCTATAAAAAGTAAAGAGAGGAGGACCAGATAGATAGAGTCACAAACATGACAAATAGTGAGCATAAAACCAAGGGCATAAAGTTCAGCTGAACTACAAAAAAACATGGGATATATAATCTGACTGACTCCTTCTTTGCACAAGCTCCTGGGATTTGATTGTCTTAAAAGCAGGATGGGGTGAAGGACATCCCTAATATTTACCCTTCTTTTGAAATTGGTTAATTCAAGGGTAGGTGGGAAGCAACTGGAGAACTTAGAGGAAACCCACATGGAGAGAACATGTGAAACTCTACACAGACACTCTGGGGTCACAATTAATTCAGGGACCCTAAAGCTGTGATACACTACTTGACAGAAAACTGAAATGGCTCTTGCTGTAAATAATGTGAATTAACCCTTAAATTAAAGGAGAACTAAACAAAACAAAGCACATATATATTTTAATTAAAGGTCTCAGTCATTATCTACTCAAAGATGTCAATGTTTTAGTTAAAAAAACAAACTTCTCTTGGTCATGTGGTCATAAGACATAGTTTGTGCAGGGCATTTCGTTTTCACAAGACTTGAATGATGTACTGATGTAATAATCTGGTAACACATTTTCTCATGTGACCTGAACCCTGTGACCAGAGCTTTGTTTAACAAACCATGTTTTAAACTAAGAAAAGCACCACCCTTAGTTCATCAAAAACATTCAAGCGGGTTAGGCATGCTCACACCCATACATCCATTAAAACATATCCTTTTTTTAATTAAAAAAAGAAAAGAAAAGAAAAAGAACAGTAGATGAACCTCATTAAGCTTAATAACACCACATTTTTAAAGAGTTCACTTGCATTATTAGCATCACAAGAAAACCATATGGAGTAATGGCAATACCCCATACATGTTCTGACTGGTCCTTCATCACCCCTGCTTCCTCCACACATTTCTGCTGTGGTCTGGTGTGTGTTAAACCATCCAAAAAGGAAAAGCAGGAAAGTAGGAGATGGAGAGTGAAAGAGGGCCAGTTGGAGAGGAAAGGAGGAGAAGAAATTAAATGGGGAAAAGAAAAAGTGGAAATATTGTGGCCATGTGAATGAACTAAAAATCATAAATGATATAGTATAAGTCACATCTCATATCCACTGTCATAATAATCACCTGGGGCAGAGTTTCAATGCAAATGCTTTTAATATTCAATGTGAAAGTTACATGTTTAAACACAAAAATATTTTAATACAAACATTACTTGAATACTGTTCAGTATTGGTTAATCCCAAGAGAAGTGACAAAGTTGAAAATGATTAACATGCAATTTTACAAACTAGATATACAGCAGATATAGGTTGAAAGGAAAGAAGAAGGACTGAAAGTTAGAAAAATAGAAAGTTACAGAATGAAAGCCTTCCTCTGCATTTGGATGCTATTGTTTGAAGAACAAACCTGGTACAGCTGCAGTGGGGTGAGCCCCTATTGAGAGCAGATTCATAAATCTGGCTTGTGACTGGAAGTTCCTGGCTGAGCAGGTTGGAAAGTGGACAAAGGCAGTTGAGTGCTCAGGATATGGAGAGACTGTACTGTAGCCTGGCTCAAGGGGCCATGAAATAACATTAACACCAGGCCAGACCCCGCACACTGCAAACAGCCAGAGAGATCACTTTCCTGTTTTGTGATAATGTAGATACGATTGTGGGTTTAACTGTATAAAACATAATGGCTTTTTTTTTTTCATTTTTATAATGGACATCTTTTAGATTCTTCTTCTTCTGGAAACACACCTGAACAACTTCTGCCATAATAACCTTCCATCTATCCTTTTCGTTTACAGCTTATCCAATAGGGTCGGGGAAGCTAAAGCTAGCTGATTTCGGACATGAGGCTGAGTATACCCTGATCAGGAATTAGCGATTTCTGAATGGAGCTAGTTTAAATTCATCATCAGTAAGCCATCCATACCATGGAGCCCACCCGAAGAACACCAGGCATGAGGTGGGATCACACCCTCCATGGGATTCTAATCCATTGCATAGGTTACAACATACCACCAGGGTTAAATAATGCAACATACCACCATGGTTCCATATAAAACTCTATAATTATTTATAAGCTCTTGATATCCTCTGAGCAGCCTTTTTTTTAAAATACTGTCCTCCCATACCAACAATGTTTCAGACATCAGACTTTTCCAGATTGCTTGGTATTTCTTTGTCCTTTTCTTCTTGACATATGCTATATTTCCATAATATATCATTCCCCCTTTCCCTCTCCCAGTCTTTGCTAATATATCTTACAATAGAAATGTTTCTGTACATCATTGCCACATTGCTTGCCAGAAATGTTTAATTTCTGATTATTTACTATAAAAATGAGATCTTGCCAGTTACAGAGTTTTTCTAAACTCTCCCAGTTTGGGGTAAAATTAACAACCCTGTCATTAATCCTGTCGACTGTTATTCCTCCATTGAAAATGTTAATAGTGCGAGCAATGAGCAGCATGATTCCTGCCCCTCTTGAAGTCTATTAATGCTGGTCGCAGCTCCCATTTGTATGCAATAATAATCTATGAAGATAAATGGAACCATGAGGATGGTGGCCCATGATTGCACAACGTCTAGAACCATAAGTAAATCAATAGTACATTGGGTAGCAACATTAAAAAAAAAATGCTGGCCACTAAAAAGAGTTATTAGTATTTCAGTGGAATTTAAAATGTATGGAGTTGTGAATGAATATTTTAGGAGGATTAACATTTGCTGAATAGCTGATAAATATGGACAAGCAGCAACCTCTATGGATGTATTGAAGCAACCTATGATACCGCTTTTAAAGCTCATTAGCACAGAAATTGTGAAATGACCTTAAAATCACCAAGTGAAACACAGTAAAAACGCGATTTTTAACAAAACACAATAATGAACTGAAAAAGAAAATATACTCCCCAGCTTTGAGCTATATGCCAAAAATGACAAAAATCTATGTCCCTCTTGTCATGTTACTATCGACAGCATTAACAGCAACCTTTTTTATTTCAAGGAGGAAAAAAACAATACAAAGGAAAAACCCTTTGTTTTATGAGTTCATCTAATGGTGTATAATATGCAGTATTGCAGAAAATCACCACAAGTAACCTATTTATAAGATAATCTGTTTATAATTGAGTTAAGTTCATTCAGGTATTCTCTCGGCTTCTCTTTTAAAAGCTCGTTTTGTACATTTGGCAGTAGATTGGTGGAGACAGAGTGAAGTATTGTGATGACAGAGAACGGTTTGTCCAGTGTCATGGGGCTCAAGCTGCTGTTTAAGTTGGCACCCAGGGTGAAGAGGCCTATGAGCCAAATATGAACATTTCACAGCCCATTGATAACATGACTGGCAGAGCGTCCTGTTACTCAGCAGATTGCAAATCAATGCTTCATTTGATACCATTGGTGATTACACAGGGGTTATATTATTTATATGATACTGTATTTGGCCAGTAGTGGCTCCAGTTTACTGATCAGAAGGTTGGGGGTTTTAAGTCCCAGTACCAAGAAGCTGCCACTGTTGGGCACGAGAGCAAAGCCCTTAACCCTCGACTGCTTGATTGTATAAATGAGATAAAAATATAAGTTGCTCTGGATAAAATGTCTGCCAAATGCCGTAAATCTAAATTTATTTCATTCTTCTGAAGAGCAGTGAGGATTTAGGACATTAGCTGGTATATAATTAAATATATGATACCCTCTCTTTGTGAGGTATTTGATATGACATCTTTCTTATACACCAAGGGCATCCAGTGTGTTTTTGGTAAGTCATATTTACAAGCTTTGGCATTGCTTGCATAGACAGCTAGTCTCCTTGGCTTTCCCTGTATAAGAGATGACATTAGTGCAACTTCCCACTATGTAGGAGAGCAGGGACACACTCCAGTGAAGTCTACTCGTTCAAACATCCGGCGACATCTTGTATTAATTTTTATGCACATTTATCCAGATGAAGGGCAAAAACACTGGAGGACCAAAACTTGGTTCACTTTTCTACTGCTGATGTTTGTAGTTTGGCAACTGCACTGTTTAATCTACTCTCTAACTAAGGAAGCTGTTTAGAAATAAAATAACATTTGGGCCAAGATTAATGGATAGAGGTTTTACATGATACTTCCACATACGAGATTTACTAATCATTCTATTTCGAGTTTTGCCAGTCAAAACATGTAACAAGCTTTGTATGTTACCCAAAAAACAGAATTTATTGTGTTTCAACTACTACAGCAGAGTGTTTTGTGTGGCACGATATTATACAGCAACAGATTCCTTTATTTTTATTTATTTGATTTTTTCCCCTATGTGAGCGATTTGATTCACTTATGAAGATAACCATTAGGCATTAGGAGTGCTGTATGAAACTAAAAACTTTTTCGTGTGGTAATGTGGACCTGTGTGATGTGCGAAAGTCCGTTTGCTGAGACAAATGGGTGGTCCAGCATTAGGTCTGGACCCCACTAAACTTTACAAGCATGTAATTAGCCCCAAGTATAATGTGAGATGCCAAGATAATGCATCTTTTACCTCACCATATGAGAAAGAAGTAAGGAAACTGAAGGCTTTAGTCTATCTGTGGACCAGCTGTGAGTAAACTATCCTCACTGTAACACCATCTTTTCCAACCATAATAAAACTCAGTAAGAATAACAAGTAGTCTATTAAATTTTTTTTTACAGCCTTACAGCCTCTCCTCCACCCTTTTCTGCCTTTTTTTTCCAAGCAGACACCACCATTCTCATTAAAGAACACCAGATCAAACAAAAGGAGTAGTGGTTGATCTGTGAACTAAATTTAAATCTGAACTTTAATTGTATGACAAATCACAGAACTGAAACCTTTAAAGCTCACTGAAATTTTTGGTACTGCTTACATGGTATCGGTTTATGAGCATCCTATGCTGATGATGCCCCAGCCATCTCAGTCTGAAAATATTGGAAAAAGAGGTTGTACTCAGTTTTGACAGATTTAAAGAAATTTCAAAAGAAAAGTGTATGGCACAATTATAGACAGGCAGAACTCTCTTACTACTGTTCACTTACTTCTGCTTCCATTGTATGGGGTTTTTTTAGTGTGTGATCTTTTTTCTCCTAGTAGCAGTTTAGTTTCTTTAGAATTCACACTCCTAAAACAAACTGACTCGTTGTCAGTCCAGTGCATGGTAGTCTAGTCCATGATGTGGAAATCAAATTGTTAAATGTGTTGTGTTGGTACATTTTGGGTGGATGGCAGAAAGTAGTAGAATTGGTGTTGTTATTCAAAAATTGTCATTTCATTATTTAAAGCTCATACTACTTTTAAATCTCGCCATATTAATAACATATGAGAATGAAGGGAAAGAGAACAAAATACTTTTTCGACAGTTTCTCTAAAAATACTGATTAAAGTGATATGCTTGCAATAGATGGGAAATACCATTCGCTGACTCAAATTTCAGTAACCTCTTTATCGTTAAGGGAAAAAAATACTTTTCTCCTCCAGCAGTGAACTTCCAATGCTTTCAATATCTCTCAGTGGGTACCTAACATTTCTATTATCTCTATTATTAATATCTCTATTAGCTTTCAAGCAGAAATGAGAAAAATGCATAATACACATTGGTTAATCCTGTTTTTTATTTATTTATTTATTTTTTACAATTGTACGCAATAAAATGTGCCAATAAAAGGCAATAAAATGTGATTAAACAAACTAAAGAACGCTTTCATCAATATACTTTGAAAAATTCTTTAAAAATACAAACCATGTGATTGCACAAGTGTTCAATGGCAATAATGAGAAACCTTAATTGCCATCACAATTCACACAATTTGTTGAATGAAGTCCACCTGTGTGCCACATGACCTCAACATAAATACACTTGTTCCTGGAAAAATTTGTTAGAGAACATACCTAAACAAACAGCATCAAGGACTCCAAGGAGCTACATTTAAAAAAAATGTCTGGGACAAAGTTTTGGAAAAGAATCAATCAGGGTTTGGTTCTAAACAATCTTCTCTCCAAAACATCATTAAACTTGTTATTTACAATAAAAAGAAAAGATTTTGGCACAACAGTGACTAGTGCCCAGAGGAGACCATCCACCAAAGCAATGGCTGAGAAAAGACAGCATTAGTTAGAGAAACAATCAATAGGCCATGGTTAAAACGGGGGGAGCTGATGAGATCCACAGATAACAGGGGTGTGTTCACAGGACAACTGTATCCCAGATGCTTCACCAAGCTGGGCTTTAAGAAAGAGTGAAAAACCAACAAGGAAATATTCTCTGGCTTGAAGACACAGAACTGAAAATGTTTTGGCCTTGGCATGAAGTAATACATGTGGTGGAAACTAAGCATTGTTTATCACTCTTAAAACACCATCCACACAATGAAGCATGGTGGTGGTGGTATCATATTGAGTGCTGTGCTTGGCGTAGTTGACTGTATGTCTATTCTATGTTGTATTCCTTACTCACAAGAAGGGTCAAACAGGAACAAATAATTTGAACTTAATTCCAATTATAATCTGGGACTTGGAAACGTAAATTATTTTAAGCCACAAGATTTGCTTTAAAAATAAATATAAATGTATAAATTTTATAAATTGACTCATATAGGGCGGTAACGATTAAATCAATATCAGTGTGCTGCATTAAAACAGAATATGGAAAATAAAAAATGAGATCATATCAGTGACTGTCACTTTAAGGTAACATTCATTCATTTGCCGAATGGCTTAATCCTATTAGGGTCGCGGGGAGGCTGGAGCCTCTCAGCCGACTCTGGATGAAGGTGGAGTACACCCTGGACAGCTCGCCAGCCAATCGCAGGCCCAACACACACATGCGCTACCATTCACACGCTACACTTACAACCAGGAGCACTTTGGAAAAGCTAATTAGCCTAATTTGCATGTTTTTGGACTGTAGGAGGAAACCATAGTGCCCAGAGGAAACCCATGCAAGCACAGGTGGAACAAACTCCACACAGAAACACCCTTGCCAAGCCTGGGACTTGAACCCAGGACCTTCTTGCTGTGAGGTGGATGTGCTAACGATTCCTACACCATGCTGCCCTTAAAGTGATATTATGCTTCTTTAAATTGTTTGCATTTACACCAAGAGCTGTTAACTATGCATGTATTAACTTACTTATTTATGGTGTTAACTTTTTTTGGAGGAACTTGCTCAAACTGCTAGCTTCAGATTTGTATTGGAATTATTCTATTTTTTTTTTTCCACCAACACATTAATCATCAAATTATTTGAGTTAGTTGGAAATCCCTCTTGAACCATAATATGGTGCCTGATGTCCAGCAGACATTCCCCTAACCACCTAGAGAGGATTTAAGTTTCAGAGAGAGAAGCTGTGATCCCTATAAGCAGTCCTGGAGAAGCCTTAATGGCCTCAGGGATACAATCAGACCTGTGTCTGCTACTCGTGCTCAAACAATAAGCCTTTATTGTTACACTGAGTTGCACAAGTGTACTCTTTCACTTCATGTGGGTGTGCATGTATTACACATATCTGTTTTTACAGTTTGCTCCAGTGACCAGGGAGTGAGATGGAATTTACTTTCTTAAATTTATCTCACGTGATATTTTTCATCAGGTTAAACACAACTCCACTAGCCAAGTGGATTTAATACTCACAATTTGTGCTTTGCTAGAAGTATAGAGGTGAAAATGAAATAAGAGAAACTTCAAATCAAATAGCAGATTTTGATGTTTTTATTTTTGATGTTTATTGATTTTTTGTACCTTTTTGTCTTTGGTAACTTCATATAGCTACTTTAAATGTTTTAAGTGACTTCCTAAATATCCACTATATACGTAACCATAAAGCTCTTGAGGAGATATTTCACAGTGTTGGGTGTGTTTGTATTTGTCATGTTGCTCAGACACTCAGTGTTTTGTTCCCCAATTAATATGACTGATTCTATCTTGTGCTCAGGAGAGTGCTAGCTCCTTCCTCTTCCTGTCTGTAAGGATTCACCCAGCACCTCTTGGGAATTAAGAGTGAGTGCTGGTGGTCCTCAAGGATGAGGGAAATATTTGTGTGGTAAGAGCAACCATTTCCTGTCTGAATTATCCTTAAGTCCCATCAATCACCAGGGCTTTCTAGGCAAATAGCCCTAACTTTAGTCCATATGAATGGTGGTCATGCTTAAGCAGGTTTAAAGCCTTTTAATGGTCGGGCATGCTGAAATATAAGTTCCTGAATTATTGTGCCACTGCAATGTATTAAAAATAGCTGGGATTTTTTTTTGTATAGATAATTGCAACTACTGAAAATTTCAGTTAATTGACTAATAAATTATACAGTAGTGTGCAGTGAAGATTATACACCACCACTTTTGTCTAAAAGGGCTCCTAATAAAAAGGAGTAAAAAATTA
>JBCNYH010000001.1:47446975-47458386 GCA_039654325.1 Tandanus tandanus | reverse complement strand
ATAGTTAACATTACTTAACTGTATTTACTTTCCATATAATCTGAATGGTATCTATAATTTGAAAGAAATTTAAGATGCTGTGGGTTTGCTTGTTTGTCTTATTCTCCTGCATTTGTCAGTGCTCAGACATGTTCAACACCCACCTACCCCTTCTAGTGCTGTAGATAGAGATTTTCAAGAGAAAAAAGCAGTTGTGTCAATTGTAAGTGAAAAAAAAGGCAAAAAGGCAAATGGTACTGAGGCACTGTATGACAGACAGCAGCTTCAATCATGGTTACAGTGTCAAATCATTTCCCCCTGTGTGTAATGGAGCGAAGGAGCAGATTCATATCACACTGTGCATATTTATGCACTCCTCATGCTCCTGACCTCATGCTGTACAGGGAGGTGAGTGGCAACAATAGCGAACAGAAAAGATCCTCAATAAGGCTTATCTGTTTCAGATCTATAGAACATGGTCCATATGTACCAGTGCTGTATGTTATGACCCAAAGTTCAGAGAAGCGAAATGTACTGTTTAAATTATACCACAGTAATTCCTACAGTACCTAAATACTGTATTATGCTCCTTAGACTAAAAGAATCAAAAGATATACCATTAGTGGTTTGATCCTTGTGACAAACATTTGTGCTCAAACACATTTACACCCTAAAGATACCTGTGATACCTAACTAGTCATTGAGACCATCCATTTCCCATCATATTGGTTCCTCCACAAGCCACCAGGATAGCTGGATAAAGATACTCCAGACACAAGTGGACCTTGGGCAGCCAGCGTCCTCACTGGGTTGTGTTTAATGATATATTCAGTGTCTGAATGCAGTTTACTGCCTTATCCCTCAAACCCTGTAAACCCTCTCAGTTGTATAGCATTGACCGCACTCGCCAGTCATGGAGGAGAGATGATAATGGAATGCATTTAATAAGAGGTTATTTCAGACTGACTAATTCCATGCATGATTTCTCCATTTCACCTGGCTACAGTTTAAAATCACAGTGAGGAAGTGTGAAAATACCATTTATAGAATAATAAAATGCTGTGTATTAAGTTTTTTATGCCTTAGTGACTGCAAAAATGTAGTTTGCAAATGCATCACTGCATCTTTACTGACATTTACCTTCAATTCTGCCATTTTCTTTAATGTTGAGAAATGAACACAATATCCTCATAGCTAGTCATCTGCTTGGCTGCTAGTAAATGACTTCTCAGGTAAACGCAAGTGAGATTTGCTATTTGAGTCCCAATTGTTTACTGTTTTCCTCCAATAACCAATGACAAAGGCCGTTTTGTTAGATTACAATCTGAGCTCATATGTAACTTTTCAACTGGAAACACTTTAGATGGAAATATGGGCCCAAACACCCATCTCCAATTTATATTAGCCATCAAAGATAAAATCTCTACTTAAAATAATCAATAAAGCACTTCTTCAATCTTTTTCTTCTTTTTCTTTCTTTCTTTTTTATTTATTTATTTATTTATTTTTTGGACGTAGGGTCCTTTAAAACCCAAGTTTATACCACAACTCGAACTGTATGCTCATAAGACAGTGGAAATGCACAGATAAGTTAAAATGACTGCTTATAGCACCTAGCTATAGAAAGAGCTCCATCTTTGATGGTGACACATTTCGAGAGCTTAAACTAGGTCAAGGCTGCATGTGCTGCGTTAACGATTTATTTCCACACTGGTCATCAAGTTCTAGTACCAGCAAGACACAATATACAAAGTAGCAACATAATAAAAGATAATGTGCTGTGCATTTTCCCAACAGAGAACAGACACAGTGCAGGACTGCAGATAACCTGCCTGAGAAAAAACTTGGATTCATCAAGTGGCTCGACTGTTTGTTTTTACCTGCCTATGCGTTATGGCTACTGTTATGGAAAGTGATATATGGATAATAGTGTGGGTGGTCCTCAAACAAAGGAACCTAAACCCAAACTCATGAGGTGAATATTTACATATGGTGCTATGAGCATGGGGCTTGATTAGAATGGCTTTACACACAGATTAGTCAAGTAAAAAGGAATACCACCCACACAGGTGTATACACACACACACACACACACACACACACTCACACACACACACACACACACACACACACACACACACAGGTCAATGAAAACAATGTACTTATTCTAGGAACCTGAACCAGTAGTGACACATTGTTAAACCAAAATCTTTTCTCATACTCTACTGTAGTACACATTCAAATGACAAAACAAGTTATATTGTTCCAAATGTTCACACCCCTGATACATTTCTTTTTGTGTGTAAAAAATTGAAACAGTAGAATACATTTTTTTAAAGTGCATTTGCTGAATGTTATATTAAAAAAAAATGGTGATCTACAATACATCCAAGAAATCCTATGTGCTGCTTCCAATCTTCCCACAGGGAAAAAGGAGACACGGCAGCCATTATTATAACCAGTGACTTAAGTCACCTTAAGTTGGCTTTACAAAAGTACAGTTATTTCCTGATTTTGTCACAGAGAAAAATTGCATATCATGAAGAATAATTCTTTACATAATATGCCATAATAGGATTTGCTTAAAAGCTTATTTAGTGCTGTTGTGATCAATGAACAGCGAATGACAAAGTTTTGGATTAAAATTACTTTGATACTTACCTAGAAAGCCATCAACAGGATAGTAAAGGAGTGCACTAATCTTACATGGCAGCTACAATTAAAGTAACTGTAATGGTGAAATATAAATGAAACATTGTAATGGGCTGAAAAAAATCCTTATTTCCTCCTTCTCACTCTATTTTCTTTTTTTATCATGCAACTCCATTTTCTCTGTGTATAAATATTCTGCTGATTGATGATATAACATTAATTTCCTTTTCTCACAGGTCTCTCAGTATAAAATATTCATTATATAATTATATAGTCTTTAAATGTGTTATAGAATTCAGCCAAGATTTTGTTAAGATCTGTTCATACAGTGTGACAAGTAACACTCTTAAGAGCTTTAGTTCTAAGACTAAGCTAGCTAAGAGTGCAGTTAAATCTGCTTTAGTTACAAAGCTTAAACCTATTACAATTATTAGAGAAGCCCATAATCAAGTAATAAAATTCACACACAAGAGCTCGTCTTTGTTTAATTGTCTTCTTTGCTTTTGCTTAAGCATTTCTCAAGTGTCATCATCTTCTGTGAATCATAAACTTCCATACTCACTCCCTGCTAGAAATCAGATACTGGTATTACACTGAGTCCTGACTCTAGAAAGTGTTTAATGAAGCCTTTTCTTAATCCCGCAGCAGGCAAGATACAGGTGGAGCCTTAGGCTAGTCTTGTGACTATTGTTGTAGATGCCAGACAGCCTCCAGCGAACCTCCACTGTATGCAGATTACCATGGATTTTGACCCTTAGGCACATAGACTCTGTAGGAGGTCAGCCGTCAGGCCACCCCAGTAAATAAACACAGTTATACAGTATATCATTCTTTTTAGATGCACTGCACAAGACCATGTGTGAGACCCTGACTTTTAAGGACTGATAAAAAAATTACAAAAGGAAAAAACATTTATGTAGATAAGTTGTTGAACATAGACTTCACAATAAACATGTTTTGTTCATCTTAATCATAAATTCGGAAGATTTTTGTTTGTTTGTTTGTTTTTACACGTATTGCCTTGTATAAATGAAACAAATGTTTATTTACTCTACCTATGTTTAACCCCTGAGTGCTGACAATTAAAAGGGGCCAAATATGGATGCAGGACAAACTATATGCAAAAAGTTCACCTTTGATGTTAAACATGAATTATGTAGGTCACTTTTAATGAACCTTGAACAGGAAATGCTGCTCTCCAGCCTGGAATCAGAGACAACATACCCTGCTAGGACTAAAATTATTAGTGCCTACTGTGCACATAAAGGCAGTAGGAAAGTCCTGTAAATGGTTACATGCCTTTCATGATAACCAAAAGACTGGAATATACCCAGCGACAAGAAGTAAGCAAAAAATAAGCCAATGGAAAAGAAGAAAGAGAGTAAAGGCTTAGGACTTAATTTAATATGCTAGCGGTTTGAAATGGTATATGAAGAAGGATATCCTGTATCCAATATCCTTACAGCATATATGAATGATGGAATAGGAATGATGTCAGAAAAATACTTTCTGTACCAAAATATACCTTAACTTAGCTTCACTCACCCATCCACAGTAATGTTTTTTTTATTTATTTATTTATTTATTTATTTATTTATTTATTTATTTATTTATTTATTTATTTATTTATTTATTTATTTATTTTCCAAAAAACTGAAATCATGATGATGAAGTGGCAATCTTATTTAATATATTTCCAGTGCATGTATCTATTGGGAATCACAATGGCATAATGAGTAGTATGTCTGCCTCACGGCAAGAAGGTCCTGGGTTCCAGTGAGGGCGTTTCTGTGTGGAGTTCTGTGTGTTCTCCCCATGCTTGTGTGGGTTTGGTCCGGGTACTCCGGTTTCCTCCCGCTAATTGGCAGTTCCAAATTTCCCCTAAGTGTGAGTGTGACTGTGAGTGTGCATGGTTGGGTGTGTTGACCTTCAGTGGAATGGCGAGCTGTTCAGGGTGAACCCCACTTCCACCAAGAGCTAAGGCAGGCTCCAGCTTCTGTGCAACCATAATTGGAGAGGTCCAGCAAATGAATGAATCCACTTTAAATATACATACATTGTCTTTTGACTTACCAATTAATACTTTATTGCAAAGCCATTTGTTGGTAATTACAGCATCATGACATCAACAATTTTTTTTTTTTTTTTACAGCATTGTGTTTATTTACTGTAAATTGAATTAAAGCTTTTTTAAAAATCTTTTAAAAAATGTTTACATTTCAAGTTAATAAGCAATTCATATATATTTACTCTATGACAGTTTAACCATAGATATTTTGGGTAAATAAAATCAAAAGAGAGTACTACAGGTCGAAAGAAATTGCTAACGGTGCACCAATGTTTTGACTGAGTATAAATTACTACAACTCCAACTTTTCTAGCAAAAGCATCATCTCATATTTCCACTTCACCTCATTTGGCTCTGCTAGCTCTAACTTCAAGGACAAACATAACAAGGTGATGCCAAGTCTGCCAAACAAGCCATTAGCTCCCCTTAGGGTAAATATCTATCTAAATGAGATCAACTAAGCACACCCATCCAAGGTAACATTTATAAAGCATTTAGGAAAATACTTTAATTCCACTCAAATTACCGGCAACACTTAAATAGGTTCCTTCACACGCTAGATTAAAACTCACTGTACACTTTTTAGGTCCCTTGATCTAACCTGCATTTTACATTTTACATGCCTGGTGTAGCAGTGATATACTTCTTTACCAAACACACACAAAGGATTAATGTTAAATGCAAACCAGCCATTCAAAAGGGCTCTGACATCTTTATCTTAAAAGATGTTTAAGGATGAAAATATAATAATAGTAGAAATTAAAGTAGTTAAATTTAAAATAGAAATAAGATTGCTGGGGAACTAGGGCGGCACGATGTGGTAGTGGTTAGCATGTTCACGTCACAGCAAGAAAGTCCTGGGTTCCTGAGCTCGGGCGTTTCTGTATGCGTTAGAGGGTTTCCTCCAGGTACTCCTGGTTCATCCCACAGTCCAAACACATGCACATTAGTCTAACTGACTGTTCCAAATTGCCTGTGCATTTAACCCATCCAAAGTGAGCACACACACGTAAACAGTGAGCACACGCACAGTCGTAGCAGTGGGCTGCCACACACATTGGTGTGAGTGTGAATAGTTGTGCTTGTGTTGCCCTGTGATGGTCTGGCGAGCTGTTCATGGTGTTCACCCCGCTTTTGCCCAGTGTCAGCTGAGATAGTCCCCAGCCTCCCTGAAAACCTAGTAGGATTAAACGGTTCTGCAAATGAGTGAGACTGAGTGCCGGAGAACTACATACAGATTTTAGAAGGCAGTACTACTGTTTAATAGGCATGTAAAAGAACCATTGCTGTCATTCAAAAAGAGTAGATTAGTTTGCCTTCAGCGTGTTTCTGCCCTGCGATGGCCTGGCGAGCTGTCCAGGGTGTACCTCGCCCTCGCCCAGAGTCGGCTGAGATGGGCGAAAGCCTCCCCGTGACCCTAATTTGGATTAAGTTGTTCAGAAAATAAATTAATGAATGAATGTTTTATTATGTTATTTAAAGTTTTTTTTAACTTATTTATTCAGCCAAAGTTTTGACATCAATATTTGCTTTTTAATTTATTTTATTTATTTTTTAAAATGGACAGTTTGCATTTCATTTTTGCAGCAAAATTGAAGCATGACAGCATGATAGCATGTTTTCATGGCTGCATTAATCATTCTGTGAGCATTAAATTTAGTTCAGATAAATGAGCTGTATCGACTGAGAAAACTAGAAATTTACTGTAGAGACACAGAGCTGATTCTTACTCAATTGTCATTATTATAGTACTGCTATAAAACGACCTATTATTACATATTAGAGAAAGTGTTCTACTCGAGAAGGCTGTTATGAAATGAATAGTACTCTGCAATTAAAATACGTGTTTAATAACAGATATTATTTTAACCGATACAGTACATTTACACATAACACCCCATGCTCCTGGTACATTCAATGTATCCACCCCGATCTGGATAAAGCATGTTATTGTACATGAATGAAAGAATTAATAATCTAACAATACATTGTTTTGGTGGAACACTGTGAAGCATGTTATGTATGTTCTCCATGTGTCTAATGTCTGTGTATTGATTTGTAGTCACTCTTTATAAATAATAAGCACTGGTTAATAAAAAGGCTTCTGATACTAAGTGCAGATATTTCCAGACTCTGAAGCTGGTGATTGGCCTAAACACAGCAGAGGAACACAAACAGAAGGGTTGCGTGGCTCTGCTACACACAGGCAACAGTGTTTCTATGACAACTAGAGAGGACCATGGATGCAGAGACGAGCTTGTCCTTTCACTGGACATCTGTTCATATTGTATCACACATGCATACAGACTCACATATGCAGACACAAAATACACATGCAAGTCAGTAATGGGCCACGGCCCTGCTCACCGACTCTCAGAGTAGCTTATCAGGGCAGTACAGCAAAGAGGAGTGGAAGGAGGGAGGAGAGAGGCACAATCGGCGGAAGCATGGCTGCGTACTGATTATCTCCCTCTCTGAAGCAGCAGGCTGTACAGAGCGGAGAGGGGACAGACATGAGCTCATTACTGCACACAGCAGTGAGACCTGCCTCTTTCTCTCCATCAACATCTCTCTGGATAAGAAAGATGATAATGGGATCATGTGCAAACTGACTTGGCCTGTGAGCAGATGAGTGATTGAAAGATTTCAGGTCACCACCCTCAAAACTTGCTCGTGTTGAGTGCAGAGTGAAGCACACGTGAGTGTTGATGTATTTAGTGTGCTCCCAGTTAATATGGGTCCTTTAAGCCTAGAATATAATAGAATAAGACAGAATAGAACAGAATAAACATCTTTACCCATATTTGTTCCCTTCTCAGAGGAAAACTTTACTTGCTCATCTACTGGGAACATTATTTTCCCTACACAGATTTGACCTACTTCCAAATTTCTTGCCCACTCATATTAGGAATAAGGAGAGCAGAAGGTAAGGAGTATAAAAGATGGAGAGAGAGAGAGAGAGAGAGAGAGAGAGAGAGAGAGAGAGAGAGAGAGAGAGAGAGAGCGCAATGGTTTGCTTTCCTAGCCTTTAGCTGTCTTCCAGCAGAAGATCTCGATTAGAAGCCTCTGTATGCCTCTTGACTGCACTACTCAGCTTATTTTTTTGTTTTGTTCTTTAAATTTTAGCTTAAATCACAAAGATGAAGACCAGGTCCTACTTATTCTTCAGGGTTTTGGTATTAATGACACTTTAATATGCATAGATCTGACCCTGTATTATTGTGGCAGCTGAATGATATTGGATCAGATATAGCAGATATAGTTTTATTTTTAGCATTTTACTGGCTAATAATGATATCATATCAGTGACATTTGTGTCATGTGGCAACTAAAGCTTAGTTACTTTAAGTATGTCAGTATCAGCTTTGTGTCGCATATCAGGCATCAGGCAATGCTCAGTGCTTTTGGCATCTTATTTGTCATATTCCAAAACAATAGATTCCATTGTGCATTGTATTTCAGATCAGATAAATTACATACTATTTTTGTTTAAACTACAGGATAGTGTGCCAATGAAATCCATTACTAGTAGTTCTCAGGCCTGTACACAGACATTTATGAAAGAAAAGGTTAGACTACAATACACACATACATCAGCCCCATCATTAATGTAAATACTGGCATGTTCTTCACATATTTGCTAAAACATATTGTTCCTTGATTAATTTAATCATACTTCAATATTAACCATCAACAGTGTTAATATCAAAATATTGTGTTGTTTAAACTGGGATATTGTAATTAAATGGCGCAAAAACACCATTTTTTAAAAGATTACTTTTTATAAAAATGTATATAAGATAATATTTATCTTGGATGCCATGGTAGAAAGAATCCAGAGCCTATCACAGGAACACTGGACAAGAGGAGGAAATGTACACTGGCACCATGTGCATGCACACACACACACACACACACACACACACACACACACACACACACACACACACACACACACATTTACAATCATTTCATGCAGGTGGTGGTCCTTATGGAATTCATTCATTAATTCATTCATTTTCAAAGCCGCTTAAGGGTCACGGGGAGACTGGTACCAATCTCAGCCGACTCTGGGCGAGGGCGGGGTACACTCTGGACAGCTCGCCAGGCCATCGCAGGGCCAACACTCACACAACCATTCACACTCACACTCACATCTAGGGGTGATTTGGAACAGCCAATTAGCCTACTGTGCATGTTTTTGGACTGTGGGAGGAAACCGGAGTTGCCGGAGGAAACCCACGCAAGCACGAGGAGAACATGCAAACTCCACACAGAAACGCCTGAGCTGGGAATCAAACCCAGGCCTTCTTGCTGTGAGGCGGATGTGCTAACAACTACGCCATTGTGCCGCCCAGGAGGAACATGTGTTGTTAATATTCTGTATATGGACATGTGTACAGGTTTATATGATGTACATGTGCTGAAATCATAGCTAGTACCAAGTAAGAAGACCCTAGGATTGTCTTCATATTCTCTCAATCTCTGCTTACCACAAGTATACACACTCATTCATACATACTTTAGGTACAAAGAGAGAGAAAGAGAGTCCCTGTCATATCTAGCCTGAGGTGAATTTTGTTCAAGTAAATTCTTTAACTTATCATGTTGGGCTGCCAGAACCACAATCTTTTTGTATATCAAGGCTTTTGATATTTCTTTTGATATCTGTTTGATACCAGGCCTTCTGAAGCTCGCTAAGGGTACATCAAAAATAAATAAATAAATAAATCAAAACTGATATATAAGACATAAGAAATGAAAAAGATGAAATTCTGAAATGGATGCAGATTTAACCAGAATGTCTTCAGTGGAAATACTTAGTGTAACATGTAACACTCCATAGACAAACTGGTAGATAAAATTGCTCTGAACATTTACTGTAATGTGTTTTTGAAAGTCCATGGTTCAATTTTGTCATCGAATCAGCTGTTTCTGTACATACAGTAACCACGTACTGACCCTGGGCTGTTGTTCTGATTGAGCTTGTCCGTATCTGGAGCTGTGCTTTATCACATGGTTCACAGTCCTCTTGTTGCTACTTATAGCACTGACTGAGTGACATGTTTGTGAGGACTCTCAAGTGAAGAGTGTGTCAGTGGAATGTGTGGCATGGTGCTGATGAAAGTGAAATACGGATCCATGGCCATAAATCATCACGACAAATATATTTACCATATTAGAAATAGTAAAATATCTACCCAACAGTCTATCTATAGTAATGAGGACAGTGGTTCAGATTAGTTTAATATTTACAGTAGATGAGGTCAAATTTCTGTGATGTGCAAAGTAATTTATGGTGCCTAGTTATTTATTTTAAAGGTTCACTGAAGTTGAAAAGGGTTTAAGCACGAATAGTAAAGCTCTTTTAAAGCAACTTGTTTTTGTACCACAGTATGTTTCTAACCTCAGGGATGGAAACAAGTATCCTGATACGTTTTTTTTTATATTATAGAAACTGTCATATAAAAGAATCATATAAAAAAATGTCCCCAGCACCAATAACCAACACCTCCCATCATATAATGCCTGTGTTTAAAGAACACCAATATGTTTTGCATCACAATATGTTCCTGATGTAAAATCTTCTGATTCTTTTGTCATCTGACATGCAATAATTGAATGTTCCCATTACCTATAATCCTTACCTCATTACTATTATTCATTTCATCAAATGCAAGTTCATGTCCTGTAGTTCTCAGTGTGGGTGCCTTGGTCAGTATCACAGAGTTAATGCTAGAAATTTCTTTGCTATTGGTCTGCATTTATTACTAAGTATACCTCACATTAAAGAGGCATGGAATTGGATTGGTCAACCAACAGGTTTGAACCCAGAACCTTCCAGCTGTGAAGCAACATTACTAACCACTGCACCACCATGCCACCCATGAGGGAAACAGAGAAGTTTACATAAAGCTGACTCACACGTAAGCGATATAGCGCGAATACCTTATAACATCTTCGATTTTTTTTCAAAAATTTTCCACATTTTTTCACCAAAACCGTGAATACAGATAATTTACCTCGAATTCGACTGACTATTTCCAAAAATATGGGAATTCCAAATCAAATTCCCTACAAAATAAAAATCACTTGTACTTTCAGACAAGATTGCTTATGTGTGAGTCAGCTTTTAAATAGAACACTGTGGCTTCAGTAACCAATAATAAATACACAAATGCATTTTGCTTCTGTTGTAGTGTCAATCAATGTTTAGGGCCATGAAATATTAAAATTAAACATTTTTGTTAACAAATTATTCTTTTTTTTTTACTGTAGAGTGTATGTAGCCTGGTGTCTACTGTCTACTGACTCTGACCTAATTTGTACTCTGCTTGTGTTGCTGTCATGTGACCTTCCATAAATGCTGCATGCTGTCAGTAAGATTCCTGCTTATGTCTGCTGATGTACATTGCCTTGACGTGTCCTCTCCTTTTTGTACACGCACACACACACACACACACACACACACACACACACACACACACACACACACACGTTCTCTCTTGCATCAATGCAGCCTGACGATACACAGAATCACACATTCTATCTGTGAACACAGGAGTTGGATTGCTGTATAATAGACCTTGAAACACACACACACAATATATATATATATATATATATATACACACATACATACATACATACACACACACACACACACACAATATGTAATCAAAAGTTTATCGCTTGATAATGCCAAAAAAAA
>JBCNYH010000001.1:47426913-47439425 GCA_039654325.1 Tandanus tandanus | reverse complement strand
AGAGAGAGAGAGAGAGAGAGAGAGAGAGAGAGAGAGAGAGAGAGAGAGATAAAGAGAGAGAGAGAGAGAGAGAGAGATGAACAATGAACACTGCAGCTCTATCACATATGAAGTTAATTAAGAACAAAACACACACAAGCCAAAAACACATTACATCCTGTCAGATGTAAACAAAAACACATGCAAAAAAGGTTTAATGCATCTCTCTTTGTTAGGTCACAATTTATCTTTCTCCCTCTCACACACACACACACACACACACACACACACACACACACACACACTCCTACCCACCCACACACACATGAAATGGTAGGAATTATTGTAAATGGAACCATCGCTTTGAAGTCGTGAACACATGTTGATGTGGGATTTCAGCACTAATTAGTTAAGGATACATGTACAGTGAGTACACTGATTAGTTTGGAAGGGATCTACCCCCTACTGAGTTTTGCCACTTTTCATGGAGGTGGTGGTTCCACACAGACCTGCAGGGTGCCACTGAAATGACTCTCATTTGAATTTAAGTGAAGTGTGTTCCCTTAAGCCTGTGCAGCTGCTAATCTTTGCTCAGTAGATGTAAAGCAATTTTCTGGAAGCTTTTATCACACACACACTACGCTACAGACAACTCTGTTAGCTTGAGATATGATATTAAAGGAGAAACCCAACCGAAAATCCACTTTGGGTATATTGCCATGAAACAGGAGAATGGATTTAGGTGACTTATTTGCTGATATGAGATTCTTCTTTTCTGTGGTTTTGTTAGTTTGTTCAAGGTGATGATGCGACATCATAACAAGAGCAGCGAACAGAAAGATTTACTTCCATTCCACTCAATTATTCACTCACTCACTCATCTGCCGAACAGTTTAATCCAACTAGGGTTGCAGGGAGGCTGGAGCCTATCTTAGCCGACACTGGTCGAAGGTGGGGTACACCCTGAACAACTTGCCAGACCATCGCAGGGTAACACATTCACAACCATTCACACTCGCACCTACAGGCAATCTGGAACAGCCAGTTAGCCTAATGTGGATGCCTTTGGAATGTGAGAGGAAACCAGGGTACCCAGAGGAAACCCATGCAACCAAAGGGAGAACATGCATTGCTGTGAGGCGAACATGCTTTTTTTTCCAAATATGTCTTATATTTGATAACTCAGTTAGCCCCCCCAGCACAGCTAACTGGGTTATCAAAGGCCAGCCATGTCTCTCACTGTCTATGGTTAGAGGTATGTAAATTAACCATTGCTGACTTTCGTCAAGAGTAGGCAGCATTACCATCAGCGTGTTTCTGCCCTGCGATGGCCTGGCAAGCTGTCCAGGGTGTACTCTGCCCTCCCCGCAACCCTAATTAGGATTAAGCGCTTCAGAAAATGAATGAACGAATGAGGTATGTGATGGGGCACATTTACTATTTACACCCTGACATGAATTCTTTTCTAACAGCTGAATGTTTCATGAATTTTACCCATGTTGTGTAACAGCAGTTTGTCAAACAAAATAATAATAATTAAACTATTAAAAAATGTTGACACTTTTCCCATACACTTACATTTACAATAACATTTTTGGCTATATCTTAAGTTGTAAGGTCTATGAAAGGATAATAGCTCGACTGGGAGTAGATACAGGTATTTGTGCTCAGGACCTGAAAAGCATCCGAGATGAGAGAAGCACCAAGGAGCACGACTATGTGACCCTGTCATGTTGGTAAGGGGCAATATATAACATTATGTCTATGCCAAGGAAGTTTGATCATGCTTTTAGTCTCTTATACATATCACAAGATCTTTCAAATGGAGACAAGTGAGGCTTAAGCTACTGATAGCTATAGCTAACATTCTAGTATTAGTTATTTACACACTAGGAACCAGATAATGTTAAAATCTCAGTATTCTTGGTATTATATACGTAGTTCTGATTTCATATTTGTATTTTTTTATGATTATCATTGAAAACTTGACTAATAGTAGTTGGGAAGTGCTATTGTTTGAGTTTGCAGACAGCTTACCCTTACCCTTTAGTTGTGGATTCTACAACATATAATTTACAGCCCTTCCCCATCCTCATCTATGCTATAGTGTAACCAGGCTGAGCTATCTTGTTGACATCCTGAAACTTAATCCTTGGTAATGTTTGGGGGAAAGGACACCACTGTGTTTTTTAAATGGTGTGCTTCTTGAGCAACAGTTGCAAGATTTGACAGTAGATCAGATGCATTTTTACAAATAAAGAATAACAGTCCACAAGACTCTAAAACGTTTTAGGAGATTCAGGGGAGGTTGGTCGTATCTTTGGATTTTAAGCTAGTTCCAAGTAAAGTCACTGTAATTTGTGGCTGTTAACCCCAAGAGTCCATATTAAAGCCAAGTGCCTTCTTTCATAAAGAATCTCAGTATCTCAGCCAATACTGGGTAAAGGCGGGGTACACCCTAAAAAGCTCACCAGACACCGCACGGCAACACATACACAACCATTCACACGCACACTCATATGTAAGGGCAATTTGGAACAGCCAGTTAGCCTAATGTGCATGTCTTTGGATTGTGGGAGGAAACCGAAATACCCAGGGGAAACCCACTCAAGCACGGGGAGAACATGCCACACAGAAATGCATGAGCCCGGTACTCGAACCCAGGACCTTCTTGCTGTGAGGCGGATGTGCTAACCACTGTGTTTCCGTGTCGCACAAAATGTTTTGCCGTTGTATTGTGTGATGTGCTGGTGCTTTTTGTGATTATGTTGTTGTGTTTTATTTGCGGTTGTGTTTTGTAATTTGTTGTGTTTTTTGATTTGTCGTTGTGATTTGCACTTCAGGGCCACAGTAGTTCTTATATAAATGCGGAATAATTTAACCTTGTTTCATTTTTTAACAACTAAGATTGCATCACACAGTGTGAGACTATTTACTCAGAAATACATTTACAGGTGAACTGTTTAGCATTAAAGCTACATGGATGAAAATGGCATTTGTGATTTACTGTTGTTTTTAGTTTAGTTATTAGTTGTTTTCATGGCCACCAACATGAAAACTTTTCAACTTGATTGTGTTGTTTTCATTGCCAATAAAGTTGCTGCTGAGTTTGGGGAGTCAAGTGTACAAATAGTGCAGATCATTGATTGGTCAAAGGCAAACATCAATGTTTCTAGCAAGATATATATTTGCACCAGAATGTACAGTATAGCAGTCTTTTTTAATTTATTTATTTTTTATTTAATACTGTATTAATTCTGCAAGGGAAATTTTGATTTCTGCATTCAACCGATACAAAGTGAGCACACACACAGGTATAAACAGCGAGCACACACCCACAAGGAGCAGCGGGCTGCCACACATTGCAGTACATGAATGTGGAGGAAGGGAAGGTGCAGCTCACTCCCCCCACTGCTACACAGTTTTCCTGCTGGTTCGGGAATTGAACCAGTGACCTTTAGGTTCCAAACACGCTTCTCTAACCATTAGGCCATGGCTGCCTCTTCAATAGCAGTACAGTGATTATCTGCCAATCTCATATTCTTTTTACAAATGTTCTTTTTTCTTAATAAATGTTATTTTCTGGCGGTTTTACAAATGACGGTGGAGCAAACACACACATTCACTGACCTTTCGCGTGACACGAACTGGCATATATAATGTCAGATCCCTGTTGTATAATAGGGCCTAATGTTACATTACGTTATGTTACCCAAATGACGTGTTTACGCTAATACTACTGATAACATTACTACTGTCATGACATTAGTTAATATGTCATTAGTGGAGAAATTTGAATTTAAAAACTTACCTCTTCTGAGTATTTGGACACACGCATGCTCTGTCTAACTTGAAGATGAAGTTGAAATACTAATGATCCAATTAGATCCCGGCATTAGATCTATTGGAAAGTTCCTATCTATGTAAATGTAATGACTATCGTAATATTACTTTACTTTAGTACAATTTCCATAAGCTCTCAAATGTCCAATAATAATAAAATGAAAAATATATATTAGCTCACGCCAAAGGTAATAACTTACCAGGACTGGACGCGCACTTGTGGACTGCGGACAGACAAACACACACACAATTTCCTGCAGAACAAAAATCGGCGTGTCACAGTACCTTCCGCATTGCTCACACGAAAGGTAAATCATCAAGTTAGTTTGAATTCAGAATGGCCAGAAGTAGAAACTGTTCTGTATTTACACCTAGATACACTTTGCTTCGTTCAGTAAAGAAGACTGTGTCTCATACTTGATGGTCTTCCCTATGAAGTAATTAACATGAGTGGCACATTAAACATAAAAATTAAAACTTATAAAGTGACTTAGTAAAGTGTTAACCTACCATGCGTCACCAGAACAGTGTCAGTGTTCAAGTCTCTGGAATTGTACTAGAGGTATGAGCCGTATTCTTCCTAAATACATTCTTTCAATGGTTGTGTCGAAATGATGGTGTTGTAGAGTAATATCTAACATATCAGTCCAAAATTTCCATTAGGTGTGGGATGCGATCTTGTGCTTGTGAAGCCTCTAGCATATGACTTATTCTATTTTCTTCCTCATTAATCCATACTGTGAGCCCCCGTGCCATGTCTGTAGGGACATTGTCATTCTGAACAAGATGCCACCTTCTCAGAAGAGAAATGTTTCATCAGAGGATAAAGGAGATCAGTCAGAGGAATTTTGTATCGATTTGTAGTGACTCTTCCCTCCAAGGGGACAAGTGGAATTAATGCCAGCAAAATATGTTTCCTTTGTAGCTCATCTATACTATATGTGTCTTTTTTTTTTCTTTTTTTTTGGCAAGAGAAAACAGTTAGTGAAATGTACACTAGTATTTTTCTAATCACTAGTTAATCACTGTATGTGTAAATGACAGGGTTAACGTTGTTATTATGCAATAGATCATGTTAAAATCGGTGTCCATTTAAAACACACACACACACACACACACACACACACACACACACACACACACACACACACACACCCTGTAATTGCATTTTCAGCTCAATGTGTTATTCTGTTCCTTATACTGCCTTGACTGATGTGACCCTGTACATGTTGTTGTAGTGCTCTCACTCTTTCTCTCTCTCTCTCTCACACACACACACACACACACACACATCAGTCCCACGTGTATTAACAAACCTCTGCATTGAAAGCCCTGCTCCCCTGAGATTTTCAAGCTGTGTGTGTGTGTGTGTGTGTGTGTGTGTGTGTGTGTGTGTGTGTGCATTTCAGCTTAGTGTTAGATTGATGTAAATATTATCCCAGTGCCACTAGGCTTGCACTAAACACTTACTTCATATCACTCAGCATAAGGGCATGCTTTGATTACAGACCCACTAAAATGAAAGGCAGGAAGATACATGCCCGGGTTGATATTTTTGTGATGCATACACATACACTTTACTGGCCAAGAAGAAATTGACCTAATTGCTGTGATGGTAGTTACGGTTGAGAGACTTCAGTCTCATCACTTAGAGGGTTAAGAGGTTGCTGGGTAATCTTTACCTGTTCTCTGTGCTGTCCTCTGAGGCACCCCTGACGCAAAACAACTCATCCACTCTAATGACTCTAAACCCTCAGAACATTTTGATCTGCAGGCACATTTATCAGCAATACAGTGTGTATAGGAAAGAATCACCACGCTTCAAAAATATTCACATTTTGCTGATCTGCAGCTGGAAGTAAAGACAAAAAGTTTCCTTTTTCTAGCTATATTTACTCAGTGCAACTTACAACAGCCAAGTGAGTGATATAATAGTGATATTTCAGGGGAAAACAAAACAGAATCACTAATATTGTTAGCCTCCCTGTGTCAGGAACTTTGTGGAACCACATTTTGCTTTGATTACAGCCATGAGTCCGTTGGAATAATTCTCTACCAGCTTTGCACGTCTAGACTGCAATATCTGCCCACTCTTCTTAACAGAACTGTTGAAACTCAGTCAAATTGGATGGTGCCTGTTAGTGGACTGCAATATTCAAGTCATTCCACAGATATTCAAAAGGTTTTAAGTCAGACCTCTGACGAGGCCACGCAAGGGCATTCAGTTTTTTTTTCATTTTATTTGGTAAACTCTACTGTGTACTTCAAGTCATTGTCATGTTGGAAGATTCACCTTCTTCCCAGTGACAACTTTCTGTCAGACGGCAGCAATTTTTTCCTTAAAGGTTTGACAGTATTTTGCCCCACTATTTTTTCTTCTATCTTGACAAGTGCCCCAGTCCCTGCTCCAGAAAAAAACCTCCACAACAGAATGGCTTTGGCTTTCCACCAGATATGCCATTTGGTGTGGGCAAACTAGTTGGATTTTGGTGTCATCTGACAAGAACAAACCAAAGTTCCAAATTGCCCCTACGTCCGTATGCGAGTGTGAATGGTTGTGTGTGTTGCCCTGCAATGGTCTGACTGTTCAGGGTGTGCCCCGCCTTTGCCCAGTGACTGCTACGCCATCCTCTCCGCAAACCAAGTAGTAGGATGAAACAGTCTGGCAAATGAATGAGTGAAGGAGTTAGAGCAAGCTGTTATTGGTTGGAAGGAAAGAAACTACAAGAAGAATTTACATGTGGTAGTGTATTGCTCATAGCAGGATTATGTCATGTCGTGTCCTTTTCTTCAACTTTATTCTTTATAAGGGTCACGGTGAGGCTGGAGCCCATTGCAGCCCATTCTGGGTGAAGGAAGGGTACACTCTGAATAGCTTGCCAGACCATCGCATAGCCAACACACACACAACCATTCACATTCACACCTAAGGGGCAATCACGAATATCCAATTATAATGTGTATATTTTTGGACTTTGGGAGAAACTGAAGTACCCAGAGGAAACCCACACACACACGGGAAGAATATGCAAACTCCACACAGAATCAGCACTGGGTTCAAACCCAGGACCTTCTGCTGTGAGGTAGAAGTGCTAACCACTATGCCAGAATGCCACAGGCATGATTACATCTTGGTACTTATTTCCAATATGACTGGAATTAATCTACTGATAATATGCATAAAGGATATAGCAGGTTAATTAGGGGTGGTGCAGGGTGAAGTATTATTTCTATTAACTGGAGGGACATGCATTGTCTCTCTTCAACTTCACCCTTAAATTTCCCTAAATCACTACAGTGGAAGAATAATAAAGCACCATTAGAGGCAAACAAAAGGAAAATAAAATGCCTTATGGCAGTTTGACCCCTATTAAATCTGACATTTACAAATGAACATGAAGTTACTTACGCAGTTGTCATCCTGGTTTCTCCCTTTCTGGTACCAGAAATCCTCCCACCTTATACTGTATGAGATGTTAAAGTTTGTGAAAGGGTAGACCATGCACATGTTAAGAACAGATGTTTCCTATCTTCCTCGTGATTCTGTAAGTGTTGACAGGTAAGTCAGTCCCACCACAAGCATGCTGCGAAACTGTAATGTGTGGAAATTCAGTTATATACCCTAAGTGGGGGGAAAAGGACAGAGAAAGCATACACTAGAGGAGCAGCTCTTTTGAATTTTTTTTTTTCTCACCCAGGTCAGATGTGCAAACCAAACCCATGAGGAGTTGCTGGATTTGCAGCAGTCTCATTACAAAACCAATACATTTGTGGTGTGAGCACAAGGTCATGCACTCAGCACAGGATATCGGACAGAACACTCAGTGGTTTTTTTTCTCAAGCCTTTTTGAAGTTCTTTCCACTGCCTCTGTGGAGCTTGTGGGATTACCATGCTCAGTAATTCAGCTCATTAACCTCTAATAAGAAATAAACAAGAAATTATCACCCAATGCTCACATACTGTATACCAGTAAATATAAAAAACAATTTTCATGTTGGGCTTAGTGGTTAGCACATCTGCCTCACAGCAAGAAGGTCCTGGGTTGATGTTCTGGGTTCAGGCGTTTCTGTGTGGAGTTTGCATGTTCTCCCATACTTGTGTGGGTTTCCTCTCAGTACTCCAGTTTCACCCCACAGTCCAAAAAAATGCACATTAGGCTAACTGGCTGTTCCAAATTGCGAGTTTGAATGATAAATAAAGTTTAGTTCAAAATGTTTTTTAAGGTGTTGTAATTTTCTTCTTATTTATTTTACCTGAAACATGCACATAGGTTGTAAAGAAAACTATACCAAGCTTTAAAATGACTTTGATGGCCCCCTTTTTCACAATTTCCCCACATTTAAATTACACACTTGTGGTATATAATGCAAATTCATAACTATATCCCTTTTCTATAAATGTCTTAGGCTGAGACAAACTGCTTTGGGTATTTTTATCCAAATTTTCCAAAACATTGGGAATTTTTCTTCTCTAGAACAACCAGGTGAAAATGTTTTTCCATGTACAATCAGTGTGATAATGAGAAACCAAATTTGCATGTATACACTGGTCACACAATACCACAAATACAGCACTTAAAAATAAATCCAACTCAAATTCCACCTCCAATTCAGAAGTGAATTACACAATTGTGAAGCCTAATTTTCAAATAAAAATGTGATTGTAAGTATATTTGAAGTATACTGCTTTCAGCTACAGAATTCAGTTTTAATGTGTTCTTCGTTCTTATTTTTCCAAAATAGACAACATACCAATTTTGGGTGCTGATAAAGATTAGGTACATAAATGTAGGCGTATTGCTTTGATACCACTCTCAGACACCATGAACTGAAATCGTAGACAAAATATTTTCAGTTTCAGTGTCTAAGACAAGATCTTATTCATCTCTCATTCAGCCCACTTCAGATAAGATGACTGAGCATTTTGTTTTTTGTTTTGTCCTTTGTACCTCATTCTGACCGGATTTACCCTTGCGCAATAACACTTGGTTTACGGAGTCAAGGACAGCCTCTTAGCAAATGTGATTTGGCCTAAGAACAAACATAGAATCTGCCTGCTAGTGATCAGTTACAGAGTTAAACTCTACACCACCGCTCTGGCACCACTAAAGGCCCCTGGCTGCATCCTCCCCCTGCTGTGACCTCAGGATAAGGGAAAACAACTCCTCTCCTGCTATTGTTCTCACACCACGGGGTCAGTTATCTTCATATCAACCAGTCTTAACAGACAGGAGAAAGACGGAGACAGAGAGGTGGAGGAGAGTTACAGTACAAATAGGATTGCAAGCTAGAGGGCAAAGGGAGAAGGGTTTGAGTTATAACTTCAGAGAGGAAGATGAGAATGAGGAAAAGTTTGAAAGTTACCCAAAAAAATAAAAGACAGGAAAGGAAAGGGAGGGAGATAGTTCATGGAAAAGTACAGGGCAGTAAGGGAAGGGCATGAAAATGAAGGGAAAGAGGAAAAGGTACACTGACGGAATATGAAAGAGCAGGAAAATGCACTGATAAGAGAAGTGTTGGTGACTGAACAGAAAAGAGGGAAAAGATTAGCGCTACTACATGCATTTTAGATCCATATTGTCTTTTCATAGACTACGTGACTAGTTTTACAGCATGAGCAAATTTCAGCTCTTTTCCTGATTTAAACCACTGCACAGAATATGTTAACACACCAGATCAAGTGTGGAAAAAATTCTGTCTCAGTGCATTGAAAATAAGAGATTACTAGTCCTGCTGTATAATAAAATTCTGCCATACAATTAAATAATACACTACTTGCAGCAGTCTTTTGAGGTTACCAACATGTTAACACGTTGCTTGTCACCATTCTGAGCAAGTGTAGCCTTAAAGGACGAATAGCCATTACTCAACTCTACCCCAGATTTTATTGTGTGTGTGTGTGGGAGGGGGGGGGGGGACACAGCGCCAAGGGCTCTTTGGCTGCTGTGCCTGTTCCAGCAAAACAAGAACAAACTGGCATTTGGTCTTTAACAAAACACAGGTGGCTCCTGCTGGACCCCAGTCAAGCCTTCGTCACTGCACAGGACAGAGAGCTGCGGACACGCAGATGGTAATGTCAGCAGATTTCTGTAAGATGAGAGAAATAGAGACGGTATTACAGCTAAGACGTTCAAGCATCTCAATACTTCCTTCCTCACATGGGCCAATGTTGTTTGGGTTTTATAATTACATTTTACATCTTGTTATTGGCTGCCCCAGTGAAAACAGGAACTGACTGCATCCATCCCAACAATAGACATATTGTTTGCAGTTTACCACAAAAGCATTATACCGCTCAACTAAATTCTTATTCAAATTAATCTCAACAAACCCCTCCAGTCATAAACAGTATGCAGACAATGTACTTTTTCTCCATTTAAATGAAAGAGCTTTATTTTCTGGGACGATTTAAAGTTTGTGTTCAGTGGCACTGTGTGACTCACAGTCATTATACTCTTTTCTGGGTGAATGGGGGTTTGCTTTAAGAGATTACTCAGCCTCATTTCTTCATGCCAATCCAAAGCGATAATGAGTCCAGGCCTGGTGGTGCTGTCCTGCCGAGAGGATAAATCCTTTTGGTTTACTCTGATAAACATCTGCCACATGACACCAACCTGCACACAAGCACAGCTCTTCACTCACTGTTATTCAATCAGTCTTCACCTGAGCTCTCCAGTTTAATAGCAGGTGTGTGGAGCCAAGATGGTGAGAACCCAACTCAGACATGTGAGTTTCTGCAGGCCCGTAACAGTTTGTCTTCCAGTTGAGTGAGCAAACTGCATGAGAAGAAAGTATCATTAAATAATTTCCATACCTAATAGTGTTATTAGTGTTTATGCATTATGAGATATGAGATGAGGCATAATGCTCTTATATTATACTGCTCTTATACTATAGCAAGTATTAAAAACAAGGCAAAATAAAACAAGACAAAATATGTTGGAAAGTACAAAATTTTCAGAATAAAAAACTTATTGTTACAAAGTGTTGATACTGGAGACTACTTCATTCATTCATTCGTTCATTCATTCATTTGCCAAATCTAGGGTCATGGGGACCCTATCTCAGCCAACTCTGGGGTAAGGCAGGGTACACCCTAAACAGCACCCCAGTCCATCACAGGACCAACACACACACACAACTGTTCACACTCACATCTAGGGGCAATTTGGAATATCCAGTTTCCCTAATGTGCATGTCTTTGGACTGATGGAGGAAACGGAGTGCCCATGTAAGCTAACTCCACACAGAAACAACCTCAGACCCAAGACCCTGTTGCTGTGAGGAAGACGTGCTAACCACTACACAAAAACTTCAATAAATGTTAAATAAACACCTCTGCACAACACTTTTTAATTGCTTTTATATGGCAATATACGTCTTCCGTCCATTGTGGAGCTAACACAGAGATAATCCGCCACATCTATGGGAAAGTTAGAGTAGCCAGTTAACCTAATCTGCATATCTTTGGATTTTGTGGAGGAAACCAGAGGACCCAGAGGAAACTCACGCAGACAAGGAGAACATGCACACTGCACACAAAAAGGCAACCCCTGAACCTTCTTGCTATACATTAGACTGCTGTGTCACCCTCCTTACAGTATGTTTTCCCATATTGACAATTATACAGTTATATTTAATTCTAATAATTATACAATTATACATTTGCTTTGTGAAGCAACAGCATGTTTTTAAAATAAATTTATAATCAGCATTAAATATGAAGGATCTTCCAGAATGATCCCAGTGAATTAACTGTTATTGTTTTAGAATGGAAATAAATTCATAATGATTATAGAGAAAACTACCCAACAACTGAACAGATATGAAAAATCCAGAGCACTTAAACTCTACTTAAATACTGAAATCCTATTTATGTCTCTCTGTGACAAATGTACCATAGTTTATTAGCAATGAATTATCTGCTTATTTAGCAAGGATGGGAAAAGATTAAGGGGACAAAGGGCGAAAAGGAGGTGAAGTCACATTTTTGGTACGAACATGTTTATGGTACCCAGTACCCAGTACCATAAACATGTTTGTACCCAAAATGTGACTTAACCTCCCTACTCTTCGCTCCGACTCCTTTAATTGCCCCTTGGATCTTTTGCCATCCAAAAAGAAAAACAAGCATGTAAATGATAATTTAACATATATTTTGCCCTATTCCATATTTTCAAGGACACTGTTTATGTTATAGAAAGCTCAGGATGTCCCCACCCTGCTAACCAAATGACAAAAGAGAATACTTCCTATCCATACTTCCTTGTCCAGTGTTAAGACCCACACCCAGAGCTCAAGCCTTCCCTCTCTTTCACTTTAAATCCAATGAAAGGGTTAACAAAGTCTTATAAAACACTTAATATTTTGATATTAATGAATATTTTGGGGGCAGTGGTGGCCCTTTGGTAGGGTGCTGGATTACTGATCCAAGGGTCAGTGGTTCAAGCCCCACTATCAACGGGTTGTCACTGTTGTGCCCCCAGTGCAGCTAACTGGGTTATCAAATGCCGGCCATGTCTCTCACTGTCTGTGGTGAGGGCCTGTAAAAGAACCATTGCTGATTTTCGTCAAGAGTAGGCTGCATTGCCGCCAGCATGTTTCTGCCCTGTGATGTTCGAGACTCAGACACAGTCTCTGTTTTTAAGACTAGGCTGAAAACCTACTTGTTTAGTCAAGCATTCTGTTAA
>JBCNYH010000001.1:47413544-47426732 GCA_039654325.1 Tandanus tandanus | reverse complement strand
AAAGCTGCTTTGTGACAATGTCAATTGTAAAAAGCGCTATACAAATAAAACTGAATTGAATTGAATTGAATTGATGGCCCGGCAAGCTGTCCAGGGTGTACTCTGCCCTTGCCCAGAGTCGGCTGAGATGGGCGCCAGCCTCCCTGTGACCCTAATTAGGATAAAGCGGTTCAGAAAATGAATGAATGAATATTTTGACCCTGAAAGCCAAAGAATCAACAATTACTGTTCAAATCCCTGGCACACACTGGGAGGCTAATTCAATTAGCAACACCACCCTATAAGCCATTAAATTTATTCCCAAATCCTTGCATATGATCCACAAATGAATATCCACTGCTAACAATTATGCCAGCTAATCCCCCTGCAGCCATTTACTTTACTGCAAGTTAAATAAGGACTCTCCAGCTGTTCGGTCATACTTCAGCATTATTCATAAATTTTAAATTGGGGCTCTGATGAAAGTCCTTTGATGAAAGTGAAGGAGTTTTTTCTTTCTTTTTTCTTTTCTTTTCTTTTTTTTTGAACAAGCCTTGGCTGAATTAATCCTGATATTTGTTGTGTATTACAGCTTTTTTTTAATAGTTTCTTTGAAGAGCAGCCACAGAACACAATCAACCAGAATAATTCTGTGATTTTTTTTTTTTAATCATAGAATTACATATCATGTCATTTTTTTGGTGTCCCATCTCGACACCCCCCACTCCCAGTTATCTTGCCAGGAAGCTGCATCTATCTCAGCCAACACTAGGTGAGGGAGGGATACACCCTGAACAGCTCACCAGACCGTCAAAGGGCAACACTTTATTGCAGATTGAAATACAAAAGGGATGCATCTATATTCAAACCCACGTAGTTACAAAAATCTATCTGGTCAGGTTATAGAACGTTTGAGGAGTGTGAAAGAAAGTATTCATTTAAAAATAAAGAATATTGTAATTCACTGTATTGCATAAACTGTTCTTTTAGATGTGGCTGTTTAAGGTTTCAGAAAACCATCTTGATGACCGCTGACTTTTAATCAGGGAAGCAGAGGAAATGGACAAGGTGGTGTAGACCTTTGCTTCCTGTCTAAGTTAAGTCAACACAAAATACAATTACTATGCTTTCTTATGTGTGCCGCCCACTAGCAGTATAAATTTCAACAATATTAAAGAGTAAAGGCGTCAATTTCTTCTATTTCTTACTTTTACTTTTTATTTTCTCCACAAAGGAATCTCAGACATATGGCTTTCGTGTGAGCTTAAATCAAGCAGCCACCAGACCAAAGCAGTGTTAATCTAAATAAACCCAGACAAGCCCTGAGGGATTCATGTAAACTGTGTTAGATTTAGCAATCAAGCTGCAAATGCGAACAGTTGTTCAAAATGCACAGATGTGTTAAATCAACTAAACAATATTTAATCTTCTGAGGAAAGAAAAAACAAAGGGTATTTCAAACAGAATGCCTACAGTGAATTCTGCAACTCTATTTAATAACAATTAAATAACCACTATGATAAAGTATACACTCCATAAAAGTTGCTTTAAGTTGGCATTTGCACAAAGCCAGATCTTGCCCATTTAAATAAAGGACGCATGTTTAAAATAGAAAGCCCTGGAAGCACTTGGAATAATTGCCTATTCGTATAATGACTATACCCTCATTATTGGAAGCTGCAACAATAGATGAAACGACTGTGCCTTAATTTTGCAGTCAAGAATGCCTCCCTTCTAAGATGTTCAAGATATTCAATGCACCTTTTAATTATTTCTGAGACTGGAATAAACTGTCTATCTAATAAGGTGCAATGAAGATTCTTAAAATGAAATTAATGCAACACTCAGAGGCATTAGACACACAGAAACTGAGGGGATGACATGACAGTTCAGAGATTCTGAGAAGAGAGGCAGGATACAGAGGTATTCTCTGGGAGTGGTTCTAAACTTATCTATGTCTGCTTTGCCTTCTGTTGAGAGGCCTCTAACCCCACCCAGTCTTGTTCACGTCACACACACTTATTCAACCCTCACCCATGCAGCTAGATATGTGTGATAGGCTATCCTGCTCGATGGTTCGTTAATCTAAACTTAAGCAAGTCTGCCTCTTTAGAAAGAAGACTGAAACCTTGAAAAGGGTATGAATGAAACCCTGGCGACACCAGCACATTAACTGATATGGATTTAATTTGGGTGACATAATTACAAACTTTAATCAGCTGCTGTATTAAAGTGATAATGTTACCGGTAGGTCTCACTGAGCTTATTTACCCAAAATCAGGATGTGTTCTTAGCCTGGTTATAGAATATAGAGCCTGTGTGCCGTTCCTTGACCTCTACATTCCATTCAATGTAATTTTTTCTCTTCACTCCACAGAATGCTGCACTATACAGCCTATAATTGGAGGTAATTATACATGGGTCTATGTGCAGGTTAAATCGGTCTTCATCTTCATTGCTGAGACGCAATATTTGAAATCTCACTCAGTCTCAACTGTAAAAGAAATGTAGCAAATCCACCCAACATTCCTCTAAAAAAAAGGCCTAAATGGCAGTCAAGATGAGATGTTATGACCATGAGCGACCCTCTGAGGTGCCTGTTTAAGATTGGGTGTAATAGCATGGTGTCATGCAAGGGCTGTGTAGTGTGAATGGGGAGTAGTAGTACACTACAGCCTGAGACAGTATGTTCTAACTCTGGCACAAGAGGAACAGGAAGTGTGCTAGGCAAAATAAAGTCCACTGTACCACACAAAGCCGTTTAATCCTGACATCACATGATCAAAAGGAAATTTGTTCAGACTAGAGGCCACAGTAGTCCAGGAAGAGCCAGAAGCATGATGTGGGTATATGGGTACAAGAGACCTATTAGCTGTAGGGAGTGCCTGATAAATCAGGTCTACTTCCTCTCACCGTCATGGGAACTACCAGGTCCAGTTTGAGCCCTAATGGAACAAATCACTGGGTACTTGGCGCACCGCCAGCTTCCTGCAAAGACTGCACTACTTTATTTTTCATGAAAACACAGAGGTCTGGTATGTTCTGAATCATTAAAATTCCTCAGCATATCCACATAGTATGAGAGGCAGAGGCTGTCAGGTGCGATTTTCTAGTCCTTTTTTCAAAACCATTCAAAACACGTAGCCAAACCAGTCAGCAAAACACTGCTTGCTCGCTCTCTCGCTCTCTCTCTCTCTCCCTCCCTCCAGCAATCCACGCTTCATTATGGAGTTCTAGTGTTGTCTTTTCAAAAAAATGCACTGGTACTTGGAATTAAGAATTCTTTTTGAAGTGATGGTAAGTTCTCCACAGAGCCGTGCCAAACAGAACTCCCACTTACCATAGTGTGAGGTGCCGCATCGCTCATAGACAAAAAGTTACTTTGCATATTTCCTACACCAAACCACACTTACAAGCATACCAATTCCATTCATTATCTCTCTTTATCCTGGAAACAAAGCCACCCTATAGGTGATTTTCTCTCATCTGTAACATTTCCATCCAACATTCACACTAGACAGCACAAATAAGTCCAACAAATGTCCAGTTTTGAAGCATCAGTTGCTGGATAAGCATCCCCATGTTAACACTTTATCGTTCACAGAGAAACTAAGTGTTAACTAAACACAGTCATGCTAGATCCTTTCCAACGTCAACACACACCTCAGTTGGAGACTACATCCATGATGACAGTGAAAGACTGACAAGTTTCAAGTGAGGCTCAGATTTTGAACATTTACATGTTCGTCATACTTTATTAGGAAATAATGAGAAAATATTGCAAGAAATTGTGTGCTCTAAGCTAGCTTGTCTTTTATTTATGTACACAGGCCATATTTTTCATTCATTCATCTTTCATCATCTTTAGTAAGCACTTCGTGCTGTTCAGTATCGCTGTGAATTCAGAGTCTATTGCAGGAATGATGGTCACAACAGAGGGGTATACTCCTTCACACATGGGGGCAAGTATAGCATAGCCAATGTGCGTACCTGTATGTTTTCTAGGAAGTGGGTGGAAACTCACATGGAAAAAATTAAATTGTGCTCAGGATCAAACTAGGGACTGACACATAGCCTTTTATGTGATAAGATATCCCGAAAACATTCATTCATTTGCAGAACCACTTAATCTTACTTGGGTCGCGAGGAGGCTGGAGCCTGGGAGAAGGCAGGGTACAACCTGAACAGCTCACCAAACCATTGCAGGGCACATTCACACCTCACACCCAGGGGCAATATGAAACAATTAGCCTGATGTGGGAGGAAACCAGAGGAAACCCCCACAAGTACAGGGAGAACATGCAAACCACAAAGAAACATCCTCGCCGAGCCCAGGACTCGAACCCAGAACCTTCTTGCTGTAAGGCGAATGTGCTGTATTATTGACCCTTTAAATTGCTCACTTCTAGTAAAACCCCAGCTGTTAGAAGTCTGACACAACAGTAAAAATGGGGCACGGACATGTGTGCATTTGTGAGGCTCTGAGCTGATAAATAGTTGCGAGGCCAATGAAAGAATATTATACAATGGTACTCACACAGGACGAACCTGCCTTCACTAGGTTACCTGTATTAAACAAGGCATGGTACCCACATTTTCCCCACATCACTGATTTAAAGGTCAGAGTCCACTAATATCAGATTAATAAATTTCATAAATATCAATGGCTTATGATTACAATAAAAGAAAATAAAGCATGCAATACACTACCAGGACTCAAAATATTCAAGTTTCTTGATTGAATCTGGTGTTTTATTCAAGGTGTATAACTTTTGACACATACAAAGCCCTCAATCACACAAACTGAGTGACAAAATGACACACCTGGACATGGAACAACTTCGAACTTATAAAAACGCTTCATTTGAAGCAACGTCATAGGTTTTTATACAAAATCTGATGTTCATAGCCTATAAAAAGGGTTTGCTAAAGTGCATTTAAATGTAAAGGGAAGCACACGTGGCGTATAGTACTACAAATACCATCATTCCATTTTGATTGTAAAGAACTTCAGGAACCCTAGGAGAAGGCCTGCTATCAATGCTGAAGATTTAAACAAGACACCTGATAATGCAGGACTGTTTGTGTTTTTATCTGGTGAAGCACCCTGTTCTCTGACGTTGTACTCAAACATTTGCTTGTTTCCCGAAGAGTGACGCATAAAGCTTATCCTGGTTCTCCTCACAACCTCACCTCTGTTGTGCAACAGTGGTCCAATAAAAAAAGGCTTGTTTATCATATGAAGAGGAGTGAAAGGTCACCACTATGTGTACATCAGATATTTCAGAACACTCCACAGAGGCTTTGGTAATCTATCGTTTCGGTTCATTAGTTCACATGTGGATCACAGAATATTTAACACTGGAGGTTGAAGAACATCAAACAGCTCAGAAATCCATCTTCAGTGTACTAGTTTTTCTCCAGTGGTTATCTTTTTTAAGAAATCAGTGAACAACTTGTTCACTGCAGTAGTATAAAAAGGTCCTGTGATGTCATCCAGACAATTCCAGTGCACCCCTGCCAAAACCAGGGTGAGAAATCAACAGTGTGCAGTGGCTAACGGAACAGTCTTTGAACTGCATCGCTCCAGCTCCTTCAATCAGGCTGATAAAACTCAACCAGTAAAATCAATGTATCCACCAGTGCACAGTGACAGGAAGCATCTAATCACAGGATGAGTGAACCCAACCAACCCCGCTCACTCATCTCTTCCTCTTCTGCTGCCTCATCATCTTCCTCCGCTTGCTGATCATCCCGTGCAGACGTTCCAGACCCTCCTGTAGGCCCTCTCCAATGATGGCACAAGCCGGCTGGAGATGCCAGGGTGTATGGGAACCGAGTTCATTGAGTGCCAACAGCCTCTCCAGCTCACCCAGTGGTAGAGCACTACGCAGGTCCTGTTTGTTGGCCAGCACAAGCACAGGAACGCCCTGGTTCTCCTGCAGCCTTGTGATCTTGTGTAGCTCTGTTTTGGCCTCCTCCATGCGCTCACTGTCCACGGAGTCCACCACAAACACTAGGCCATCAGCACAGCGCGTATACGAGCGCCACAGTGGCCGCAGTTTCTCCTGACCTCCCACGTCCCAAAAATGGAACGCTGCTGTCCGACCTTTTGTGCCCAGTACCAGTTTGATCTTCTCGGTGTTGAAGCCTTTGGTTGGGACCGTGTTTACAAACTCGTTGAATCGCAGTCGGTACAACACTGTTGTTTTGCCGGCACAGTCCAATCCGAGAATGACGATATGCAGGGCTTGGAACGACGGCAGTCCTGGGAAGATGGTGTGGGGTTCTGATAAACCGTTCCCCATCCTGACAAAAGATGAAAAGGGAGACTGAGGAGACTAGAAGCCACTATTGCTTCGACAAGCCGTCACAAGGTTTCTCACTCCCCGGAGACCGCAAGAACCTGAAACCAGATAAAAAGAGAGCTGATGCAAGGAGGCCAGCAGTGCGAATCTGTAACAAACACAGTTCATTGGTTTTCTGCTTTGGGAACTGGATCTAAAGTAGGCCTGGCTTATCCTTTGTCATTCTAAAATCACACACAGCTTTTTTCTTAGCTGGGTGTCACTTGGTGGCAGGGAGAATGAATGTGGAATAAAATCAGCAGGAGCCTGAGAGACCATTTACACATGCAGCAGCACTGGAGAGTGCAGAGGTTTCATAGGCTAATTCTCTCTACGGCCAATGTCGAATCCCTTTCAACTGCAATACAAATCTCACAATGAATGACAAGAACGCGCCCACCGGCTCCTATTCATGCCACTCTTTCAGGATAAATGTGGTGCAGGTGGCTCAAGGGAAGGAAGGAAAGAAAGAAAGAAAGAAAGAAAAAAGAAAGGAAACACATTAGTTTGGTCACTGTTTAACAAGATGTAATGATGATAAATCGGGTATAATCTGCTTTACAGCTAAGAAGCTGTCGCCAGCCATCTGTGAGTGCAGTTGCTAAGGGAGACAACACCATAAAAATACCATAAAAATAAAAGGGAATCAATTTGGAATTGCTGCCAACAAGTGCCTCGGAATGGGTGCATCAGGCTGCTGCGGTGTGTGTGTGTGTGTGTGTGTGTGTGTGTGTGTGTCATTATAAAAAAAAACCCAACAAAACCCTTAGAATAAATGTCCCGATATTGCAGACAGGTGTAGCTGATAGAATATAGCACCAACACTCACCTTAATCGCTTTGTCCGCTCTTATAGGATTATTTCTCCGGTTTATAAGCCAGCGCGGTCTTGTCTTTTTCAGCCCGTTCGACATGAGCAAACTGCAGCCCTCCTGTCTTTCTCCAACACCGCGGCTCTGAATCCCTTCACTGATACACCAACCCGCCTGCCACTTTATTCCAACACCGCTGCGTCGACTGACAACACGCAGGAGCTCCTGATTGGTTCGTTTCCATACAAGCGTGCGGTTTTCGTGACGGATGATTGGCCAGAAGTTACGCTCATCTTTTGTCCGAGACACACCTACTTATACCGCCTTGCGCGCGCTTGTGGAGTTTCATAGGGAATGCAAAGGGGGGGGGTGTTAAATTATGTAAATGTAAATTATAGAGAGAAAAATTATTTTACTTAAAAAATATTTCAAATGTATTAAAAATTATATATTATATATTTATTTTTAATGGGTTGATTAAGACTTCTACTAAAGCATCAATTATTGGTTTTCAGCTAAAATTGTATTACTTTTAATACTGATACTCCTTTATTCAAACTTTTAATGGTGTATTTATTTTATTCATGCAGCATGGTGGATGAATGGTAAATAATACTTCATTTTGGTGTAAGAAACACCCTAATATTTAATGCATTACTATTATTATTATTATTATTATTATTATGACTATTATTATTATTACTATTATTATTATTATTATTACTATTATTATTATTATTATTATTTGTAGTAGTATGCACTATAGAGATATTGTTAGGAAGTTACATAAATAAAATAGGTAGCAGTGAAAGGAACCTTAATCTACATTTACTTGCTTATTGTTGGAAATATTATAAGGGGCAAATAACATTTCTCCTTTTAGTGATAGTGTGCAGTTCCATGTGGCTCATCAACTAAACGAGCCCTGAGAGAAATGGCTGTTTGATCTGAGTGAGAGTTGATGAAAAGAGGCGGTGCCCTCTGGTCCATCAACATCTCCATCTACCGGTCAATGTGTCAGATGAGCTCGGCTATCACTCGGATCACCCGGCCATTAACACGTGTTTCAGCTCAGAAAGGACAAATAACAACAGTCCAGACTGGCTGTACTGTATATTGTACAAATACACAACCGTAGGTCTCTTTCGTCTTTGCGACTGAATGGTGTGAATTCTAATACCAGTGAGAGAATTTCTCTTCTGAGGATAAATATAAAGAGGAAAACTAGGACACGTGCTCGGTTTCCCGAGTCTCTTCCTCATGACTGCCATCTAGCGGTCACTGGGTTCCATGTCGCTCGGTTTACCTTGGGTGCGTTTCTGATTGCTGATATCGAGCTTGATCACAAGAGATGATGTTATTATCCTACCGCTAAAGTTAGTCACTGAGAAGATTATTCATCACTGTGGAAAGTGTCACTTAAATGAAACGGGCAATGCTTTGATCACTTTTACGTTTTTAATTCATTCTTGCAAAAATCTAAAATAAAAAAATAAAAAATAAAAAGTCAGATACATTTGGCAATACAGACAAGAATAATGCAAACATGTGCAATACAAAAAGGCTGAAGGACACACATAGAAAAAAAAAAAGAAAAAAAAAAACATACGCTGACCCAAACTTTTCCTTGTCTTTGAGATGTTATGATCTGGAATATATTTTTTTCCTTTAGTATCTGCTTTATATACAAACATGCCACACACAGAAAGCACACAAATTTACCTTAAGAACCTGTTACCTTTATTATACCTTTTAGAATAGTAATTCACTTCATGCACCTTTGCAGGTAACTGATACACAAGGTATAAAATATGCATATTGACTAGGAAAGGTAAACTATAATGAGGTTCTGTTTTGTCATTATTGATATTGATAGATTTAAGGCATAGCCGTCTTCGTCTATATGTAGCCACAGTCAGACCGTCTTCCTGAGCTGAAATGACACACTTTGTCTTTATTTTATGCTCCCAGTCTGCCACTTGGAGGGGTCCCACGCCAGGAACCACCCGGTAAAGGTAGGAGGTTCGTGGCCCTGTTTCACTATCACTATAGGTGTCCTCTTATCCCGTCCTGATGGGTCCGTGTCAATATACGTCTTGGCTGAAAAGGAATGGAAATTCGTGAGAGATTTTTTACCTTCCCACCTCTGGAGGTCTGTTCTTGATTGATTGTTCGCTGTTGTTTGCACATACTTAGGTGACAGACACTACACATGACTTTGTGTGTACCTGATCTCGCACTGCTCTCCAATATGTAAATTTCTGGTTAACACAATTTTATTCGCCTCAGGCTATTTGGAATTGAAGAGTCGCCCCGAATGTGCCGTCCCAGGAACTGTTTAGACTTCTCCCAAATTATAACAGTTAAACAATAGTGTTATAATAATGACAGTAAACCTGACTTGAAATTAAGTCGTTAAGTCATTCTGTTAAATACACGGGTCCATAATTTTGTAATTATGATTAGGACAGTTAATATTTTATTATACAATATATATGTATGGTAGCATTTGATGTAAGGCCCTATGCTCAAGTACAATTTGAGAATCTAATATTTCATGTCTTCATTTGCTTCCATTATCTTTGTCACACTGAACATAATACATTTTTACAACCGTCCAAAATGACGTTGGCAATAATTTCCTTTGTAATGCCTTTTAATGTCATTAGATGTGCATTTGAGTGCTATTAGTGCTCCATTTTGATAGAGATAATTACGTTAAATGATACGGATATGTTATTATCAAGCTTAATGTGGTGCATTTTATTGTAGGGAAATGTGTGCAAGAGCTGCTCACCTGACTTTACCGACTCTGTTCTTTCCACCTCATTAGCATCAGCTCCAATCCAGATAAACACCTGTAAAACACTATGTGAGTGCCTGACAATCAAGTGATTTATTCAGAACACAGATATATTATGTATGCATGTGGAGAGTGATAAAAAATAAATAAATTAATAAAAAATATTTTTTTAAAAAGATGTCTTTTACATTTGGACAAGTGAAAACAATCTAAGAGTTAATCTACTCTACCTGATCCCAGACATCAAGTAGCATGACATCATCCTCTGCCAGGTCATCTTGAGTGAACTCACCAGGTACTTCTTCAATCTGAGTATGAACCATAAAGTGGGTGGGTTTTATTCCCATGCCATGAAACATGACTGTATAAGTTGTTATTATGACAATATTTTCTTAAACATGAGGAGATTCTGCAATGGTATGTACTGGAATAAATATGTTGCTAACATGAAACAAGTCTTACTGTTTGGTATATGTGAATATTCAAGGGCGGAATTGCTAAAAAAATTACATTCATTACACTTGGTAGCTTAAACGTATCTCATGCTGACACCTGTGAATAGTTAAAGGTTGACATGATTGTATAAAACCAGTTTGTATAACCTAAATAATACAATTTCCATCATCTTAGTTTATGAAAGGGTCCCTATTTGTTTTAAACGTAAATCAAAGTATCAGTAAAACTAAGAAACAGTCCTGAAACACACCCAAAAAAAACCCTTGTATTACAGACATACAGTCAATCATTAATTTGCCGATTCGTTTTGTCCTACTAGGTACTCAGGGAGGCTGGAGGCTATCAGCTGATTCTGGGTGAAGGTGGGGTACACCCTGAAACATTCACACTCACACCTGTTGGCAGTTTGGAACAGCCAATTAGCCTAATGTGCATGTCATTGCACTGTAAGAGGAAACCAGAGTACCCTGAGGAAACCCACACACAGAGCTCATGCAAAATGCAGGACTCACCCAGGACCCTTTTGCTGTGAGGCAGATGTACTAACCACTACACTACCAAGCGAGTCATTCCATAATATCTTTGCACCAACTATACAGATTTCCTGGTAAGAATGTACTCTTTATAGGCTGAATACTTACAATGAACCTTCCTGTTTTGTTTGAGCAGGCAAACAGACGAGGAGGCCGTACAATGCTTTTGCTTTCCAGTCTCTCTGAAGTCTGGTACTGGGTTTGCCCACCCAGTGCTTTCCAGAATGCCCCTTTTAAAAAAGATAGCAAAAGAAAAATTAGGCATGCCATAATTCCAACCTAAAACATATAGACTATACGTAGGTTTCTGGTCATGGAAAACACCTGGAAAAAACAACCTGGATTAAAAGTATTAATTTCCCATTTGATTTACTCTGAGAATAACAAATTTGAATCTCATTTGCAGAAAGGGTCTGGGTTTAGCATATTCAGGATTCTGATCAGATTTTTTAAAGGCCGTAAATGCAACATTGTTCACTGAGTAATGGTTCAAGTGCTACATTTATGTTTCTATTGTTAAGATGCCCTTCCATCAGCAATAGCAAAATTATTTTTTATAAAGTGGAAATTTTTCAAATTGTTATGATTGAATCTTGTGTTTTGCCATCATTATAATTTTAATTACTTTTCGAAATTCATTACTTGTTAAACATCGCCAAGATATTCACATTGTAACAGCAATAAATACTCAAAGCCTCATCAGCCTCTTTTTTCTCTTTTAATAAGACAAACAATTCATATGTCACCAAGAGCCCCAAATTTGCAATACTGCGTACTGAAACTCTGACCATTACAAAATGCCAGCAGTGGAGATTTGTTTCTAAAATATTAAATAAATATGTCATCATACATGAAGTATTAGTGCATGACATAAAACATCCCTATACAAGTTATAATTACTACTGTACAGTACAGTAGATAGAATGAACACGTCCATATAAACCTTGCATAAAGTTATTGTCAGAGCTGTGCTGTTTGGAAAATTAAATCATCTTCTCACCAATAAATATCACGTATTTAACAGTGCTGTGGTTTAATTGTGTCTAAAGAGCAAAAGGTGTGCTCTCACCTGGCTCATTTCCCTCTGTAATGCGCTGGGGGTGACACTTTAGCAGCTCACTTATGTATTGAGCTCCACATTCCTCTTCTGCACTGGCCCCCTTCCCTACCCACAGATACCCATTCCCTGTAGGCACCTTTAATACGTAGGCATCATTAGAGTTCAAACTAGCTGCTGTTGCATCGACCTGTTAGAAAACACATATAGCAACACATAGCCAGTGAATAAAGTGGAACCATCATCATGTTTTATTCTGAATGACCTGTGCGCATGTGTGCTGGATCTCACCTCAGATATGCGTGTGATGGTACCCAGGTTTCTGCGCACTTGAAATAGCCGGGTTGATGGTGGAGGTTCCTGCCCTCCTTTTTTGGATGTCCCATTTTTATAAACAACTAAAGGTTTGGCTTTGAATAGACTCAGCAAATGTGCTGGCTCCTTCCCTTGGGTCACCCGGACCTAAAAATTGAGCTTGATTTAGTTTTAAACATAGCTTTAAATATGAACGCAAGATGGCAGTGTTTCTTGTGAATAAGATACAAGGGTGGGCTGAAAAGTTCATAGGCTGACCATGATGTAGTTTATTTTTCAACGTAGTCTACACATTTTTTCCATCAGTGTTGCAGCACTTGGATCCCATTGGTATAGAACCTTCCAAACTTCACTGCTCTGGCATTTCTCCTTCTTAGTCAGCTTCAAAACCTTTCAGCCCACCCTCGTACAATGGGTTACAGTTGGGTTTTCTCAAACACTTTTATTGGAAACTTTTGAGGCCGAAAGGAAATAAATATACTTTTTATTTTCTACTTCTAAAATATGTCTACAGCTAGTCACCTGTACTGCATTTCCACCCAGTGACTTGTCCAGTTCCACAGTGAGAAAGGCGGAAGCAGTCAGCTCATCTATTGTACTGCTGGAACCCTGCCTGAAAAAAGAGCAGAAATGTCTATATGCAGTGGGTATAGACAAGAATCACCCCTATCAAAAATATTCACATTTTGTTGCAGTCTGAAATGAAGACACACACACATTTTTTCCAGCTGTGTTAACTAAATGAAACTTACAACAGCCAAGTGAAATGTATAATAGCAACATTTCAAATAAACAAACAAATATATCAATAGACAGACAGACAGACAGACAGACAGACAGACAGATAGACAGATAGATAGATAGATAGATAGATAGATAGATAGATA
>JBCNYH010000001.1:47399813-47412311 GCA_039654325.1 Tandanus tandanus | reverse complement strand
TTTTTTCGTTTTTTTTTGGTGAAAATGTATTGAACAATGCTAATGTAGGCAATGAGAACCAAAAAAAAATCATTCCGACGAGTATATTGAGGTAAAAGTATGGCAAATAAACAAAAACACTGAAAATACCAAATTTTCAGAAAAATTGAAAGGTGTCGCAAATTTTACTTTTTGGACTTTTGCATATCATGAATGAACTTCAAACCATATGGAATGATTTAGCGAGTGAGTAAATAAAAACCACCATGTTAAAAAAAATACACATATTTTCAGTGTAACAGAAGAGACTGGAAGGCTTTCATTTCATACTTCATTCTGAAGTTTAGACCACAGTGGCTGAAGGAGAAAAAGGTGAACGTTCTTGCATAGTCAGAGCTCAGACTTAAACCCTATTGAAAAATCTGTGAAATGACTTCAAAATTGCAGTCAACCAGTGATCATCATTTAATTTGACTAAGATTAAACAGTTCTGTAAAGAAGATTGGGCAAATATTGCACGGTCTGGATAATTGGCAGTAATCAAAAAACAAAAGGTAGTTTCATAAAGTACTGACACAGATGGGCAATTCTTTAACCAAATTAGTGATTCTGTTTTTTATTTTTATTTTTTCTGAATTGTTGCTGCTATGAAATTCACTGCATAATTTGCATTGAGTAAATACAGCTGGAATTGTGTGTGTGTGTGTGTGTGTGTGTGCCATTTCTATCTGAAAAAAATAGAAACTCTTACCAGGTGTAGATAATTTGTCCTTTTTTGTAACTGTATAAAATGATGTAACAGTCCCCCCCATAGAACTGCCCATATGTTTGTGGATCTATAGGAACTTTGCTGTCCTCTTTATTACCAGTCTCTACCCTCCAAATCTGAAAGGTAAAACAACATACTATAAATCATATGATATAATAATATAAAATCTAAAGTGTCTTTCTGTAAAGCCATCAGCCAAATGCATGGAATGTATGCATAAAGAATGAGACCACAATTAGCCATTATGTTTAGAAATGTTAAAAAAGCCACATGTACTGTCCCTTCAGCATCTTTCTAAAGCCATGTTTTGTGTATGTTGTCACTAAAAACGTGTGTAACACTGATTCCGATGTTGAAAGTGCAAGGTCACGTGGTATAATGACTCACAGTTATTGCACGCACAGGAACATGTACTGCAATCACTCATTCATTATCTGTACCACTTATCCTTATATTATGAATTCTTTTTAAAGCGCTTTTTTGCAACCTTTTGAGATACTGCTGCTCACAGTATAACCCACTCTAAAGTATTTTCAACAGCAAATTATCTAACATGGGTGGGTGGCACAGTGGTGTAGTGGTTAGCATGTCTGCCTCACAGCAAGGGGAACCTGTGATCAAGTCCTGGGCTCGGCAAAGGTGTTTCTGTGTGGAGTTTGCATATTCTCCCATGTTTGCATTTTTGCATGTTCTTTATTCCTACAGTCTGAATCCATGCATTTTAGATTCTATAGCCATGCACTTTAGGTTAATTGGCTGTTTAAAATTGCCTAGCTGTGAGTGTGAGTGTGAATGTTTGTGTGCATGTTGGCACTACAACGGATTGGCATGTTATAGAAGATACACCATATCTTCACTCAGAGTCGGCTGAGACAGGCTCCAGCCTGCCCAAGATCCTGATAGGATTAAGCAATTTTGTTGAATGAGCAAGAGTCTCACATGGGTGCCAAAAATGAAACTTTATTTTAAACCATTTAAACCAGCCGCTCTGTGTGCTCCTCACCTGTGTTTCTCCAGTGCCATCATCTACCATGTTATACTGTGCTGCCATTTGCTGAGATTCATGAAGCTTTGAAGCATCAAACTCCACCTGTTGAATCCTAGCAATTCGCTCTGTGACAAAGACCCGGCCCAGTCCTTCACTCTGGTCCTTCTCTTTCCAGTCCTTAAAGAACTGCTTGAAGATGGGAGTCTCTCCTCCTTCTGGAAGCACCTGAATCTGTATTTGAGGAAGGACCACTTTAATTATTTGAGGGTTTTTCTTTCTTTTTTTTTTTTTTTTTTTTACAAAGATATAAGAATTAATAACAGTTACTTGAACACTTTCCACAGAACATTTAATAGATAATTGCTAAACTAATGCAGTATAACTGAGGCAGTCTAAGAAAAAAAACCTTCACATAGGGGCATATTCTACTTATCATCTACACACTAAACTCACGTCAATGGAAATTCAACTCATGAATTCAGAACTCAGAGGATGGAATGAAAACATGAAAAATTCATTCAGTGTATGCAAAAGAAATACAGTAAATCACTATGTATTATTAACATAGGGCTGTGAACCTGTGTGTTTGCAGGATAGCCCATCTGTTTGATGAATCCCTCAGCCGTCTTCATAGCTTCTTTTCTTTCACTGGGGTTTGCGTTGCGGCCTAGGTCAGACAGGAAGTAGTTTGCATGACACATGGTAAGATAAAGCAGAAAACATGATGTAGAAATGCTGATGCTTCCAACCTAGGCAGCTTGTTATCAGCTGATCATAACCCCAATTTCATTAAAAAAGGAATTAAAAAAGTACACAGCATGATGATGCTATGAAAATAATAACATTCAGTGAGACACACCCTTCCACACGAAGATCATTTTGCTTTTGCCGTGATCCAAAATGAAGCACTCATCAGTCAACAGGTGACTCTGAGAGAACGGATTCTCTTCTGATACAAGTGTCACTTGCATTTTTCCACTGGCGTCAGATACCTAATAAACCACAGAGATTTCATGTGTAGTAGTTTAATGGTAAGTTGCTTCAGTGGATTTGCATCTTTATACTTTGTTGTGTTATGTTGCAGCTGGTAAAACTCTCACCATGTAAAGTTTCGCCATTTTTCTGTTAGATATATCAGCTGCAATGTCATCATTATCATCGCCATCTGCAAGGTTTGGTTTTGCACCAAGAATCTGTGATATAAAAAATATTAAGAGAAACTTTTTTTCTCACAACATACTGTGTCTATTCAGTGTAAACAGTGGCTTAACCACGGAGTTTCATACTGCAAAAAAAAAAATATTAATTACACCACAAACAACACACTCTTCCTGTTGCTTTAGAGAAGACAATTTCCTGGTTCCAATAATAAACTGCACAACATGTACAACCAGGGGGCCTGTTAGTATTTTTATAGCTTTGTTTTAGCATTACATGTTGAATGTTACCTCAGTCAGCTTACTGGGTTCCTGTCCTTCTTCTACAATTACAATCTGAGCTCTGCCATTGCGCTCATTATCACGAATGCCGGTTGCAACCTGGGCCGCCTTTAGCCGCTCAAACTTGTTGCACATTGAGCCACACCACTGGTAGACAGTCTAGAAAAAGTAAGCATGACATAGAATGAGAAACATAGAAAGTACTCAGATTCTGGCCATGCAATCTCACTCAACAACGCTGAAATTAATCCTGTTTGCTTTGTGTATTACAGCTTCATTGTCTTCATGTTTGACTTCCTTTCCAAATATTATACTGTGAGCTACAAATGTTTGATTTTGCTTGTTATTTTTTTTTCTTCACAGTACACACCAGCAGTGTATTTATTGAATTTGGGAGAGGCTTTAAATTCGGAGGAAAAGCACTTTGGAACGTTTTAAGGGCATTTATATATTTTAGGTTTTTATGTTTTATTAGTTTTATTAGGCATCCTCGTAACAATACATTCTAAAGCACCAGGTTACCTATTCACTCAGAACAATAATCTCAGATTGGATCATAAATCATAAAATTTTCCTCATAAAAAAAATAAATATCATTATGAGAAGCTACAGAATTAAAAGAATGAGAAAATTGGTGTAAGCTCTCTGCATTTAACATCCATCCATTCATCCGTCCATCCAACCTGCTTATCCGTCAGAGTTGCAGAGGAAGCTGGAGCCAATCCCAGCTGACTTCAGATGAGAGGCACATTAATCATATGATGAAACATTTAGTGCTTATGCAGTGCTGATGCGACCAATGCACAAACAGGTGACAAATTAAAAGAAAGAAAAAAAACAACATAGTCTCTCTTAATAAGATGTCGAGCTAGCACAAGTTGGAACTGTCCTGACGGAATGAACCCCATTCTACCAAAACATATTCCCTCAACAAGTGTTTTAATGATGGTAACATGTCCTCTAGAGGTGTTTAAGTGGTTTGACTTCTAGTATAAAAGTCACAAGATATAATTATATAAACCAAAGGATGAAGTTGGTCAGTCAGAAAAACTTTGGACTGATTTATAGTAATCTGTCCTTCTAAAGAAACACAATCAAAGCAGTTAGGAGACACCTTTAATTTCTGAAATATCTGTAGGTCAATATCTAACTATATAGCCATATAGTATCTTGCATTGCATTGCTGGAGGCCTATATTCCGGATATGATTAAACCAAAAGAATGCATAATGTTATACTTTGTAATAGTCCACCTATAATACATGCATAAACTTTGAAAGGTAAATGAAATAAAATCGTTTGGTGGCCGTCATTGTCAATACACAATTGGAAGTTATTTCTGAAGGCTACCCTGGCTCGACGGGTCATGCTGGGTGGAACAGCGGCTATCTCCTGCTGAATAGCAACCTTATGGACTTTAAGAGTTTGGGATCAGTGAGTATACACCTGTGATTTAGGGTAGCCCCACAGAAAAAAAAAAATCACAATGGAAGAGGTCAGGCTAATGGGCTGGCCACCCAGCATTGCCACGCAATGGGATCAGCCAATCCAGAAACATTTCCCTCAGCACTTCCAGTGATCTTCCAGCTGTGTGTGCTGTAGCTCCATCTCGCTGAAACCACACATCGAGTCCTTTCACATGTGTCAGTAATAATTTGATTATCTTTCTGTTCGCTTCCTACAGCGGTCCGTCTCAACTCCCAGTATGGATGGCTGCTTCCGGTTTAACAGATGAGACAGCAATCCCCAGCATGTGTGGTGCCAGCTGCCCATGCATCATGGCATCATACACGGCTGTGGCTCATCAGCGCTAACAGGACTAATGAGGATCTACTAATCCAAGGCTGCTTAAGCACTGTGTAGTTCGCGTCTGTGTGAAGCATTGACGTCCATTTGTCTCTGTCAGTTTGTCAGTCTGTTTCATAACGTTTTTAGTCCAGTCAGTCAGTCTGCTTGTTTGTTCCTGTCCATCAGTCAGTTTAATAAGATCAGTTTGTTTTGCCTGTTTGCCTATTTCCTTGGTGGAGCCTAGCCTGTTTATGTTATGTTATAGCTTTCCTCCTGTTGGCACGCCTTTTTTGTTGGCTCTTTGGGCTTCAGTTTATTGGGCATGCCACCAATCCTTTGAATAGCCCCTTTTAAGCCTTAACAGTGACAAAACTTTTATTTCTCTTTACATTATCACTTCTTATTCAAACATTCAAGTAGCGGGAATAAAGGAAGTGATCACTAAGGATGTAATCAGAAATGTATGTAGAAGAGTAAGAAGAATATGTATTTTTATACCGGGACTTAAAGGGCTAAGTATCCTTGTTCTTTTGATATACATCATTTCTCCAGTTCTGTTCTGTTATTTTATGCTTAGTAAACCCGAGCACTGTGCAGCTGCATCCAGTCTATTTCCCTGCACCACCGCACCCTCAAGAAATATTCTAAACTATCTTCATTAATTATCACTATAGTATTTAATATACTCTACTTTTGAATATATAGATGTAAAACAATTTGCACAAAAAAACGTTACTGATGTAATTTACTGATTTTATTACAAACATAACTGTTTGAATGAGAACTGAATCTGGTCAAAATATTAAATAGTAATATATTGCTGTACTGTATAGATGTCTTGCAAAGTACACCTTGTTTAAGCAGGAATAAGCATCATGTGTCCTTGCTAATCCTGTCCTGTTACTTGAGTTCTCTGTGACTTCATGTTGACAATAACTCTGGCTTACGACTATTACAAATAACATTCCCTCCCACTGTATATACACAGCACATGTGTGTGCAGGGGATCCTGTTTCATACTACTGAAGTGCAATGTACTGAAGTGTAATTAGAAAGCATGTAATTGCAAAGCAAGTTGTAATGCATTGTGTGTTCTGGCACCTTTCTATCATATACAGTATTAATAGTTTCAGAAGCTTGTGCTACAGTAGCTTTTTTTTGGGAACCACCAGACATACTAGTCTACTCTCCCCAAGAACATCAGTGAGCCTTGGGTACCAATGGCACTCTTGCTTAAACTTTGGTAGATACTTACCACTGGATACCAGGAACATCCCACAAGACCTGTTGTTTTGGACATGAGTAGACTCAGTCATTAAGCTATTATAATGGTTCAGTGTCATAGCCCAGGGCTCTCCAACCCTGGTCCTGGAGAGCCACCTTCCTGCAGGTTTTATTTCCAACCAAAACCTAGCACACTCCTTCTAGCTGATCAAGAGCTTCTTAAAGCAATAATCAGGTGGTTAGATGTGCATGATTAGGGTTAGAGCCAAAGTCATCAAATAGCACTCCAGGAACAGGGTTGGAGACCCCTGTCATAGCTGATCCATATATTATGTTAGAGTTAAACTAGTATCTCACAATACATATACAATACATAATCCTAAACATACCCAATAATTTTCTTTGAGATCAATACGGTTTTTTATGTGTCTTATCTAACCCTTGATTAAAATCATTTAATTATGAAATGTGTAATGCCACAGTGTTTTTGTGGGTCCTTACGGCACCCAGGTCCACAATGAAACAGTCGCCTTTGTTGAAGCTGGCCCAGTCCAGAGGCACTTCCGTAGCCCTGACCACACGCCGGCCCTTGATGTGGAAGAGCCGTTTTGCACTGAGGTCATTGGTAATCACATGCTGGAACCCTGATGCCACGCCTCCTGCCTAGAGATACAAAGAATGTTCTTTGAAGAACTATCTCAAACCAAATACAAACCAATGAGAGCTCAAGTCTCAAAAAACAGAAGTTTAAGAGCTATGTTGAAAAACATACCTTGTATGTGATCCCTCCTTTGAAATAGCTGGTGAAAGCAGTGGATTCATGGCCTTGACGTTCTCGGTACTGAACTGGCTTTCCCCCAAGATAATCATCTAGCTGTACTGTAAATATGGCTGCAGCAGTACTTTCATCCTGAGTGCACTCCTTACCTGGATACAGGAATATACACACAGATGAAAAGACATAGAGACTAAGACAATATTCTTCATTACAATAGTTTGCAAATTTATTTACAAAAAAACTTAAAGGTTACAAGTTCAGAAATATTTCATAATATTTATACAGTGCAGTGCTTATCATTTCATCATGAGATTTTCCACAGTTGAATGCTACATGAATTAGCATCAGTGACTCAAGTGTTCAGTTTGTGTCTGAGCAATTTGCCTGCTTTCACACTTTTGCAAAGTTGTTGGTACCCATAGTGTTAACTTTCACATGTTGTAGTCATACACTTTTTTGCTTTGCAAACAGTTTTAATGCTCATCTATGTGATGTACAGAAGCACTGTAAAAACACTTATGGTTTGACATTTATGATTTCTCCATAAAAGGCCTTGAATGTGTTCCTCTCCATTACGTGGTGAAGCGCATTACAGTAAATGCTTTCCCAGGATGAGGATGGGATGGACAGAAAATCCATTAAGAACCCATTTACATCCTCAGTGGTCAGTGATTCCTAATGGTGGGGGTTTAGCGAAAGACAAAATTGAAGGAAACATATGTCAATAGAGTTAACTTTATGCTCAAGGTGGTTAAAGAAATAATAGAGTAAAACATCTGATTTTCATTTTCATTTTGCTGTATTTCACCCTGGCAGTAAAAGAGTGGTAGAGCTGCTTTGTATTATTTACACGCATAATGTGCAGTCTTACTTCCTCATAAACCATGAAGGTACTCAACAGCTAACCGGGTATACAACCTTGGATGTGCAGTGCTCTGATACAATTTAAATCATTTCATTTATCTATGTTTAGCAAAGATCAGAACACATCAGTATTATCAGTGCAGATTTGCAGATTGTTGCATCACAAAGATATCAGAGAATATGTCATGCTTGGAAGCTGTTTAATTTCCATTAATTATGCTTTGATTATAAGTTTAAAGACACTTGTAAAATGACTTCACTCATTTTGATGACATGCATTTGAAGTTTTTATTAGTACTCAGATCACTCATTACCCTACACGTGTCAATATAAGTCAGAGGTCAGTGTAATAATAGCAAAAAAAGGAAATAACTACTTCTCATACCATTTGCATATGATGCAACAGTAACTTCTTACCGTCAGTTTCTGTCTGAGAGGTAAATCATGGGTTTGAAAAGCAAATGAGCTTGATATCACTTCCCCAGTTCGCCTTTCCACTAGCCTGATTATACTAATCTGTACTTATCTCAGTGTCCACATTAAAATATTATCAGGGAATTGCAACAGCTTCAAGGAAATCTCACAAACATTTTGACACACCAGGTTAAAGTAATTTGAATGGACTGAATTGCCCATTATAAAAATCCTTACAGTTATAAGTGCATTGCTCTTATTTCAAACTCCAATCAGATAAAATCAAGTTCATCTCAGAAAATAAACACTATGCAATATAACTGTTCTTTAACTTACCAAGCCAGAAGTGCAGATCATAAAAGCAGGTGTTTTTCTGTTTGACTGTTCGAAGGACTAAGTAGGCATCCCCTACATAGAAGCTCCCATGCAGGCTTTCTGGCACCGGAGCCAGCTCCATGTTCTCGATCCTCCAGATCTGGAGGCCTGTTTTCTTGCCTGCTTGTTCAAACTGCTTGTGGTAGACAGCCATGGCTGAACTGAGTGAGTAGTCTTGGTGTATGAAGCTGAGAGTGTGGTGTGACACGGCTGCCCGTCAGGACTGAATCAATAGCAGCAGTGTATAACACTCTTCAAGAGAGCTCAGAGTGCAAGTGGGTGTGTTCAAATAATTTCCAACCCAAAGCAGACAGATGTTTGTAGAAAATAGGACAGAGGAAAGTGTCAGAAAAATACAAGAGACAGAGATCAACAGAATCGACATGTGTGACACACCATTTCCAGGGAAGTAGAAATGCACTTAAAGTAAATATGGTTTTATCTCTGTGGCTTTTATTTAAAAAGAACTTTATTACAGTACAGGAAGGAACCTTACCTCGAGATGACTGAACAGACAGGGGAGCTGTGGTTGGATTTCAAATAAAAGTGAACAAACAAATAAAGGGGATAATCCTAAACGTTGTAATTTATTCATCTGAATTGTTGCAAACAAGTTTATGTGCCAGCATGTGGAAAAATAATAAAGAATAAAACAACGTGGGTCTGAAAGCAAAGATCCTCATATTTTTACCAATTGAAGACATTGTATGTAATATTGGATCATTTTCCTCAATAAATAAACGTAAAATCTACTACTTTTATGGTTTAGATCATATTTCTGAACAAATATAGACAATTCTAAAGGGTTCAAAAACTTTTAAAAACTTTGTTTATACTCTTTAGGCAGGTGTGTTAAAGTTTGTTTTCAGTCCCACACAGCAGAACTATTTTTAAAGGCCTGACACTGCAAAGTGTCAAAAAGTCTGTAAACACCTTTGATACAAATCTAATTTAAACATCATCTGTGAATACTGTGAGTGAGTCAGAAAAGTGTCAACTCTACACAAGAAACTGAGAGAGGCCATGTTCCTGGCACTGGAAATACAGAGGTCAAAATGTTATATACTCGTCCCATTTATTAAATTTAAAAAAAAAAAAGGATGGAAGATTTCAAACAAAGATCTTATAGTATGTTTGTACTTGCATAGTGTCTGTATTCCAAAACATGCCAGGGTTCTGGCCCTCAAGCATTTCAAACATTTTAGCTGACACACCTAAATGAGTCAGGTACACCCAATACCTTGAATATACTTGATGTGTTGACAACTGAGAATGAAAAAAAAAAAAAATTTAAGAAAAGTTGCCTGTCTGTGGTAGAAAAAGGACAAATTTAGAAAACTGGTTTGCGCTATGCTTGTACTTGCTACTCAAACTACAGAGTGATCCCTATAATCCTGCTGTAGTTTCTCAGGAGCTTTTTAAGCCTCACTTGCCTGAATACTAAAAAAAAAAAATTCTACCTAAATGTCTAAACACACTTGATAATATATTTCATCCCATGCATTAACCAAATAGGGTCCTTGTTAACATCATCATCATCATCATCATCATCATCATCTTCTTCTTCTTACGCTTAATCCCGGGTCGGGTCGCAGGGGCAGCAGCCTAAACAGTGAGGTCCAGACGTCCCCAGCCACTTCCTCCAGCTCTTCCGGGGGACACCGAGGCGTTCCCAGACCAGCCGAGAGACGTAGTCCCTCTAGCATGTTCTGGGTCGACCCCGGGGTCTCGTCCAGGTTGGACATGCCCGAAACACCACACCAGGGAGGCGTTCGGGAGGCATTCTAATCAGGTGCCCGAGCCTCCTCAACTGGCTACTCTCAACGCGGAGGAGCAGCAGTTCTACTCCGAGCTCCTCCTCTCTAAGGGAGAGCCCTGCCACCCTGCGAAGGAAGCACATTTCAGCCGCTTGTATTCGCGATCTTTTTCTTTCAGTCACTACCCAAATCTCGTGACCATAGGTGAGGGTAGGAACGTACATCAACAGGTAAAATTCAGAGCTTTGCCTTTCGGCTCAGCTCCCTCTTCACCACGACGGACTCCACTTCACAGCAGATGCTGCACCGATCCACCTGGAGATCTCCCGCTCCATCCTTCCCTCACTCGTGAATTTGTTAACATTATTAAACTAAAGAGGCACTCAGAGAGCAAGGTACCTCCAAGACAGGTAATGCAGCAAATACTCCCTTTATGGATACTGGTTTCAATTACCCATGTGTTCATCTTATGATATGTTCTATGTTACCAATCTATGGTGGGGGGGGGTCAAGGTCACAAGGTCACTTAATGCCAAAGGTAAATGTCTCATATAGATCATACATCTATATATAATGTTTCCTATCAGTGTTCCATAGTAATTTCATGTCTATCAGCACTCGTTTTTTGAAGTGCTCTATTTCCAAAAAATGTTTCTGTCCTTGCTTTGAACTTCACCTTTGACTCAGACATTTCAAAATCAAATCATGTCTGGGTCTAAGGTAGGATAGTGTCCCCACAAAGATTGGGGAAAATCAATGCACAGGTGTGAGGAGGATTTTGTTCACAGTCAAACCGACAGGCAGACTAACACCAGTGATTATAATATCATGATCAGTAAAAGTGGAAGTGGAAATGTTGCATGGCTGACATTGCGTAGGCACTTGACACTTTAGATTTTATTATGTCCAGTATTGCTGCGGTTATTTTAAAATTGGCTGCTGACATTCATGTTTGTCCTGCATAGAAGCTCACTTAGGTGTGATGTTAACAGTATTGCCTCTGGAATATCCAGCTCCTTTTTATAGGGTGAGGTGCCATTTTGGTCAAAATTTTGGAACTTAGGAGCACCAAGGGGAGGCAAGCATACTATAATAATATAATATTTACACACTGCTTCAGACCTGGGTCAATTTAGAATTCAATCCAATCCAACGACCATCATATTTTTAGGAAATGAAATTTAAGAAAGGAACCCAGAAGAATCTTGTTCAGACATTTTCCACACGAGCAGTCGGCCAGTGGATTTAATCTTTCATCTAATTGAGGGAAGAGCTTAGTTCTCCATTCCTCTTTTTGATCACAAGACCTTATGTTTCGCCTTAGTCAAATGATCTAACCACTTTTCTCATAACAGAAGTCATCAATGAGAAGTATATGCCTTCTTCAAATTGTCTTTATTAAATAGCTTCTCCAAGGCATCAAAAATCATCATAGTATATCTGTTCGAGTACCGTGTTGCACCTGCTGCTTTCATTTATGTCCTTTTCATGAGCTGCCTGACAAAATTAAACCGCAGTATCTGAACACATACCAAAACTAAGAAAAAACACTGGGTTTTGGTCAGATTTAAAAAAAAAACCAAGGCAAACCGCAGTATCTATTTCAGTTATAGCAGTTTACCTTGGGAGAAGGGTACATTTTGGCAGATACTACAGAATCTACCTGTGTGGGGTTTTTTTTTTTTTTGGAATTTGTACACAAGTAAGAGCAGATACTACAAGGTCCAAACAAAGAACTCAATTTTATCCAAATGTTCAGATACTGAGGTTTTCTTTGTAGGGCAGTATGAGCTCATATCACTATATGTTATCAATACATTGATTATAATAATGGCCTGCAATGGTCTGGTGAGCTGTTCGTGGTGTACCCTGCTTTTGCCCAGAGTCGGCTGAGATAGGTGCCAGCCACCCTGTGACCCTAATTAGGATTAAGCAGCTTAGAAAATGAATGAATGAATGATTATACAGGTGAAACTCAAAAAATTAGAATATCGTGCAAAAGTTATTAAGTCCAGAGTCAACGCAGCCATCTACCACGACATTTTAGAGCACTTCATGCTTCCTTCAGCAGACAAGCTTTATGGAGATGCTGACTTCATTTTCCAGCAGGATTTGGCACCTGCC
>JBCNYH010000001.1:47352027-47366336 GCA_039654325.1 Tandanus tandanus | reverse complement strand
TCTCTTTCTCTCTCTCTCTCTCTCTCTCTCTCTCTCTCTCTCTCTCTCTCTCTCTCTCTCTCTCTCTCTCTCTCTCAGGTATACACTTCTCCCAATGGGCATTCTGCAGATCACTGGGGTGAAGAAATCAGATGCTGGAGTTTTCCGCTGTGTTGCCACCAACATTGCTAATACCCGCTACAGCCTTGAAGCCCTGCTGAACGTTACTGGTCAGTGAGCATTTCATATTTAAAGAAGGAATAGAAATCATGTTGGTAAAATACAATATAAAATGTATTGTAAAAACAATATGAAACCCTATGACTTTTGACATCATGACATTTCAACTAATCACTTGGATTGAGCGATATGTCCTTCATAAAATAATAATCATCAAACTCTATCTGAAAACAAAGGATGACAATTGAAATGTTGTATCTTTATTATTTCATGAAGCTGATCATAAATAAATCATACAGCATATACAGTCATTGTTTGAAATGTCCTGATTTCATATTGTTATATTTGCATCATATTTGATTTTATTTACTTTCACTGCTTTATTTAAATGCCGCAATTTGTTTATAAATGTATTTTTATTTACTTGCTTTAATACTGTGATGGCCTAGCGAGCTGTCCAGGGTGTACTCTACCCTCGCCCAGAGTCGGCTGAGATGGGCGCCAGCCTCCCCACGACACTAATTAGGATTAAGCAGTTCAGAAAATGAATGAATGAATACTTACTTAAATACATACTTACTTTTTTGTTTCTTTGTTTATTTATTTATTTTCAGGTGGAGCTCCCCGTACCTACAAGGAACCAGTGATCCTGTCTGGCCCACAAAATCTCACTATCACTGTACACCAGACAGCCATCTTGGAGTGTATTGCTACTGGAAACCCCAGACCTATCGTGTCATGGAGCAGATTGGGTTCGAACTTTCAGATTTTAATTGAAACACACATGTTTTATTCTATTTATTTTACCACTATACAGCCACATGCCACCTCAAACATTGCTGTTTTGAATTATTCCTAATACACAGATGCATACTAAATTTTGGCTATATATTACTATACATTAACTGTTTTTCTGTGTGGGGGTGGCATTAGATGGCAGATCCATAGGTGTGGAAGGAATCCAGGTCCTGGGCACGGGGAACCTGATGATCTCTGACGTGTCCCTGCAGCACTCTGGTGTATATGTGTGCGCTGCTAATCGTCCTGGCACGAGGATGAGACGTACAGCTCTTGGCAGGCTAGTAGTACAAGGTAAAAAATTTATACATTGGTATTATACACAGTTTAATTCAGATCCATGGCCCAATCCTGAGATGTGGTTCTCTATTAGGATAAAGCAGTTCCTGAAGATAAATAAATAATTGATGCTTAAACTCAATCCATGCTAACAAACTCATTTGGCTATTTTAACTGTCGTTGCACATTTAATCCCTTGAAAGCCAGGGAGTGATTTCCTGTGAGGCATGTCTGTGAGATGTTTGTATTTGTTCATGTAAAGGTATTAAGAGTATACACTTTTAGTACTAAAATTTTTATTTATTTTGCTATACTGTATTAATCCCTCAAGGGAAATTATTGCCTCTGCATTTAAAGTGAGCACACACACACTCGGAGCAGTGGGCTGCCATAAACATTGGGGCACCCGGAGAGCAGTTGGGGGTTAGGTGCCTTGCTCAAGGGCACTTCAGCCATGAAGGTAGAAGAAGGGAAGCTGCAACTCACTCCCCCACCACCACACATTTTTCCTGCTGGTTCAGGAATCGAACCAGCAACGTTTCGGTCCCAAACCCGCTTCTCTGAGCATTAGGCTACACCTGCCCCATGGCCAGGTATGAAACCTGATGAGTTTGGAGATTCTTTCTGAAAGCTGATTGGCAAGGAGAAGGAGGTCAGGTCTCCCTTTTTTCTCCTTTTCATGTAAACCGTGAGACCCAACTCTAACATTTCTGGTAATTAAACACTGAATCTACTTACTTAGGTTTCAAGATGCAGGAGTGGGTAATGAAGCCTGCAATAAGTAATTTCGTTCTTTGTGCCTCAGGCCGACATGGCTCATCCATCACCCTGACACTGTCTATATGTTTACCCTTCTCATATTTCTCTATGACATTAGCCTCACTAATTGGATATCCTCAGGGTAACTGGACACTACATGGCAATAAACTACCAGTTGTAGAGTGTATTCATTTTTGTTAAAAGTGAGGTATATTTAAATTAACAATTTTTTCCTTAAATATTAATTAAAAAATCCTTATTGCATTATGTAGTGTTGAAAAGTTAAAATGCTAAATAAAATAAAACAACTGACCAAGGTGGTATTTTGCATTGCCATAGAGCAACACTGAAAATGGCACATTAGATGGAATAGCTAAATGATGTTCAGTTAGAATAAAACAAAAGATCTGGTGTTAAGAAACACAGATATTATAATCCACTTTCTGCATCTTACAATAGGAATATTTTTTTGTTGTTTGACAGGGGGGTAAATTCTCTGTGTTTACAAAAAGAGATATATCAGATTATGTATAAATGAATTGAATTTGTATATAGTGCTCAAATCCTTGCACCCAGCTGTGTTTTTTTTTTTTGTTGTTTTTTTTTTTTTTGCAATCTGTGTGCCAAGGGTTCATTCTTAACCTGATCAATCAATAGTTCCCCTATCTGTCTTAAACAAAGGGTTTGGCAGGGTAGCCAAGGGGGTTAACCTTTAATATATTCATTAATTTATTGATCTATGTTTGGTTAGAGTAGAATAAAAGGGTTTTACAGCTTGTAACCAAAAGAGTTATTTTTAGAGAGATTTTTCAAAATATTATAGTAATCAGTTCATAAGTTTGGAATAATCAGCATATTCAGCAAGTATACAACATTTCTAGTCTCACCTGGACTTCCTGCTTACAAAATAAATTTGAGTACTTGAACAAGTTCTAATAATATTTGCATCCATTCATTCATTTTCTAAGCCGCTTAATCCTAATTAGGGTCACAGGGAGACTGGTGCCCATCTCAGCTAACTCTGGGCGAAGGTGGGGTACACCCTGGACAGCTCACCAGACCATTGCAGGGCAACACACACAAAACCATTCACACTCACACCTAGCAGCAATCTGGAACAACCAATTAGCCTACTATGCATGTTTTTGGACTGAGGGAGTACCCGGAGAAAACCCATGCAAGCACGGGGAGAACATGCAAACTCCACACAGTTCCAAACCTGGCCTCCTCGCTGTGAGGTGGACTTGCTCCCTAATAGTATTTTATTAATTTTAACAGCACACTAGACGCAGTGGTGGCCCGGTGGTAGGGTGCTGGCTTACTGAGGTCGGGGGTTCAAGCCCTGATATCACCAAGTTGCCACTGCTGTCCCCCCAGTGTGGCTAACTTGGTTACCAAAGGCCAGCCATGTCTCTCACTGTCTGTGGTGAGAGGCATGTAAAAGAACCATTGCTGACGTTCGTAAAGAGTAGGCCATTGAGTTGCCGTTAGTGTGTTTCTGCCCTGCGATGGCCTGGCGAGCTGTCCAGGGTGTACTCTGCCCTCGTCCAGAGTTGGCTGAGATGGATGCCAGCCTCCCTGCTTAATCCTAATTAGGATTAAGCAGTTCAGAAAATGAATGATGAACTAGACAAACTCACCTGCTTTTTCTTGTAAAGACTTTTAATTCTTTATATTGCATGCAGTTCTTTTGGTTTGAACCCGAGTTCATACTTCTTGCTCAGGTTAATGTAGTGAAAAGTAGATGATTAAAAACAGTAGAGATAACAATTCTTTCACAAAGCTTTCTCTCTCATGCTTTCACACTACCCTGTGTACTTGACCTATTTTGGTCTGGACAGGACGGACTAATTCCTGGTACCAAACAGATGCCTGTGTAGACGTGTATAATGAAGAGTAGACAGAAGGGTCAGTCACAGCAGAAATGTGGGTTTAGTGTGAACAGCCATCACCTCTAACCTTTGACCTGTCAGTTCTCACCTTTGACACTGACTCAGTGGCGGTTATAAAGAGGCAGGAATAGGGTGGAGCCTGGCGTGACAGACAGCCGATGAGAGGTGGAGTCCTGTAAAATTGATGACTCCGAAATGTGAAAGGGTCACCGTCATCCCATGATCCTGCCCCCACAGAAGTGGGTTTAGTTGTTTTCGTCACAGCTGGGAGTTAGCAAAGGGACATGAAGTTCAAGGTGCCGGGGGGGCATGTGGCATTGTGTGATGGACCCTTTGATATTCAGTTCCTTTATATTTGGGGTGAAAATGATCATATGAAAAATTGTGAAGTCGTTAATTGGCTTTATACTGCTGCTTCCACAGCTGCCAGATTACCAGGGTTTTTAATGAGAATGTGGGAAAACATTTTTCTTATGAGTGTCCCATGCAAAACAGATGCAAAGATTAAATCAGAATTTTTTCAGTTTTACCCTTTCCCACATGCTATCAATAAGTGATTTCAAAACCTTATTATATCCAAAGTTTTTTGTTTGGATCAGTTTCTAGAAAAACCTAATGCGTGATTGATAAATCACAGTGATCATATAAAACCCCGAGGATTGCCAAAAAGTCCGAAGACTTATTTCCATTGTGGTCCTAATGCTAATGCACGACATTAAGACGGAAAGCCAAACACAATTACAGATTATGCATGTGGAATGATCTGCACAAACTAAAGGTCATCACTGAGTCCTTGCACACAGGAAAGCTGATCAATACTGTTTTAAAAATTGGTTGATGAGAAAGGTTAGTGAAGCTGTCAGTAAGGTCTCAGCTGGAAAGATACAACTGATCAGACCTAAGAGAACCTATTCCCTAAAGGGCTCACTAACTGTTTTTTTTTTTTTTGTTTTTTTTTGATTTTGCACTTTGTGTTTTCTCCATTGTATTTATGCACAGTATTTGTTTTCTTGTAATGATAACTATATAGCATCGATTAGAAATTATGAATGTCCTTAATAAAGTATACAAATCCTTAAAATACCACTGAATGACTCTTATAGACAGGAATAAAATCACAGCCCTCTAATCATCTTCATTCTTTGGTTTTGGTTGATTATACGGGGACAAACTTTGATATGAGTAGAAGAAAATTGATTCTAAATCACTGGTGGTCTAAAGTCTTTATTACCAATAGTCCCAATTCTGGTACTATTTATTTTAAAATGTAAAACAAATAATTCATGTATGTTCCAATTATACTTTTTCTTGCTGAAATATTATTTTTAATTGGGAGAAAGTCAAATGCTTAAAAATATATTTTCTTACTAATTTCCTCACCATTTTGAGACTATAATCAATCAACTCAGACACACAATTATACTTTTCCCCTTTAGGGTGTTTGTGCATCCAGCTGATCTATATTTTTTTGCCAACAGCTTTACCAAATGGGCTGAACTGAATGAACTGATGAATGGCCCTCTATTGAAATAGGCTTCTTTTTGACCCTTGACCTTCACACATCCATGGACACCCATAGACTCTCTTCCCAGGGTTGGAGAGTCATAGACCTCCTGTGAGGGTGTTGGAGGTCTGGTGGGGGTTAAGCCTAAGCTAATGTCAATAGGTTAATAAGATGCGAGGTTTAGGGGTCTGGAGAGCTCTATATATGCAAGGCTATTGTGAGACCGTTGGAGGGGTGTCATGCAGAACGGAGAACCCACATCTGCCCCGCTGTGCAGACGAACGATTCACAAACGTCACTAGAGGAGACACCACATGTTTCAAAGATTTAAGTTCAAGGTCAAATATTTGATGATGACATCAAAGTTGCTGTCGATTTAATTGGTTAAATCTTATTCACACTTAGTTCCCCTTTTTGTCAGAATGAGATTTCTGGCTGTCTTTTTCAGAACCTGCTTTTAAAACCTACTGAATGCTGACGATATGATATCATTGTCACTCTTGAACCCTTTCTCAAAGACCCTTTGGTGAAAGCAGAAGACTAGACCACGTCATTAAAGCTGTGTGATGTCGGCTCCTTATTCACCTAGTCACATTTAGCTCTTGTTGGTCTTTTCTTTCTTTAATTATTTATTTTTATTTTTGAACTGCCCATGTACACCCCTATAAAGGTGTAAATTAATAAAATTAATAAAATAGCTAGGTTCATTGTTATATTTTTCTTTTTATCTTACTTGAGTGCAGGTTCACAGTAAATTCTTCACATATGCAGGCTGTACATTTCAATGAAAGTAAAAATTGCAGTTTTTGCAGTTCTCAGTATGTGTCATCTTATCCATGTTTTTATTTTATTTGTGTTTATGCCACCTGCTTGCCTGAGCAGCTCCTCCTGAATTCATTCAGTGGCCACAGTCTGTGTCTAAACCAGTAGGGGGCAGTGCAGTGTTCACATGTGTAGCCCAAGGAGTTCCTGAACCTCATCTTATCTGGCTAAAGAATGGCAAGATCCTCACACCTGGAGACAACGTCAAGCTCACCAACAATAACAGGTTTGTTTAATTCTCAAAAATTTATCTAAAATTCTCAGTGGGATTAAATAATTAATTACAAATATAAGATTCATATCTAATTAAATTGCTACCAGTAAGTTCACTTATACACCTGGTGTAATTCTTGTGCGTTTCAATTTTATACAAAGCTGGGAGATTTTAACTTCTTAAATATTATTTTGTATTATTAGTAGTAGTATGAAAGGTAACAAAACAGCAACATGGAAAGTAATAATAATAACAACAACAACAATAATAATAAAATTTAAAAAAATATTATTATCAATGATAATAATAATAATAATAATAATAATAATTTAATAAATCAGTAGGTCCCATTTAATAATAACAGTATATCAACAATTGTCCAGAAATCTTTATGGTGACATTATAATATTTGTATTAAACATGCCTGTTTAGTAGAAATAAATCAGAGAGGCACATTTGCCCTTTCCTGTCTGCTTATCTCTGTAAAAACCTGTCCTCCAGTACCCTGGCAGTGACTCGTATCACATCTGAAGATGAGGCCATCTACCAGTGCATAGCTGAAAATAGTGCTGGTACCAACCAGGCAAGTGCTCGCCTGGCTGTGTCTCTGGCCACAGAGTTGCCCACTTCTCCTCAGGGCCTGAAGGCCACACCTCTGTCCAAAACCACCTTGCAGCTGTCCTGGACTCAGCCGTCGATAGAGGTGACCGACAGCATCATCGGATATGTGCTGCACATCCGCAAAATGGGTGGTACGTGGGTTTACTGCTTCATTTATCTGAACATCAAAAATAATTTTAATTGTTCCATATAATTAACTGTAGTTTCTCTTGATCTTAGCCACCAGAAGTAATCGTTAATCCTACATACCAATGAGATTAGAAAGGGCAAATATATAAAAAAATGAATAAATTATTTGTGTAAATTTTGTATGCACATGATTTCCCATTACAATTCTGAATGCCAATGCATGTATCTGATGATTTGTTAATTATAGAGCCAGAGAATAAAGAACTTCAGGAGGCTGTGAGCAAGACAACCTACCAGCATGATCTCACCAACCTGGAGCCTGCCACCACCTATTCCATTTATCTGAAGGCCTACTCTCCTGTGGGGGCAAGCCAGGAGTCCAGCACTGTAGTTGCTACAACACTAGGGGGCGGTATGTTACTGTTTTTCTGTTTGCCAAAAGACCTAAAACCCCCTTGCTGAGAATTCTGTGTACATTTTATTTATTTAAATAGACGGTACCCTTGCTTCTCCTGAGAGCTTTTGCCTTTGTGACTCACTTGTGAATGATCCCACATGGATGTCCTAAAGATGTGCATCTCCCAGCATCGGTTTAATCTGTTCATCTGTGGCATCATTTCTTTTTGTTTTTTAGTTCCTACACCACCTGTGTTCTTCACTAAAGTGGTGAATGTCACAGCAGTGCAAGTCCTTTGGGAGTTGCCCAACAAGCCGGGTAAAGTTGAGGGTTTCAGACTCTCTTACCGCCGAGTCCCTCACGGAGAGTTTCAGGGCCCAGTTCAGATGTCATGCCACACAAATGTCCACACCATTGCACACCTTGGTAAGTGAGAGAAAGTGTGTGAAAGCACAAAGTTAAATATGGATTTATTTGTGTGCACAGTTGGTAACAATGTGATTTGGAGTATTTACAAGATAAACCTTTGAATAGAATACGTGGATGTGCATTTTGATTAAAAGAATATGTATGGCGGCGGCATGGTGGCGTAGTGATTAGCATGTCTGCATCACAGCAAGAAGGTCCTGGGTTTGAGCCCCATGCCCAGTGAGAGTGATTTTTGTGTGGATTTAGCATGTTCTCCCTGTACTTGCGTGGGTTTCCTCCGTGTGTTTGTGTGTGTGTGTGGGAAAGCTGTGGTCTGGTGAGCTGTTTGGGGTGTATCCTTCCTTCGCCCAGAGTCGGCTGGGATGGGCTCCATCCTCCCACGACCCTAATAAAGGATAAACCAGTTTTGAAAATGAAATTGAATTAAATTAAATATTATGTAAGCATTATATATGATTTTCAAATTCTGAGCTAGCAAAGAAGTAAGTTTCTGTAATTTACTCTAATGCTGTTGTGTTATAATTGAGTTTTAGCTTAAGCAATATTTTAGAAGACAGTGTCTATGTTTTTATTTACACTTATTAAATAACTGTAATTGTGTGTAATAAAGCAAATAAAAGTTGTTTGTCCTACAGGTTAAATCAGTAGGAGTTTGCAGTTGAGTTCTTAAGTAATTTACCAATTAAATCATTCATTCATTCATTCATTCATTATCCATACCATTTATCCTGTTTCGGGTCACAGGTAAACTGGATCCAATCCCAGCTGACTCTGGCTGAAGGCAGTGTACACCCTGAAGTTTGCTAGTCCATTGCACTGCCCATTAGGTCATTTATGTTGTTTTGGATCTGGGTTTAGTTTTTAAATTAAACTCTGAACTACAGGAATTGTGTAGTAAATTTAGAATTTTATACAGAATTACCCATTGAATGCCTCTGGATAATTATTATGCACAAGCAAGGTCTTATTATTCTGTCAATATTGGGAACAAAGAGGCATCAGTGATCTGTTTGAATTCCATGTGGGCTGAAAGTTTTCAGTCCATTTTAGTGACACATGTGCACAACATTATCAGCAGTGGCATTTCAAAGACTTAAAAAATAGAAATCATGAGTGCAGCCACCTGCACATGCAAGTGTGTTCATGGGTAAAGCATTACGCAATCATTCTTATAAAATTCTTATCCATCTATGAAACCTTATGAAAAAATGCATTGCTATTGACAGTTACGTTGTCAAACTATTGATAGAAAATATTTTTTTATCCTTCCATGTAATATTATGACCAGCCAGATTGGGTCATTTGTGTATTACATTATTAAATGAAATTGACACTATATGTAAGGGTGGTGGTGCCATAATGGTTAGCATGTCTGCTTTACAACAAGAAGGGCTCGGGCTTTTCCTGGGCTCGGGCTTTTCTGTGTGGAGTTTGCATGTACTCCCCATGCATGTGTGGGTTTCCTCCAGGTACACTGTTTTCCTCCCATAGTCCAAAGACATGCCTAACTGGCTGTTCCAAGTTGCCCCTAGGTATGAGTGTGCGTGTGAATGGTTGTGTGTGTGTATGTGTTGCCCTGCGATGTTCTGGCGAGCTGTTTCGGATGCACCCTGTCTTCTCCCAGAGACGGCTGAGATAGACACCAGCCTCCCTGCAACCCTAGTATGACCCGGTTTGGCAAATGATGAAGATAATGCTATCCGTCCTTGTAATTATTTTAGGTTTCATATATAGGAAAAGACGCATTAAATAATCAGCACAAATCAGTGATCATGCGAAACACCATTAACATATGAAACATGTATAAATAAAGCAGTGGTATAAGCTGAGTATAGTGCAAACAGGTTCTGGATGTGAAATAAAACAAGGTATCATTAAACAAGGTGGAGGTACCTGCACAAATATAGTCCCGATCAATAGTTCTAGAGTGGCTCACGTTAATAAATATGTCTGTGAGAGTTTTGGCATCTTTGTGCAGGCCTGTGTGATTAATGTTTTTATGATGGCACCTTAGATCCTGGAGCTGTGTATGAAGTCAAACTGGTGGCCTACAATGGCAATGGAGAGAGTGACTGCTCCAAGCGATTGGTGTCACTGGCAGAGGATGGAACCACTGCTCAAACTAGTGCCGGTAAGGCTACAATGAAGGCATGTTTTTTTATCCTGATATATTAATCTTTGGATTTGTGTTTAGTGTGCTAAAAGTTTTGCCGTATTATTTTGCCCAGGAGAAGAGAACAGGTGCAACTGTAGAGAAGATGAGAGCTCATTAGCTGGGATGGTGGTTGGAATTCACATCGGCATGGCCTGCATCATCTTCTGTGTGCTGTTTCTCATGTTCGGATACCGCCGCAGGTAAGACTTCTTAATAGAAGGCCACTTGGATGTTTTAATGTATAAGTGTAAGATTTGAAATCTTGCATGTCTTTAGTTTTCTTTGCAGGAAAGGGACTCAAAACAGATGGTCTGTGCCCAGAGGTGAGGATGAAGGACACCATGCTGACAGCAGTGGCATTTCTAAGCATGAACCACCACATTCCCAAGCCATTGAACTTGGATCTCAGGTAAGACTTTTTACATAAAACTATAATTAAAATTTGCCCCACTGTGCTTCTCAGCTGTTCATCAAATAAATATTATATTGTTATATTCATAATTTCCTTCTATGCCTAGTTCACCCCCACCTGTAATCATTATGCAAATGTAGGATAAAACATCTGTCTTATCTAGCAAGTAATATTTAGGCCATTAATTATACACATTATTGTTTTAAAAAGATTATGACATAATTGAAATGTTTGATCCATGGTTAGAAATATTTTTTGAGCAGAATGAGTGAATTTTGTGATTTTGTTTGCTGAAGGCTCTCAGCATTTTTGATACATAACGTAAGTTCATCAGTGTTTAGTCAGTTGCTGTGAAATGGTATATACTGTGATATATTGCAACTTAAGAAAATTAAAGAGAAACAGGGTCACAGGTAGTAAGAATCAACTACATGACTGATTGCTCTAAATGAATCCCCTGACTTTGCTTCTTTTCTGTCTCCCAGGGTCACAACCAGGCTTTCCCAGCACAATGCCAAGTTCTTACAGAGCAGCACTCATCCGGTTTGCCAGGCACAAACATGGGCACTGGCTAGCACTGGCTCCAAACCCACATTCCCAGCACTCAGCCCCCATGTGGTTTCTCTACCCGGCCTACCCACCAAAACCCCCTACTGAACCCCTCAAAATGTATGTCTCAGTTGTGTTTAAATTGCTGCTATAAAGAATAAGGGCTTATCTGGTCCTGCAATGGGCCTCAGAGTAATAGTATTACTCTGTATTAGTATTAGTATTCACCTTTCTTAACTAAAGCTTTATTAGTAAGTCTCCAGTTAAAAGTTTGGGCTTACTTGAAAACAGAAACACAAAGTGATAGCCTTATCAAACAGTCTACACCACATAAAGTTAGTGTTAGCTTTATGTCAGGCCTGTATACAAAATCAGGGTGACATTGGAGCAAACCAAACAAAAACTACGTCTTAATATTCTAGGACTTTCTGCTTAAACCAAAATTAATTCTAGCAACTGTGTCCTCTGGTAATAAGACATTGTAATGTTGCACTATACAAACTGATGCCTCATTAATGTGTACAATATTTGCTAGTAGCTGATGTAGTTACTACATTGTAGTCCACACATGTCTTCTACGGTGTGCAAAATAGGTGACTAGCTGTAACTTTTAGTTTGCAAACTCTCTTACACTTAATTTAGTAATACCAAGAATAATTTATTGTCTTGTGATTGCGTGAAAATGTAGTTTTACACCATACAGGCCTTGAGGCAGACCGTGCTGGAGAACCATAATGGCGGTCCCTTTGCTGTACCTTTCCCCTGTCCTTTATCTACTTTATCTACCTTTATCTAAGCTGAATACCTCCAAAGATAGCTACCTCAGAATGTTTGAGCCATTGTTGCTCTTGCTCCTGCTGCTGTTTGAGCAAGCCTACCTCAGCCAAAAATTAGATTGCAGGTTTATCAAATTTCTTGGAGTAAGAATGCTGACCTATGATAATGTGAATTGTCAGCACTCTCCCTCCCAGAGAATTGATCTTGTGGGCTGCGCCATCTTATTTTCTCTTGTGTGCCAATGCCAGTGCCTGCCCCAGTGCCCTCCCACCTGGTTACTGCCATGAAGAGTGCGACCCTGGTTTGACCCCACACTTCTGCTGCCTTCAAACCAAATCTAGCCTTAATGGACCAAAGCAACTTATTGTTTCTCTACATTTCGAATAAGCACAAAGTATTTCAGTGTTGGAACAGAAGAACAAAGGCTTTCTTACATCTTCTTTTGTTTTCACTCTGAAGAGTTTGCATAAAGTCTCATTGCACCAAGAGAGACTTGGAGCCTGCCAAATTCAAAACTTGATGGAAGTCTCCTGCTTCTTTGTACTATCCTCCAAAGAAAAGACACAAACAGGTAAAGTAAACACAGACAGGAGTCTCATTTCAAAATGCTTCAACTCAACAGAAGAGATTTCAGCTGAAGAGTGCTTCGTGGAAAGTAAGGACCTAATTCATTACCTTATGCTTTGTGGAAAATGAAGTTTTGGCCTTTCTGTGGAGTACCACTTCTTAAAGTTGCAAAACCAAAAGCTCAATTAATCTTAACTCCATCCGTCTGAAACATGCTGCCTGGAGACTACAGGATGTGCACCAAAGCTGACCTGACACTTAATAGATTGTTATCCAAACCAAGCCAGAAGGTCAGCTTTTTAGATGCCAAATCGGTAGCCATGGGAACATGGAGGTAACAACTGACAAGGTTTTGACCTCACTGAGAGGAAGTAGGACTTTGATAATGACAGACATTATCAAAACAAACAAAAAAAGGTTTTGATATTAAAACCATGCTTTATGATACCCAAAGATGTAAAAAGTAAAAGGGATTTTGTTTTGTTTTGCTTATCCAACCTTTTTTCAGAGATAAACATACACCATTGTGTTTAAGTTCCTGTCATGAAAGGAAGTCATCATGAAAGTGCTTTAACTGAAGCAAACCAAAAGCTTCATACCATTTTTTTTTTTTTTTGCCTTGATGAGGATGTGCAAATTAGCCTTGATTGACTGTCTGTCAGTTGTCAGTAACATCTTCATTCAAACTTCCTTGATTGTCATGGAACTGTCACCATCTTTTGAATATACATTTTAAAGAATAACCAAAATGAAAATGGGATATATTTTCAAGGAGATTTTCTATGTTGATATTGGAGAAGAAATTGTGTTCTCGTTTTATTATAGAATCTAGGGTCATTTTATGAAATTGCCAAATAGGTAAACTAATAATAATGTAACCAAATAACTTGTACCTATTTTAAGATTCATAAACTTTAGCTTTTATAACACTCCCTTAACCAAAGCACAGAACTGAGCATGTATGTACGTAATGCATGTATAATTGTGTTCTCTGTGATTGGGTAACAGTTGGCTAAACTTTGGGTTAGTATTTTTCTTATTGTAATATTTCATAAGATTACCTTATAAAACAGATTCAAGAGGAATTCTATGTTTTTACAGTAACGTATAAATGGAACCAAAGAACTTGACTGTTTTATGATGAACTATTCTGAAAGTGACTGACAAAGCTTTACAAGTTAGCTTAGGGCTTTAGTAGTAAATTCATTAGGCAGACAATTAATTTGGCCAAATCTTTCACTGGTTGAAAGAACACTTGGTCCCTAAAGATGCCCTACCACACTAAAGTTTCCACTTTATTCCTGTTCATGTTTCTGAAAAAGCAAATATGATACCAAAATATGTCTAACAAGGGAGATTGTTTCAAATTTGTCTGTAGAGCAAGATTTCTCCAGTGGTAGACTTATAGATTTCTCTTTTGTGAAATTCAGTGTTTGTTGGTTCTTTTTGTAGAACTTTCTTTTGACCATTTTTTCCAAAAAGCTGCACTACCTGTAGCTCAATGAAAAATGAGTCAGGAACCCTTTTTTATTTTCAAAATGTTAATATTATAATTCTTGTTTTTATTGATATTCTTGCGATTTTTTTTTTTCTCCTTCCTTTTTTATTTCTATTTTTATTCCGTGGAAGGGGCATGTCAAAAAATGTATGTTAGCAACTAGAAAAAAACTAAACAAAACTGTGGGTCAAAGAAAACAACATTTCAAAAGCATGGAACTATTTAAAATATAATTTATTATTCATACCCTGTCTGAAATATTAAGAGTATCCTCATTATAATATCTTATTTACAAACCTAAATGCAGAAATCATCAAAATGACATTTTTGTAATAAAATTCTATTTTA
>JBCNYH010000001.1:47335420-47352006 GCA_039654325.1 Tandanus tandanus | reverse complement strand
TATATATTTTCCATTTTGACCCACTAGTTATGAAAATGAGAAAAAAAAGTAGAGAGCTAGCAGGCTAGAACCAAATAAAGAAGAAAATGTAGATTAATGGTTGCTTTTTTCTTTTATGTCCTTTAAAACTAAACCCCAAAGCTTTAAACATATTGAGACTAGGATGTCTCTAACCAAAAAGAAAAAGAGAGAGTGAGAGAGACTAGCGCTGTGGGATGAGGGGGGAAAAATTTTGCGAAATAATGAGGAAGCAAGCAGATTTCGGATTTTATTTTTCTGTGTACAAGCTGAATAAATACATTTTTCAACTCATTCCACATGATGTTTTCAGACAAAATTGGAATTGTGGCACAGGATTTCTCCATTTCTCATCCCTTTTCAGAACTTGTTACAGATTCAGAATAGCATATTTTAATTCAGATGATTATAAAATGAGATCGAGAGTATCGAGTTCACATAAATATGTGTGATATTCAAAGCCTCTTTGCAAGAACTGTGTAGCTGGCATGGTTACAGAGACCTATCGATCAGGGTGACATGTGCTTCAGATCTATAAATTACAGACCTCATTGAAGTGGTCATTCTTTTCACTGCATTATCTTATTATAGGGTGAGAAAAATCTTAAAAGAATGACCTACTGTTACGTGAGCAGCCTGTGATTCAAGAGATTCTGCATTTTGATCTGATGCATCTCATATAATAAGAATTTTTATAGTTAATCTGCTTGGTCCTCTTGATTATGGTGCTTTTTGTGATTATGGCGTTAGCACTGTCTCCACTTTCTGGTTTTCCTTATGTGCTCTAATTTCACTGTGCAGAATACCAAATAAACAAAGACAAAGAGCAAAAGAATTCATGAGTCTGAATGATTACTACTTCAACCCTTCTCTCTTTTGCACTTATATGCTTCTGTGCACACACACACACACACACACACACACACACACACACACACACACACACACACACACACACGCTATATTTCTGAAATTATTGCCTTTCCATTCTTTCATACAGAACATTAAATATTATTTACTTTTTTTCATCAGTAGTCACATTATTAGGTTTCATTGCCATTCCTCTTCTTTCTATTTGTCAATTTTCTCTAAAGTGATGCATTTCTGAATTATGGTGAGCATTAAATAACACTTCACTTTGCTATGTGATAGGAGCACATCTCCATTATTCTCAAATAATGAGCAGAGAAAATGACCACATTTAGAAATAAAACAAATTTTGCACATCATTTCAAAATCAAGGCTGAGTCTAAATGCCATTACCTTATCCTACAACTCTCTAAGACATTTAATCCAACAAATAAAGAGTTTCTGGAGTAGTGCTGATTACCCCAAAGTGGCATAATATCAGGAACCTTGTTAAATGGTTATTGAAAGAGGATAGAGATAATGATTTCATACCAATACCAGATGGAAATAGTGGTGAATGCAGAGGCATGCTATTTACTCCTGCTATACATGTTCACTCTGGCCTCATATCTTTAATGCTTTCTGGATTATGCATATTTTCCCCCTTTAAATCCACTTGCAATCCATGAATGGATTTTTATATGTTATATATGTGGCGGCCATGGCCTAATGGTTAGAGAAGCGGGTTTGGGACCAAAAAGGATGCTGGTTCGATTCCTGAACCAGCAGGAAAAATGTGTGGTGGTGGGGTGAGTGAGCAGCACATTCTCCCCCTCCACCTTCATGGCTGAAGTGCCCTTGAGCAAGGCACCTAAACCCCAACTGCTCTCCGGGTGCTGCAGTGTGCGGCAGCCCACCTTTCCGAGTGTGTGTGTGTGCTCACTTTGGATGGGTTAAAAGCAGAATCCAAATTTCCTTGTGGGATTAATACAGTATATCAAAATTTTAAAAAGTATCCTTTTCACATTCATGAAGAAAGGATTCAACAACAAATCCATCAGTTTATAAACCAATTAGCACTAAGTTACATGAGGAATGGCTGCGACTCGAGTGCCAGAAACCAACATACATCTTTAAATTTAAAAACATCTACCTGGGCATGGTAGTCAGGAAATACACTGCAGACTCGACATGACTAGAACAACCATTAAGTCCCTGGCTCAACTTTGGAAAAATCACACACCCTTAGTAAATCCATCAAGGTCGAGCTTCTGCGCAGTTTTGTCTGGCCTATAGTTACATACGGCATGGAAAGTTGGATTCTCCACATGGATGACATTCAACAGATTTGGACAATTTTGTAAACAAGCTTCCAGGATTGCTGACCCTCAACCATGAGGATGGCATCAGGTAAGGCAAGGCAAAGTATATTTTAGTGGTGACAACGAGACAAACAACTGGAATAAACATTCTTCATTTTGTAAGAAAATTGTATTTTTATCTAAGCATGTTGTTCTAAACATCACTTTTTAATATAATGTCTTACTTGGGATAATACTTGGATCAGTTTTTCTTCATCATACTCAGCAGGCCTTCTCAGTTCCAACGTGGCTCTCTGCTCTTGCTCATCTAGGTTTGCCAAGATATTCCCAAGAAGAACATTTATTATAGGGCTCTAAGATGAGTAAATCAAACAATGGTACTGACTCTGATAAGAATCTACCCTTCTCATATTGTAATCTGACCAAGATAAATAAATATTGCCAATATATATTGTTACTTTTTTATTCAGCCATTTATTTATATTTCAATGACTGTAATTTTAAGCAAGCCAACATTTATTCCATACTGCAATATTACAAGGTACTAGAACAGGAAAGTCTCTGCAACTAAGCATCTAAGAATTTTGCATTTATACTGACTCAGCACACTTAATGGGAGTGGTGTACGCTGGTATTCATTCGACATCCACCTTCTTTCCCATATTATGATCCTTCTACTTGTGACTTTCATCATTCAGTAAGAATGTGTATTCTCTGTCCTTGTCCTCATAATTTAAAATAAAAAATAAAAAATACTTCAGACATTAATTTTAACAGCTTTCTGCCAAGCAAACCTACCCAAAAATAAATATGGCTTTAGAATTTTAATCAATTCTCAGAATGCCATTTGGATATTGTTACACACACATGCACACACACACACACACACACACACACACACACACACACACACACACACACAGATGCACATCCTTATGCTGTTGCCATGGAAACTTTTCTCGCTGTGCTCTTCTTCTTCCCTTGCCACCCAGATGTCTCACCTTGGCTTTTGTATGTGGAAGCCAGTATATGAAATGACAATCCAGTGGGTTTTAAAGCACATGTAAAAAATAAGTGGTATAGGTTCCCCTATTTCCAGTCTGGATTTAAACAAATAGGAGCAAAAAGAACTCAGAGATCTTCTGAAAAAATACATACGTAAAAATGATTTTCCTAATACCACAAACGAGCAGCTTTTAATTAGGAGACTATTGTATGAAAATAATTTGATTATGGATTGATTGTTGGGTGTGTATCAACTCTAACTTGTAACTATTTTACTCAGTTTTTATTCTTATCTCCAACATTTATGTGACTTTCTTCCTGAAATAGTAGAGAAACATAACAGTAATAGAGATAATAATAATAATAATAATAATAATAATAATAATAATAATAACAATAATAGAGAAACCTAGTAAAAGCTGCACTGAATTTGACTTTTGTTGCAGAATTTGTCTGACTCAGAGTTTGCTGTGAATAAATAGTGTCTGTCAAATGGCTTAATATAAGGGTTTATGCAAATACGTAGCTTGCCCTCCCCCCTTACTCACTGCATTTCAATTTGCATGTAATTTAAATGCATTTGCTTTTGTCAGGCAGTTCTACACTTGTACTCCTAATCTGTCATAAAGTGTTCACACAGTCCTGAGGATAGAGATGTCATGTGCTACACTATCAAGCACATACACAGCAGGATTCCTATTGAGTTATGTGTGCTACTCTATCTGCAGTAACAACCGTTTTGGCACTAACTGTAACTGATTGAAATGTATAACATGTCCATCCTTTACTTTTAATTCAGTAAAGCCTTAATAAATTGCATATTTAATTAGACTGAGACATTTTAATCAGAATCCTGGAACAGCTACAGGCTGCTGAAAAAAAAGCCCAATGCCCAAATCTGCATCTCAATTCTAAAATTATGTATAACAGTCATAAAAAATAAGGACCATTTTAAACACCTTGCGTTTTTGGAAATAATGTCAACATTAACTTTGTTTTCCATGAAATTTTACCTTATCTGTTTGTCAAGAAAAATAAATAAAAAAGTGGAATTTCATTTTCTTACAAAAGGCCCACAAGTCATGTAACAGCCTTATGTAGTAGTGTGCCTGACGCAGACACAGTCGCAGTGTTTAAGTCTAGACTGAAAACATATATTCTTAATAATAATTCTTAATTAGTAAGGTTTAACCCATTTAATACCATTGTTTAAGAAGAGCAGGTAGTGGGCAAATGTAAAAGCAGAAGCTTAAGGCAGGCTGGCTGGTAAAATCAAAGCATATAAAAAATTTGAGTCAAAAACGATCAGAAAAGGATTAGGCACTGGGCAAACAAGTGTATCAAAAACAGAATGGAAAAAAAGTATGGAGTACTCAATAACCCCAAGTTAAACTTGTTTCGTAACATACCCCCTTGGTAACAAGGTACACAAATAATTTCTGTACACATGGTGAGTGATTAAAAATGCCCTTAAACACTAAGGCTGCAAAATAAGAAATTCAAAGTCCCAATAGTGTAGGTATTTTCATTCATATTAATATACATATAACCATCCTGTATTTGCCCACTTTTCATTGAGATATATTTGAGAACAATACATGGTAACGTTGCTAGCTGGTTGCAAAGCAGTCCTAGATTAGGATGGTCTAGACATATGTTACCAGTATGTATTAGAAATATCACAGAATTGCTCAGCTCTTAGTGATGGTTTATCATCAGTGAATTCATGTTTGCTCAGACTATTACAACCCTGTGCTTTTCATTCTCAAAGAGTACGAACGTAATGCAGTAAAAACAGATTTTCACATGAAATGTCCATTTGTCTTCAGACTCAGAGGTATTACAAAGACTGCATCAGTGGTCTAAAATGACTACATTATAACATTACATGCTATACATAATATGCTCGGCTATAATATGCATAGACTTGCTTTATTTTTCTACTGACCTATATAATAGGACATTTTATTACTGTGAAATTTCTGCAGTGTTTTGTTACTACAATATACAGTATTTGTTTCTCCAAATTTATTCTGATTAGCTGAGCCCCATTGATCGCTGATTCAATTCTGTCCCAGTCTTCTTCTTATAAGCCATTGAACACCAAGCAGCAACAAGGCTTCTATCAATACAAAGATTTTTATAATTGCCTTCTTTCTTGCTGATTATTCGTGTTGTTTATAGAGATTTATTCTTTTTTATTCCAACACAGGTCTTTTTATACACTGTATTTTTATTTATCTTTAAGTGGTAGTTAATAGGTCACTTGCATTATGTAAATATAAAGTTTGACATAAAGACTGCAAATCTGTTACTACTGTCACTTACAGTACATACATAATTTAATAATTTGTTAATCTTTATATTCACTCTATCCTGGTCACAATGATTGCGGCTTTGTTCAACAAAAGCAGAATACTGCACCAAGTTTCTAATTCTGTGGCTCGCAGCTGCAGGGTCCATGGTTTAATGCTGAACTTAGGTTACTCTCTGTTATCTCTTTTTCATCAAGAAGGTTCCTGGACCAGTTTAGAACAGCCAAAATACCACTTCTCAGCCACAAAAAGCTAATTTGAGAGAGGCACCAACACTGGAGGCTGCCATACTGGGACTGATCCAGCAACATTTGTCAGTGCTATGGTGTGACAAATTGCCCCACTGGCATCAGTGTGAGAACTGCTGTCATGGCCTTCCCCAAAAAAATTTCTTTGGTGGAGCCACCCCATGGATTACATTTACATATACCGCATTTAGTAGACACTGTTATACAGTGCTACTTACAGAAGTGCTTTCAAGTCACTATCAGTAAATACATTATTATACTGGTTCATCAGGACATTAACTAAGTATACCATGTCAGTCTAAACTCAGTGGGTGGGTGTTGTGTGGGGGTTTTGTGTGTGTGTGTGTGTGCGTGTGTGTGTGTGTGTGTGTGTGTGTGTGTGTGTGTGTAACACAGTGCTAATCCAAGTACTTGCAAAAATGACAGAAGAGTTTAGATGCATTTTTCCCTTGTCCCTTGGTAGAAGGAGGGACCAGTCTAGTAGTGGATCTAGAGGATCTGAGAGAACGTGGTGCAGTGTGGGGTGTGATAAGTGCTTTAAGTTTGGAGGGTGCAGGTCCATTTTTGGCTTTGTAGGCAAGCATTAGTATTTTGAATCTAATGCGAGCAGCTACAGAAAGCCAAAGGAGAGATCATAGCAGTGGTGTGGGAGAACTTGGGAAGGTTGAAAACAAGCCATGCAACTGCATTTCGGATCAGTTGCAGAGGTCGAATTGCACTCAAAGGCAGACCTGCCAGTAGTAAGTTGCAGTAGTCTAGCCTTGAGATGACAAGGGACTAAACAAGTGTCTGAGTGGCCTTAGTGGAAAGAAATGGACAAAGTCTGTGAATGTTAAAGAGGAGAAATCAACATGATCGAGAAATATTAGCGATATGAAAAGAGAAGGACAGGTTACCCCAAGGATCCATGCAGTGACTGAAGGAGAGATCACAGAGTTGTCCAGGGAGATTGCAAGATCCTGATGTTGGGATGAGTCAGCTAGAATAAACAGCAGTTCAGTCTTGCTGGGATTAGGCTTCAGCTGGTAAGCTGCCATTCATGATGAGATACTTGGCAGACATGCAGAGATCTGGGCACAAACATCCAGACTGTGACTGTTGCTTCTGCTCCTCCCAAATCTTCTATCTAAAACTAGGATCAGAAGTTAGAAAACATGAACAAGGAACAGTTAACTCAGTGATCTCGAAAAATAATAGAATCTCTTTTGTGTCTAGTGATTCTCAAAAATGTCTTTTCCAAATTTTTCCTTGCCACTGTTACCTCTTGGAGTCTTCGAAACTTATTTTCACATCAAGCAGACTACATTCAGGCTGAAATTGTGGTGGAAAAATTCAACATTTAAAATCTACATGATTTTCCTTACATTGGAATTATTCTGTTAATTAATAATCATTTATGTTAAAGCATATTGATACTGATTTGAGGTGAGTTGACCAAGCAGGGAAAGGACTAAAATGTGCAGGACAGGGGGTCCTCCAGGACCAAGGTTGGGAACTTCTGTGTTAGAGTATATCAGCTTTATCTGTAAACATTGTAGTAAAGAGGGTGTTTGCTTGTTCAAGTATGTTGAAAAGAAAAACAACAATCAACAATTTCCATGAAATTAATGTATTTTTCACATTACTGTACATACATACAGTACATTCATTCATACATACAGTATATTCATACATACATACATACATACATACGTACAGTTTGTACATACAATACATACAAACATACATAATGTTTCTCCATTCTGAAAAACCTTTGTGTCTGTGATTTTGCTCACACTGTTCCTCTCTGAGTACACACCTGTCTGTTAGAGAACAGGGTTATTTTTAGGATGTCACTGCTTGACATTACAGTGACACTGAACATCAGAGACCTTAAGCCAAATGACGTGTGTGTGTGTGTGTGTGTGTGTGTGTGTGTGTGTGTGTGTGTGTGTGTGTGCCCGTGCGCATGCACACCCTGCCAAATTTACCCAGCTATTTTTCATAATTTATCCCTTCATCAAATCTTCAGCATTCCAGAACCAGCATGACACCCCATGCCAACCCAGTTCCTCTCTTCATTTTTCCTCATGCATCATCCCTCTGAAGCTTTCATCCCACACATCGTGTGGTCTGACATTTTAAACATGCTTTCTGTATGATGCCTCCATTTACTCACCTTGAGTATCGCATCTCTCCCATACGTGGGTTGTTCAATTTTGTCATGATCCATCTCAATTGTCAGCAGTGTTCCACAACAAACACACTTAATTTAATTACCAGCATGTTTACAGAAGGATTATGCTACTTGCTCCAATCTGCTCCAATCAACAGCAGTGTATCAGGGGAGCACAAAGAGCTGCTTACATTTTTATCTCCTCCATATTGCATATGTGATTCCTTTGTTTTGTATTGATTCATACTCTGTGAATTACTGAAAATACTGCAGTCTCTGGTAAATGCTCACTGACTTGAACCTTATAATTTTCCAAATGAAAATCCTATGCCTCAAAGGATTAACCTTGGTATCACTGCCAGGCTGACCCCTTAGAAGTCATAAAACACTGAGCAGAGAAAATCCTATGGATTTTCCTTCCCTACTTCTATAAGTATACAGTAGCTTTTAATCTAAAGTCATATATGTCTGTGTGTCTCTGTGCGTGACCAGTCCCATCACTGTAATGTCCATGCTTGTGCTCTGTGTAAAGGTAAAGAATAAGTGCTTCAAAGGCAGATGGCAGGATGAGGCACCTATGGGCTGTGCCTTTCCTGATCAAAGATGCAGTAACATGATTGAATATGTCCTCTGAAAAGGTGTCCGGCATTCATCATGTATTTTTTTCTTTTTTGTAACGTTTCCTAAACATCAATTATCTCTTATGTATTACAAGCATACAGACTTGGAATCTGGACGTGAAAGCAAATGCATATTTTGTGCTTAAAAATAGAAATGTTACAAGTAATGCCTCAGATTTCTTGATACTTATATTATAAATTTCCATATTATTTCCCCTTAACTGAAATAAAACCTTTGCTGGCGATTAAAGCAAGGCTAAACAAGACTTTAAATTTCCTGGATAGGAAGATGAAATTTAGCTATTTGACCCGATCCAGGAAGGCTTAAGCTGCATCCACACAGGAAGCGATGTGAGACAAGTGACCATGCAAAGTCAATGATTCCCAGCATAATCAACGAAGAGAATCTAAATTTTCTCAAATAGCACGAAGTGGGCAGAGATGGACTTCAACTGAGCTGAACTTTCACGCTATGCTATTACTAATCATAGCTTAAAAATACAGTTGATTAACAGATACTGCCAAACACAGAGTTCCCCAAAACATTTTCCTATTCAGTTCCATAGGCCGTGTAAAATAGTCGATTTCGCAATGCAATGCAATGCAATGAAATGCAATGTCGCTCGTCACTTTCTGTGTGGATGTGGCTTTAGGGACCTGTACACATCCATACAAAAACCTGTGTGCTTTACAACACACAAGATACACAGTGTTTAACACTTATGAACACAAAATAACCGTATAATTAAACAATATTCACCAAATATTTGTAAAACCTTTTGCTGATGATTTTCCCTTGAGTGGTTTTGCATGCTGTTGAAGGATATGTCACATATGTGTGTTTTTGTTTTGTATAACCGAGGCTTTCTTCCATTCAAAAATCATGAACAACATAAAAATTGTGCAACCCCCGAAATTAATCTCTCAAGTAGCTTTTAAAAAGTATTCAATAATGTAAACCCTGCAGTTTTGTAGCTTAAATTACCTAACGCAGACATAAACCTCTGTATGACTGCACATCTGCCAGTTTATTTACATTTACAGCATTTGGCAGACGCTCTTATTCAGAGCGACTTACAATTATCATTTTATACAACTGAGCAATTGTGGGTTAAGAGCCTTGCTCAAGGGCCCAACAGTGGTGGTAGTGGGGATCGAACCACTGACCTTCCGATCAGCAACCTATCACCTTACCCTCTAAGCCACCACTGCCCTAGTTTAGTTTATGTACTTATTAAAGACCAGTTTAGTGTTTGGTCCCAGTGAAGCCATGCATAACTTTTATTAGTCACCACAAGACAACATTCTCTGCTAATGAGAATTAAAATGCAGGAAGTGTCGCACTGCTTCCAATTCTACCATCATTAGCAAGGCACAACCTAGGGGGGGAAGAGAACTGAGGAGCAAAGACGCTTATTAAGCTGAATTAATGGACACCTCACCATTTTCCAAAGGCTTTATGTCTGATATACAAAATATTACAATAGAATAATATTCAAAGGTTTATACTTTGTAAAGATAAATGCATAATTTTTATGTTTATCAAGGTGAAATGAATGCAAGTTTCCTAACGCATTAGTTTTTAAAACATTATCATGCTGTGCAGTGAAATACAATTTTTGCCAGGTTTATGGAAAATATAATAAAATACACAAAAAAAAAACGTATAATACATGGGGTGAGTGATTAGTTGGGGTTAAATCTCTGAGGATTCTAACTTAAATTTTAGTAAATAATTCTCTCAAGTAGCAAAATTATCAGCACCCTTACAATTAGATAGGTACCACTTAGAGCATAGAACAAGGTTGTATAGGTATGACATGGGTGTCCATCTTGGACCACTACAACGTGCAGAACATTCAGGACTCAGGGCAGACAAATCCACAAACCACAGGCAAGGTTGAGGTCAAAGTTAACATGCAGAAAGTAGGGCGATCACCTAACCAGGAAACCAGATTACCCTACTGAAAAATCCAGCGTGTTCTGAGCAGATACCAGCTGTCAAAAACACAGATAAATGCTGGTACACACTTTATAAATCACTGCAATTTACAACTACTGTAACACTGTAGACAAACATTTGTTAGCCAGCTTATTCAAGTAATCAGAAAGCTGGAAAATAATTTGATTAAACAGCTCAGGTTTTGGCAGTTTGGAGCTGGTCATCTTCAACTGGATATTTCAGGAGGATTGTCAACAAATATGTAATTTGTCCCCAGTTACATTCATTCATTTTCTGAACTGCTTAATCCTAATTAGGGCCACGGGGAGGCTGGCACCCATCTCAGTCAACTCTGGGCGAGTACACCCTGGACAACTCGCCAGGCAATCGCAGGGCAGAAACACGCTGACGGCAGTGCAGCCTACTCTTTACGAAAGTCAGCAATTGTTCTTTTACATGCCTCTCACCACAGACAGTGAGAGACATGGCTGGCCTTTGATTACCCAGTTAGCTGCACTGGTGGACAGCAGTGACAACCCAGTGATAATGGGGCTTGAACCCTCGACCTTGGGATCAGTAATCCAGCACTCTTCCACCTACCCCACAGTTGTATCATTTTTCTATAATTTTCCTCAAAATAATTGGTTTGCTGTGTTGCATTAGTAGTGATATTTTAGAAGCTGTTCATAGCAGCATTTAACTGTGCTTTGGACAGCTGGTCTCTGGTCAGAATAAGCACTTTTCTGCAGGATAGGCAACAATTAAGGAAAAGCAAAGAACATGTTAACAAACATAGCACTAACAGGATTGCCGCAACAAACTAATACAACTGAATTCCTTTGTCAAGTGTGAGAGTGAACAGAGTCCTTAAGTAGGCAGTGTAGTGATTGCCTGCAGGTGGGAGTCTATAAGTCATTAGAGTAGATGATGAAGCATGAAGTGTTGTAGTGTTGTAGTCCAGAATGGATTCATGGGAGTTGAAGTCAGTGCCGGGTTCAGGCACTGGCATGGCAGTAAATTTAATAAAGAAAATACTCTTAACAGATTTTGTCATCATTAAAAACCCCTTTGCATAACAGACCTTAAGTTTCCACATTTCTAATAATATTCTTTAAGAGTGTCTGCAATTTGATTTAGAGAAACTGTATTATCTAACGGTGCAAGTTCTTATAGGAAACATCCCTTTGTTAAGGCATAAAATAAGTAATTTCTACTATTATATATTTGAAATTTATAAACAATCCATGCAATATACTACATACACTATGGTCAAAAGTTTGTGATCAGCTGACTACAGCCCATATATGTTTATGAACATGTCATTCCAAAACAAAAAGCATTCAAAGTGAGTTAATCCCTTCTTTGAAGTTATAATAAGCTCTACCTTTCAGGGAGGACTTTTCAATAGATTTTGGAGTGTGACTGTGGGAATTTAGTCTCATTCAGCCATAACAGCTTTACTGAAGTCTGGCATGATGCTGGATAAGGAGGCCTGGGGCTTAGTCACGATTCTAATTAATCCAGCACAAAGGTGTTGAGGTCAGGGTTCTGGCCAGCTCACTCATTTCTTCAGCTGCTTGAGTGGGTTTCCTCCCACAGTCCAAAAACATGCACATTAGGTCAAGTGGATACTTTAAATTGACCATATGTGTGAATGTAAAATGTTAATGGCTATTTATCATCCAAAGTCAGCAAGGAGTGGCTCCAGAATCCCATGCAACCCTGGCAGATTTGGTTAACTAGTATACCATATCCATCTGCATGTTTTGAGAATTAAGAAAAAGATTAAATTTAGCCTCTTCTTTTTACTGTTGTTTTTTTTTTTCCTTTATTTTTATGAAAGTGAATTGCCATTTCTTATTAGTATAACATATTATTAATTATTTTTAAAAAAAACTGTATTTAATAGGAATAATGAGCAGAGAATGAATAATGAAATCAGAATGAAGGCAATAATAAGGTAATATTAAGAATAATATTTTGTACACTTAAGCTAATAAAGATTTGTCTTTCTGTCACCTTTTAATTTATTTCACTAGGTTTGAACCATACAGTACATTCATTTCAGTAGGTAATAAACATAAGCCCTGCTTGCTCTAAGAATTTTGATTCAGGACTCGTAAAATTCAGATTGAGGATTCACTAATATGGTCTTTCATTAAAACATTTTTAAAGCACTCATAAATGCATAATGAATTCAGCAGCAGCTTGTGGGCACAGTGTGGAAGGGTTGGTCTATTTTGGAAAGTTGCCCTAGTTAAGTAGTACCCTCTGAAGAACATCAAATACACTGTGTAAGAATGACATCATGGGTGAATAGATTGCATATCTATTACTGAATATCAATTTACTATGAAGTATTTTTTACAATATGAAGTCATGATTCTGAGTTTTGTATGGGGGATTTCACAAATAACAGAACAAAAGGGACTAACTCTTGCAATTTTGTATTTTAATTGTAAAGAATTGGGATCAAGTGTGCATATTTTACACAGCTCAGTGTGTTTGTTCACGTTTCGCTATAGTGTATTCATGCCATAGATTAGTCAATGTCATGGAGTGGACTAAAAATATATAGGGAACCTGATTATTTCAATCTGTCATTTTAATCAGTGCTAAATTCATGTGCTTTAGTTTACATCGACATGTTCCTGTGTTTTAGTCCAGTCTCCTCCCCGTCCCATCACTGGTTTGTTAGAATGTATGCGCCTGTTCTAATTTCATCACTTGACTCATTTTTTATACCCACATGTTCCTTTGTCTCATTCATTACAGTATGTCTTATGAACTGGTTTCTGGTTTTATTGCCTAGTTACGACCCACTGATATTTAGGGATGGACCTATTATTTCCCTGCCTGACACTTCCTTGACCCCTGCTATGTTTCAAGAATGTGATTAATGAATTTGTCTTAAAATTAAAGAGTAAGCATTAAACCAGTCCTAGATATTAAAAGTATTTTACTATGCAACAAATAAAAAAACATATCGTTTTGTTTTTATACCAGTTTCATGGACTTACATCATGTAATTTACATGTAAAGTAGACTTTACTAAAAAAAAAAAATTATCTTTACTCAAAATTATTGAATTACTATATTGCCTCACCTTTTAATAAGAAAAAGCCACATAGTTATCTTTTAAAAATGTATTTTTCTTTAGTTAATTTCAGGAGAAGAAACCTTTGCTTTCCACTAAAAAGAATGAGATGGTAGAATCTGGTGATGTTACAGCTACGGCGGAGATATGGACTCCATTTCCCATGAAACCACTCAGCCTGCAAATATAGCTAATGGCAGACTCCATTTCCCAGTACCTTACATGTTCTAGTTCACCTGAATACTGATCACACACCTGAACTCAATTTCCACAGAAAAAGTCACTGCATATATAAAATGCTGTACACTTGAACTGAATGCAAATCAGTCCACTCAACTCATTTAGTTTGACAGTCAAGAATTATATTGTCATCTGCTGTGAATCTGCTTTGACTCCTGTTCTATTTTTTGGGTTTTTGTTTTTCATACTGCCTGCCAGTTTGTTTAATCTGAGCTGATTTTTCTGTTCGGATTTGTTCACCTGCTGGAATTAAGTACAGAACTGAACTGCAACTGTATCTACTTCTATTATTGCAAAGTATGACAGGTGAGATTATAGCTCTTAATGTTGGGTAAAGCATCAATCTAATCTGGGTGAAAACTTTATCTATAGTATGGAACAGGAAGATATAAAGAAACTGTAGAGAATCATGGCAAGATAGTAGCTGCCATAAAATGAACAAATATGTGTATACTGTGAGATTTGTTCTATCAAAACTTCCCCTTTAAGTTTCTTAAGCGCCTTTAGCAGAGTGATTCTGTATTTGATGATTCACATACCTCTCAGTAAGTTGCAGTTAGCAGAATGGATGAAATCATGAAACCATGGAGTCCAGTGACCTTGTCCTTGACTTTGTTGCATTCAGTAAACTGTGTTCATTTCAGTGAGTGTCAGATACAAGCAGGATGACTGTGTGCTCACAGAAAATAAATGCTTGCTTTGTTCATTTAGAGAATTTATTACTGCAAGTTAAATAATAAAAAAGTAAGACACTGAACACAATTCAAGAACAGTGAGCAACATACACACTTTATTTAGGCTCTACAAAGGCTGTTGAGCTTTTAACTGTTTTCCACAATAGTTCACTAAAGATTTTTGAAGAAGGAAGAAGAAGAAGAAGAAGAAGAAGAAGAAAGCAATTGGCTGCTTATTGTACTGTATACTCCAGGCACACATGCAGTATAAATCTCTAATGATTTCTCTTTAGTGTGTTCAGTGTCTAAATGTCATGTTTTCTCAGACATTTTTGCTTTTTTGGAACCTGGTTACCGTGGTTTTAATCCCTTTGATCTTCTGTGACATCTCTATAGTCGTTCCAACCTTACGAGTTTTCTTGGCATTATACATATCCAAGCAATTCAAGCTGTTTGGTACATTTCAAGCCTGGGCATTTATTTATTTATTTATTTATTTGTAAACAACTGCTAATACGGTATTTAGTTTTACTTGAGCTGTAGAAGAGCATCGGTTTTCAGTAGGTCTCAGTAATAAGACATAGTGGAAATAGAAGTTGCCTATTCAGCTCATTTTCTCAGAAAAAGTCAATGAGCAGTGCATAGTGCAAAATGACTTAATTTAGAACTATAATAATTCAAGAGACTGAAACCCAAACCACCTTGTAGAACATCTTTAAGCTTCTGAATAAAATTTTTTTGGAACAGTTTACTGTATAATAATAATAATAATGATAATAAAAATAATAATAATAATAATAATAATAATAATAATAATAATAACAATAATAATAACAACAACAACAATAATAATAATAATAACAACAATAATAATAATCATCATCATCATGATAATAATCATAATAATAATAATTTAAACTAAATAATCTTTTTATAACTCAGACAACTCTAGTATCTCTTGCATTTTCTGAATATTTTCTGTAACTGCAAAATGGCCAAAAGAAATCAATCTGTCTGACTTCCTGTACTTTCCAGAGGGGAATATATTTTTAAGCACCCCACTTAAAAAACATTTTAAAGCAAAACATGGCCAGTTAAAAGGTCATAGCAGCCCATCCTTAAAATATATTTAGGTGTTTTGTTTGAAGCTAAATATATTTAGGTGTTTTGTTTGAAGCATAAGTATATGATATAATTTCATGTGTTTACTGAAGGCGTACAGAACACGATCTGTTGCAGGACATCTGTCATGTCAAACTGCTTCTTTCTTTGAAAGCTGCTCATTCATGTTTAAATTTACTCCCTGGCTTACTATAGCCCACTCACAAAAGAATAATAATTACATATATAGTATGTGGGGGAAAAAATGATACACAGCAGATTAAAGTCATGAAATGTTGTCTAAACTCCAGAATAATAAGTGAGTTTTAAAATTTTACTTTTATTATTCTGTGTAAGAAATAGATGATTACCAAAAACCTTAAGACACTTAAAGCTTACTTATTATTGGATTAATTTTCATGCATATATTTGTATGACCTAAAGGAATGTGGCTTTTTTGACACATGGCTACTTTTAAGTTAATAATTTGTGGTTAGATATTACCAATATAGGTCTGATTGTACATGGATCTATAGTCTCCTGTTTTGCTTCACTCTTAGAAAGTAAAGCTGAAACTACATAATAGCAGGTTTCTATAATCCTCTCATCCTTAGTTCAAATGCACTAAAATTCTTAGCAGTGGAGATTATTATCTATTATTAATACAGATGCAGTGTATGAAATATTCAGGAGAATTCACTAAAAGGTGTTGTTATGTACGTCATACTTTTCAAAGTGCTGATACACAGTACTAAAAATGGCAGCTCTGCAGTGCTTTTGTTATCTCTGAGCGTGAAATTGTTTCATTGATGACTCATCTCCCAGTAGACTTCAATGGGATATGGAGAAATCACTTTACACTTTGCTCACTGTACAGGTTTCACAATTTTGTAAAAGTTAAATAAAAATAATGATATAGCCACAGAACCATGCAAAAGTATTATATGATTTAGTTAGAACTAGAATAACAATTATTTCCTATAAAAAAATAGAATGTATA
>JBCNYH010000001.1:47271214-47283714 GCA_039654325.1 Tandanus tandanus | reverse complement strand
AGGCCTAGTCCGGCTCGGGTAAGATCTTTTTTTTTTTTTTTTTTTTTGAATTCTGCGGCGGCGGGGTTTGAAATGTTAGCGTACACGAACTAAAGGAGACCTGTTCCTCGCAGTGGACCAGTAATGAAGTGTTTCAAAGCAGGCTGGGTGGCAGTTAGACAATAGCACGGCCAGCTTTCAAACAGTTTGAAGTGGCTTCTCCCAGACTGTTGGTTGGTGCTCAGGGAGTCCCAGTGGCTCCTGCTGGGCGGCACAGGCTGGATTCATGCGCGCGGGTTTGGACAGAGTGCAACAATGTTATTTGCGCCTGGGAAGCCGTTTCATTGTTTCGCCTCGAGTCTCTGGAGGTTGAGGCAGCGCGGCGGAGCGTCCTGGCTGCACCGACAGAGACTGGATCCAGTCGATCAGAGCAGCGCGACGCTTTAAAAACCCGGCAGTGTTCCGCGCGCTATTCTTTATTCACCGCTTGTGTTGGACTCGGTGTGTGGAGTCCGAGCCGCGGAGAGAGCCGGGCATTCGGGTGAAGTGTGGTGAGGGCACATACGGAAGCGGACGGTGAGAGCTGATGTGTGTATGGTTTGGAGGAGGAGGGGGGAGCAGATCCGAAAATGCATCAGCCATTTACGTAAGTGAGGACGCTGTGTGTGTGTGTGTGTGTGTGTGTGTGTGTCTCACTCTCAACTTGCTCCATATGCACGCAAATGGCTGCCCAGTAGCACTTTGACAGGCGTGAGGCTTCTTCAAAATGAACTCCAGCGCAAATGCACGTATTGATCATCATCATCATCATCAGAACACAGACACGACCAGAGACGACTTTCAGGAAGGATCTCTGATCAATAATATATCTGCTTTCTGTCTTTCTTTTTCTTTTTTCCCCCCTCGATCCCTGCAGACAAAGCCAAAAAAGTGAGAGGCGTCTGATTTTCCTCTCATTCCATCTACAGTCTGTTACAGATGTAGTGATCTCAGTGTCTTGGAGGCTTTAAAGAACTTATTTGCTTGCTGGACTTGCATTTTTTTTTTTTTTTTTTTTTTTTTTTTTTTTTTTTTTTTTTTTTTAGCATGGAGTCAAAGTAAAGTAAAGGGTTCTAACATGCGTGTATGTACAGGAACTATTCAGGTGTTTTGTTTACTTTTTTAAAGAAGAGTGTTTTGGTTTCTCTTCCTTTTTAATATCGATTAAGGACATGTTAAATGGGTTTTAATCACCCATCAAACTCATTTACGGAACCGCTTAATCCTACAAGGGTCACCTGGGGGCTGCTGCTTATCTCAGCCGACGCTGGGCGAAACCGGGGTACACCCTGAACAGCTGGCCAGACCGTTGCAGGGCGACACTCACACAACCGTTCGCACTAATACTTCCACCTAGGAGCGATTTGGAACAGCCAGGTTGCCTAATGTGCATGGCATTGAACTCTGCAAGGAAACTGGAGTTCCCGGAGGAAACCCACGCGAGCACCAGGGAGCACATGCATACTCCACAGAAACGCCCGAGTCCGAGAATCGAACCCTGGGCCTTCTTGCTAACCACTACACCACCGTGCCGCGCTTAAACGGGTTTCACCACATGTTTAATCAATAGCCTGTCATTGCAGGGATATTTTTGTATGACTTATGCACTTAGAAAATAAACTTAAAAATAACTCGGCAACTTGTTTCTAGCTCCAGAATATTTTTAGATTTGCACTCTAATGCTTCAGACGGGTACTTAGTAGCCCACTGAAGGATTACTTTTCCACTTTATAATCTTCAGGACAAATCACTGCGACAATCCTGGCTCTTTTAAACACACATGACCCCAATTTGTTTCCATTTTCCAATGGCTGATACTAGGAACTGGTCTGATGTTGATATCCTGTAACTTTCTGTAGTCATTATCTCTTGCTAAATATGTGAAACATTGACAGCACGATCGACAAATATTCTTGGCGGTAAATATGTCACTGGGGCTCATCAGAAACTCTTTCTCTCTCACTCCTCTTAATCCTACTAGGGTCGTGGGGGGATGACCCTATCTCAGCCAGCACTGGGCGAAGGCGGCGTACACCCTGAACAGCTTACTAGACAATCACAGGTCCAACACACAACCACTCACACCTAGGGACAATTTGGAACAGCCAATTAGCCTAATGTGCATGTCTTTGAACTGTGGGAGGAAACTAGAGTACCCAGAGGAAATCCATGCAAGCACAGGAAGAACATGCAAACTCCACACAGAAACCACCTCGCCGAGCCCGGGACTCACCCCAGGACCTTATTGCTGTGAGGCGGACACGCTAAACACTACGCCACCTAACATCAGAAACTGTGAAATCCAATCCGATACAATACAAATCCAGTGTTTCTGTATCTGCATCAGATCAGTATAGCTGTCCTTTTCTCATATTATTGGACAAGCTGAAGAAAGAAAGGTGTGAAATGATTCAACTAAAGACCCAACACCTCTGTTAACACTTTACTGTATAGTAGTTCATTAAGATCGTGCTTTTTTTTTTCTGTATTGCTTCATAAACAAAATCCTACACCTTGGCAGCCCTGGTGGCTGTGAGTCATCTGATTTTTGTTCATATTTGCTAAGTTTGAGTGGGTTGTCCATCTCACCACCCCATCATCTGCAGCTCAAATACATGCTTATCCTATCCTATCTCATCATGTCCTCAACAGACACGTCGAACAGGAGCCGATTGTTGTTTTCTTGCACTGCTCATTTTAAAAGCAGCCACTGCACACTGTGAGGGCACCCCACTAGTATTACATCCTCAGGAGGGGTCCAAACAATGTTCTTATTGACTGTGCTGTGCTCAGAGACATTTAGTTCGGACTGCTTTCTTCCCTCTTTTCTACAGATGTGAGATAGAAAAGCAGACTCGTGTTTGTTTCTTTTCTGTCTACTTTTTTAAGCTATTCATCACTTCAATCAACGCACCCCAGCTTGTGGTCACAGCCTGTGAAAGGATTTCATGCAGTGTGCTCTCTTTAATTTCCACGGTGCATGGTTGCCATATCTCGAGCGACTGCCTGCTGTAGCTAAACCCACGAGATCTGCGTTACGTGTCGCCAGGTGATTAGATGGAATGCATCGTGCTGGGGTACGACTCTGTGGGCTGCCTAATTTTTATCAACATAAATTTCACGACTGACGCATCCCACTGTAAAAGTGATCTTTCTACCAGATGTCCTGCTGGTGCAGCTTTGTTCAGCACTTTGGAACAATATTACACCTCTCACGCATGATGTGATTGAATCAGTATAATATCAGAATTGGATAAGAGATAACGTTGGTTGGTTGTTTTTTTCAAATAAAGCTTTATTTGTAAAGTTAACGCATCCGCATAATTTCCGCTGCCTGCTGATGTAACGCACTAGAAATACACTGCATTTAGAACTACTCTGGAGGTTTGGCCTTTCAGCACAGACACTTGTCTTGGCTAAATCGTCAGAAAAGGCAGTGTTTAGAATTAGCCGTGTCCCCTTGGCAAAGATTGCTAGTAGACGCAACAACGTGACTTGTACCATAAATATGCACCGGTAGATTTATAGCTCTGAACAATGACCAAGTGTGATCAAGTTCTGAAGTCCTACAAAGTCACTTCTGAGTTCTAAGAACAGAACTGTGACTCTTTATTTTCATATTTTGGTCTTCTAGTATGTCAGTATTTTTAATAATGGCTAAATCATTCATTCAATAGTACACAAATTGTCCTCAAAGGAAAAATTAATCCTGGCCGACTTGCATGTGTCTAATATTAGCATGTCCGCGTCGGTGCTGTCCAGGATTGTATAATAACATTTAAAGTTGAATTTCTTTTTTTTTTTTTTTTTAATAGATTTGTTTTCACTTTGCTTATAGGGTTACATTGCCCACATTGGTGTGTGTGTGTGTTTACCTGCTGATTGTGGTACAGATTTAGTCAGATTTAGCCTTCGATTCATTATAACCAAAAGAGTGCGACCCGACAGCACTTTAGTCTATCTGGCTCGTTCTCTTTCTCCCTCTCTCTCTTGCACTCTCTCTCTCTCTCCCTTTCCCCTCCAGTTACACGTAGAGATGATCCGATACCATTTTTTCCTGGTTCCAATATTTGACCTTTCAGCACCTACCGGTTCCGTACCCATGCATTAAAAATATCTGGTATTAATTTTTGTGTTTTGAACTGTAAACATGAACACATGCAGAGAATGAATACCCTAGAGCATACCCTAACCTATAATCTCTGAATCATTTTATTAGTTTGTTATATACATAGATAACATAAGCCATAATTTAGAAAATATGGGACTAGTTAACATTAACTTTTCCTCGTCTCCTAGTCATTTAAAGTCGACTATTTCGGACTGTCTTTGTGAAATTTATCACACCGTTTAAACACTATTACAGGTCGTCCTTGTTTCCCTCCTTTGTCTTAGTGAACTCGTCGTACTCTATTAGCTGGTGCATCTTTCTTTTTTCTTTTGATATACTGTATTAATCCCGCGAGTGAAGTTAAACCACAGTGCGTGCGCACTCACTCTGAGCGGATGGGGAGTAAGGTACCCTGCTCAAGCGCACTTTAGCCGTGGAGGAAGAGGAGGGTGCTGCTCACTTTCCTGCCACCATGCATTTTTACTGCTGGCTTGGTCTTTGAATGATTTATAAGGTTGTTTGTGTTGGATTTGGCAACACCGGTGAAGCCCCTTGAAACTATTATCTTGCACATTGCTGTTTTACTGGTGGGAAACTGGTGGACATTATGCTAACTGTGGTTAGTAGAGTTCTTCTTAGTGGTGCTAAACCGAAGCTGAAAACATTAACGCATATTTTCAAGTGCAGAAGAAACGCCGATTTCCGGGATTGACACCCAGCATGTAAAAAAACCCCAAAAAACACCAATTTGTGTAAAATGACTGTTTTATCATGTGGTATCAGATCAGTGCAAAGACTGGGGTAGTTGCATCATTTGAGATACTGTTAGCGGCAGCTTTTGTCCTGCATGTGCATTGCATTCTGGATCAACGGAATGGGTTTCCTTTAACTTGACCCTAAACATCACAAGATATGGTGAGGTGAAAAGTTGTTTTTATTTTAAAGCCAGCAATGAAACTTCATGATCTTTACAATTTTAAATTTCTATTTTATTAAACACAATTTTAAATTCAATAAAAGGTTCTTTATGATGACTGTGCACTGCCAACCACCAAATGAGCAGCAGAAACGCTGAATACTTCACAAATGTTTCAGCCAGTTCAAGATATTTATTTAATTGGTTTCAGGGTAGCTTTTACCCATCTAGTATTTTTCCCCCAGTTTAACAGAAAAACATTATGGATGAACTGTCAGATTTGATGCTTTAGCTCCTGTTCTCTGTCATTCAAATGTGGCTTGTAGGATTTGGCATCAGGGGAACAAACACGTCCTGGTGAATCTATAAAAAAAAAAAAAAGAAGTGAAATCTGAATAGACTTTTTATTTATTTCTTTATTTTAAAGACTATTTACTTGATACAGTTGCTTGTCTGGAAAATGCTTATTTGGTACATTCATAGACATGCAGTCTTTTTCTTTTGGGATTTTCAATTTGTAGTTAATACGTTACGTTTCCTGTTCTGTTGAAACTTTTTTCAAACATTTATAATACTGTCTATAGGTCAACTCTTGAAGAGCTGAAAAGGCCTGTTTATTCATGGACTACTTTTGTGTTCTTGGATTACTGAGTGCAGAAGTTTGTATACCCTTAGGACAGACTAAAGACAAATTTATTCGACCCAAAAGAGACAAGTGTTTTAGCATTCAGCTTATAAATCTATCATATAGATTTGTAGATGTATCTTTTGATAGGTGTCCAGCGGTGGTGTTATAAGAGTAGCACGGCTCCTTTAAGGGCTGAATCAACTTGAGCCCTGGGGGAAATACATCTCCCCTACATTTCCCAGCTATGCTCTGGAGCAAGAGCAGGAAAGGTTAACGCTGTTTTCTTTTCACTGCCTTTCACTAGTTGTTTTTTTTTTTGTCTTGTTTGTTTAATTATCTGTTTAACGAGTTCATGTTCCCCGTTTCCATTCATGTTTGGTATTTTGCTCGGCAAAAAAATTGTCTGCGAACCTTAGATTGTGTGTTTGTTTTATTCTGTGTGAATCTGAGTGGTGGTGTATGAGCCTCCTTTTTTTTTTTTGTATTTTTTTTTTGTTTGTTTGTTTTTTGTAGTGTTTCAGCTTCGTAATGATTTTTTTTTTTTATTGCTGATTCCTTCTAGGGGTGAAGATGGCGTACACCCTGAACAGCTCATCAGACCAGTGAAGGGCCAACTCACCCTTAATGGCAATTTGGAACAGCCAGTTTCCCATTATATATGTCTAATTGGAGAAAACAAGCGCAGAGGGAACATGCAGACTCCCCAGTTACTACAGTAAATTATTCGTCAAGATGATTAGCCATCTCCCACCCTTTTGCTTTGATGAAATTTTCAGACATGCCTCTGAACAACTAGTTCCTAACAACTGAAGACAGTCCACACACTTCCATACCGTTTTTGTCATGCCACGTTTCATGATCCAGAAATGGAACTCTGTTGAGAGCTTAAAGCTTTTGCTGCATTTGATGCTAATGCTAACTTGAAATTGTTTCGTGAAAAACAATGATTATTTTTTCATTAACAGAATGAAACCAAAGTCGATGGTGAAATCTCTTCATGCTGTTTTGATTTGTCCCAGTGTAGCAGGTAGAATGCAGTAGAGGACTATGGTACCTGTTTCACAGTGACTGTGATTAAGGTTGTCGCATAGATTGTGTTTTGCATACACATTTATTTATGCCCTGCCCCCATTTGAAATGGCATCACCGTCTGATGCTGCAGGCTCTGTAATCTCACCCATATATACACATTTGCATGTTTACAGCAAATCTAGTGGAGTCCAATTACCATCTCTTTAGAAGTCTCTTTTCCTGCAAATTCAGGAGTGGCGAGAACCACACACGGTGACTTTGATTGATATGAAACCTGCATCTGTGTCATTTTAAAGCAGTATTATGAAGCGTCTCTGCTCCGTATTGGATATTCTAATATATTTTTACACGAGTGAGTCTGGGATTGCATGTGGATTGCAGGTTGTTTGTTTGCTGCTGAGCGTTTGTGGCTGTAAGATGATTGAAAATAACAGTGAATGATGCAGTTGACTGGGTTGTCTTGTACTGTGGTGTTGTACCAGTCTTGTTAACACCTGAATGAAGTGACTTGGCTAGCCAGGCTTCATGCAAGCATTTTTAAACCCCACACAAACAATCAAGCCAAATGAATGGCTCCCTGTGAAGTTTAATTAGAGGGCCTTTCTGACAGCTGAGCTAGATAAACAGTAGCGACGTAGGAAATGTGCTTCAAACCATGATGAAAGAAGATTTATACAGTATATACGAAATCTAGAACTGAAGATACCTGCGGAGTAACCCACCGGAACTTCTATAGTGTAGTCACTTTACACTTTGTCTTCTCTTACAGTGTAGCATGAAGGTTTCTGAAGTTGCTCAAGGTGAAATAGTTTTCTGATTCCCTGTTTTGTTTATTTAAATATGGCTACAAATAGATTTGAAGATTGAGGGTTGAGCCGGCGCATAAGCTAGTACACCACAAATGACAAATGAATGTAAGGAATGCTTGGTAGAGACAGACATGTAACAAAATCCTTCCTCGATCCTTGAAGACATTTCTGCGATGCACTCATACCACTTTATACAGAGCCCCAGTACACCTGCTCATTCATTCAATTATCTAATCAGCCAGTGGTGTCCAAGTCGTGCAGGTACAGGTCAAGAGTTTTGGCTGATGTATAGTCAAATAAACCCCAACAGAGGTGAGCAGAAAATCTTCTAATGCACATGTCGAACATTGAGGTGGATAGGCTCCAACAGCCAAACCCTGCATTGGGTTCCACTCCTGTTAACCAAGGACCGGGCAATCTGGGGCTATAGTGGGATAGGCTCACCAAAGACTTTGTGTTGTTGCATCGCCTGTGCCCACTGAAGACTACAGGTCCTGATCTCGGCCCCCAAATGGGCTGTACACTGACCTGGCTTCATAACATGCCTGTTGCTAGGATTGTTCTCCCCTAAAAAGTCCCTTTTGGGGCAGCCGTAGCCTAATGGTTAGAGAAGTGGCTTTGGGACCGAAAGGTCACTGGTTCCTGCAGGAAAAATGGGTGGCGGGGGGCTGCACCTTCACCTCCTCCACCTCCTCCACCTTCATGGCTGAAGTGCCCTTGAGCAACGCACCTAACCCCTAACTGCTCTCCGGGCGCCCCAATGTGTGTGGCAGCCCACTTGTCCGAGTGTGTGTGTGCTCACTTTGGATTGGTTAAATGCAGAGGCAATAATTTCTCTTGCAGGATTGATACCGTAAAGCAAAAAAAAAAAAAAATGGAAAGGAAAGACACTAGAACAAACAAAGCAAATAGCAGACGGACAGACAACTACAGTAGATGGCAGGTGTATGAGAAAGACTTGTGTGGAAAAATAAAAGCATAAAAATTATGTAAAATAGCATACATACACCCCGATCAGCCATAACATTCACTCCAGCTGACTGGTCTGTGGCTAGGCAGCCCGATATGCTGTAAGCTGCAGTGCGCTTTGTGTTCTGACACATTTTCTGTAAAGGTGAAGAACCAGAAAGTTTCAAACAAGTGGGATGTTCCTGTATTCCCACGACCTGTAGAATTTTTCCATATGTTCAGAGGATTTGTGAATCTTGAATCCTCTTTGGCCCTGTCCACTCTACAGCATCAGAATCTGTTCTGAGTCAATCTCCCTGTCCACGTCAGGCTCAAAACCAGTTCTGCTGAGACCTGTGCCCGAGGTGGTTTTTGCAAGATTGATTTTGCAGGGCTGATGTTGAGTTAGTGGTGCAGACAGGAGAATCGACCAAGAAGCGAATCCTCTGAGTATGCGCATTCACAAAGTGTGTAAACAAGTGGCAAGGTTTATTAGTCTTAAGCCTTGCTAAACCACATGGTTAAAAGTGCACACATAGTAGAGACTTGTGCATCAAAATCATCATGCCAGGCTTTGGAGAAGGATCCACCAGGAGCAGCATAACAAAAGCACTTCAGGTACACTAGCCAAAAGTTTCTTTTTTCTTCGAGAAAAAAAAGGCCCCAAAGTTGAAAGCACCCAATTGTGCCGAATGTCTTCGTCTGCTCTTGGGTTACAATTTCCCTTCACTACAACCAAGAGGCTCAAACCTGCTCTAGCATGAAAGTCCCTCTGCGCACACAGTGAGCTCCATGAAGACATGTCTTGCCGTGGTTGGAGCGGGAAAACGTGAGTCGCTTGAGCAGAGCACTGCCCTCAACCCTTCTGAACACGTTTGGGATGAAGTAGAATGCCAACTGCCCCAGGTGTCCACTCCTGACATCAGTGCCTGACCTTAATAATGCTCTTGTGGATGAATGATCACAAATCCCACAGCCGCACTCCAAAATGTAGCGGACAACCTTCCCAGAACAGAGAAATTTATTATAACAGCAAAGAGGAGCGGAACCTGGAGTCCAAAGGTCAGGAAACACATACGAGTCTTATGGTCAAATGTCCAAAAACTTTTGTCCATATAGTGTATGTCCTGATGTGTAGTTGACCAGATAAGTATGTAGAATGCTGAGGTACGCCATCTGGTAAGGGAATGAGGAGGTCTTATGGATTGTGATGGCCATAATTGGAACTCTATTCAGTTCAATAAGCTACATGGTTTCTAGACTAGGCTTCTAGCATGCTGACTTTCTTAGCCAGTGTGGCTAACAGTTCTAAGAATCCTCTAGTCACAGGAAAGACCTCTTAGCCGCATTTTACAAATTTAAAGATAATTATTTGAGCAAAATACTTGTATATGATGGTATATTATTTTGGTTTCGGACAGCTGGATGCATAACGCAGTTTTGAAACTTTATATTTTGAGACAGCTGTTTATTTTGTTGGTACTGAATGTTAAACTTGAGACTAAACATTATGGCACAGTGCCACTATATGTACAATATTTTCACTTGGCACATGAAGTAATTGTCATTGTTTATACTGCAAACCACTTGCAGTTTAGCACAAAAAATCTTGTAAACACAACTTTTAAATTGGTACAAGCATAATTTGAAATGATGTCCCACGTCAGCGATAACAACACTCGGTCAAGTATGAGCATAGATTTTGGGTATTATTATGTATTAAAAATAAATAAAAAGCTCAGAATGAGTGATTTTGTGGCGAATTTAAAATAACAAATCCCTAAATCAGTGTTGTACTAGCCAATAGGACCTTGGCGAATGGCTAGCGGAAGCCTAGGTAGAGTAGATATGTTACTGTTTGCTAGTGGTTAAATAAAATTTTCGATTTGGGCAAGAGTCACATGTAGGTTTGGTAGTCAGGTGTGCACATATGTTTGGTCGTGATACTTTATGCTCTTGTTTTGCGCAATAGTAAATGTTGTACATTGCTGTAACGCCTTCGCATAAATTCACTGTATTGCGTTTGGTGAGCAGCCGTTCAGTTCCAGTTTTAGTAGTTTGGATGCATTGATTTTTACAAGCGCTCTTGGAATCAATTCTGCTGTTTCGGATATGGACGGACACGAGTCCTTGAACTAATCTTGGCAAATCTGATTTCTTTGGAACCTGATGTGGACAGGGACTCTGATTGCCTGTGTTCATACCTAATCTACAGCTGCCTGGTCTGAGTTAAAGGAAACTTCTAGCAGTGAAACTGCTGCAAGTTTGTGCTCAGCTTTTCAAGTGACTCGAAATGTCCTAGTCGTAAAACTCCACTGCTGACTATTTCAAAGTTGTTGCTTTTTGGATGCCTCTAGTTTGTGATTTGGGACCCATTCTGTAGGTTCCAGCACATTATTAATTTTCATAACATGACCCCTTTGGACTAATCACACATCGTTACTTCATCTTTTCCTTTCGCCTCGCCTGCGTTTTACAGCAGGGTTGGGACGTGTCATTACTTTGCCCTTTTACCCACAGTGGATTCTCCAAGTTGGCACCTTCTCGCCACCTCAGGCATCTTTCCTTGTGGAAATCTGTCATCTTTGAGGCTCATTGACCTTTTCCATATAGTGTATTCCTGCTCTGATTATGCTTGGCATGCCAATGTTACTGTGGTACTGGTAGGAATTGATGTTTCAGAAGAACTGTTTTAAATCACAAGGGAGAACTGAACTGTATTACATGTTGATGAATGGACTTTTCACAGCGTGTACAAGTACAGGGTCTTATTTCTGTCTACGGTTGTAAGGTATTTTACAGTCAGTCATCATGTGTGGTCAGAATAAAAATCTATTCCATCAGCGATTTATTATTACACTTTTTTTTAACTTGATCATATAAATATTTAGGCAGAGCTCTGAAAACGTTTGCATGTGTAAGTTACAGAAACGTGCAAGTGCACTCAGCGCCAATGGCGGGAGCTTGTGCGATATATATTTTCCTGCCGTTTTGTTCATTTACTGTGTTGCCTATGTGAACACGTGAGCACAGACGGGATAGCAAAATCGAGCTCATGGTTTTGACATGTGCAGTAGGTAAGTATGGAGCTCTGGAGCGCTGCTAAAACTCCTTACTTTTTCTTACCTGCTTTGTAATTTGCTGCTGTTGTAAACACGCTCCATGTTTGTAACTCAAACTCCATTTGTAACGCAATCATACCCACCAAAAAATAAAGTCATCTACTGTAGCTATTTCTGTCTGAGCAGTGCTGTAAAACATTTAGATGTTTGCAAAGGATTTTTTTCCTGGTATTTGTTGTATGTAGAATATGTAATATATGCTCCTATGATATTTTTACCACCGAGTTGTTTTTTTTTTTTTTTTTTTTTTTTTAAATGATCGATTAATACAATTTTGGTGGAACACCAGGATATTTTTAGATGAGGTTATCCTATCGTGAAATTGTCAGTCTAACTTCCGTATTCCTGACTGCCTTATTCTCCCTACGGCTGTCCGTAGTCGTACACACAGACCCCCTTCTTGATTGTTTTATTTAATGACTGTGTGGATGATCTATTTTTATGCTTTCTGGAAGGTGGAACTCAACCAAACTCTGCGTATCCTCCCATGCAGTCCATCTTTTTTATTCTCTACTTTCTGGTGATGTGTGCCTATTTTTCCAGCATGTCTCTGTAGACCCTTGTGACTTCCATGTCCACAAAGGTTCCTTACCAGATTTTTGCTCAACTTATTAAGGCATGGGCTCCATTAAAAGAGAGAGAGAGAGAGTGTGTGTGTGTGTGTGTGTGTGTGTGTGCAGTTTCAGACTGTCTTCACTCGTTCTGTGCTTTTGATTAATTGGATGCACATTCAGATTAGATTGCATTTGCTGGTTCTTGCTCGATTTTTCTTTGTTTCCTTCAGCGTGGATTCCTTCCCTCTTTCCCAGATCAGCCCCATTTTAAAATCTCTGTGCTACCTCACTCTCTCCAGATGGCTCAAGTTCCAGCATTTTTTTTTCCAGAAAGGGGGGGGGGGGGGGGGGGGGGGGGGGGG
>JBCNYH010000001.1:47246956-47259433 GCA_039654325.1 Tandanus tandanus | reverse complement strand
CTCAGATCACTGTTCTCTAGCACTGTCTAGGGGGGGAGGAATGGGAAGGAGGGGTGCAGAATGAGGGAGGGGCCATTTTTGGCTTTGTGGCTTGTGGCACGGCTGAAGCTGAATGGTAAGGGGGGGCTTAAGGGTACAAAAGACAGCCTTGTGTTGGCATGGTCTATGAAGACCTCTGTCCAAAAAAGGTCTATGAAAACCTTCATGGCTTCAAACTGGGTTCAGCAGCATCCTCACTCACTGCGTAACATATGTAGTGGCGTAACTTGGGTCACAAATGGCAGAAATTTAGCCACCTGATTGGATGGGAGTACAGAAATACTTTCTACACTACTACTAGTATTGGCCCCAAGACCCCCCCCCCCCCCAACCCCAATGTTTGAGTGGTTAGTTGATCCCCCTCTGTAGTTGCACTGATATACCAACTTCAGTCTCTTTTCTCTGTAATTAAGACTAGCTAGATTCCTCGGTCTCCTTCTTTCTTACTCAGTTTCCCTCTCGGTCTGCACCCCCCCCCAAGCCACTGTTGCGTTTGTTGGCTGAGAGCCCGGCGCTGTGAGTGTGTGCTGGATTGCGCGTGTGCAGGTTTCTGGGGAGGTGCAGGGAGATGCACAGGAGGAGGAAGGGAGGAGAAAGAGTCTGGTTTTTGTAGCAGCTGACTGAACTGAAACAGTCATTATATTATGTAAAGGAGGGGGGTCACGGCGTGCGTGAAGGGTTTTCATGCTGACGTGCCGCACAACGCCTTTTTCATTGGCTGGCTGCTGCCATTGTTGGTTGCGTGTATATTTCTTTCTCTCTCTCTCTCTTTCTCTCGTATGCGAGGTGGGTGGTATTGAGTGATGGCATGACATGGCACAGCATTACATATCCAAGCTATTTTTTTCACCTCTCGACCATTAAGTCAGTATTTGTGGACCGCCAGAATAATCTTTTTGCTTAAAGCAGGAGATCACTGCTTAGTGTTGAACTGTTTTTCCAATAGTTGTTCTTGGATAGCGAGCATGATTCCCTTTGTGCGTCTGTGTTAATGAACCTAAATGTAGATCTTGCAGATATTCCGCTGCAGCAGCGTAAGTGGCAAGCGACTTAAGAACGATCGGAGTGCTGATATGTGGGGCTGTAAATGATAAAACGATAGAACAAGCAATAATGAGATAATCGCGCTATGATTAAGCGATCAAGGGGCCAATTACAGCTGTGTTTAATTTATAATTGGGGATGGCTGTACAATGTGGCATTTTAAGACCAGTGAGACGTGGCTCCCCGGAGCTTAATTGCTTTCAGGGTGCAGTATGGCAGCGAGGGGCGCTCATTAACACGGCCACTGATTGGCTCGCTCGCAGCAGTACAGGCGTTTTAAGGGGGGTTGTGATGTCGCGTCGGGCGAGCAGTTTGATTGGTTTATCTTCTGCGTGATCCGATTACACAATGATCAGCTTTCCTGACAGGGTGTGTGAAAGTTTGGAATGTTTGTGTATGTGGTCTGTGGTAGGCATTGGAAGGTGTCGCACATCTGATAGACATGTACACTCCACCCACTTGCATTGTTAATACAAGGTCACGCCATCTGCACGAGCCTATGCTATACTTGCTCATTAGTCATGTCTTACAGAGGGAAGGAAGAATACAGCTCGTGCACTTTTTAGAGCTGGAACTAATATTAGATACCCTGGAATGCCCCTCCTCCCACAGCCATCCCTCAAAAAAGCGTTTTGGTTTGTGCGTGATTACTGCTCTCTCCTGAGGTCTTGCAGTAGGGTTGGTGCAGTGCACCCATTGCAGCTTCACATATACACACTCATTTGTCATAGATTAGATAGAATCTCTCTCTCTCTCTTGTGCCTGCGCCCTCTCTCTCTCTCTCTCTCTCTCTCTCCCTCTCTCCCTCTGTTGTGAATTTAATGTAATGATTGCATCAAGGAGCATCGCTGTATTCTGACATGCAGCACAGTGATAAGAATCACATGGCCGTAGCATCTTGCATTATAAACTTCCTTTCGTGCGAGTCAGATTCCACAGCAAGCACCACGTTCTTAGATAAGGCTACAAACCTTTCAAGGTATAAACTGGGTGCTGCGCTTTGAAAGTTTCGTGCTATGAGGAGTCCCGAGGGAGGGAGTTGTAAAATTTTGGGGGGAGTCGCAGATACAGAAGAGATAAGAACTTAGTTAGGAACTCAATACTGTACTATAAAACCCAAGCAGGTAGACGGTAATAGACACACATGCATTTGATGTACTGTGAAAGCATGACCTCATAACATCAAGTAGAAACCTGTGACCGTGTTGGTATTACGCAAGAGTGTATCTTTTTAGTTGAGTTTGTATTTCTTGCGTTTATGTTGTGTTTATGCCACGGGAAGCAAAAATGTGGCAGCGCGGCACCTTTTTCTGTGCATGTATCTTAAGTGAGGGATGAGTGAAGCTCGAGTTTCTAAATTTAGTCCTTTTTTTTCCACCATGAGGATGTTAGTCAGTATGCAGGATCTTGGACACAGACGGAAGCTTTGAGTACTTTTTCCTTCTTTTCTTTCTTTATATAACTGAATGTCTGTTAGTCTACAGCGTTTTATACTTATTTACTTATTCACTAAATAATGTAATGGTGGATTTGGCTTAAATTAGGTGTGTGTGCGTGTGCGTATGCGCGTGTGTGTACCAGCAGGTCTAATGTTAATGGCCTTCCTTATGCTAGGTGCTAGGAGCAGAATACAAATGCATCAGACAGATAAAGAGGTTCCACCACCAACAGTAGTCCGCACGGTGTCTGCTGTTCAACAATCCCTCTTTGTGTGTGAGAGAGAGAGAGAATAAACGAGGAGGGGTAGAGTTTCTGTCTTTCCTCTGGCCACGTAGGGCTCGGCCATGCACATCTAATTCTTGAAGACAAGCATACACACACATGATCATTTAGATCGCTTTTATGTGACACACGGCCAAACCTGAACAGACTCCTGTGTATATACACAGATTCACAGACACTTGATTATTTATGATCTCCCTTTCATGTTCATCTTCACAGAAACACACACATACACAGAGTGGCTCAATTAGGCCTAAGCTTGTGAGCATCCACTCCCCTGTGACTGGTGTGGTATGGTTTTGTCCAACTGTAGGCTAATGACTACCTGATAGAATGCAGTACTGAAGACCAGTAGAGTTTTATCCTGCTTTGGTTTTCCATTTCATGACCACACATTCATGATGAACCAAGTAGTAGCCTGATGAGCAGCGTGGCCAAGAAACATCAGCTTACCCTGGAAGGAACCACAGACAGTGCAAACAAGCAACTACTGACATGTGTAAATGCAGGGTGTTTTGTTTTGTTTTTGTTTTTTGGGGGGGTTTTTTGTCCACAAAAATCTTTTGGTTTTGTTTACTATTTGTTTTGGGTTTGTTTCCTATTCAGATCATGGGAAGGCTGAGTCGAGCTCAGTCGACAGTGGGGTAAGCACTGAACAGCTTTCCAGACCATTGCAGGGACAACTCACATAACCATTCACATTCATACCTAGACAGCCAATTAGCTTAACGTGCATGTCTTTTGGACTGTGGGAGGAAACCAGAGTACCCAGAGGAAACCCACGCAAGCACAAGGAGAACATGCAAGCTTCACACAGAAAGGCCCGAGCCTGGGACTCGAACCCAGGACCTTCTTGCTGAGAGGTGAACGTGCTAACCACTATGCCACTGTGCTGCCCTATTTAAGCAAACAAACAAGCAAATATTTAGTATTATATTTAATAGTCACAGAAATCAACCAAGGATATAATGCATGGCTGGGACACATTAAATATGTGACATCTTAAAAAAATAAATGCATCACGTGAATTTTTCCTCCTCTTTAATTCAGTGTCTACAGAGGAAGGTGATGTACTTTATCATTTATTTAGTCTGCAAATGTATCAGTAGATAAAAACCGTCTTCGGAGAAAGTATTGCCCCCTCCAGCAGAAAAACTTTGTGTTGATGTTTTGTAAAATTGTCCACCAGTCTCTGACTTGGGCTTGCTGAAATTTTGACCGCTTCACCTTCAGTTGCAAGATGTTCAATGATGTTTGGGCTTTTCGCTGCTCCTTTTGTTTTATTTGCTTGGTGGATTTGATAGTGTGCTGATGATCATTATCCTGTTGAAAGCTCCAGCTTTGTTTCAACTTCTGGACATATGGCCTCACATTACTTTCAGTCTGGGTTTCATTTATATATTCATTCATTCGTTTGCCAGACCACTTAATCCTAATAAGGTCACAGGGAGGGAGGAACCTATATCAGCCCTCTTTGGACGAAGGCAGGCTACACCCTGGACAGCCAGGCAAGCACATATACAACCATTCACACTCATTTAGACGCAATTTGGAACAGCCAGTTAGCCTAATGTGCATTTCTTTGGACCTTGGGGGGGGGATACCTGGAGGAAATCCATGCAAGCACATAGAGAACATGCAAACTCCACACAGAAACTCCCTCGCCAAGCCCAGGTCTCGAACCCGGGAATTTTTTGCTATGAGGCGAATGTGCTAAACACTATGCCATCATGCAACCCACAGTCTGTGATATGATGTTGAATTCATCATTGAATCAATGACTGCAATCTGCTCAGTCCCTGAGGGAGGACAGCAACCCCAAACAATAATATTTGCCCCAGCATGATTCACAGTGGGTATGCATCAAGCATGTACTGTGACTGTGGCCTAATAACTCTATCCTGAAATAATCTGTCCAGGGCACAGAATTTCAAAAGGCTTTGCCTTTGTGGTTACTAACACACACTCATTTGCCAAACCGCTTAATTGTACTAGGGTCACAAGGAGGCTGGTGCCTATCTCAGCCGATACTAGGCGAAGACTGGGTACCTCCTTAACAACTTGCCAGACCATCACAGGGCACTGACAAAATTCAGTTTTGTTAATTTTTTTGGAAAACAAAGGCTTGACCCATGCAGGTCAACTTTGCCCAATCTCTGACAGTAGATGTATGCACTTTCACACCTATACTTGTAGATTCTCCTTACTTGTAGATTGTAGATCCACTTGTAGACTCTCCTTACAATTGGAAATAATTAAAGATAATTTCAAGATCTTTTAAAATTCAGGCGTTGGAGAGAAAGCAGAAAGATCACCAGACCCTAGATGTCCAGTTTAAGATGGGTTCCACCTGCAAGAGGCTCCAATCAATGACTCCTAATCTGTAACATTTAATTCCAAGTTTATAGACTTGAAGGTCTGATGAGTGTAAGGGTGTGCTTACTTTTCCATATGTACCTTTTTTCTTTTGTTGTTGTTGTTTTAATTAGGATAGAGGTAAGTTGCCATTCATGATTCTGTAGACAATCTGTTATAAGGCAAGATGTATATTTATTAAAGTCTTGACGTTTTGTCATTTCGTTTAATAATAATATAATATCTGAATTATAATAATTACATTTTATTTTTAATAAATACATTGAGGTGTGTGCATAAGTTATAAATTTATAATTTTACATGCTTGGTCACAGTGAATGAGGGGGGGAATAGTGACAATATTTATTCGACAGTACATCCCATAGGGTGATATTGAATTGAATTACATTAAGAATAGAATTGTGTTGTGAATTTAATACTATTTTTCTGAAGCTGTAAAAATAGTAAAGAACTAGTTTGTGCACCATAGCCAACATTTCTTTCATTTCCCTTTACAGATGTTTTGAATCGTAGTTCTTCAGCACTCCAGTTGTTCTTTGGCAGTTTCCACCTAGCAGGTCACTTTAGCAGCTTGCCTCATAAACATGCTTCTTCCAACCTTAAATATACAGTGTGTTTGGTTCACTTCCTGCAGCTGGATTACTTCAGGTTATAAACTGCTTTCTCAGTGCGATCAAACCACTTGGAAATGGTCCTGCATCACACAGTCTTGGAGTGCTTTTTTTATTTTTGTTTATTAATTTTTTAGTTCTTGCCAATTGCTTAAATAACCTATAACGGAAGCCCATATGGCGCTAGCGAGTTGTAGCGGTTCTGTTTAAAGCCAGCGTACTTTGCGCATTGTGCTCGCACTGGTTTTGCTTCCCAGTAGAATAAATGGTTGAAGTAACGTTAATAGAGTGGATAATAGTGTGCTGCCAATAATCATTTAGTTTCTGCAGTGACTTTTTACAAGCTTCTTTAATCAAGTGATACAAACGAGGAAGTGTGTGTGTGTGTGTGTGTGTGTGTGTGTGTGTGTGTGAGAGAGAGAGAGAGAGAGAGAGATATCTGGGATCTGTCAGAAATTCTGTTCATGCTTAAAATAGGGCAGCACAGTTATGTAGTAGTTAATACGTCTGACTCACAGCAAGAAGGTCCCGGGTTCGAGTCCCAGGTTCGGCAAGGGCGTTTATGTGTGGAGTTTGCATGTACTCCCCATGCTTGTGTGGGTTTTCTCCGGGTACTCAGGTTTCCTCCCACAGTGCAAAGGCATGCACATAAGGTTAATTGGCTGTTCCACATTGTCCCTAAGGGTGTGTGTGTGTGTGTGTGTGTGTGTGTGTGTGTGTGTGTGCGCGTGCAATGGACTGGAGAGCTGTTCAGGGTATAACCTGCCTTTGCCCAGAGTCGGCTGCTATAGACTCTAGCCTTCCTGTAACCCTCCCTAGTATGATAAATCAGTTCGGTGGATGGATGAATGGATAGTTGATATGCAAAATTTGAATGATAAAATCTAAAAAATAATCAGTGACAGTGAACCTGATCTTCAGTATTGTCTTCGGTATCTTCAGTACATCCCTACAAGTAACACTTTACCAAAGAGAACTATTTTTAAAGGTTTTAAGTCAAAATGGCATGCTTCAACCCCCAGAAGAGTTTCCTTTGCATTTTAAAACAAAATTGCCACCATTTAAAAATGTTCAGTCTTCACACAAAAGCCTTAGGCGTTCATTCACCAGCAAAGGGTTCGTTCACCAGAGAACAGAGACTTGTGTAATTAGACTCCTCAGATAAAAGTTAACTTCTCAATCACAGTAATTAGAAGCCAGGAATATGATCCCTTGCTAGAAGCTTGAAGGTCACCCTTTTTATCCAAGTACTTTGTAAGAGTTGAGAGCACCAACGAGCTGTTGGGGAAAGACCGGTGGTTTCCCCCCACTGTGCTGCCGGGCTGGGGACACACTCACACAGACAGCTGAGTGAGTACGAGAGCGAGAGAGAGAGAGAGAGAGAGAGAGAGAGAGGCTTAGAGTGTGGTGCTTTCATTCACTCAACCCTCTCTTGTCGGACCATGAAAACTACAGTGATTTGATTGTAATTAATTAATTAAGTCTGGTTTTTGAACGCTGTAGCCTCCTGGCCCAGTGAGTGGCAGGCTGTGTGTGGGTGTGTGAGAAGGAGTCATGACAACATGCTCGCTCTCACTCTCTGTCTCTCTCTCACAGCTCTGTCACAGCACTTGGTCAAGAAAAGCCTTGAAATAATTGACTGATTTGCATTCGACTCAAGTGTAGGGTTTGTAAAATCGGAATCTATCGCAGGTTGAATGAAGACACTGCGATATATGGCATGATTTTCTGAGTAACTGCATACGAGACAGTTTTGTCATCCTCTGAATCTCGTTCTGTCTGTGCACATAGGATGGAGCGGATGTCTGAGGAGGCGTTGCGATTGAACTTGTTGAAGCGGGGTCTGGAAACAGCCGATGAGCGGGAGGAAGCACTGGCCAAGCGCCTGAAAATGGAGGGTCACGAGGCTATGGAGCGACTGAAGATGCTGGCATTGCTCAAGCGCAAGGACCTCGCTGCTCTGGAAGGAGCCACTGTGGCAGATGGGAAAGGACCTGGGGCCAGCCAAGGGCTGATGGGAGCCTCGGCGTTGTATGAGGAGAAGCTGAACGGCAGCTTAAGGAGCACAGGTCATGGAGGACCGAGCAAGAATGGCAAAGAGAACATGATGGATGAACCTGTGGACATGAGCGCCAAGAGGAGGTGAGAGGACATTCAGGATGGGGCAGTGAACCATGTTATTGTGTGCCTGTCATAGTGTTATATATTCATTCACACTTCATTACGTGCTTGGTTGTACTATTGACATTGCAATGATTGTACTGTTGACCCAGGTCATCTATTTTGGTTTTATAGCTAGGTGTTTTAAATATCCCTAGTGGTTTAAATGAAATTTATGTAAATAACTCCATGATTGAGGACCCTCCCCAAGGATGTGTAAACAGCTATGAGTAAAAATAAGACGCTCACTCTTCTAGACTCACTTCTTGGTTATGGTTATGAAAAATCTAAACTAGAAGCAGTGTGTAAAGCTCAGCGAGTGCGATGTCCCAGGGTTGTTAAAAAAGCAATCAGAATTTTTGTCACCTTTGATTTTCCAGCCACCTGTAGCAAGACATTGTGACAGAGAGACATGGAGTCTGAGTGTACCACTAAGTGGTCTGCCGTTTACATGGGACATCCCACAATAATAGCATACAGCTGCAGTCAGGCGTGTAAATACAGAGACATGCATTTCACTAAGCTGTTCTTTTTCTGTGATTGTACATCATCTTTAATACAAAAAATAATTATATTTACATACTGTAATTACTTTATATGGTGCTTTCTGCAGTCAACATAGGGACACAAAATGTACATTTGTAAATTATACCTACAGGATCAGAAATGCGTGTGTATATACCCACTTAAATATTAATTGGAGCTTAAAGGTTTACATTTTTTTAACTTGCTGATTCCTTTTAATTTTCTGTTGTCAATTATTGATTTACAGCAGGTAACCTCCCTGTTTCAACATAAAAATGGTTTGTTTGATAGCATTAATTGTTAGTTGCATTGACCAACACACCGTGCGATGGGAACATCCAAGGGGCTCGTTGCAGATCTGAGAATGAAAACAAAAGATTTACCCAACTTAGGAATGTCCTTGGGAGCCATTTTTCAACTGCACATTCCCGAATAAAATATAATTATTGAGCGGTTTAGCCACTTTGCCAAAGCCACTTTTCTGGAAAAAGACTCAAACTGTCCCCCTCAGTTGAAAAGAACTTGGTTCATATCATAAACAACCTAGAAACCACAAGGCACAAGCTTATTTACTGGAAGTTACTGGAACGAAGAACACGATCAAATGAGTTTTTTACTGTGGACTGGGAGGCTGCTATTCAAGAAAGAAGGTCCTGCTCTACAATTGGTTGTGAAGAAACTTCAAGGTTGACTAATGTTTGCCGCTTACCATTCGGACAGAGAGACTGCCTTCTTAGGAAAGTTGTATGGTCAGATAAGACAAAGATTGAGTTGTTTATCCAGAGCTACAGAGCATCACTCTACCAGCTGTTAAACGTGGTGGTGGTGGGATCATGCATGCTGGAACGGGTGCACTGTTCAAAGTGTATGGGGTTATGAAGATGGAGGACTACCTAAGAATTCAGCATAACCTCAAACTTGGACACAGTTGGGTGTTCAAAAAGGGCAGTGTCTCCAGATACACTTCAGTGCTGGTTGTAGACGGGATAAACCATACTAACTTAAAACTTTGGGTTACAAATCCAAACTGCAACCGCATTGACAATACTGTAGTTTTTAAATCAGTTCAGTGCAAGTAAACACTCTAAAAATCCAATCTCTACAAATTCTGCCTAGAAGAGTGGTAAAATGTCCAGCCACTATGCTGCCAGAAACTTATTGATGGCTCCAGAAGCATCTGGTCAGGGTGAAACTTGGTAAGGGACAATGCATAAGGTGTGCTGGATGTAAATTTTTGACCCTGTGTTGGTTTTAGAAAATCCAAAATGAATTAGGACATTGTTTCTATTGAAGACGCATGTTGTGCCATCATTCTTCTTCAGTAAAAGACTAGTTCAAAGAGATCCATTCACCCATCGAGAATCTATACCTCTCCTTCACAGTCATGGAGGAAGGTGGAGTCAATCCCTACATGAGCAGCAGGGTACACCCTGAACAAATTACCTGGCTACATGGACATAACCACCTGTTCACACCTATGGGCAATTTAGAGTATCAAGCTCACCTAATATGCATGTCTTGAGAATGTGGGAGGAAACTGGAGTACCTGAAGGAAACGGTTCCAAACACAGTGAGAACATGCAAATGCCACAGACGGTCCCCATTTAGCTGCAAGTTTTGACCACCACTGCACCCCTTTGTTGCCAATAAATCACTTAAAGCCCAAAGTTGCCATGGTGCTCATGTCTGTCCTTTTATATATATATAATTCCACTACGTTCAGAATAGTCTTAGCTTTACGTGCAGTTTTCTGTCCATAAGCTTCAGAATAATGTAAGCTACAATTTGCATACAAACAAGATCACTGGGTTTGAGTTCCAGGCTCGGCAAGGGCGTTTCTGTGTGGAGTTTGCATGTTCTCTCAGTGCTTGCGTGGGGTTCCTACAGTTTTCCTCCCACAGTCCAAAGACATGCACATCTAATTGGGTATCCCAGATTGCCCCGAGGTGAGAGTGTGAATGGTGTGTGTGTGTGTTGGCAGTGTGTGTGTGTGTGTGTGTGTGTGTGTGTGTGTGTGTTGGCAGTGCAGTGGACTGGCAAGCTGTCCAGGGTGTACCACACCTTCACCCAGAGTCCGCTGAGATAGGCTCCTGCCTCCAAGCGACACTAGTAGGATTGAGTGGGTTGGCAAATACTGATGATAATGATAAAAAGAGTGGGATAAACATGTATTAAAGTTTAGTTTTAAGCAGTTAGTGGAAAATCAATGAGAAACTTGCATGTTAGCTTATGGATTACAGGCAAAGGTCTGTGGTTGGCTGTCAGCAATTCATGTCATTTAAATTGCAGAAGCAGGTTGCTCTTTGTCTTGTTTATTTGCAAAATGTACCAGGCTTCATCCCATGATAGCACCATAGCAAAACAATGAAATGTTTTGAGACGATGTTCAGTAATACAGTTTGAAATTCCAGCAGACCAGATTTCAGCAAGAAAGAAATTTTGTGGTAAAATACACATGAATCCCTGTTTTGTTACAGACTGCTAGATGTGCATATGGATGCTGGACGTGTGACTCAGTCGGACGAGTTAAATTGGATTTCATGTTTTTTCATCATTCAGTGTGTGACGCTTCTTGACGGTGGAGATTTGTTCCAAGAATGAAAAGCAGCTGGAATGCATGAGAGGAGGACCTTGTCTAACCTTTCCAGATTTTGTCCCTGTTGCCTGTAGTGAATATTTTTAGACCTGGATCTTTTTTTGGATTTTTATGTACAATATGATCCAGAACAAAATCCTCATGTTTGTAGCCAGGTTAACTAGCCATATTTTACCTGTCCTACCATATACTGTATCCAGTGCACCTACACACCGGCCAGTGCAACCAACCGTCACTTGTCATTTGCAGCAAAGATAACAGAATGGATCAAAGAAATGAATCAGGTTTCCTCTACTTAACTCAACACATTCACCATGTTTTTCCCCCCCTGCTCTTTCTCCTTTAGTGGTATGGAACGAGAAAGGTGTACTCCATCTCCAGATGTGATTATCTTGTCAGATAACGAAGCATCAAGCCCGAGGAGCACTCCACACCCAGAGGAGCGCCGCCATCACCCCAACCTAGACATGTTCAAGGTACAGTGTACGTCACATCAAGGATCTCAATCCCGCCATCCTGAGGATCTAATACCCACTACCAGCATCCCACTCACTGACTGTCTCTGCACTGCATGCTCCCCTGTCTTAGGGTCAGAAGCATACGATTCATTCCACAAATCACAAAGCAACAGAGACCCTTAAATGCTTCAGCAAGCCTAGAGCAATTAAGCAGTGCCTCTGAAGCAAAACACCATTTTGCTCTGCTCGTTGCTTCACTGCTGTACGCTTGTTGAAGCATTTCAAGGGTCTTTATTGCCGAGTTTGACTCAGAATTTTGTTTGTTCTCTGGTCCATAGTAAAATTGCAAATGCGCATGTGTACATTGTTATAAAAACACATCTTACACAGATCCCGGTGTTTGCGGTGCAACGTTGCATGACGTACTGACTTTGAGTTACTGCTTGCCCCTGCTGCGTGTTTAATTTTTGCTCCATTCAATCACTACAAGAACAGTCACAGAACCTTTTGATTACATTTCATGTTAATAATCATCTTATTAGTCGTTTTAATATCACAAAAGCCACAAACATCATTTTATTGCATTTTGTGATCACTAACAATAAACTTGCGGATAATTTTTATTATTTGTGGTATTGGTACGATCCAGAATGGGTGAATTTAATGCCGCTATGAACCCAAAGTTCTCCATTTGCACACTGCAGATCATATTGTCATCTCAATGGATATGTGTGTGTGCGCGCGTGTGTGCGCGCGCGTGTGTGCGCGCGCGTGTGTGTGTGTGTGTGTGTGTGTATGTGTGTGTGTGTGTGTGTGTGCGTGTGTCATTTTTCTTATATTGAGACTTTTATGTTATCTTTTTCTTATTCTTTACTTGGTATGGAGCAACTGTATGCACACAATTTCCTCCGGGATCAATAAAGGATTCTGATGTGTGTGTGTGTGT
>JBCNYH010000001.1:47234405-47246856 GCA_039654325.1 Tandanus tandanus | reverse complement strand
TGTGTGTGTGTGTGTGTGTGTGTGTGTGTGTGTGTGTGTGTGTGTGTGTGTGTGTTTGTTTGTTTATTTATTTATTTATATATCATGCAAACATTTTTCTTATGCCACGTTCCGGAACAATCAGTTCTGAATTTCTTTGGAAATAAATCTGATTGGGTGACACAGTGGTGCAGTGGATAGTGTTGCTACCTCACAGCTCTGGGGTCCCCCAGGGTTGTCTATGCTAAATTACTGTGTGTGTGCATGGGTGTGCGTGTGAGAGAGAGTGTGCATTGCCCCGCAATGGCCTGGCATTACAGGAGTATAGGATTTACATGGTATTCTTCAGTCCACCACAATACTAATGGAGATTAAGTTTTTGTTTAGTTTGTTTATAAGGAATTTCAGCAAGTGTGTGCTCTATCACTTGATGGCTACATTTAAATATTCAAACTGCACAATACTGAATAGTATTATAGTATTACTGAATAGTAAGTATAATAATAATAATAATGATGATTCACATTACTGAAATAATAATAATAATAATAATCACATTACTGAAATAATAATAATATAGCGTCTCGTTAATATGCCCATGACGGGGACCTGTTCAAGAAGCTTTGTCATTTCAACCACATATAGCTGACGCAGTACATAGTGAAACGAAACAACGTTTCTCCAGGACCAGGTGCTACATAAATATACGGGTCATTCCATGTCAAATCACAAAGCTTTCAGAAAACTTCCCAGGAGACCATCTCAGAATTCAGTGAAACTTTAACCAGACATGGAACATGTTTCAATATGAACACATGCAAAATTTCAAGGTCCGAGTTCAAAAACTTTCCGAGATATGTTCATTTAATGATCGCAGGCTAGTACCCATTTGTCGGCCCGCAACTCGCAATTTACCATTTTGGGCATTTTTGAAAGCTTGCAACTCCCCTAGTAAATGCTGTATAGGGCTGAAACGTTGCATGCCAACAGAACAGGACCCACTCTGTCAAAATTACTCTATTTGTCAGGGTTAGGTTGCTAGTGATACTGCAATTTTGAAAAAAGTATTTTAGAATTTTTGAAAGAAAATATATTCACCACCCCCAAAAGTATTTTTATACCAAATTTAAGCATATTTCCATGTAAAAAACAGTTTTTAAGAAGAATAAATGTGATATGGTGTTTTTAGTGAGTATCCAAAACTGAATGGTAGGTGAAAATTTGCTCATATTGTGAGCCTCTGAAGAAGATGTGGACAGTTCACCAAGGTTATGAAACTTTACCACATGCAACATGTATATCAGATCTAACACACGAAATTTCAGCCTTGTTGCTGTTGTTCAGAAAATTTTTTTTTGCACTTTCCTTATGAAGAGGAATAAAATATGCATAAATATTTTGTATAAGATCAGAATATAATCTCAAACTATTATCTATTATCAGAGTAATAGAGATTATATACACCTTCTTTTCATAAGATTTGATCAAATATTATGGAATTTCATTATAATTTTTGCAACACTCTACCAGTAAACTGTGTCTGCAAAGAGAGAACTGCAGATTCTGACAGAGTGGGTCCTGTTCTGTTGGTAGGCAAAAGCCCTATACAGTAATTATTAGGGGAGTTATAAGCTTTCAAAAATGGTAAATTGCAAGTTGCGGGGTGACAAAGGGGTACTAGCCTGCGATCTTTAAATGAACATATTTCAGAAGTTTTTGAACTAGGACCTTGAAATTTTGCATGTGTTCATGTTGAAACATGTTCCATGTCTGGTTAAAGTTTCATTGAATTCTGAGATGGTCACCTGAGAACCTCTAGGTAAATTGTCATGGAGTGACCTATACAACAAAGATCACATTCGAAGAAAAAGAAAAAAAACAGCAACACAGATCTAGGACCAAGGTTTTTGTCCTACCCACATAAAGTGCAAAGTGTGAAACTATGTGCAACAGTGCAAAGAAAATACAGGCCATAAACATTACAAAAAGAAAAGACAACACAATAATGAGACACTTAGCGCTGAAAGAAAGAAATGAAATGGAATAAAAAAATGAAATGATGTACAGAGTAGCAGCGGTTGAGGTGGTGCAAATAGAATATAGACATAGATATAAATATAAACATAGCAGCATAATGAAATAATAACAAGGTTGAGGTACTGCAATAAATAGTGAACAGTGTAAGTTGTGTGTGTGTCCACACAGGCGAAAGAGAGTCTGTGTATGTGTGTGAGAGGAACAGAGAGTTTTGTACAGTTAATTTCAGTGCACCTCAACCCAAATTAAGTGAGACCCCATTTTAGCATTTTTGCTAATAATTAATATATTTTAGATAATATGTGGGTGTGAATGTGCTTGTGTGTGGGCGTGAACGCTGCCATGGATCAAAGCAGAATGCCGTCATATTCCTCTAATATGGTCCATTTCTGTGAAAAATTACAAAATATTGTGCTTTTTGGTCATCCCCATGTTACAAAATTTGGGGTCCAGGGAGTGGACGCATATTAAGCGGAAACACGTTTAAAAAAAGAATCACATATTAACAAGTATCACTAACATTATATTATTATGTTAATAATATAATATAATAATAATAATAGTGTTACTGAAATAATAATAATAATACTGAATAGTAAGTAGTATAATAATAATATTTTTCTGAAATAATAATAAGTCCGAACTTGTCCATTTTAATAGCCACAGCAAGCTTCCTGATCAATGTCTCCAACCAAACTACCATACTAAGTATTATATCAAATACTACACCATCTGTGCTCACATTTGGATGGAAATATACCTAATCAGTGTGGATTGGCTACAGACCTCTCGTCTCATGTCTCCAGTGGGCAATTTGCTTAGTGCTCTTGGCCAGCATCTGCTATAAATCGACAATATTTGGACGTGGCGTTAGTGCTACCGCAAAGATTTCTTTTTGGCTATATTTGTACGTATAGACTTGACTCTCTTGTGTCTTGTCTGGTGTGCAGATGCATCACAGTCATCCATGTAAGGATCATTGTCTGTCTATCCATCTCTGACTGTTCTGTTTCACATATGTGTATGTGGTGCTCTACAGGGGAAGACAGGTGAGGAGAGGCAGCAGATGATCAAAGCCCTACGTGAGGAGTTGAGGTTGGAGGAGGCGAGGCTCGTGCTGCTGAAGAAGCTGAGACAGAGCCAGATGCAGAAAGAGAACGTCGTACAGAAGGTCAACACTCCCACTCTCTGCTATTAGCTCCACTTAGCAGTGCTGCTAACACCACCTGGACACCTGGCTCACGCAGGCTAGATTTTCACAGTTAAATGCCAAGACGCACATATGACCTGAACATTCCTGTCTGTGATCAGTCTTACCTGAGTTACTCTAAGAACCTCATACAGCAAGCTGTTAGGAAATATGCTTAAAATCAAACATTGCCTCTCCAGAGTGAAAAAGTTATCATTAGTTGTTGCACTCTTTTCTGATCTTCTTGCTTTATAGTCCAATTCAATATTATTAGCACCCTACATAACTTGGTGGTATTCCATACTAGCACTTGGAGGGCACTTGTGTGCAACAATGCTTGTTTGAACACAGAATTGATTTTGGAACCCAATTGGCTTGAAGGTGTTGAATATTTTTGGTAAGTGCCACATGACCCTGATCAGAATAACAGCTTGTCATGGGTTATTTATTTATTTATTTTACATAAATCTTGCCTGGAGAGAATAACGACGCTGAATATCGTCCTTATAATGTTCAATAAGGTGAAAGAATATGAAATTCTCATTCAAAACATTTCAAATGGTTTAGTATTCTTAGCTTTGTGCATATGGACTGGTCTGTTAATGCTATATGGCTTCGAGACCCCGAACGATACTACGTCACAGCTCCAGTGTCCTTATTTTTAGTGTGGGTGTGTGTGTGTGTGCATGCATGCGCGGGAAGAGGGGAGGGTGATCTACAGTCTCAGTAAATTGATTAGGTTCGTATAAATTGCCATGAGTTGTTAATGTGTGCATGGTGCTGTGTGGTGGACTGGGATCACATCCAGGATGCATAGTACCATCACTTACCAAGTAAATAGGAACTCCAAAGCCCCCACGGAGTCTCCACTTTTACCGTAATGATCCCCCACAGAGGCTCTGTCTCTAAAGTACTACATCCCCCACGTATCCAGTTGAAATTCTCCATGGATGCGCCACAGTTCCACTTCAGACCCCTCTTTACACAATTTCCTACAGGATCAATAAAGTATTTTGATTCTGATTCTGATTCTTATTCATGTCAGTCACTAGTGGGCCGAGGACATACCCATTATAGATTTTAGTGGAAAAATGCTACGTCCCAACATGATGTTTTCACCCTCGATTCATGGTGGAAGCTCCGTAGAAGTTCCGCAGGGAAACCGCGGTGCATGTCATTTAATTCTGTAGCTCCTCCTGAAACCCCGAGTCCCCCGAGGGGCATCAGGAATGGTCGTTCCACCCCCGATGGGAGGATGTAGGTAAGTGATGGTACTTTATTCTCACTTCACATCCAGTGCTCTTGCGGAAAGTTTTTGCATCCATCACAACCTTGACCATGATGAAGTGAAGATGAATGAATGAATATTTCTACACAAAGGGCAATCTTAGACTCTGAGCATGTTTAATGCCGTTTTAAGGGGTGCCGATATTTGTTTGTAATACTGCACTCAAACAGCTCTGACATCATGCTGCATGCTCAACAGGGTTTCAGTTTTCCTTCCGCTTCAGAAGATACAGAGGGTTAAACTGAGGCTGCCCCAGAGAAAGCAGAGAGCAACAGGGTTACGAAAGCTGTGTCACAGCACTGTGATATGTTTGCTTTAGGGCCACAGCACTCATGTGTTTAGGCTTTTAACACTTATTATTCAGTTTCTCGACGCAAATACGCACATAGTAAAGGTTCTGTAGTACTTAAGATACGAAGATTACCCTGAGGATTCATGTTAACGAGTTTGTGATCATATAAATCTACTTGTGGTGTTAATGTGAGTCTGTACATCACTGTCCAGGTTCCAGTGGTTCAGAACCCCCCGTCGTCCGTGCAGCCCTCCACAGTTCACAGCTCACAGGGGCTGACCAAACTTCCTGTGCGGCCTGGCTTGCATACTTCGGAGCCCCAGAACCTCCGCACAGCACAGGTGTGTATGTGTATCTCGTATCAGTGAAGTGATTTTAAATTGTATTTTGGTCTTTTATGATTTTTCATTGTATTTCTTCTTTAATGATCGATCCAAACACCCTGATTTCTACAATTAAGAAATGTGGGGTCTTTTTAGTTACGTGCTTTTTGTTTATTTTAACCCATAAAAAAAGGAGCATCTGTTGTTTATAGTGGCAGTATAGCCTACCAGGTATTGCACAGCTGGTTAATGTCTCTTTATTAAATGTGACGTGCTGTTAATGGGAAATCAGGCAAGTGCTGATCTCTAGTGTTCATTCATTGTACTGCACATCTTCATTTATTTTTGTGTTTATTCCAGGGCCACACGGTGATCAGGTCTGCAGCCAGTGCCTCCCTGCCCCCCATGATGATGTCTCAGCGGGTGATTGCTCCTAACCCAGCACAGCTGCAAGGACAGCGAGTGCCCTCTAAACCTGGCATGGGCCGACCCTCTACAGGGAGCATGAGCAATGCAATCAACTATCAGCAGGTACGAGCATCCTAACAGCCTTCGACAAGGATTCCAGCTTTAGAGCAAGGACAAGCATGCTCTGTATGCTGAACAAGAAGTCCCATCACATAAATCAGGCTGTATATTTATAGATAATGGGAATTACAATTTCACTAAATATCTGACACTTCAGCATGAGGCAAAAGCACAACATCACAGAGATCATGGGAAAAGGTTAAGACGTGACTTTTTAAAATGTATTTATTTATTTTGCTTTGCTGTGCAAAGGATGTTAATATTTACATTGTAAGCCAGTTCTGCACACAATGGTGGTTTCGCCGTTTGAGTTTTTTGTCCCTCACCGTAGGTGGTGTTTCAGTAGAACATGGAATCACTCCAGCAAATCTGAAACTTTGTACCCTGCCAGTTCTGTCCCACAGCAGATATAAAGCCAGCTTTAGTAATCATTGCTTAACTCAATGCAGATTTTTAAATTGCTGAGCAGGAGGGTTAGTCAGGACTTTAGTACAACAAGCTCCTCCCACTAGATTTGAGTCCACAGAAAAGTATGTGCTTTGGAGCAGGTTGTTATAAAGATTATTGGTGTTTTATTCTCAGGGAAAATGGCAACAAAAGTTGTCTTCTGTATCTTAAGTAGTTCTTGTTATTCTAGTAAAGTCAATATAGGCCTTCAAAAAAATATGATTTTTCTACTGTTTTTTTTGTTGTTGTTTTTCTCCCCTAATTTTTTAGTCGTATCCAATTCAAACCCGTCAAGTGTTGCCTCCCTACCACATACGACCACCACCAACCAGGGAGGGGTGTAAGCATTCGCATGCCTCTTCTGCGAAATGCAACTCATTACTCCTGACACGCCTAACACACTCAGAGGGAAAGTGATATCTGCCCCTTTTGTATGAATGAGCTCACAGATGCCCATGGATTGGCTGTGAGTGACAGGGGAGCATGTATGCCATTCCTCCCTCCCGTGAGAGCTGGCCAATTGGCTCCCATGGACTCCCGGTCACGGATGGCTATGCCATCAACCTGGACTCGAGCTTGCGATCTCCAGATTGATAGTCACGCACCTTGTCGATACGCCACTCGGGAGCCCCCTAAAGCTCATTTAAAGTGAAGAAACACCATTTTAATAGGTTTGGAGTTGCAGTCCTGGAGATCCAACACCCTGGCTGTGTTTTTTCTGTAATTCTGATCGACCTGTTTTAAAAGGTCAGATAATTATCAGTCCAGTCATTAGCTGAGTGAGGGTATAGTATATATGGCATTTTAAACTATGGTGAAGTTTCTGGTACATGGTTTGTATTTTTAACTGGTTTCACCCAAATGAGGATGGGTTTCCCCTGTGAGTCTGGTTCCTCTCAAGGTTTCTTCCCCGTGTTGACTGAGGGTGTTTTTCCTTGCTACCGTCAAGGCTTGTTCAAAAGGGATGTATAGAGCGATCACCAGCCAATCATGGGCATCTGTGAGCTCATCCGTATGAAGGGGCGGGTAGCGCTTTCCTTCCAAGTGTGTTAGACCTCCCCCAAATACGCATGCGCCGCAGTTCAAAAAGAGGCGAGTGGCTACCTTTGCGTCACGGAGGGGGCATGTTCATGCTTACGCCCCTCCCTGGTGGGTGGTGGTCATGTGATAGTGGAGGTAATACTCAATGGGCAGGAATTGAATATGACTAAAATTAGGGAGAAAATGGAGAAAAAAGTCCAAAAAAAAAAAAAAAAAAAGGATGTATGTTTACAATCATAAGTTAAAATTCTTTCCCAAATTTGTTTTACTATGTAAAGCTGCTTTGCGACAATGTCGACTGTAAAAAGCGCTATACAAATAAAATTGAATTGAATTGAATATAATCGAACCTTTAAAATTTCATGAAGCAAAGGTAGCAACAAAAATATCCATATGCTTTTTTTTCTGGGAATGAGTAACCCAGGGATTACAATCAGCCCTTGTCCCTTTGGTTGAAGTGCATCTTACCCTGCATTCCTGCTAGCAAGTGACACATCGCTCGTGACATTGACTTCTACTGTTTTCACTTGTGGGTGTGCACTGTCTGAAGAACAGAAGTTCTTCCATTTGTGTGCATTGAATTGCAAATGGGAATGGCGAGAGGGGAACGGAAGAAACAGCAAACTATACACACAGTTGCATTGGTCCGAGGAATGGCTGGGTCAAAGATCAGGAAATGTTTAAAGGAATTTGCGCATTTAATTATTCATCATTCAGTTTCTCGGTGTACTAAACAATACCTAATTCGCACCCAATTTGAGATCTCTGTTCAGGTGTCACTAAACTGTTCTGTCAACTGACAGTGAAATGATCACCTGTCACTCTGTCACTTGTGAGAATGGAGTTCTCCAGTCAGGGCACTTCCTAAGGTTTGGAAGAAAGTGTTCTCTCTGTGAATATCTGTATTTAAACCATGACAGCTCATTGTTGCCTACTCAGCACTAGTGTACTTTGGAACCTGCCAGTGGAAGGGTTTTTAATGAGTGTACACACACAGCCTTGAATATGATTGGTTTACCGCACTGACACACAGAGCCGTCATTGTTTTTGTAAAATCCTGAATGTTTTCTCTGTTCACTGCAGGTAGCTAGCCAACAGGTGGCAGCCTCACAGCGGTCCGGCTCTTCAGCCGCCATCTACATGAACCTGGCCCACATGCAGGCAGCCGGAGCAGCAGGTGTGCCAGGTGTCGGGGTGGGTGTGAGTGCAGTTAGCCCCTCTGCACTTCCCGGCAGCTCTAGTGTGGGCTCTGTTGGCGCGATGAGCGATCAGGCCAGCAGCCAGGCAGCCGCCAAACTGGCCTTGCGCAAACAGCTGGAGAAAACACTGCTGGAGATTCCTCCACCCAAACCACCTGCACCCCTGCTCCATTTCCTGCCCTCTGCCGCCAACAGCGAGTTCATCTACATGGTGGGACTTGAGGAGGTGGTTCAGAGCGTCCTTGACAGCCAGGGTGAGACTCCTAACCACACAACTGATAAAAAAAATAAAAACCCGGATGTGTTTATAGAAGCAGCTGTAAGTTCTGGGCAAGGCAGAAAAAATAGGTCCTTAATTCTGAAATGAATTACTTGGGGGGTGGTGTACCTTTGAGTTTTTGCATGTAGGCTTTTTTTTTCTTTCTTTAAAATATTCTTTTTATGCAGTGTATTCAAACATAAAGATAAATGGACATGCAATAATAACGTGTCACAGCTGGATGTAATAAATATACCTGAGTTCCAGGAATACTCCCAGTGTTTTTAGCCTAATCTCTGTTCATCGCATGTGTAGGGTTTATCTGATTTTACAGGTTTTTTTCATTAGAAATTTATAACGGCGATCTAAGAGCAGTTGTTGAAGTTCATATATGTTGCTATTTGTGTGATGTCCTGGGAAAACCCATTACATGGTCAAATTTAGACATTTTCTACTATATACAGCTCTAAAATGACCGGCTTTGCTATGTGAGTCAAACAAAGATTTAAATATCTGCTAAATTGAAAGAGACAAACTTGTGTGTGCATAAAGTATACATAGGCTTCATATGAAGCCCATGTATACTTTAAGAAAGGTAAGGTAAGTCTGCTGGGCTTTTTACACCCAAGCCTTGTGTGTCATCACAGCCAGAGTTTATCCTGGGTTCTGTAGCATAAAACACCCAGGAGTTCAACTCCTCCTGGATGGGATGCTAGTCCATCACTGGGTACCTTTCCAGTATTTTTAATGGTACCTATTCATACTGCTGGGTGGGCTGGGGCACACTTGTGGTTAAGACCTTGCCCAGGGGTCTTAGTATGGTGGGAGTCTAAAGTGGATTCGAACTCACAACCTCTTGATCATGAGCCCAGCACCCTAACCACTACGCCACCGGACCCTACAATCATGTATAATGTATAACCTACTAAATCTACTAAACATTACTGGCAAGTTTGTGTCTTCACCTGAGGTAAAATTCTCCTGCAGTGTTAAAACAAGCATCGTCCTTTCCCTGCTCGAATCAGTGTAGAAATAATCAGAGTAATTGAGTCAGTTCTGCTGACTAAGAAGATTTTTATTCGATCACTTAAACACTTAGAATTAAGTTTCATCTGCTGTCATCTCTCCAGTGTGTATAAGCGCCTCTCTCTGTTTTGATGATGCGACAGTGCAGGTGTATCATGGGTATTTACGCAGCCAGTATCTGATCACAAACTGAATTGATTAGACTTTTGTTCATTTTATTTCGGCACCAAATCCTTCAGGAAATCAAACTAAGCTAGTAAATTTACTACATGTTCTAGGCAGGTTGATTGCCTTTCCTGTGGCATTAAACTGGCTCCTTGCTGAACATAATCAGAAGATACTGAGCCAGGGGATTTCTTAAAGAGGTGATATCTAAGTGAGTGGCATTGTCCTCACAGGAAGAAGGTCCTGGTTTCCTGTCCTGGGCTTGGCGAGGGTGTTTCAGTTTGCATGTTCTCCCAGTGCTTGCGTGGGTGTCCTCTGGGTACTCCAGTGCCCTCCCACAGTCCAAAGACATGCCCATTAGGCTAATTGGCTGTTCCAAATTTTTTATTTTGATTTTGTTATACTGTAATAACCCCGCAAGGGAGATTATTGCCTCTGCATTTAACCCATCCAAAGTGAGCACACACGTAAACAGTGAGCACACATTGGGGCGCCCGGAGAGCAGTTGGGGGTTAGGTGTCTTGCTCAAGGGCACTTCAGCCATGAATGTGGAGGAAGGGAAGGTGCAGCTCACTCCCCCACCACACATTTTTCCTGTTGGTTCAGGAATCGAACCAGCGACCTTTCAGTCCCAAAGATCTGTTTTTGGGGTTTTTTTAAGCACTGATTGCTGCCTTTAGACGTCTATTATAAAAATCATAAATCTTATCAAAAAATTTTATTTTGGTTAGTACTGAGATCACAATTACTCAACACATAACATTTAACATTCATAACACATTATAATTACTCATTGTCTCGAAAAAAAAACTGACCACCTTCATCATCATTATTATTATTATTCATAAACCTGTCAGTACTCGATTTGAAATCTCTCAAGATGAAATAAATCAAGATTTTTGTATGTTAGATCAGTGTAGCATAGTATTGTTAGTGTAAACATGCGTTGGGTTTAATGACGTTTCTTTCCGGGGTAGAATGAGTGTCAGCAGTGACCACGTGTGAAGTTTATTAAAGATTAGTTTAGATTTAAAGTTAAGTGAAAGTACCACTGAACGTGAGGAGGTATTCTAGTTAACCTGCTCCTGACACAAGCTGAACTAATTCATGTGGGTTTGGGCTTTTATGGAGTGGCAAGAGTGCACCACTAAAAAAGGGGAAAGGAGTTTTTAACGCAAGAAAAAACAAAAGCAACATTTCAAAACAATGGTTTTATCACGGGTTGTCTACATTTACATTTATGGCATTTTGGCAGATGCCCTTATCCAGAGCAACTTACAGTTCTATTTCATTTATACAGCTGAGCAGCTCAAAGGCCCAACTGTGGCAGCTTGGTGGTACTGGGGCTTGCACCCTCAACTTTCCAATCAGTAACTCAGAGCCTTAACCACTGAACCACCACTGCTCTCACCTTATCTTGTTTAATAATTATTCGTAGCTAAAATCATAATTACAAGCCATTAGTGAAGTGGTATCCTGTCCTATACACTTCCGTGTCAAGTTGTTTTAAACATAGCATTAAGCAGAACTTAATGGTGTTTGTGCTCTGGCAGGTAAAATAAGGGGTTCACTAGCACGCATGGATCCGTTCTTCTGCGCCCAGTGCAGGACTGACTTCACCCCCCACTGGAAGCAGGAGAAAAGCGGTCGCATCCTGTGTGAGCAGTGCATGACCTCCAATCAGAAGAAGGCCCTAAAGGCTGAACATACCAACCGTCTGAAAAATGCCTTTGTCAAAGCCTTGCAACAGGAGCAGGTTCGCTTACAACCAAAATCCGTATTTACAGTTCACACACATAACGCACAGCTTCAGTCTGTAATATTCTCTTTCTTTTGCGGTTCTGTGTGTTACAGGAAATAGAGCAGAGGCTTCAACAGCAGGCGGCTCTGTCCCCAAGCGCGGCTCAGACTGTCCCCAGCGTCAGCAAGGCTGAAAGCATGATCCGACACCACGCACTCCGACAGGTACTACCCTTACCAATCATTACATGTCATGTACCTACTGCAAATGCGGTTAAATAGGTTTCCTCCTGACGTGGAACCAGCACTGAAAATGATGACACATCGGAGACAGATACATTTCTGGGGTCATTAAACATCTCGGTGATTAAAAGAGAAAGAAAGAAATACCCATCTAATAGTGGTGCATGCTCAGAAACTGTAACCGATTAAGAGCTAGACAGTCAACAAAGTTGCTAACTTTGAATACGTCCCTCAAGTTGAGAGAACAAAAAGGTAGGCTCAGTTAGTAAATTCTTTTTTTCTTTCTTTCTTTCTTTCTTTCTTTCTTTGTGTACATTGTAACTGCTTCGAGTGAGGTTGCCACACTTTGGTTTTTAGTGAAAACGCTGACTAGTAGCCACAGGGTTGTGTGTAACTAATGGAAGTTGATGTAGTGTGTATAGGTGCTGTGCTTAAAAAGAAAAAAGAGAGAAGATGAAGTCAGATGTGGCCCGGTGGCGGGAGGATTGGGGAGGTTTGTGGGGAGTGAGTTTGTGCTGTGCATGTGGGTGAGTGTGTGTGCGTGTGCTGGGATGAGTGGGGGGAGTGCGGGAAGGTGTGTGTGTGTGTGTGGGGTGGGAGGGACAGTGTGCACTTGTGGGGGGGGGCCTGGGGGTGGCGTGCGATGGGTCTGGGCTCTCCCGCTGTCCTCCTCGCTCTCCTCTTCTTCCCCCCTG
>JBCNYH010000001.1:47180366-47197318 GCA_039654325.1 Tandanus tandanus | reverse complement strand
CCAGTGCAGCTAACTGGGTTATCAAAGGCCAGCCATGTCTCTCACTGTCTATGGTGAGAGGCCTGTAAAAGAACCATGGTTCACGTTCGTAAAGAGTAGGCCATTGGGTTGCTGTCAGCGTGTTTCTGCCCTGCGATGGCCTGGTGAGCTGTCCAGGTGTACTCTGTCCTCGCCCAGAATCGGCTGAGATGGGCGCCAGCCTCCCCACGACCCTAATTAGGATTAAGTGGTTCAGAAAATGAATGATTGAATATTTCTTTATATATTACACAGAACATGGAGAGAAGGGTGGTGTACTGGGTAATAATCCTACTGTGCATTCCTCTTGGGTGGCACGGTGGTGTAGTGGTTAGCATGTCTGCCTTACAGCAAGAAGGTCCTGGGTTCAAGTCCCAAGCTGAGCGAGAATGTTTCTGTGTGGAATTTGCATGTTTTCCCATGCTTGCATGGGTTTCCTTCGGGTACACCGGTTTCCTCATTAGGCCACCTGACTGTTCCAAATTGTCCCTAGATGTGAGAGTGTTGGCTCTGTGATGGATTTGTGAGCTGTTCAGGGTGTATCCTGAACCTACTACTATTAAGTGGTTCGGAAAATGAACGCATGAATGCTTTGTCTTTAAAAACCACATATTATAAAAATGGAGCTCAGATGGTGCAGGAATCAGTCCTTCATGAACTAATCGAAGTAATGAAAGATGAAGGGGATATCGCAAACTGATGAGTAGCGACACAAATAAAAAGGGAAAATAACTGCATGATGGAAACTTTTATTAGTTCTGTTTATAATGGTGTCAGAGAGCTTTCATAAATGGTGAAAATACATGAAATCAGATATATCTGTGCTTGAGTGCAGTGATAGTGATGATTTATATTAAATTTATTATTTAATGATTGTTTAAACTGCTCATGATTAATGAAGGTGTGAATGTACTTTACAGGTGAATGATGATGATGAAGATGAAAATGAGGCTGGTTGTGGTAGTCAGTGCAGTTTTTCTCCTGATGGTGGACAGCAGCATGACGGAGAGGATTCTGTCCCGCAACAGGAGGGAGCTTGCCAGTCCGCTGCACGCCAGGGGTATCCGTGACCCATATGGCTCATACTGTCAGAGAAGAGGGGGTTGCTGCGAGGGCAGGAACGATGAGTGCACCATGCCTTACCTAGATACCATCTGCTACTGTGACCTGTTTTGCAACCGCACAGTGAGTGACTGCTGCCCGGATTTCTGGGGCCACTGTCTGGGAATCCAGCCTCCTCCCAGAGGTCAGTGAAACAATAATGACTGTAATAGAAGCAAAAGTTAAATGGGTGGTTAACTCGCCTCTGTGCCACTGTCATGCTAACAACTTAAAATTAGTAACCACATCAGTTAATATCACACACAATGACAAAGTGGGTGGCACGGTGGCATAGTGGTTAGCATGCCCACCTCACAACAAGAAGGTCCTGGATTCGAGTCCCAGGCGTTTCTGTGTGGAGTTTGCATGTTCTCCCAGAGCTTGCATGGGTTTCCTCCAGGTACTTCGGTTTCTTACCACAGTCCAAAGACATGCACATTAGGTTAATTGGCTGCTCCAAATTGCCCCTAAGTGTGGATGTGAGTTTGAATGATTGTGTATGTTGGCCCTACAATGGTCTGGCTTCAGCCCTTTCAGGTTGTACCCTGCCTTCATCCAGTGTCGGCTGAGATAGGCTCCAGTCTCCTCGTAAGACTAATAGTAAGATTAAGTGGTTCGGCAAATGAGTGGGTAAGTGAGATTAAGAAAGTGTACTTTTTCCAGAAACTTCAGGAAATGCAGGTGATGTAACTTCATGTTGAACATGTGACTGGGGAATATTTCCATTATTTCTTCGAGGTGAATATTCTCAGACTTCAGAGATGAGTGCTTATTGTCTGACACTAAAATGTACATTTATCATCCTTGTAAAAGCATGTTTCAAGCATGAGATCTAATTGGACTCACACATCAACGCAAAAACATCTGACGTATTTTACTGATAAATCTGGAAGCTATAGTGTAGTTATAGAGGCTGTGGGTAGGTACAAATGCGCCTTTTTAAAGTTTTGTAAATAGGATTTAATAATGCTTTACATTATCTGAGCGAGGCTATTCTAACAGACGATTACCTTTTTATTTGCATATATATTTATTTGTAATTTTAGTATCACTGAGGACGGCACCGTGGAGTAGCGGTTAGTACGTCTGCCTTACAACAAGAAGGTCCTGGGTTCGAGTCCCAAGTTGAGCGAGAACGTTTCTGTGTGGAATTTGCATGTTTTCCCGTGCTTGCATGGGTTTCCTCCGGGTACTCCGGTTTCCTAATTAGGCCACTTGACTGTATTGAATTGTCCCTAGATGTGAGTGTTAAAGTGAATGTGTCCTGGGCTTGGCCGTTTCTGTGTGTAGTTTGCATGTCCTCCCTGTGCTTGTGTGGTTTTTCTCGGGGGTACTCTGGTTTCCTCCCACAGTCCAAAGACATGCACATTAGTCTAATTGGCTGTTCTAAATTGTGCCTAGGTGTGAGGGTGAGTGTGTTGGCCTGCGATGGTCTGGCGCGCTGTTCAGGGAGTACACTGCCTTCGCCCAATGTCAGCTGAGGTCCAGTTCCAGTCTCCCTGCGACCCCAATAGTGGCATATGAGTAAGAGTAATATCAGTGGGATACATACAGCACACCAATCATGGAATGACCCAAACATTCACTATGATTCTATAATATCAGGATCTCATTCACTCACTTGTTTGCCGAACCACTTAATCCTCTTGGGTCACAGGGAATATCAGGAGATTCTCACAGATTTCCAAATCAGTCGCTACTCGATGGCGACCAGTAACATAACCATACACAAGTTAATATCTATGTAATAGTTTACCCTGTGTGCTTTCTGCCTTGACCCCTTTAGTAATTGTCGTTCTGGATGTTGGGTGTAAAAAACTTCCAGGTGTTACCTGAGAACAGTGGGCCTTCTTATTACCAAAGACAGACACACAAAGGAGCGATGAAGGGAGGTTAGAAAGAATGCATGTAATGCAGAGGGAGTGATTTGAAGGCTGGACAAGCATCAGGAAAGGGCCAAAAAAGATCAGAGGAGGAATGTCAGACGTGTGTTTGCTGAAGGAGGGACAGTCACATCCACAGGCGTGATACGACCTACGACCTCCCAGATTACTCACACATAACACACATACTGAGCATGTGTTCACAGGAGTGTGATTCAGCTACATCCCGTCTAATGACTCAGCTAGCAGATGCAACACCTAATTTATCCTAATCATCCCTGAATGGGATCCATTTAATTCATCTGAATCGCTACATCTATATCAACAATTCTTATGTGATAAGAACTGGAAATAAATTGAGACCCTTCACACAAACTGAGTCTCATGCTTTCACTCACTCACTCATTAAAAGAATCGTTTAATCCTGTTAGGGTCGCAGGAAGGCTGGAGACTCAGCCGACACTGGGAGAAGGCAGGCTACACCCTGAACTGCTCGCCAGACAATCGCAGGGCAACAAACGCACAACCAGTTACACTCACACCCACTGGCAATATGAAACAGCCAATTAGCCTAATATGCATGCCTGTAAACTGTGGGAGGAAACCAAAGTACCCGAAGAGACCCACGCAAGCATAGGAAGAACATGCAAACTCCACACAGAAGCGCCTCCGCTGAGCCCGGGACATAAACACAGGACCTTCTTGCTGTGAGGTGGACGTGCTAACGTCTACAGCTCTGTGCTGCACCAAATTGAGTCTTAATGCATGAAACTGTCTTTTTTTGTCTTGTGAATGAATGGGTCATTTTAAAGCCTCTATTTTTATACAGTATATGCATAACTCAAAGTCATTTTCAGGCATTTCAACTCATTTTGTGGCGATGGGTCACAATTAAACATGACCTGTGCCAACCCCCCACCCCTCACATACACCTGGTACACATTACTCACCGATTCTTTGATTCCAGCTGTAATAAGTACTAATCCCAGGCCATGTTTAAGTAGTGTTGCTATAGCAATACTTAATACAGTAATGACAATGTGCATAGCAGCAGCTCTGCTTGATGTATCTTGAGGGTTCGCCAACCATTATGTGCCTTAATGCATCTGTATTTGTTTTGGGTTCTGCTGAACAATAACATAATGTAAAATGCAGTGTGTGTGTGTGTGTGTAGTCATTGGATAATGGGCTGGTAAAGAAATAGGGATAAATCTAAATCTATCAGGATTTCGGACGCTGTTTTATGACAATATTCCATGTTAAAATGCACTATATACAAAAATTAAATGTAATCGGACTGAAATAAAGTGATGGAAGGGATATAACATATAGTCAGGTAGAAGTTTTGAAACTCAAAATCCAAACATTTACAGACCGACATTTCCTGCAGAGCCTAGTCTCCACAAATATACCCGCTGAGCTTCAGTGTGAGACAGAGAGTGTGTAAAGATGCCTTCCTGGCCTGATAAAGTAGATGTTGGTGGTCCACAGTTGTTGCCTAAAACACACAAATATTTAAAGAAGATTACATCTATCTACATTATACATAAGGTTGAGAAATATTCTGATCTAAAAAAATCTCTGATTCCATCTTTTACCTAGAAGCACCCAGATAGCACAAACCTCCACCAAGCTGAGGAATAACCAAGTACACAGTCTTCCCTGCTAGGCCTGCTGTAATACCACAACTTAAAAAAAAAATTCCTGGATCCAAGATCTGATCCAGATTACCACCAAAATCTAATTGGGTGTTACTTGGGTCATACTTTACCTTTCCAAAACAATTCATCCAAATCTGTTCATGAATTTTTAAGTAAAACTGCTAACAATTACACAAATAAACACTGACAAAAACATAGCCTCTCTGGTGGAGGTAACAGTGTTATGCGCTACAGACTGCTTCCGCTTAGGAATACAGCGTAGCGTCTTCATTACAGCATGTTCAGAGGTGAGTAGGAGGGAGTGTAAGTGTAGTGTGTGGGCTTTGCACTACACTGCTGACTTACACCCAGGCATGTAGTGTGGATCTCATTTAGCTCGTTATAGCATGTAGGGAGCTGGATCTCTGGGAAAGCACAGCAAAGCCAGTGCCAATGTTTCTGTGCCAAATCACTGAGTGCATTTGAACCTTTGAAAGTAAACTAGGAGAAGTGTTCCCCATAACCTCTTCACCACTGTAGGAATGTCCCTCTGAGATATTTCTACAGATAGGGCAAAGTCATGTGTCCTTGGTTCTTTTTAGCTGAAAATCAAGCAGATTGTCCTGCTGAGTGATTCAGTGTATATGTATTTGTTACAGGTATTTGTGAGAGAAATGGCCACAGGTTCCACTCAGGTGCAACCTACCAAGAGAACTGCAATTTATGGTAAGACTAAACTCTGCACGCAGACACACTTTCTTTGTTGTTTTTCAGGCAACATGGTGCATGCTCCGAGCTCTAATATCAGTAGCTGCGCACGTCGTTCTGTACATTACTGGGTATTTTATAGGATTTATTCGCAGATCATGAGCTTAGTGTCGAGTCACACATTCCTCAGCTACTTTGCTCTCGTCATTCTTCTCCTATCTGACTTCTATTTATTTTCCTATGCGCTTTTTCTTTAAAACCCACAGGCCTTGCTCCATTTACAACAAACACATGACATGTTCCTCTGCTCAATATATAAATTTTTCTCCACCATTATAAATATCACCTTGCTAATAAGAATAGGTTTATTTAGAGAATTTGGCTTTTATGTCAGGACTTCCTATACTAGCATACAAATGGTCCCTAAAGACAAAATTCGGAACCCAATTACACAATATTTCCATGACTGCACCTCTTTTGTCCTTCAAAAGTCAGCTTGAGGTTTTGGTTGTTGTTTTTTTTTCACTCCCACCTCTCTAAGCTTTTCACACACACACACACACACACACACACACACACACACCTTTTTTTTTTTCTTCTCATTCTTTTTATTTCCATGGTAAAATGACCCTTGCTGGAAATACGGTGGTACATAAATAATCAGTATTCTCCTGATTACTGTATTGACCTTTAGTGCATCTAGGCTGTTATTCAGACTGTTATTTAAGGTTTTTTCTTTACTGTGAATAAGTTTCATGAATAGGGATGTGGTTATATATCAGCGTTTATACATTGCTGAAGTAATAATTTGTGTATTGTGATTTGAGGTGTGTTAAACAATGAAGGAAAGGGTTACTGGGCAGACAATGAGGGAGAGGAATTCCTTACTTATGTGCTAAACCTCTCAGTTACCTTAGTGCTATGCGTCATGTTTCCCTGAACAAGTATGCACTTGTGGCAGATTTCAGCATCTGTCTGGGTTTTGCGTGTATATGCAGTACTGTTATTTAGATAATATACTGTGCTGTCAGATAGTTCTGGACATCCCTACACATCTGGTAGATGAGGTCCAGAAGCAGGAGGGAAAGTGAGACAAAATATCGAGAGCATACCCATTCAAAGTACCATTAAATGCCAGGTGGTGTAATGAAATATATACAAGTCAAAAATTAGATTAAATGGAGGGTTTCATTCTAATACAGTCCTTTGGTTGAAATGTTTTGCCAACAATATAATATAGACAAAAAAAAATTTTTAAAAAGACTTTAATTAAATGAATTGATTTTGATAAAAAAAAAAAGAAAAAAATCCTAAGAATGGTTTTCATTTATAAATATTGTAGTTAAATAAATATAATATAAATTCTAAACAATAAAGAGAAAGAAAAAAATCCAAGCAGGTGGTATAAATGCAAAAGGAGAGGTAAGCTCCCATTTAAATGATTTAGTGGTGAATGGGATTTGCGTCGAACATATAGTGCACACATGCCAATCAACAGCCAGTAAATGCGCACACATACCCATGATCCCCACACAACTAATTCTACATTATTTATTTACACAAATTCTCTTTATATTTGCTTTATTCCTGAGACCACTAATTTTGGTTACACAGTCCATAAATCATTAATAAACTTTAATGTAATATAATAAATGTAATAAATAATGTATGAACTGTAATTCACATTGTTATAAAGATTGTACTAAAAACATAGCACTAAGTGGTACACTAAAGCATTTGAGCTAGTCAGCGATCTATAAGGAAATCGAAGATAACAGACTAAAAAACTGACGCTATGATTGATTAAAAATGACACAGATCCAAAAGATTATGTATCTAAAAGGAAAGGGTAAATATCTAATGGTCTATAACGTGAAAGTAGTGTGTGGGGCAACCGTACCTTATTTAGAGAAACGGGTTGAAAGAGGTAAAATAGAGGGGGTCCAGACGCTCCAAATTTGTTGATCCTGTGTCATTTCCTATTAAAGTTATCGTACTAACAAACCTTGACAAGCCCAATATAGAAAAAACTTACTAACTTGACTGCTGTGACCTTTAAACAAGTCAAGGGCACCTGTATACACTCCAAACCAAGGCCTTCCTGAGGGGAACTTCTCCACCAAATTTGGTGATCCTATGTCTTTTCCTTTTAAATTTATCACAATAACAAACCTTGACAGGCCGAATATTAAAAAAAGTGTCCTTGTGACCTTGAAACAAGGTCACAGTAACCCAGATACAATTCCACCCTATTTGCCCCTAAAAGAGGGGCCATACACCAAATTTGTTGATCCTATGTCATTTCCTTTCAAAGTTATCGCACTAACTAACAAGTCTTATGGACAGATGGGGAACATTTCTATAGCTCTTAATCTGCTCGTGCTCTTTGGTTGATGGCAGAACTAAAAAAACAAAACAAAACAAGTAGCCAGGTATGATTCATATATCTGCTTTAGATCTAATTTAAATTGCATTTAATCATGAAATACTCACAAATATATTAGATACATAGTAAAATCAGAATTGTTCTAAACTCTCCCCTGTATTATTCATTCACAGGCACACACATACGCACACACACACACACACACACACACACACTCTGGCCAGTAGTCCAGTACACAGGCTGACGCTCTGGGTGGAGAGCAGGACGTCCGGCTGTTCTTATTCTGGTCGCTCTCCTACGCTCGTTCCTCCAGTTGGCTCGAGTTTCTCCTCTCTGTCCTTATCCCCTCTCTGTCCGTACACGTACAACCTCCCTCTCATTCCACACCTCTTTCCTGCTCATTAATGTCTTGTTTATCATGAGGCCTTTTAAATATAACACACTCATCTTGTTTTAATTTACTAGCTTATACTGAAAGATGAAAAATTAAATGAATGTTTCCTGTTAACTGGTTTATATGTTTAGAAATCACATTATGCAGCAGTTTTACAGCAGGTGTGTTTGAGCTTAAAGCCTGTTGGATTATCAGCTGGTTTAGTGATAGTGTTAGGTCGCTTCCTGTCTCTTCCCCTGGCCTTTTCTACACTTATGGAAGATTTGCAGATGTTTTTCCCTGTGATCATGTGAATAAGATGAGATCCCATGATAATCAGGCAAAGGAGCATTTTAAAATGTTATACCCTGAAAGTGAATGCAACCTTAAAGAAATTCATGCCACTTAATGGGGATAATAGGGAAAATGTAACCAAAAGCCCTACATGTTAAGAGAATAACATTGGTTCAGTCATCTTCAGTAAACACGTGGTCCTGCACAGGATGATGGTGAAGCTGGTAGTGACGGTAGTCACAGGGTCCTATGAATATACACATTTACAGCTGGACAGGTTTGGTGGTACTACAAAACCAGAGATTCTGGAGGAAACCCTGGGAAGAACATGTGAAACCTTACAGACAGTAACTCAAACTTTGATTTAGGGACCTTGGAGCTGTGAGGTGACAACATTACCTGCAACCAAAAAAGAAAGAAAGAAAGAAAGAAAGAAGGCATAAAGGAATTAATGGTGTAAGAAAGTGACATTAAAGGTAAAAAGTATTCAGAACATAAATGGACCACATAAAATAAATCAAGTGGAAAATAAAGCACATGCACTACAGATGACGTCCGCAATCACGTGATTATTCACAGGTGGAGAGCATTGATGGTCAGGACGGGAATATAATAGCTATGGACAGAGAAGACACTTTTCATGCTTATGTAATTCATGTATGTTTTAAATATGGCGGTATGGTGACTCAGTGGTTAGAATTCACGCTTCACAGCAAGAAGGTTCTGGGCTCGAATCTCATGGCAGACTGGAACCTTTCTGAGTGGAGATTGCACTTGAGTTTGCTTAACCATACTTGTGTCAGTTTCCTCTTTGTAGTCTGGTTTCCTCCCATAGGCATGCAAAACATGCACATGAGGTCAAATGGCTACTCTAAATTGGCCCTGAGTGTGAAAGGTTGTTCGTCTTTGTGACAGATGAGTGATATGCATAACGGATGGACAGATGGATGTTTCACGTAATTACAGACGCTATTATTGATCATTTCCTTGTGTTTTGCCGGCACTTCTCAAATCTTAACCATTTTTAATATTATAGTTATTGCAGTGTGTGCATCTGCATGACCCCCTTAAAAATGATCCATGATAAAGGAAAACCTGAGTGGTTTGATTATACACCTGGATGATCTCACTGTTATCAGCAGGAAAAGTTACAAAATTGATGATGTCACCTAATGTGGAAAATTTCAAATGTGTTTCAGTAAATTAAGTTCAGACAAGTCACAGTTATTTATATAGCACATGTATAAAAGGCTCTGCACAAAAATCCATAACACACGATACAAAATGGAAAGAAAACTATTAGAATATTAGAAAATAAGTAAAATAACTGGATATTGATATATAGTCTGTGAGGGTGGCAAGGTGGTGCAGTGGTTAGCACATTTGTCTCACAGGAAGAAGGTCCCAGGCTCGATCCTAAAAACATGCAGAGTAGGCTAATTGGATGGTCCAAATTGCCCTTAGGTGTGTGTGTGTGTGTGTGTGTGTGTGTGTGTATTGGCCCTGCAATGGTTTGGCGAGCTGTTCAGGGTGTACCCCTCCTTCGCCAGAGTCGGCTGAGATAGGCTCCATCCTCCCTGTGACCCTAATTCGGATTAAGCGGCTTAGAAAAGGAATGAATGATAAATGTCCGTGAACTGAGGCTACTTAAGAAGATAACTAGAGACCTCATGCTGCCTCTGGAGGATATCAGTTAAATTACTTCAAATTCTAGTTTTTCTTAGAAACTTAGTAGCTACTGTGCAAATCACATGACTCTAAGAATATTAGAGCTCAATATTATTCTGTGATCTTTATCACAACTCGCTCTGTGTACTGTGTGTACTATAATCAGGGCGGAACTGTGTGGAGCATGTTTTCATTTCTTGTACCCACAAGGACATGGAATATGACCTATGGGACATTTGGCTCTATTCCATGAGGTAAATCACAAAACCCTTTCCTTAAAAAGTCAAAGATTTAAAAGGTTTTCTTTTGATTACGGAGGTTAATATAAGATTTAGGTGTATGTATAGCATAAAGAGTTATTTTCAAGGAATGTATAGTCATGAATATGTATAGTAAAACAAGCCTGAATTGATCAGTTGTGGTGATCTGATGAGGAATGTGGAACGTTTTATGGAACTGAGGCCACCTGACGCCTCACAGTCTAAAGACCAACTGTTTTCGTATGTTACTGTGTCAATTTGTCTGTGCAGACATTGGCACCATGAAGCTGCTTTTTTCAGCCAACAAATAAAGGGGTCAGGAACCTGTGTGCTTCCCCCGAATCAAACTTAGCAAACATTCCTGGAAATGACCAGTTGGCGTTTTGTCTACATTGTGTGCAGTTATGTATGGCTAATATGGCCCTGAAAGGAGTAGGTCATATTCTGAATAAATATTTTTCAGGTCCCATGACTGGAATTACACTTGGATAATATTAGAGATTTTCTTTTAGAGTTAATTAGGTTCATAACCATTTGACTTTTTTGGAGATAAGTTTCTCTGGAGAGAAAGTCCCTTCTGACTAATTACGTTGGTGAATGATGTGAAATATTCCTCGTCACATTTAAAAGTTCCCTCCAGTACCACAGTCGAGTGGGCTGCCCCTGGCTCTCTCTCACACTGCCTAAAAATGGGGATTTATTAGAGCACTACAGCCATAAAAGGTTTACCATTTCAGTCTTCGCCATCGTCCGCCCCTTCTCCTCCCTCTCTTCCACTCAGCTGTCGGTCCCTGTGATTTATCTCTATCAGGGGAATACCACCAAGTATTTATTTTTCTACTGTTTCTACTTTTATGAGTCTTTATCTACATGTGTTTTAAAGGGGCTCGCATCAACTGAAGATCTAATTTGGTAAAGGAATGACAGATACTAAAAGATAATCGTGCCCTGGTGTCTCTCTTTTTTTAGTACATGTAGTGCGACTGGCCAATGGGTCTGTGAGCAACACGCCTGCCTGATAGAACAAGACATTATCCAGGCAGTGAACCGGGGTAACTATGGGTAAGAGTCATGCACTCGCTGAGCCTCTGAGAATTCTCTGTTCATCTAACGTCACTAATGCCACACACACACACACACACACACACACACACACACATACTCATGAGTTCCCATTTAATCTGTATTTACATACTGTCTTTCCACTGATCTCCTACTAAGTACATTGCTTGTGTCTTGTCTACTTTAGCTGGAGGGCAGCTAACTACAGTCAATTCTGGGGTATGAGTCTGGATGAGGGTTTGCGTTACCGTCTGGGCACAAAGCGACCATCCCGAGCCATCATGAGCATGAATGAGATCCAGGTGAGTGGTGTACATACACTATACACAGTACTGTCGAAGTCTAGATCTCAGATCATTTCTTGTGGTATGAGAACAACCATTTACACTTACACTCAGATGTAGGGGTAATTTGGAACAGCACTTCCATCAACAGTGTTAATGGTTGTTTGTGTCTGCATTAATGCTGCAGTAGAATGGGATCAGCTGGGATTGACTCTAGATTACCACACAATCCTGACTGATAGGCGGTATAGATGATGGATGGATGGAAACTAAATCTGAAAATCTCACTAGTGTTAAGATGTCATTGTAACAACTGAATTTGCATCAATATTTATTGATGTGTATGGGCGGCACGGTGGCGCAGTGGTTAGCATGTCCGCCACACAGCTAGAAGGTCCTAGGTTCGATTCCCGGGCTTGGGCGTCTTTATCTCCCCGTGCTTGCATGGGTTTCCTCCGGGTACTCCGGTTTCCTCCCACAGTCCAAAAACATGAACAGTAGGCTGTTCCAAATTGTCCCTAGATGAAAGTGTGAATGTGAATAGTTGTATGTGTGTTGGCCATGCGATGGCCTGGCGAGCTTAGAGTTGGCTGAGATGGGCACAAGTCTCCACACAACCCTAATTAGGATTAAGTGGCGTAGAAAATTATTGAATGCATTTACTGACGTATTTATTATTGTTACAGTTCATATTGCATTCTGCAATACAGAGTACTCCTGTTAATGTGTTTAATGCGAGTAACTAAAACTGTTTAAAAGTACCTTGCTAAAGGGCACTTCAGCCGTGAAGGTGGAGGAAAGTAAGGTGCTGCTCACTTAACCCCCCCCACCCCCCCACCCCCCCCACGGCTGCCCCATGACACAACCCTTGCCAGTAAATAAAACTGGGCCACTTCACTTGCAGTACTCATCTGTTCTGTCTGTTTAGGCGATGCTGTCTATCAGCTCTGATCTTTGGACAGGAAAAATAGTGTTCCTGCTTTTCTTATCTCTCTCTTTATATATATATCTTGCTCTCTCCAAACGTTGTTTGCTCATGTACAGCACACTTAGTGCTATGATGTTCCATGAGAAGCAGTGTAAAAAGATGTTGGAGGGTGTTTCATTTATGTGTATCAGTGGCAGCATGTGTTTGCCTTCAGCCTCTCCATCCTTCCAGTTTAGTTGGAAAGCTACAGCTAGTGGATGTGAATAAACTGGAAGGAAAATGGTGTAACATTAAATAAATTCATGGCTTCTTGAAATGTCTCATTTGCCTCCAATACGTCAGGCGCATCAGGTTACGCCTTTACCCTCAGTAATTAGAGTAATGTAGCGTGCTGCGTGGAAATCATTCATGTAAAAACAACATCCACGACTCCTACACTTGTTAGATCTCTGTAAGACGTCTACTTTAGTGACTTATCCTGTCTGCTAGAGAATGTAAGAAAGCTTTAATGGTATGGTTGGTTGGGTGCTTCCTTATCCTGCCTCCAGCTGTTTTGATCGCACTCAGTGAGGCCTTCAGTCTCCAGCTCGAGCAGCCTGCACATTCTCCATAAACAAGCATGAGAGCGAACACTCCAGACGAGAGGGGAAATGAATTGGAACAAGATGAGAGAGAAAACACAACCACTTGCCCAGACACTACAAAGCATCTTCCCACCCCTCTCCTCCATCATGTCTCCACCTGCAGCATGTTTCTACACACATCCATTCATAAAGCTATCTGCTCCGTGCATACACTCAGGATCAGCATTTATACTCCTCACACTTAACGCACTCATAAGGAGAAACACATTTTTAACCTCACATGACTGACACCTTTCTTTAAGTGGACTTTGAACTGTGATGCATTCCAGGAGTTTATATCTAATAAACGTCAGCTTGAATCATTAAGTTATTAACAAAAGGAATGCAGGAATGCATGATTGTGCATTTTCAAAGGAGAGTAGTAAAGTCCAGTAGTTTCCAAAGCGAAGCCACTTCGTATCAATGTATCTTGGATTTAGTTACTCAATGACATGACCCGAGACAACTGCAGAGTTTCAGGTTAGAAGCACTTTACATAACACGGTGTTAATAATTAACACTACTCACACAGAAAATGAGAGCCTCAGCTTTTCAAACAGGTCGATTTCAACTTTCTAAGTTGCAAATATTCACGCGGTAAGTGATAAGCAGCTAACACGGTCACAGTTTCCGATGGTGACGCAATCGTACATTTTGCAGCTTGAGATTCAGTGGTGCACTTCATGGAAAAGATGAGTTCCTGTCTTACACTCAGGGCCATAGCCAGGATCAAAGTTTCACTGAGGTTCACATTGCTGTCAAGTTTTATAGTTAATATACCACAATGATGAATATGCGCTATATCAGTTGCTAGGATTTAAATTGGATTTTCCTTACTCAGTGTGGTCATTCACCAGTTCCCACCCACTCACACAACAGCTAACATGGTGGGAGAGTGCTCTCACTCGGCCATACCGCCCCCACTCAATCACAGGACAGAGTAACATACTCAGAGGAAAGTGCTATCCACTCTCTTCTACACTCAACAGTTGCCTACATTCACTCACTCACTCACGCACTAAACCGCTTAATCCTACCAGGGTCACAGAGAGGCTGGAGCCTATTACAGCCGACACTGGGCCGAGGCACAACCCTCAGGGTCAATTTGGAACAATCGATTAGCCCAATATGCATGCCTCTGGACTGTGGAAGGAAACCAGAGTACCCTGAGAAAAGCCATGCAAGCACAGGAAGAGCATGCAAACTCCACACAGATACACCCGAGCAGGGGACTCAAACCCAGGATCTTCTTGCTGTGAGACAGACATGCTAACCACTACACCACTGTTCCACCACAGTTGCCTAGAGTTGGCCCGCAACTGCGATAGACAGCATGACTAGCTTTGTTCTGTTATTAGTATTTACTATAGTATCCTTCCATTAAAAACAAATTCTGACTGTAGTTAAATGTTTCAGTGAATTGATTTCACCAGTTACCTGTTGATTTCACAATATCTTTTGCTACGCAGACTTCATATTTAATGAACACCTGGTATAAGATCCCCTTTAAAAGAACACATGATTTATTTCACCTGTGTATTCAATCTTCATTTTTAATGCTAATAAAAATATTACTGTAATTAATATTATTACTGAGTATTTTTGTTACATTTTTTAAATTGTCACAATGAACTGATTTTATATTAAAGAGTAATCATTCAGAGGTCATATGATTAATAAGATGTCTATTTGAAGACATTATTCTAAATAATAGAATATAATTTTAAGAAATTTGTATTTTTTGAGCAAACATGACCAGAATTAACTATTTGTTGTAGAAAATACTGCAATGGTCTGGCGAGCTATTCAGGGTGTACCCCCTCACTTACCACGACCATAATTAGGATTAAGTGGCTTAGAAAATTAATGAATGAATGTTGTACAAAATAATATTATTATATAAATTATTAATATACTAAATATTATATTAAGTAATTCATAGGAATTAAATGCATGTAAATGCATGTAGATCTTCTAAATATATATTTTTTAGTATCTACATATGAAGGGCTGAGAGCCAAAGTGGTCTAACCCACAAAACCTGAAAAATGACATAAGGTCTATGCATGCCAGGATGGTCCCTTCGTCTTCCTTATGACCTTGAATCATTTCGTGAGCATAATCCCAGATTTTTTTATATTGCAAAAAATTTCTTAAAATTCTAAAAAATCTAAAAAAAGAAAAATTTCTAATTTTTCTTTAAAAAAGCTTTCTGTTGGTTACACCACTCTGATTCTCAGAATCAAATGAACGAAAAGAGATGAGCAGCACCAGTGTCTTGTTGATTACTCTGAAACCTCATTTATACTTCCAAATCTACTTCAGTCCAGACCATGGTGTTCTAACAGTTAAATATGACCACGTTCATATTTTATAAGTATAATTATTATTATTATTTCCTTTATCATTAATTACTCATTGGAAAATGTTTCTAAATCAACTTCACTATATTAGGAAATGTGGCTGTTGAATTCTTCCACATGCATATTAATCATGTGCTTTCATTCACTTTAAAACGTATTATTCAAAGAGCACTATGAATTATTCAGATCATAGAGTGAATCTAAGTGAAAATGTATGTAGTAACATCTGGATGTATGTATTCAGGTTCTGGCAGTATAAAATGTTCGACGTGGCATTTCCACATAGAAAGGTCATTAAACAGCAGGAAAGCTTTTACTCTCAGATAACAGCATCTGCTTGTACAAATCATTGCAGCAACTATTTTAGACTCATTAAAATATATAAATATCAAGGCAAAGGTGCTTTGCACTGATTTTCATTAGAACCTTTGCTGACAGTTCTTTTGTATTCATTCCTTAGATGAACATGGATAATAACGAATATCTGCCCAGTTATTTCAATGCTGCTGAGAAGTGGCCCGGAAAAATCCATGAGCCCCTGGACCAGGGCAACTGTGCTGCCTCATGGGCCTTCTCCACAGCAGGTGAGTTACAGCACATGTTCTACATATACATGCTCATGGAACCTTACAAGCTTTCATCCCCTTCTCTTTTCTTCGTTTATTTCATCAGCCGTGGCATCAGACCGAATCTCCATTCAGTCCATGGGACACATGACCCCTCGACTCTCACCCCAGAATCTGATTTCCTGTGACACACGTAACCAGGGCGGCTGTGCTGGAGGACGCATTGATGGTGCATGGTGGTACCTGAGGAGAAGAGGGTATATTTTCTTTGGAACAAACTGAATTCTTAAAGTATCCAGGGCTGGGAATACCTTTCATCCATATAATTACTGCTGTAACCAGTGTGTTTTCTTATTGCTTCACTTTTTAATCCTCTCCTTCAGGGTGGTGACGGAGGATTGTTATCCGTTTAATCCTCCCCAGCAGACCCCTGCAGAAATGAGCCGCTGTATGATGCAGAGTCGCTCAGTGGGCCGAGGGAAGAGACAAGCTACAGCCCGCTGTCCCAACACCCACACCTACCACAACGAAATCTACCAGTCCACCCCGCCCTACAGACTGTCCTCAAATGTAAGCAAACACTCCCAGAGCATGCAGAACATTCTCTCTGATAACAGATAATAGTTTGGTTTACATGCAACGCACTTAAGTTTGTTAGGTTTGTTAGGTTTACATGCAACTCCACTAAGTTTCCTAAATACGGATTTTTTTTTGTGAAAATTCATTCATTCATTCATTTTCTTCCGCTTCTTCCGGGGTCGGGTCGCGGGGGCAGCAGCCTAAGCAGTGAGGTCC
>JBCNYH010000001.1:47142653-47158068 GCA_039654325.1 Tandanus tandanus | reverse complement strand
ATATGTATTGGCACCCCAGAGTCCTGACCTTAACCCTAGTGAAAGTTTTCGGGATGTGCTGGAGAAGACTTTATGGAAGGGTTTGTTGCTGTTAGCCTTGCTTTCAGCACATAATTGTCATAGCAACATAACATTTATTTTCATCTAGTGTTGGGCTTATTTCTCACCGATGTCTTGAATTGATGAGAGAAAAACTGAACCACTCCTTAAGGTCAGGACTCTGGGGTGCCCATACATATGTAAAAATGATTCCTCATGCTCCCTGAACCACTCTTTCTTTATTTGAGTCCCCATTTTATATCCGTGTCATCAGGGAAGAAAAAGTCCATTGATGTGATAACCTGCTCTTTCACTACATTCAGCTCATCGACTTTCATCTCCTACCATAACTCCATATAACAAGCAGTTATTCATATCGATTTAAAGGATTTAAACCTTACCTGCCCAATTCTGCCACCTCAGTGTAGAAAGACTCAAAATTGTCTTTCCACATGACCCGAATTCCATCAGTGGAGGTACCTATAAGGAGGAAAAGGTTCATGCGGTTTTATACAAAGTTGATCATTATAATTCTCTTAGTGTCCTGTGTGTGTTGGTACTTACCGAGCACCCTGAGACTGGCTGACGTTGTCACAGTCCCTATGTCATTGGTGGCAATACAGGTGTAAACACCATCATCCTCTGAAGCCACACCCACAATGCGCAAGGTGGCCTCACCAGTCTCACTGCATGATAAACATCATGTTAAATCCACTGTTACATGCAGTATATTTTAATCATAATTTACAGTGTAGTCTCTATCTCAGGATTCTGGACACATGAGTCTACACAATATAAACGGTGCGTGTACCTGTAAGCTATGCTGAAGTGGCCGTTGTTGCTTAGCATGCTTTGGTCGGGTCCCTTCCATGTGGTGGTGGCTTTGGGGCGGCCGCACACTTTACACCTCAGTGTGACACATTCACCTTTATCACAGGTCACATCACTCAGCGGAACGAGGATCTCTGGTGGAACTGGACAAAAATCATCCCATTTATTATTTATTCAACACCATTCACATTTGAGGTATGATATTTTACAGGAAGTACCAAAGGTGAGTAAACAAACTTACCATCATAAATGTAATTTGGATTTAGAAGCTGGGGGGGGGAAAAAAAAGCTATAAGGAAAACGAATACCAGCGAGTAGATGATCAAACTGAAGCTACAGCAAAGATGTAATACCTTTACAGACACCTTATTAGGTAAACCCTCTCTGGACTTCCTGTATCCATTTTCAAGCTTGGCTTCTTTCTTTCCCTCCTTTTCTCTCCTCTCGGACTTCTTACGGATACGGAGGGACGTGTGCCATGACGATGATTTCCTAGTTTTAAAATAATACCAGTTATTTTTAATCCAGCTAGGAAAAACCAAACGCAAATTGAAGCAAACCAGAACTCTCAACTGAAGTCATAAAAACGCTATCGAAACATTAATGATGAAATGTAACTGTAACTTCTGTTAAATTAGTGTTTCAGCATTGTCGCCCTTACTTGATGGTTCCCTCTGGGGCATCGGGGGTGCTAGCTGAGGTGTGGCCCAACACGTAGCCGGGGATCCAGCCCTCAGCGGCTGGGCTCTGATCTGTTGCGGCGCGGAACACCAGGAACATATTTTGCTGGTTTGAGGCCAGGATCTGCACCACCTCACCCTGACACACATTAATCTCATCCTCTTTCAGAGCCACATAGTCCTGCGTCACGAGCATTGTGGAAATGTTACTGCTGCTGCTGCTTTCACTCTGAGAATGTCAACACACACACACACACACAAATGACTTTAGTCTGGAATACATGGGGTTTTTTGGACAATGCTCATATATCGTAGCCATCGATATAAACAAAAGTAGTGCAACACAAACCACACCAACACATCCATGCTCATACAGAGTACGGTTAATTACCTACATGATGGTCATAAGACTGCCAGCATTACTTTTTTTAAGTTTTTGGCTGATAAGTGTCTGTGATTTGAGTACTAACATTTGAAACCATGCATAATAAAACCAAACATGTATCTCAAACAATTAGAATTTAATATGAGGCTAAAATTCACACCATTTCAGGTAATTTATATATATTTTGCGAAATATTCTGTTGTAGCTAAAAACAGAAACTAGGATGCTGAAACCACAATTTTCTAAATTAGCATAACAAAGCTGATAGAATTGACCATTTTTTTCCAAGGAGAATATGAGGAGGATAAGAAGGGTCAACATGGCATCAGTCCAGACAGACAGACAAACAGACAGACAGAGAGAGAGAGAGAGAGAGAGAGAGAGAGAGAGAGAGAGAGAGAGAGAGAGAGAGAGCGGGAGAGAGAAAGCCTGTCCTTAAACATTACAAGTAAAGTATGAAGACTGCTGTGGGAGTTTGTAAAAGAGGAGAGAACGTTATCTCTCCAGAATCCGCCACATTAAAAGATGCAGAAGTTAGTAGACTGAGTGGCAGTAAAGATATGTTACAGTTCAGGAATGCAGAGTTGAAAATCCCAGTCATCGGAGGCAGAGAGGAGACAGGTTTTAAGTGGGGTTAGTAAGTACTTGAGTAGATGAGAGAGGGACACAAAGCAGCAGAATCTTGTAGAGGAGAGCTGCTGGGGTTGAGCTGCAAAAAGCGCTGAAGCAAAGCTCTTACCCCATTACTCTGAGTGGACTGGATAGACTGCTCGCTGGCTGATGAGCATGTGCTCATGCGATCTGCATCTTTACTATGGCTGGAATGCCGGTGGCTTTGGTTCTGACTAGGCCGGCTCTGCGTTTCACATGCTTCGCCAGGAAAGGTGAAGGAGCCGGGCCGGCCAGCTGGAGATCCCGGTATGGAGCTCCAGAAGCAGGCAGAGGAGGAAGGAGTGGAGCAGCCACCGTTCTTCGGCCCTGGACTGCATGGTGCCAGGAAGTCTTTGAAGCCTGACGTAGCCAGTGGCGTTCCCACTGGGGAGACAGTGCCCTGTCTGGGCTTCACCAGTGCTAATGGGGGCACAGTCGCTCGAGGGATCGGGACTGGAACGGACACATCTTGATTCTCTTTGGAAACATCCTCCACAGGTTCACTGCGTTTACACTGAGGACTGTCTGACAACTTCAGCTTAGCAGAGTCTCGGCTTGTGTCGGGGTCTGTATTGCAAGAAGGGAGGGGCCTAGGGGGCATACCTGAGAGTTTGCTGGGGCCATCCGGCTCAATGGCTCCGGGGCCCAGGGCAGGAGAGTGATGTCGTAGAGGCTGAGGAAGGCGGGAGGGTTGAGGGATACGGGAGGGACGAGAACGACAGCCTGATGCAGCTAGGACTGGAATACCCCCTCCACGAGCCACTCCCTGCCCTCCACTACTGACCGAAGAACCAACTGGAGCGCTTGCACTCCCTCCCACATGATTCCTCTGATAGTCAATTGGAGAGGTCAGTGCTGTAACAAATAAAATAAAAAAATGAGTGAGTGTGAGAGAGAGAGAGAGAGAGAGAGAGAGAGAGAGAGAGAGAGATAGAACAGTAAGTGGCAGATTATTTAGATAATATTCTTCAGAGCATTGAAGATTCTTTACACTTATACAAGCACGCTGTTTGTGATGATTCTGTCTGCCCACAAACTAGCGAAGTACAAAGTCCTTATGACTGACTAACTGTGGAATTTCATAGTAACACAGTGCATTGCAGTCATTATACCAGTGAGGAAGTTGTGCTGCATCTCCAGGATCTGGTTGATCTGCAGGGTCCAGACCTGCCGGACTCCAGGGTGGGAGGAGTGCAGGAGAAAGGCCTCGATGCTGCCGTTTGGCATTCTGGAGGTCAGAGTAAACTTACACAGGTCACCGTCTGCACTGTCCTCCAGGCCCAAACAACTCACCTGCACACAAACATAGCACAAAATACTTATCATGTATATTAATAATCAATTTAAGGCTGCATACTACAGACAAAAACACAACATGCAATAAAGCTGTTGTATATAAAAATATCAATAGCTCTGAGACCAACTATAAAGCTAAATTAAACACGATAGTGTACTTCTATACAAAACACAGTTTCAAACAATATATACAGTAATTACATAGGTATAGATATAAGCACATCTTTTGTATTGTAATGAATCAATTATCAACTTCTGTTTCACTGATTAAATACATAAATATCTTTTTATAACCTTAACACAAGTATTACTTCTGCAAATAAAAGGCAATGTCAGTGGGTCTTCACAAAGGTTTTTTTTTTTTTTAAAGGCCAGGTCCCACACCGTAACTTTTTCTATCATCAATAACCTAGACCGTAACACATCCAAGACAAAGGAAATGATAATGGACTTCAGGAGATCTAAACAAACTGAGCACTATGCCCTCTATATTAATGGAGAGGAGGTAGAGAGGGTGGAGTGCTTCAAGTTTCTTGGGAGTCCACATCTCTGCTGACTTCACCTGGACCACAAACATCTCTCACCAGGTTGGGAAGGCACAACAAAGGATGTACTTCCTCAGAAAGGTCCGACAAGCCCGCCTACCCCGACCCCTACTGACAAACTTTTACCGCTCCGCCATCGAGAGCCTCCTGACCTACTGCTGTACAGTGTGGTTCAGCAGCTGTACTGCAGAGGACAGGAAGGCCCTGCAGCGGGTGGTGAGGACGCCAGAGAGGGTAATTCCAACTACACTAATTCTCCTCGATGACATTTACACTGGCAGACTTTGGAGGAGAGCCAGTGGAATTATCAGGGACCCCATTTTCTCCCCTTTTCCCTCCGGAAAAAGGTACAGGACACTATAAACTAACAGACTCAAGAACAGCTTTTACCCACAAGCTGTTAAACGTGCAACCCCACCACCACCGTCACGCACTGACTGAATAACCATCATTCAGACCATCTTCAAGGAAAATTAAATCTTACTCTTTAAGTGCAATATGCATGTTTAGAGCAGGTCGTGAAAATCATATAACATTTAAGCATCATGCACCTCATGATTAAAAAGCTCTACCTCTCACCCTGTGTATACCATGCACCTTTGACATATGATGCACCCTTCTGTGCATAAATGTGTCTTTAAATGTGTCAATATGTGGATAAATGCATAAGTCTGTACATTTGTAAATATGTGGATAGATGTATATGTGTTTGCATATACAGGATATATATATATATATATATATATATATATATATATGTATATGTATACATGTCTATATGTGTATAGCTTAGTATAGTTACTTTAGTTGTCTTTTGTGTACTTTTTTATAATTGCTGATAAACAGACAACTGATTTTCATTGTTCATGCAACAGTTTACAATAAAGATCTCTTTATCTTCTTTATCTGTTTCATGGAGAGCATTTAGCCTTGATCACAACATGTAATCTCCATGGCATTGTTGATCCAGTTGGTCAGGTCGAGGCTCAACAACATTAATATGGCAACAAACTGAAGTCAGCTGATGACCTGAATGAGCAGGTTATCACATCAATGGACTTTTTAAATGCAGAGGCAATAATTTCCCTTGCGGGATTAATACAGTATAGAAAAATCAAAGAAAAACAATTTTCTTCCATGTTGGCATGGATGTAAAACTGAGCCTCTAATAATGAAGGAGTGGATCACATTTTCACATATGTATTGGCACCCCACAGTCTTAACCCTTTTGAGTCTTACCCCACAGTCTTAACCTGACCTTAACCCTTTTGAGAGTCTCTGGGATGTGCTGGAGAAGACTTTATGGAGCGGTTAAGTTTTCCCATCATCAATTCAAGATGTCGGTGAGAAATGAACAACACTGGATGGAAATAAATGTTACGTTGTTTAAGTTGTTAAATGTGTTGTTTGAGTTTGTCAGAACAATGCCATGGTAATTAGGTGCTGTAATCAAGGCTAAAAACAGTCCAGCAAAACATTAGATTGTGCAACCTTTTTTTTTTTTGTCTGGGCAGCAAACAATAGGACCAAATATCAAATTCCTTCTAGATACTTTTTGCTCCCACTATCCTTGTGCAAATAATAATAGATCAGGACATTCTACATGGTGCATTACACATAGGGCACATCAAACATGCAGTTCTAGTACATTAATCCAGAAGAACTGAGGTGAAAGAACATACCTTGATGCTGTTCTTATAAAGAAAACCAGGCATGGAGAAACCTCTTTTCTTATCCAGGGGCTCACTAAAAATAACAATCTGCTCAAAGAGGAAGACTCTTCGCTCCTTCATCCTGCCCAGCAGGCCTCCATCTGAGTCTGACACCAAGAAGGTGTCCTGCAAGAGGAGACGACCCTGAGCCACTATCTTCCCCTGAAAGACAGAATAAGAGCAAACCTGGTTTCACCCACTGATGGACGACAGTGAAACAACCTGTAAGTCCACACAGCTTCATTTTTCATTGTGACCAAGCACGTAATGCCTTACATCAAATCCCTGTAGTCGTCCGACATTCATCATGTCATTGCATCGCTTTGGTACAATGCACATGACCTCCACTGCTTTCTGTAAGGTAAAAAAGCACCACCACTGAGCAATTTAGTGGGAACCAAATATGCATCAACCCTCATTAGGAACATCTCACCCACCTCCAAATCCAGTGAGTCTAGCCCAGCTTTTTTGGAGAACTTTAAGAAATCCTAGGGAAAAAATAAATAGTTAAACAGGAAAGCTGGTTAACTCTATAAATTATTCTAAATCTTAACAGTTTATGAAATTAGGAAATCAACAAAGATCATCAGACCTTGAGCAGCAGCTGGTACTTCATGATTCTCTGCACTGGTTTGATGAGTAAGTCAGTGATCTGCAGCCTGTGACCCAAACGCTGCTTTAGGTCCTGCGGGTGAAGGATAAAGTAGGAATGATACACGTACAATCTTTCACCGTACTTGGAATTCTTGTCCTGGTTGCACCTCTACTTTTATTTGACTCATTGTGCCATAGTTTTATAAAGCAGGTACCTCAAAGTAAGTGTCAATGTACTCTGAGACAATGTGCTCAGATTTGGGTTTGTTCTGGCAGTAAACAATGTACATGTGCAACCTCCGCTCCTGCAATGACAAACATAATAAAGATGTGCACTTTTGGAAAACACAATGTCCGAATGTGCACTACATGCAGTAACAAACTCACGTGTTTCACAAAGAGAGGGCCCAGATGATCAGGGTCATCAAGGCACTTTTCCAACTCTCCAAAAAAGAAACTGAAAGAAGAGTGATCATTAGCACTAATAATGATGGCCAGTGAAAGACGCATATCAAATTAACATGTGCATGTTTATAGTACGGGAAGGATGACATACTCCCGGTGCCAGTCATAGATCTGGTGAATGTTCCCAAATACAATCTTATCTTTTCCTTTCATGTCATCAGGAACACCCTCCTCTTTCATCCTGGCCAAATAACCCTGTTTAAGAGATATTACAACATTACTCAAAGGAAGCGGAGAATTAAGATGCATCATTCCTTTAAAAAAACAACCCAAACGAATGAAAGAGGCTGATTTCGAGGCACAGATCAATTTCTCTGACCTGACTGACCAGAATCTAAACCAACCTGTTCGATATATAAAGTGTTTCCTTGGTTTTACTTTTACATTAAAAGCAGTACACATATAATAATTATTTAGCAATTATTTAACCATCTAGGTCAGGGATTATTCAGCGATATTTCCACTTCATCATTGGTGAATAATTGTTTTAGTACATAATACACAGAACCTTAAAGAAAGCAAACTAGATTTTTATAGTTTATTCATACATTTTAAAGCGTGAAAGAGGGTGTTTTGTTACTCAAAGTTTTAGCATATATACTACACAGAAACACAAGAAAAGTACCCTGACCCGAGATTTTATGGTTTATTTTCACATTTTAAACATCATTTGGAACTAATTCAAAGTCTGATTAATTCAAATCCCTTTTTCTACCGTGAAAAACACAACGGTCATGTTGCGTAGCTTTTTTAAATTTTTTGGTGATGTAATTTTGTTGAATTTCTAGGACCTCTGAATCAGTGAGTATGACAAACCGAGAGTTTTTGTTCCCCATTTTTGATTCAAGCTTTATACAGCATTTGGGAGGTGAATAATGTCAATTACCCCGAAATAATAAAGAAAAGAGATCGTGCCATTCCTGTGTAGAATATACAAAATATATTTGTAATTAAACTTTCTTTTGACACCACCAACAAAACTGACTGCTTTTTTTCAATGTGGAAAAGCATTGTTCCAGTTTTCAGGCTGAAATTTACTCTTCATTACTAAAAAACACACCACTCACCTCAACAACCAAACCAAGATCCCTCACATAGTCCCTCTCTGTCTCAACCAACTCCAGAAGTATATAGCTACAATGAGACAAACAGGACAGTGAGGTTGATAACAGACACAGAAAGCACCCTGAAGGGTGGTGTGGGTGGAGGTGGAAATAATTTCAGGTGATCAGCAAGTAAAGACTTACTGGCGTCTCTTGAGGAAGGCTGTCTTGCGTTCTTCCATCTCGTCGATGGGAGAAGAGGAGGAGAGGAGGGAGTTGTCTGAGGGGTTGAAGGAAGGACTGCTGCTGTCACCCTGCTCAACGGACAAGGAGCTGGGCCTGTCCTCAAGAGCCTGAGTAGAGACAGCACCATTATATACATTCACCCAAAACATTATCATTGAGATGTTCCATTATCTCAGCGTTAGTCCTGCACTTTTCAGAAAACTTTTACATTACACTCATCTTGATCCCTCAGCATACACACACACACACACACACACACACACACACACACACACACACACACACTGATTTTACATGAATATAAGACACTTACCATTTTGCTTTTGACCAGCTCTTCAATGGCGCTGACCAACTCGGCAGCACTAGGTGTTTCTGAGCTGGAGGGGCGGACTGAAAGACGGGATGACGTCTGTGGACAATGAGCAGGGAAAAACGGGTAAGGCATCATCTAGGCAAAGAAAGAGAGTCTGGTATACAATAACCATGCTGTTCATGGTATTCCATAAAACTGTATGTTTCCACTCTACTTAATATATTAAATTAACTTCAGCTGAATAGTCTGGTAAAACATAGACATACAAATAAACCTGACTGTATAACATCCCTGTCTTACAGGCAATTAATTACACAAAATCAAATAAGTCTGAAAATGCAATCACTATGGCACAAGTGACGTTTCTGAAGCTGTCCCAGATTCTGTTGTACACTGTTTTCTGGAACAGTTGTTTTTAGTAATAAGAACAATCATTTAATGAACTACATACTCATAAATAAATCGGAGATATCCTTGATACTGTGCCCAACTATGATATGGATAGAAGCATGCTTTTTATGAAAGAAATATGTGCCTTTAAAGGAACATTCCACTAGACATTATGTTCAGCAACACACCACTGTCAAAATTTTGTCAACACCAAGGGAATATTTAAACCAGGCGTCATTCACTGGTGCGCTGTGGTCCAGATGTGCACCAGGGAAGTATTTCAGTGGACCGAACAGCGGTCTTGGAAAACATAATGTAGCAGAGCTGTTTCAAAATATGGAGCAGGTTTCAGCTTGTCCAATCAGGCGTTTATGTACATCATTTAGCTCGAGGCAGCTAAATGGGTCAAAGACTATCTGCATGGCTAGAGATGTTAGATCACAAAGGGGAGAGTTCTCACAGACTTTCCAAAGATCATTCTCACCCTGGTCTGATTAGCAAGCAAAGTAACAGCATGGCTTGCAAAGTTGGATGGATGGACAGAAGAGTACGCCTTCATTTATCCCACTTTCATATTCAAACATGTCTCATCTGTCCAGAATCCATAACGCTATTCATAAGAGTTTGAACGAAATGCTACTGCACACAACAAAATACAACCCCTCTCTAACGACCGTATTCAGAGCTATAAATATTTAGGTATTAAAAAAGTAACTGTTGGTGGTATTTATCTGGACTTTTGTAACTACAGACATACAAGTTGACAAGAGTGTGAAGTGAGACATAATATGATGTTGAAAAGCAATGTTCCTTTATGAGTCAGTATTATGAATAATCAGAAATAATTCAGCCATAACATACAAATAGAGTGATATCCAGCAGAAAAATCTCACCCTTGCTGTGCCTTCCAGACTTTCCAATTTGTGTCTGGGAGTGGCCTCTGGTCTGCTTAGCTTTTACATGCCAATTAGACACCAGAGTGGATAATGAGAGGTAAAGCACAGAGGAAGGGGGGGGGGAGGGTGATGGGGAATGGGAGTGGTTGTTAGAGGGGTTGGGAGCGAGAGATGCTCTCTGTGATTCAGAGTCATCAGACACATGACCCCCCTCTGACCCATATACACCCACACACTCCTCTTTGCTTCACAGTGTACAGTGTACGTTCTTGCTAGTACTCTGAAGCTACATTCGTGGTACGGCACACTCGGAGGCACCCAGTCGGTTGAACAGAAATAATTTTCAAAAATAAGAAGAAGAACAGAAAAAATACCTCCAGCAGATCAGGAGGAACCAGGTTGGATGATGCTTAATTATACATGAAAATTTACATAGAAAAATGACAAGTAGAAAAGTCAATACAAAAGTATAAAACTAACAGAAAAAATGGGGGAATATTGCATTTGGGCGAGCGTTACAGTTTAAACTATATGAAGAAATCTCAACTATGTGGCATTATAACAAAATCCTGAAAGGAGAATCTGGCTCTAAAAACACCTGGGTGGTAATGACAAGAGGGCATTTTTGGAGAGAGAGAGAAAAAAAAAAGTGGTGCGTCTGTGTCACTACGAGCCAACCAAAGCAAGATCGAAATAAAAAAAATGTCAAGAAAATTCAAAAGAAATGGGTTGTGTGTCTTGTGACTAAGCTGAAGCATGGGAACAGAAAGCGAGATGGAGGGAGGGAGGCCATAAAGGGAAGGAGTCAAATGGAGAGGTATGGAAACTGAGATAAAACAAAGACAGGACACAAATCAACATAATGCTATGGCAAACGATACAGCCGAGAACAAAACAAAAGAGAAAAACAAATTAGTGTTACAAGCTGTTCTTTGGCACCATCGACCCCATAAACACCTGATGCATTGCAGTGAATTCCATCACATTCAAATAATAAAAAGCATCTTTCTCTTCAAGAGGATGGAGATGGATAAAAACATCCTCCTTTATAATCTACATCACAAATCATTCTAACAAAGTGTTGTGGCTGAGATTAATATTGTGACAAGAAGCTACTGTAGATCACAATAAGTCTATGACCTTTATATATACACCTAATATCAAGTCTTTTATACCACAGCACTAATGAATTCTCTACCGTGATTGGTCAGATCATTCTAATTAGTGCTCCGCAGATTTGACAATATGGGCAGCATGGAGGAAGGTCCAAGGTTCGAGTCCCAGGCTTGGGTGTTTCCGTATGGACCTTGCATGTTCTCCTCGTGCTTGTGTGGGTTTCCCTCAGGTACTCTGGTTTCCTCCCACAGCCCAAAGACATGCACATTAGGCTAATTGGCTGTTTCAAATTGCTCCTAGATGTGAGTGTGAATGGTTGTGTGTGTTGGCATCTGCAATGATTTGGCGAGCTGTTCAGGGCGTACCCCGCCTTTGCACACGGTCAGCTGAGACAGGTTCCAGCCTCCCTGCGACCCCAGTAGGATTAACCGGTTCAGTGAATAAACAAGAGAATGAGTGTGAACCCTGGCAATGTTATATCTGGCCTATTTTAATTCACAGGGGTATATAAATGCCCTCATTCTAATACATTACTGTTTTTATAGCACCAACTCCTTCACACGGACCTGTAACTTTTCGGCTTTTCTCAGTAACATGACACGATGTCAGGTTTTTTTTTTTTTTCCTCTGGAGAACGAAATATTAAAACACTAATTTGCTTTGCGGATACATAAGGTACAACATTTATAAATGCATAAATGTTAGAAAACTGCTGTGGTATAAGAGGAATAAAACACATCAGGATATGGTGTTTCAGGCAAATAATTAGGGCGGCACAGTGTCATATTGGTTAGCACGTCTGCCTCACAACAAGAGAGTCCTAGCTTTGAGTCCCGAGTTCGGCAAAGGCGTTTTTGGGTGAAGTTTGCATGTTCTCCCGGTGCTCGTGTGGGTTTCCTCCGGGTACTCCAGTTTCCTCCCACAGTCCAAAGACATGCACATTAGGCTAATTGGCTGTTCCAAATTACCTCTATGTGTGAGTGTATGTATGAATGGTTGTGTGTCTCTGCAATGGTGTGGCGAGCTAATTCAGGGTGAACCCCGCCTTCACCCCGTGTTGGCTGAGATAGGCTCCAGGATCCCCACGGCTCTAATAGTAGGATTTAATTCAGCAAATGAGGGAGTGAGCGAGGAAAATAATTAATTGAGTTGGTAAGAGTAATTCTGTTTCATGTCAGGCCTCATAACTCCACCCAATTACTGATTATTTTCCTTTAACACCACGCCCTGCTGTGTTTTTTTAAGCTTTAAAGCCATGTATTGGAGTCTACCATTTTAAAGCACGACAAAAAACCTGACAATCTAATCAAAAACAAATGCACAAGTATAAAAAAATGTAAAAATTATTTTAAAACATGTTGTGCAACATACAGTGTCTTTAGTGCCAAGCTACGTATTAGATATTCTCTTCAGACACAGACTATATGGTTAGTTTTAAACTTCTTGTTAGCCTAGATTAGGAGATTAGAGATCACTTCCCCACTCTTCACCACATCTGTTAGTTCGATCCGAGGAGTTCACCTTGTCATCCTGAGGGTCAGGTTGGAGAAGGCTGTGCTGCTGGATGGCCATTGGAGGAGGCAGGGGCACTGAGTCAGCCCCCTCCTCTCCCTCTTCCTCACCACAGCTCTGCATACCAGAGGAGGAGGATTTGGACAGTGTACCACTGCTCAAGCCTTCATTCCTCACCCTCTGTAAAAGGAACCATGACACAAGATTACTGGGAGGAAAAGCTGAGTGTGTAAACAAATATTACTACCATGAGAAATCACGCTCTCAGTTGCAGACAGAGTCTGGCCTGACCTCTTCCACAGTCTCGTCCTGAGGTGTGGCAGCGCTGTCATCAGAGTCCTTCTGCGAGCCCACTTCTGCACTCTTGCGCACATCGGCGCGGTTCTTCTTGTGCTTGTGCGCCAGCTTCTTTACATGGCCGTCCGCCTTGCCGCTGCTCAGTCTCCTCACAGGGCTGGTCAGCCACTTGCGCAAGGTATTGCCTGGTCTTTTAGGTCCCGGAGAACTCTGAGAGCTCATCATGTGCCCAGGCTGCAGGGTGGCAGATGAGCCAGGGAGGATGGCATCATTGCTGCACACTGAGAGGGTGTCTGAGGAGAACAAGGAAGAGACATTGAGTTCATGTATCATAAAACAACGCAAGTACAACAGAATGCACGGTATACAAAGCAGACCGTGAACGTAACCGTGTTGGGTCAAGAAGCAGTGCTGAGCTGGTGTCAGTGACGGGATGACTTGATGTCTCAATGCTTTAAAGGTTCAGGAGCATTTTTTTTGGATTACAGAGCATATGTGGAGGTCAAATTGATGCATAACATAAAAATAAGAGAGATACCACCTTCACGAGAAAGGATAACATGAGCCCAGTGACCTTGACCTTTAACCCGTGTTCTTAAGATATCGCATTCACATGAATAGCGCAGACGAATCATTTCAGATGATTATATAGAAGCTGCATATTTACGTCTCGTGGACTCATGGAGTGTACTCTACAAAAACCCAGACGATCTTTTTTACTTTTCTCACCTTTGTGGTTGAAGATTCCCTCCATCTCCATGCTGCTGCGTGAGTGAGCAATGCAGAGCATGGCACAGGGTACGATGCCCTCAAGAGCAGGTGAGCGGTCAGTGGTACGCACCAAGCACCAGTCAGGCTTATCGTGGAGCCGCTCGAGCACCTCCACCGTCTGCCCTCTGCGCACGCTCAGCTCATTATTATTCCCTGCCATGAAGTCGTGGATAACCACAGTGAGCTCGCAGCCTCCAGACAGCTAAGTGAGCAAGAGAAGGACAGCACGTCAGGTTCAGAAGTGTATTAACACACTGCAGGTAAGTGCGGAAGGTGAACGGTAGAAAAGGTGTGACCTTGTCACTGTCCAATGTATTCTGAGAAGTGCGGGAGGCCAGCGAGATGGTGTCAGGCTGACTGCTGCCTTCACCCTGACTGTCCAGGTCCTCTCCATCTCTGCATGGATTAACACACAACACGTGAAAATCTACAATCTGCAAATCCTCAGCAAACTGTTACGTACTCACTAGGATCAGGAGTAATATGAGTAAAGGAAGAAGTGTATAGGAAGGTTTTACTGGCCTGAGATTGTACCTGCGGGTCTTGTGTTTGGTTGTAGAAGGCTTCGGGATGTGGATCGGTTCTTTCAGTGCGCCCTTCAGGTGAACTGTGCGCTCCTGAATCACCTCACGGATGTGTTTTATCCAGTCCTGCTTGTTTTCAATACTGGAGGCCTGTGTGAATGCGAGAGAGAAACAGAGGAAGAAGAAAGCTGAGGCAGGCCACTCACTGAACTCTTGTGTCAATTGTTAACTGTCAGTGCTCGGGCTATACTCACCATTGCTCCATGTTTGCATCCCTGACTTAGCTTAATTTGAAATATAAAAGAAAATTTCACTACTTTTGAATTACACAATACAAAACTGACAAAACTGGCTGTGAAGATAGACGGACAACACTGACTTTTCTAACCTAATTTCAATGATCATGCATTAGAAAGCTTTTCTGCATAGTGCTCAGCATTTCAAACTATTCCACAGCTCTCAGGACAGTCACAAAATCTTACAGTAACTGAGACACAAACTGAGAGACAGTAAAATATGTTGCAAAGATGTGTTTGGATGTTTATGACAGATTCACAGCCACAATGGAACAACTATCAAAAATACAAAGGTGGCTCAAGTCCTGCACGCTAACAGTAGTGAACTGAGCTTAATCTCGTCAAGTACTGGTCCTTTCTCCAACCAGCCAGTTTACAAATGAATTAACCTTCCTACCAACAGAACTTAGGGATATTTGGGCCTATGTTTCCCAAGATGCATTTTTCGTACTGGCAGCACCAATCAACATCGTTTACTGAGCACCTTCTTTCAAACGCTTATTGTTGCTAGGTTACAAAACAGCTAGCACTTTTTCATTCCTTCAGTATGAACATGAAGTCTTTTTTTTTTTTATTTAAGTTAACTAAAAACAATGGAATCTGGGCCAGTGTTATCATAATGCCCACCCCTTCCTGATTTTGATTTGTTAGTGAGACAGTGACAGTGAAGACCTTGATGGTTTTCCAAAGGTCGAACTACACAAAAAAAGTCACACACTCTGATATTTTCATGGAGTGCATTTATCCTTGATCACAGCATGTAATCTCCATGGCATTGTTGCTCCAGTTGGTCAGGTTGAGGCTCAGCAACAT
>JBCNYH010000001.1:47087777-47112179 GCA_039654325.1 Tandanus tandanus | reverse complement strand
GTTCTTAAAAATCGATTCTTGAAAATTTTAATCGATTCAGAATCGTAATAAATAAGAATCGCGATTCAGACGTGAATTGATTTTTTTTCCCAGCACCCCTACTAATAAACATGTCTTGCTTTATATCCCTTTAAAGTTACCTTTATTTCTGCGGAGTGCTGACACTGGAGACTACACGTGTGATAAATATTAGATTGCCAAGTGTTCATGTTTTTATTAATATAACTGTTGTGTTTGTTCAGTATAAGGCGTAGATTATATGGAGTGTTGACTATACATGTTCCTGTGAATGAGCTGTGCCTATAATCAACAGCTGTTACCTGCCAAAGCCTCATATCAACACACACCTTGTGTAACTGACCCTGTGTTATCACAAATGTGAGGCATATATTTTTTTATTTATTTTTTTATTTTATTTTAACAAAAGTAAAAGTAAATAAATTGATAAATTGCATCACACATGAAGCCTTAAGTGTAAAAGTGCATACATTTTAATAAAACCTATACAGTATTAGACAGGAGAATCCACCTACACACTATTCTCAGCTTGCTCTATAAAGTCTGACTGCGCTCTGTGTGTATATATATATATGTGTGTGTGTGTGTGTGTACCAGGGATAGAAATTAGCACCCGCCACCTGCCAAATGCGGGTGAATTTGTGTGCTGGCGGGTGAATTGAATCGGTTTACCAGCAACTGTGGTGGGTTCATTCCAGTCAGATCTGATCCAATTAATCTTAATGATCGATATCTTGGTTAAGGCATTACCAGTGCGCTTTACACAACCCTAGAGTTAGAGCCGGTAAAATTATACTTTTCTGATTAGACCAAAGTGTCAGTTGGACTTCACTAGCAAGCCTTCACTTGGACTTTTCACTGCTAATAATTATTACTCCGCGCTCTGCTCAGCCGAGCCGGACGTATATGTCTATGGAGTCAGCCCTCCCGTGCTTGCCATTGGCAACCATCGACTCTAAGTTGGAACGATTTATTCTGACGCAGGAATAAAGGTTATCGCTGGCACCAAAAAGCTTAAACTGGATGCCGTGAAGGACCATGAATTATCCAAATGCCATATTCATGTATTAAAAACTGCTAAGGGGAAATCAGTGCCTAGAGACAGCCTAGCCATGAAAACCCTCAACAGCCTGAAGACCACACTGCTGGAAAGGATGGCACTATTATTTATGAATGCCCAGGCAATTGCTAAAAAAGGAAGGCCATTTAAGGACTTCAAATGGCAATGCACGTAAGTTATGTTTGTTTACTCTATGTATTACTGTTAGTTGGAATTTTGTGTTAATGTCACTCTCGGTAGTTACTAAGTTGGAAGCTAGTTAAGCTAAGTTGCTTCGCTTTTTGCATCTTTTTTGTTTGTGTGTGTCCAGCCTGGGCACTATGTAATTGTGTGAGTGAAACCATTGTCTGTATATATTGTGTGTTTTATGGCTGAAACAGAGTGAGAAATCAAAAGCAAAGCCTTCTCAGCAGAATATTGCCAGATATGTTACAGAAAAGATACCAGTGAGTACATTGTCAATCAGTTCTGTTGTTGTTTGCATGTCCAGTTGGTTACTTTGATCATTTTTGCCCCAAATTACCTACTTTCCACCACATGTTGGCTATCTGATCTCTCTGCTTTTCGTTATAAGTGTTATATTTTCTCTATAAATGTTGATATTTTCCTCGATTCCGAATATATACATTTAATGAAAAGAAATCAAATGTTAAATAAACCTGATTTAACATGGTAGATCAGTTTGTATTGTTTTTCACATGCCGTTATAGTGCACCATTTGGAATTGGGACATTGAGGTTAATGGGTAATTGTTCTGTACTGTGGTAAGGACTTGGTGTTTAATAGCTGAACTGTGGTAACTTCTCTCCTTACTTTTGGCAGAATTTTCTGTAACAATTTCCACTTCCTCTGTGTGGGTCCAGTGCAGTTGAACATAGGGAATAATGAAGTACAGTAAATTCTATAGTTGCAAGTAGATATTGCTATATAGTACTAACCTTCTAATAACCTAATGATGCAATTTCAACTTCCTTTGTGTGGGTCCAGTGCAGTTGAACATATAAAATAAGTTGAAGTAGGCTTACTGTAAATCACTGTAGTTGCAGGGAGATACTGATATATATTTCTAATATATTTGATATATATTTTACCCCTGTAATCATTCACATAATTACTGAATAATCAGCTTTGGTAACAAGTACTGATTGGAAAATACTGTGTGCATGTCTTATACAAAAAAAATATGTTTCTAGGCATTGTACTGTAACTGTACACATCAACGATTGAATATAAAAGCGACTGGTAAAAATGTTGAGTGGCTGGTAGTTTTTAGAATTTACCAGCCACAGTGGCAGGTGGACAAAAAAGTTAATTTCCATGCCTAGTGTGCACTTGTTCGCTACCTGTTGGACATCCTGCTGGAACACACACAGCTGCAGACGCTGGTGTAAACGCACTTTGCGATGTTGCCAGATGTTTTCCAGCTGTCTGTGGTGGTGCAGCACCTCGTGAATTATGTCCAGTACATGGTGCACAGCTTTGGAGTAGTTAGCGGAGGCTGTCAGTGAATCAGCGCTACCAGGGGTCAGAGGTCGCTGAAGTTTGTCCAACAAGGCTTTGCCATCTTGACTCACCTGTGTAAGAGTTCATTAAAAAAAAAGACTTACTTCAATGGATCTTCTTCATATTTTCCAGCTTCCTTTTCTGGTATAATTAACTTAAACTGTGGCTAATTCAGAGCCAGTTCTCAATGTGTAAAATCCTATCTCCCTACTGTCTGTCACACACACACACACACACAATCTTGCTGCTATATTACTGCTATATTTGTGGGACATTTATAGATATAATGTAATTATAATATAATATAATATACGTAACCATTATATATAATAAGCATCATGTCTAAATGCCTAACCCCAACCCAAATCTAATTGTGACATAAACCCTCAAACAGCCCTTTGAAGAAGTGAGGAACAGGCCAACATGTGCTCAATTTGTTGGTTAAAAAAACTATTCTGGTCCTCAATATGTAACAAGTACTATACCTCAGAATAGGCAGTGGTGATGTGATCGTACAAGCCCTGGTGATGATGGATTGCATCTTCTAGGTCCTGAAGTTCAGAGGGTAAATCCCCCTCTCCACACGCCTTACACCACGAGTCCACATTACTCATGTACTATAGGCATAAGACACAAAGAAGAGATATCAAGAAGTCCTCTAATGTTGTTAACCTTCATCGATAATAACATCCACTGCAGCCCAGTCCTACAGACACTCCGACATAACACGCGATGCACATCCATTCATTTCATTAACCTTTAAACAGAATGTATAACACCACCCTTGGTTTGTATTAAATTAAATTTCAAGCAGTACAGTGTAGTACATTTAATAACTAAAAACATGTACAGCACTAGCACTAAAATGCCAAAATTAGATTTTCTTCACCAAGTCAGGCATTACAGGCATTCCTTTGTATTTTCCACACACGTTCTGTCCCAATGGGATTAATAAAGAAAAATAAATGAGGCTGAAGTATGCTAATATAGGAGAAATACTGTGGCAGGAACAGGAGCTTGCTTCAGTACTGAAGTGTAATAAAAATTTCATTTGATGGAGGAAAAAAAAACCTTCATGACCATTGACCATTCATTCCGCAGCTGAAAAAGAATATATGCATGAGAGAAATCTGACACTGAAATCAGGCTTTGTGTGCACTAAGAGAGTAGGCTAGATGGGGCAACGCTGACAGGAGAGAAACCTCTAGAAGAAAATGCATGAAAAGGCACCAGACATGAGAGGAATATTCCATCAGCTCAGAGCAACCTCTGCTCCATCTACAGTGCAGTCTTATACACACAGAATATACACGGAAAACATGTTAGGTAAATACACTGCCCAGCCATTTAAAAAAAAAAAAAAAAGGAAAAAAAAAAGGGTTGTGTATTATTTTGTGTATTAGAGTTGTGCACTCTAATGTTTTGTTGAACCACCTTTAGTCTTGAATACAGCGCACTAACAAACTTAAGCAATATCACAACATTTATTTCCATCCACTGATGACTAGAAAACTGAACCACTCCATAAAGTCTTCTCCAGCACTCTGAGGTGCCAATACATATGTGAAAACGATTCCTTATGCTCCTTGAACCACTCTTTTATTATCTCAGCCCCATTATATATCACTATTTCATACCAGTGTCATTGATGTGATAACCTGCTCATTCAGTACATCAGCTGACTTCATTTTATTGCCACGTTAATGTTGCTGAGCCTCGACCTGAACAACTGAAGCAACAATGCCAAGATGAAAACACAATGAAATTACAGCTAAAGGTGGTCCAACAAATTATTAGGGTGTGGGATGTGTTTTTGTCTGGGCAGTGAATATTCAACATCAATGTGAAATTCTCAAATCTGATTGGTCACTTTGGAGTTGAGTGATTTTCTATAACAGCAGCTCTGACAATGGTTCTACCTGCAAAGCCAAATCAGTGTACTTATATTTAAGCACAGATCCGAACGTTAGGGATTGGGCTACATAAATTTAGCCTCATTTTGCCACATGGGAAATATGTTCCTTGGGACATGACGAGTGAGACTTAAAGTGATGTAGTGTCTGGGACACCTCCCGACACCCATAGAAAAGTCTAGCATGTCAGACTTCTTTGTATTTTCTCACTGAGCTTGACAACTCATGCTACATGTTCCTTGACATTCCTTCTGTAGTCATGATTGACGAGGTCTTGAGGCTCACAAGCATGTGAACGATGATTGGTCAGAGACAAACTTACAGTGTTGCCAGTCTCCCCACCAAGAGACAGAAAGAGATTATACCATGACACAAAATTATTTTCTATAATACGACATGGTGACCAACACGGTGTCGTGAAAGACAAAACTATTGTAAAGTTTGATGATGGTATTAATAATACCACCATAATAATAATGGTGGTTATTTGTTAATAAATACGCACTGCATACAGCTGTTATGACATACCTGCAGTGGGTGAGGTGGACAGTGGAGAATGTGTGCATCGCATTCTAACACTGAATTTATGCTGTTCAGTGCGTTTAGCTTTAGCGATCATATTACATTACAAGCAAAACTTTTACTGCATTTTTGACAACAAAGATTACTGACATGGCAACCAGCCACACCTTTAAACTTAAAGAACGTTTTGTTCTCTTTTCTGTTCCTTATGGGGTGAACAATTCATGAAGTGTGTGTGTGTTGGGGGAGGGTGGTGAGTAAGACTGCCTTTTGAGATATTTAGCATTCATTTAATAAACTTTGAATTGCACACGTTTAATCAGTGTTCCAGGCTTTTCTTAACAGAGTAGCACACAGTGTGATGTCATGTGCTCATGGTAGCGTTTTTGCTGGATCTAATCATTCACAACACACTCAATTGGATAACATGATGATATTCATGGATAGAAAATGGGTCAGTGTTTCATTCCAGAGAATCTTCAATCGGAGAAACACTCTTCTGAATTCAACTGCTTTCCATTATCCAGTTCAAAAGAGAAGATGATTTCTTTAATTATGAAGGTATATATATGAAGTGCTTATGTGACAAATCGCTCATGCAGTTTACAGTTAGTGGACAATAGAACATGGATTTGTTTTGGCTTTTTGATAAAGCATTTTGTCAAAAGAATGACTTTTTGTTATTGTGTGGTACTTTTAAGTCATTGTATGTCACAAAGCTATTTAAACACCTCCCTACTTAATAAAAGACTGGCTCTGATTGATGACTGAGCTCTAAAACAAAAAACAACCCATTTTATACCAATAAATATTACATCGCTATACCACCAACATAGTTTGGAATGATTATTTAAACCCAGCAAAACCGTTACCACGGAAACATGACATCACAGCTTTGATACTCTATTGAATCATAATACTGTACCACTGAAAGCTGGGATCTGGACTCACAATGCTCTGATCTGTAACCCTTTGTCTCAAATCCTAAACCACCCCTGGAAAATCACTAGAGGTGTATTAACTAACTCAGATAGGCTTCAGATTAAACTCATACACAAATATCATTTCGCAAACCAGCGACAAGTTTCCATACCTGGTCACATTTCTGATGGAAGGTAGAGGACATTTCCAGCAGCGTGCTCCTTTCATCCAGCGCGGCGGCAAAGGCCTTCCACTCCTGCTCAAGCTGGCCTGAGATCTGTTTGATCTGCTGCGATGCATAGTGGCCGGCCTCTAGCAGCCGGTTTCCCACAGACATGATGCGGTTAATGTTCACATACACATTCTGCACAAAAACAAGGGAGAAAAAGGTTTGCAAAGAATTAGGGGTGGCAACTTAATATTTTACACACACACACAGAGAGGGAGAGAGATAAAGAGAGAGAGAGGGAGGGAGGGGGGAGAGGGAGGGAGAGAGAGAATATTAATGGTCATTAAATTTGCTTCTGAGGGCCTTTTACACCTGTGCTATGGATTTAATTCAGCATATAAAGACTACTAAGAGAGTGCTGAAAGCTGGGATGTTTAATCTGCTGAATCTACCATGGATCTATAACTCATACCTCAGACAGGCAACAGTAAAAAGGTGAGCTGAAGGGAACCTCATATCCAGCATGTTTCTGACAGCAAGGCTCTTAATACATTTTATCTTTCTAGAAGATATTATGACAGATTTCATGTTTTCTGGAGCAAAACTGCAATGGAACAACTGCAGAATCTGTGCAATCTTGTCACCCATCAAAACCACCATGTGACAAACCCGAAATTCTGGTAAATCCATCAACGGCTGTCTGTCAATGCGATGCTCATTGCCTTCCATTTGCGGTCTCTCTAAAGCAGGAAATGTACTACAGGAGCCCATGAAGTGTGCATGTGTCTGCGTGGGTTTAGATAAGTCTGCAGGACACTGTTCTCACGAGGGGGAATTGTTGCTTCTGCTCCATTATTGGATGTGTGATGCATCAGTGGTGCTCAGTGAAGAATGTTTCTCTCTTCCATTCATTCCAGAGACTATGAAAGAGTCAGTCATTTGATGAGCATTAGATTGCTAATGAGAAGATTGTAAGAGGTGGGATACCACACACAAAAAAAAAAAGGGATGAAAGGATGAGATGCATCAAAGGGTGAGATGGCTAGTTTCAAGAGAATGTGGAATGCTGGGATAGGAAAATAAGTCATGATGGGCTGGTGTGATATGATACCACCCCCAAACTTTTTTACCTTCAGCACCACATACCGGTGTTCTATTCCCAAAAATACCACATCAATTTGCCAAAGATGACCGAGCTATTAATTAATCAATCAGTAAATCAATCATTCAATCTATATATCTATGGAGTCGATTTTTAACCACTTGCCGTGTAAACGTTTCATGATTTAAAACATTTAAAATGGTGATTAAATTCTTTAAAAATAAATAAATAAATAAATAAAAGCTACCATCTTATCTTTGACAAAATATTTCCCAGTTTTACTTGCACTTGGTAACAGGTTAGAAGTTTGAGGTAATGCACTAAAACACTAACACTATAACACAACAACAGAAGAACCTATTATTAATCATTGTTAAAACAAGTGTAGTGCTGTGAAATAAGATGCTACTGTACAACCAATAAAAATATGCAAAGCCAAGACTACTGCGGTTTCCAAAATGTTACGTCTATCACAACTATACACAGGTAAATTCGACACTTCCTCTCGGAGTACATGTGTACATGCTTGAGTAGTTCCCAGTGACTATCCAAGAAAATTTTTTCTTGAAATGCCGATCCCTAATATACATGTTACAATCCCCACGTTACAATGAATGTTAGTTCTCATTAGCACTTACGTTATAGCTCCTGAAACCAGTCAGAAATAGAACCAAAACTATTTTAATAGGAACATGGAAAAAAAAAAGCGCCGAAGCCAGTACACTGAAGACTGTGCAGTAGTGAAGAGTGCAGTCAGAGCTGCTGTTCTAGTATATTAATCCCCAGCCTCTAGACATTCTGACCAGAATATTTCATAGCAGTACACGCAGCAGTAAGAAAACAGTGAAGTAATCGCTGGGCAAGCCCAGTGTGAGTGCTACTTAATAATATTCATTTCTTTTAGCTGTCAAGAGAGAAGCATGTGAATTCACAGGTCAAAGCTCATGTGGATAAATTCGGCATATAAAAATAACCACTACCATTCACAAACGTACTGGGGGGATTTTAGTGCCTCTTGGTCCGAGCATTACTTTACCTAAAATAATAATAATAATAATAAGAAGAAGAATAAAAATAAAATAAAATAAAAAAAGATCAGGCATTTTTCAGATATTTCTGTATCGCTGAATTAGGGGATCAAAAATGATAAACGCTACGGCTAACCCACAAATATCCGCACCGATGCTACAGTCCATGACTGATTATCATACACTTATACCTTGTGTTCATCTAAATAAATGAATATTTCTCCAAATATATTTCCTTTAGTCCAACACGTTTGTGAATTCCTAGAGCGTATTGATGAAGGTGTAAATAAAGCTTAGATCGGTATAAACAGTCCTTTGAGAAGGGAGACATGACGCCTCCAAGACTTTAAGCTTAAAGACATTTGGAACAGCTCCTCTGACCTTTTGCTCTATCGATGTTATGAATCAGCGTTAGCCAGAGTCAGTTTAAAACGTTTATTGACAGAATTCAGCGTGTGCCTTTAGGCTACTGTTCAAATAAACAGATTTGCCGTTCTTTACAAGACCAGGATCAAACCTGTTGCCTGTGGCAGTCTCACAAGTTCCACAAACACAGGGATGGAGATTAGGATGAGAAATGTCGAGTGTTCATTTAAATATAATGTGCTGTGTGTTTTTAAGAGCTGCTTGAAGATTCAGAGGCAGTACTGGCTCAGTGCCTGCTTACAGGCAGCGTTTCCTTAACAGCATTTTAAGAGCTGGACCCTCTGTGAACTCACTGGGGGAGGCACAAACGATGACAAAAAAAGAAAAAAAAAGAAAAAGAAAAAAAAAAAAGTGTTATAGTAAGTGTTCCGAAGGGGCCTTGGGTAATCACCCATTGCCAAAAACTGAGAGCTGATATTAGTCTAAAGCACTTACACAACAGCTACACGTAACAAACATTTGTAAAGGCTGGTATCATTCCTAATGAAATTCCACACTGTAATATTAACAAAGCTTTCTCTGATGGCTACTAACAATCGGCTATAGCTACCAAAGTGGGTATGAACCAATTTATTGGTAAATCATTTGGACGAGCATTTTATAAAACATAATATGTGCTCCATGGTCTGGTTCGGTTGCCTGCATAGACACTCAGCACCTGGGGCAAGTCCTCACTTTGGATCCTGCCTGATTTATTGTGCATTGCTTTATTGTGTAAAGTTTATCCCATTTAAAATGGACTCATTCAGGATTTGGAGGGCTTCATAGAGCATGTAATGAATATGAATACTAAGATCTACTATTTGACCAAACGTTTATGGGCAGCTGACAATAACACTCATGTTTACCTATCATGAACTCCAGGTTTCAATCCTCTTTGTGTTATCAAACATTTCCCTGTTCTGGGAAGGCTGTCCACTAGATTTGAGTGCGGCTGTGGGGATTTGTGATCATTCATCCACAAGAGCATTATTAGGGTCAGGCGCTAATGTCAGTGGGGTTGAGGGCAGTGCTCTGTGCAAGCGACTCATGTTCTCCCAATTCAACCATAGGAAGGCATGTCTTCATGGAGCTCACTGTGTGTGCAGGGGGACTGTCGTGCTAGAACAGGTTTCAGCCTCTTAGTTGTAGTGAAGAAAAATTGTAATCCAACAGCAGATGACATTCGGCACAATTGTGTACTTTCAACTTTGGGAAGCTAAATATGGGTCTGATGGTCAGGTGTCCATAAACTTTTCACCATATCGTGTATATACAAGTAATAAGTTATATGTATACTAAGATCATCACATTATTTTAGAAATATGAAAAAATGCTTTAAAAAGCTTATTTTAGCAGCAGACTACTGCACATTCAGTGCCATTTTTTACATTTCTTTTAATATTTAATATATTAATATTTCAGTGTAGTAGTGAGTCAAAATAACTTTCACTTTTGTTTTTCAGCCTTTGCTCTAACGCTCATTTTTTGCTCACAGCTGCCTTTGACCTCTGATGGAAGTTTTTTGGGGGCGTGGCTACATGTAAATGAGTTGTGTCAGGGACACGAGGTGATCACCATCCGCACGGGAGTATGAATATTATCAGTGTTCCGGAAACTTGCAAATCTGGTGGAAATTTTTGGATCAGTGTGGCTTACAGAAATGTTTACACAAACATCTGTGCAAGCATGACAAGTTCACCTTGGTGACCTCAAGGCACCTGAGGCTAAATTGAGAAAATATGTAAAGAACTTGGATTAGCACTATGTTTATATTTATAAATAATTATAAAAAATTTTTTTAAAAAAACCTCTACCCACTGAGTTTTGACTGATGGTACACTTAGCCTGTGTCCTAGTGAACCTGCATCACAATGTATTCACTGATAGTGACTATAAAGCACTTCTGTATGTCACTCTGGATAAGGGCGTCTGCTAAATGCCATAAATGTACATGTAAACGTGAAGAAAAACACCAAGCACAGGGGAAACTAAACAAATGTGTTCCAAGATGAAAACTTCTCCTCATACTTCAGTACAAACAAACTACTAACATAATGGACAGCTTTTACCCACAAGCCATCAGGCTACTGAACTGCTGATATACTGGACAAATTGCACACAATAATTTGCACGCACATTGTACACAGTGTACATGCATACACCATTACCTCTGCACTACAGCCACTTCAGTATTTCTCGTCTGTATTTACCCTTCTATCTATCTATATATATATATATATATATATATATATATATATTCTTTTAGTTTATATTTTATTTCTTTATTATATAGTTTTTATTTTTTAATTTAGATTTTATATAAATGTGTCTTTATGTGCAATATTTGTTTCTTATGTGCAATATTGAGGAGGCTCTGAGTCCAAGAATTTCATTGCCAGTAATGATGTTCCATTGTTACCTGTATATGACAAATAAAACTTGAAACTTGAACTTGAAACATAGCATATGTACTGACAAACCTGGAACTCTATTGTGCTGTGCTGTTGTGTTGCTGTTATCTTACCATACAGTTCATGGCAAAGTGATTGTGCTGTGTCTGTAGATCCATGGCGTGTGAGTGATTGTTGCCAATCTCAGTGTAGCCTGCCAGAAACAAGCCTTTGTTGTGCATGATCCAGTCAAACATCTGCAAAAAAACACACATTATTTTTGGTATTTTTGGTAAGAACACTGTTTATTAGTCATGAGTGGGTGAGCCTGTACTGTGCAGATTGTGATCATGGCACACTGGTGGGTTTGGGAAGGTGATCTGGATAAAAATAGGACGCTTAAGAATGACCTGATTCCCAGGAGGAGAAAAAATTCCTGGTGTCTTAGCAACATGCAACAACCTCCACCCACTTCTTTGCATCATTCATGATGGTCTATTAGTGATGGAGCACAAAAACAAACACTATTCAAGAAGGCAAAGAAAGATAAATATTCTGTTGATTATGGCCTTGATCCTGAAAAGAATTCCATTTTGTACATGCTGTTAGAGTTTATGAAAATAACAAAACCTTTAAATTTAACTTCATGTTGCTAGAGATCCAGCCATGCACAAACACAAGCCTGACACTTTCTCAAACACTGCATTATAATGATGCACCAATTATAAACCAGAGCGTTCCAACATTCAACACCTCAGTCTTCATGCACCTCTCACCTTCTCTGCGTCCTGCTCGAAAAGCCGCAACTGGAAACACTGGTCGAGTTGCAGCTTGCGAACATGCCAGGCCTGGTGCAGGTTATGACGTGTGCTATGCAACTGCTCCAGCAGGGCTGTGACGCGTGGCACCAATCCCTGGGTATCGGCGTTTGGCTGGCCCTGACCCTGGGCCTCTCTCTGACCGGGCACAGTGGGCACGGTGCGCGTGGCATAGCTCTCGCTGCTCTGGATGCGCTGCAGTAGTCGTTGACCCTCTGCGTCCACCTCCTCCACTGGTGCTTTCATGACCTTCTTCTTAAGGGCGGCATGCTCATCAATCATGCGCCTCGCGCCCTCTAGCTCCTGAGGCAAGTCCTTGCGTGTGACCGTAGCCTGCATCTCCTCAAGGCGCGTCAACAAGTGCCTGGCGTTGCCTGTAAACTCCTCAAAGGCCACACGGATTTCGATCCACTCCTCATGGTTGTATTCCAGGCTGCCTTCAAAGTCAGGTGTGAGCTGGGAAGGATCCACCACTTTAGATAAACCCTCCAACGATACCATGGTGGTCTGAAGGGAGGAAAGGAAGGACAAGGACATTAAAGGCTGGAGGGGATTAAACAAGAAATGAAGAGCAGAATGAATACAACAAGTTCATAATTAATCATTAGTAAGCCAGGGGAGAATTACAGACAGAAACAATCCAAAAATAAAGAAAGAAAGAAATAATCCACAGAGTAGCCATTAATATGGAGCGTCCCGTGTGACTCGGCAGTGCCCTTCCAGATGGAGTTAATGACCTGTAAGGTGGGACAGTTATTTTTAACAGAATGCATAAATCGAATTGAACTTAGCCACTTAGGAATAGCTAAGGGTCCAGACTAGTTAGAGACAGTTTTGAGCAAGCAGTGATGCCTCGGGATAGATCTCCGCACACTCCAAACAAACAACAAACGGGAAAAAAACAAACCTGGGAAGTATTTTGAGCTTTAAAATTAAAATTGAGCAATACAGTTATATCCGAGCACTCCGCATGCATATATAATGGAAAAAAGTGCTGAATGATTTCGCTGAAACGACTCACAGCAAGCTAGATTACACGGCCATATTGTTTTGTTAGCTGCTTTTGTGCCAATCAGTAAAATCTAACTCGCTAGTTTCATAATTCATTTTAAGCAAACATCATGCTCCAAATCTTTTCCATTCTGCGAGAAAGAAAGACACGTGCAAGCAAATGCTGGTGAATGTAAAGTCTGAATCGTGGAGCTAATTTGTTTTGCTCTTGTGAAGCGCTGCTTCCACTAAACATGTTAGAAAAGGAGAAACAAGCATGTCCAATCATTCTAACTTTCATTTCATTTCTACGCTCACAGATGTCTATTCTGAGCCATGTGGGGAAGTTAAAGCGCATGCTGTTCTGCCAAGCCATAGAGAGAGAGAGAGAGAGAGAGAGAGAGAGAGAGAGAGAGAGAGAGAGAGAGAGAGAGAGAGAGAGAGAGAGAGAGAGCGCAGATGGACTGACAAAAGCGAGTGGGCTTCATCACGGTTGTGTGAAAAGGCAACAGTGAGCTGTTTGGCTCTTATCTCGAGTTAAATAAAATACAGTCCACTGCTATTCTTCCAATCAAATTCTGCACTCGCTCACTTACACACACCACTTTCACCTAACCGGATTTTAAAAATCAACAGGAAAGCAAGCTTTAACGTTACTGTAATGCTTTGATATTGTACAGTATACTGTACACTGAATGCATCTCTGCATATTACTACTATTATAGTATACATGATGGTCTGAGGGGGAAAACACATCCTGGTGGATGAATTCTAGCAAATTCTCATAGATTTTCTGTATATAGTGCATTTTAACACTTCAAGTCACAAAGCTATCATTATACACTGCGGGCCAAAAAAAGTCATGCACTCTAATATTTTGCTTGACTGCCTTTAGCCCGGATTACAGCGCCTAATCACCATGACATCGTTTTGACAAACTGAAGCAACATCACAACATTTATTTCCATCCAGAGTCAGGTTTATTTTTCACCGACATCTTGAATTGATGATCTGAAAATTTAACCACTCCATAAAGTCTAAAGTCCATAAAAATCTTCTCCAGCACTTCCCAGAGATTTTGAATAGGGTTAAGGTCAGGACTCTGGGGTGCCAATACATACATGAAAATGACTCCTCATGCTCCTTAAACCACGCTTTCATTATTCGAGTCACCATTTAATATCCGTGTCATCAGTGGTGAACATTGAAATGTCGTCTATTGACGTGATAACCTGCTCATTCAGTACATTAGCTGGCTTTTTTTCTTAACCACATACCAACTGAAGCAACAATGCCATGGTGATTATGCGCTGTAATCAAGGTTAAAGGTGTGCCAGAAAATAAAAAAATCAGAATATACCTTTTTTTTTTTTTTTGGCCAGGCAGTGTACTTCAGAAAAAGTGAATTTATTTTTTTTTTTTAAACTTACAATGACCCAGGCATGGAAAAAAGGTCAGTTTAACGAACACAGTTGTGAAAACAGGCACCACTGCTTCATACATGTCATCATTTAATCCTCTTGGCGACTCCATTATCATAGTTTTCTTGATGAGTGTTTTTACAGCTAGCTTGCCATGTTTGAGGTGTTTCCCCAACCCTCCCATTTTCCCAGGCTCAGGACTAGCATACACTGTTGTTGCCACAGTTGCATGGATGGGTTATTCACATCTACATTCACACCCACAGGTAAGTTGGAATAACCACGTAGCTTATTGTGCATGGCTTGGACTGTGGGAGGAAACTGGAGGAGGAGAACATGCAAATACAACACGAATACGCCAACAATGGTATCAAGAAAACAGATTCCAGTCGAATCAAATCAGTTTGTAAACAGCTCTCAAAATCTCTGGGATGTGAAAAGCACACACTGATATTATTCCAAAACTTGCTTAAAATATAAGGCACATCATTAAGCACATCTCTCACTCACTCACACACACACACACACACAGATGTAGGGGGAGAGGAGCAGTGCAAGTTCTACACAGCATACTGTGCAGCACACACACAGCAGCCCAACTACTACACAGTGTATATCTCTCAGACACTCTCTCGCTCTCCCTCACACACACACACACACACACACACACACACACGTCCAACTACTACACAGTGTATGTCTCTCAGACGCTCTCTCGCTCTCCCTCACACACACACAGCAGTCCAACTACTATACAGCAACTACTATACAGTGTGTGTATCTTTCTCATACTCACACAAACGGCAGTTCAGTGCACACACGCACACACACACACACACTGCCCTGCAGACACATCTTGCACAAACCTCCCTCCCTTACCTTCACAATGCTACACAAACAACCACAACTCCACACCCCACTAATCTACAGCAACCTGAAACATACCTACATACAAACCCACACACACTCCTCCACACCTATAGACATCTACCCTCCCCATACACACACACACCCACACACACACCTCACTACTGCACAGCAAGCAGAGAACAGCTTTGCATGGACACACAAACAAACAAGCCGCTACACCACAGCAACCATAATATAGCTTGCTGGATAAACACAAACAAAAGCGCACACAGAAACACACACCAGCACTATTCCACAGCAACCAGAAAACACACTCGCGCTCTCTCTCACACACAGAATCACTACAGTAGCACATGCTCTCACACACAAGCACTCAAATGCTTATGAGAATAAACACACCATAATATCTGTTTCTGCATTCTCACAGACTCTCTCTCTCTCCCTCTCTCACACACATACACACACACAGGGAACAACCTGCTCACTTTGTGTCTCTCGCGCACACACCCACGCACGCACACACAAACACAGACAGCACCATCCTTTCAATACAATTCATCACGAAAAGAAGCCCCAGATGGAGCTCGGTGCGCTGCTCCTCTGACTGTTTGCACACGACAGACTCGTACCTCAAACTCAAACTTGGAGCTGCCGAAGTTGGTCCTCTGTTTCTGCCAGAAGTTGTCTGGTTTAATGATGAGCGCGACGTGGATGCAGCAGGGGAACGACTCCTGCAGGATCTTCAGTAATGGCTTGATGGAGTCCCACTTTGAGCCGCGCATGTCCACGATAACTGTGAAGCCATGTTTACACACATCCTCACTAAAGGGAAAGAGAGACAGTAGGAGAGAGAGACAGTGAGAAAGAGAGAGAGAGAGAGAAGGGAGGGGGAGAGGGAGGGGGGGAGAGGGAGGGAAAGAGAGGGAGAAGGATCAGTGGTTGCATTACATAACCCATCCAGCATCCTCCATCCTCTCTGAAGCTCAGGGAGCGAGAACAGAAAATATAGCAGGACAGAAATTTCATTGTTATTTCCAATCAGAATCTAGTAAGCATCACGTACAGGTCGAGAGAGGTAGATGAGAATACATTTCTTACCAATAGTGTGTAGCTCCAAAACACAATCCATGAGCATCAGATACATAAACAGCTGGCGAAAACCTTCATTAACATTTGCATGTCAATCAAACCCACTGCCTCCCTATCACCGCAGGTCTCTCGCTCTCATTAGCTAACGCATCATCATCCTGTCAAGCACTGCACATAAGCAGCAAGCCGCGACACACAGCCTCGCTGTCCTGCATGCACACCATCAGGAGATGCACATGCAGCCAGTGCAACTGCGACACTGTTTTCTTCTAGTGCACTCTCTCGCCACTCGCTCTCTTCTCTCTCCCACCCACCCACATGCTCCCTCACTCACCCTCCCTACTTCTTTCTGCGCTTGCTCTCTGTCACTCTTCAGCTCTCTCTCTCTCTCTCTGGTGTGACTGTGTGGGTGCAGGGAATGGAGCTGAGAGGAGCAAGCGATGATGTGGAGGAGGAGGAAGGTCTGTTGGCAAAAGCTGGAGCGCTGCAGGTTTTTCAGAGTCTGGCCCACGCGCCGGCTCATGCACATGCCATCTCTTTCTCGCTCTCTCTCTCTCCCTCCCCTCTCTCCATCCATCCATCTTTTTCTGTCAGTGTCACTTCCCCACTCAGGTGTTACACTCTTCTATCAGAAGTAACAGCATTCAATAACAGACTGGTTACGAAACAACAACCACCATCGAAGATGAGAGTGATGCAAAAATGGACACTAATGCCATCGCAGTAGTTTAGAAATACTATTTGCCTTTTAATGAGAATATCGTGTATTTCGTTGTGCTACAGAAAGAGTAAACATTGACACACACACACACACACACACATATACATATATATTAAAAAATCCTTTGTAACAGGATTACTCATGTAAAGTCCAACTCACTCTTACCGGTGAGGCTGAACCCTAATCAGCTTCCTATTCACTTTATATGCTCACAACACATAGGGTATAACATAAAGGAGTTTAATATGGGGCAAGGCTGCGGTGGATCCTGCAGAGGCTGTCGCAGGAGCACTTACTTTGAGGCGGAGATACACCCTCATTGGGAAATCCGTCAAAAGCATCATGTACACACGGTCATACACACCCTCACCCAATACACACCCACCCACACAAAATGACACCTGGGGCAATTCAAAGCCAGCAATAAACCAGGCCTTTTTTAGGAGGTGGGAGAAAAATGGAGAACCCAGGGGAAACATGGGAAGGGAAAAAATCCTTTACTGACACCAACCCTGGTGCTGTGAGACAGCATTACTGTACTCTCCATTTAGACAGAAAATACTACGGAAAGTAAACCATAGAGGAAAAGGTAGCATGCAACAAATACTGTGCATTAACTATTCAGTACCTCAATAATCTGAGATTGGGGGAGGACATCAGTCGCTTTAACCTTGCCCGAGCACAGAACACATCAAACCACGCCTTAGCCAACTGCAACATGCACTTACCAGAGTGAAGTTTGTACAGGAACTACCCTAGGTTCCGGAAGGGTCGTGCAATGAACATGCATGGTGCCTTATTTCACACCATCCACCCATCCGAGGTCAGACACTCTTCCATATATGGTAAAAGACTCTGCTGCACATCTTTTGAGTTTTCCTTATAGGGAAATGCTGATTTATAGCTAATTAAAATATTATTTATGCACCCAAGTCTTCAAAAAACACTTGAGGAATCCTTTTTATTCAAGTATTCAACTGAATCGACAGATTTGTTTTTTTTTAATTCCGTCACCGATTTCCTTTAATAACACAAAGTACAGAAACACCTCGACACACATCAAGTGCAAGTCTGCTGTTTACATGAAATAAAAAAACACCACTGCTTTATTAATTTAAAGGCCGTATCAGATATAGAAGCGTACTGCAATGTTGCATTCGGATGGAGCCGCACTTTTCTTAAATCAAGAGATAAAAAGTTCCAGAACATGTGGAAAATGAAACTATTTCTAAAAGCCCAAACGTACAAGAGCTCCAATAGAAGACAAGAAAGCTCCAAACAAGGCTTTGATTGATGTAATGCTGATAATTACACCGTATGTACTCAGATTAATGACAGCAAAACACAGCAATTTAAGAGGTAATGGGGGTAAGGACAGCTTCTCCATAAACTCACATCCCTAATCACCTGCTTAATTAAAGTAAAACACCGCACGGTATCACTACACAACGCGGTAGATTTGAGCTCCTGTTTACGGCTTGCAGTCGGCCCACGAGTTCATTACATCGCACAGAACTGCGTTTCTGCTCTCCTGAACCACGCGCACACACACACAAACCGTTCTGAAGGTGTTGTTTTATTGTGTGGAGAGGGGATGCAGAAGGAAAGAACTACTTCATCACTAGAGCCATGAAAGAGTAGTGGTGATGGCGAATGATTTTTGAGTAAGTATGTATGTGTATGTGTGTGTGTGTATATATATATATATATAGAGAGAGAGAGAGAGAGAGAGAGAGAGAGAGAGAGAGAGAGAGAGAGAGAGAGAGAGAGAGAGAGAGAGAGAGAGAGGGAGTGTACCTGGGGATACCAGCAAGATACGCGATTAGTCTGCGCAGGTCCTCATGTCGTATTCGGTCGTGATTGGTACGTGACGGGAATGTTAAAACAGGACCACCGCGCTTGTCTCTGCCACCTGGTGGGAAGAAACAGAGATGTTAGAGTGTGTGTAAAGTGATTTATACCAAACTGCTGTGTTCACTTTTCACATCCTGAAATAAAAATTTTTGATTTTTTTTAATGCAGGATTTTAAACAGGATTATTTTTCCAAATGGTTAATTTTTCTTTCTGCTGGATAAAGAAGTCCACTGTAAAGGAAACAGATTGCTGACATGATGACTGATGATGTGTGTAAGTCTCTCCATGACCGTGCTTGGCTGATGCCCATCTGATTACATCATCATGTTGTTCACAAATCAGAATATCTGCATGATATTAATTGCTGCAAACACAAGCATTTTACAGTACAGACTTTTTCCCAGGTATGTTTAGAATTCGCAGAAGATTTGCAGACCCGGGAATCATCAGGGATCACCTTATATGATATTACCACTCTACAAGCGGAGCCCTGAAAAAATGTACTCCTCCTGATCCAAGGTTTCAGTGTGAATTCATTTTGATGAAGCCATCAATGACGTAATGTCATGTAACCATCACGTTATGACTGCCTCCTCCCCAATGTTTTGAACACTGAAAGTGTTACACTATGGAAACCCATGGAAACGTAAAAACTATGGAAACGTAAAAACGTTATACACGCCAGAAAGGTCATGAGATTCCTCAATGTGATTGGCTTAAAAGCCTTTCTATTTAAATGTGTAATGCATTGCGCTGTGGTAACAGTTCATTTTGCCAGCTAAAAAAAACGAAGATACCTACTGCATATGGCACATAGAATTCTGTTTACGTTGCTAAAAAAGTGTATTTTATTTTATCTTATCTTATTGAGTTTGGAGGGGAAGATAGAGTAGAAGTAGTTACCATCACTCAGACACTCATTCCCATCACGACGCTTGTATACCGGCATGAGAAACATCACCACGGGCTTCCCATGTGTACACGGATGGACAGACGGATGTATGGACACAACGTCCGCGAAACAAAAAATCTGATCGATGCTTTAGCAATTCCTCCTAAGCCCGGTGCTCTGCTATAATAGAGCTGTATGTTTGCAAGAAAACTGAATATGAAAACACTGGTCAGTTGAAAGTAGCAGCGTGTTTGCATCCTTTATTTGATATCTATTATCATACTTTAAGGTTGGGTTGAATCTCCTGTCTACAGTACACTGACAGTAACCGTATCCTATATTATATTATCTTGTTTTTTTAAACCAATATCCGCCTCCATTTAAATAATAACCAACACCAAACTACAGGATGCATTTCATTTTTTTTTACAATAATCCTTTCTGTTATCGTTCCTTCTTCCTTCCCTCCTTTAAACTACCGTGTACTCAGCATATGAGCTCGGCAGAGTGTGAAGCGTATCAACTCGACCATAACAGAGCAGACCTGCCAGGATATCCCAGTGGATTTTCCTAAGCTACATAATGCTGAATCTATTTACAGGAGACGACGTACACTGTGTTTGGATCAACAGTGTTATCCACCGGTATGAAGAACAAAAGAAAATTGAGATAGATTTGTGTGCTGTAATATCAGGGCCATATGGAGCATGAGATTTACTTAAGTAACAGCAGTGTTATTTTAGACTTGATTCTGTAACCAGTTTTTCCTCTTCATGGCATCAGCAGATACACACCTGACAGTCTGGAATCTCCATGGAAACGCTGTTCACATTGTGTCCTGTCTGTGCTTGTTATCCGTGAGTCTCGTCAGCTCGAGTGAGAGCAGGCACCATAGAGACACTTCTCGTTTTTCTTGATTGGAGCCCTGCAGTGAAGCTAAAGTACATAATCCCTTCTATCCTCCAGTCTGCGAGATGGGAACAAAAGCTCCTGCTATTCAAAGTGGGAAGGTCACTTCAGGCAGGCTGGGCGTTCTTTGTGTTGTTTGCCTGCCAGGCATTTCAGAGAAGAGCTAGCTGCACAAGCTGAGCGTGCCTGTGTTTGTTTGCCTCTGTGTTGGTTTTAGTCGACTGAACAGGACACGTCAGAGTGGGTACTTTGAGAAGAAAAATGTATAGGAATAAAGATTAACTCAGAAGAGATGGGGGGTGTCCTCGCTTGGTTTCACTGCTGGTACTGATCATGGCTTCACAAAGGTTAAAGCGGTACACAGAAGTTAGTCCAAATGGAACACAAGATTATTTTAAGAAATTGGCACCAGGTTTAGTTTAGTTAGTATCACGCTGAAACTTGATTTAGTTGCTTTTTTTTTTTTTTTTTTTTAAGTCCCCATGTAGTATATACTAAAACAAGTATTTGCGTCAGGCTCAAACTTCTGTCTCTGAGAATTTTCACGAGCATCCACATCACCTTCATAATAATATAATAATTGTTAATTATAGGAGTTCACATTATAAACATGATGTTCGAGCAGATACCTAGAGAACTACCATTAGTTTTTTACTGACAGAACCTTCATATACTCTGCTTTAAATAGAGCTAATTCTGAAGAGAGTAAAAAAATGGAGCGTAAATAAAAACAACTATTATTACTGCTGCAATTTGCACTGAAACCTTGAATAAACCTAGAGCATTGAAGGTGTATCTGTATTTGTGGCGATTAGGTGACATCAACGTTTATCAAAAGTGCAATAAAGCTTTTGCTTGTAAGTGATGTAATATGAGCACTTTGGCACAGATTTAGAATACTGTGCTCGTGTTTTTTCCCTCTCATAGCCTCCTGTAGCTCATCCACTGCAGAGATGCCATAACAGAGCGAATCGATAATCCTTACTGAACATCGCTTCACTGTGATTGTAATGATTGAGTCTATATTATTCATTATATCACTCATTATTACTATTAAGGTACTTATAAAAGATTTTATCAAAAGTCAGACTCTTGGAGAGAAGGACAAGCGGCACGTGTAATGGCTAACTTCAACCAAGCCGAGACATTACATCATGCTGCCTGAATAAATGAATGCCAACGCTATAGTGGTAATCGAGAGGCTTGGAAAATTCCCAGTGGGCCTGTAATGGAGTGTGCTGTTCTGCATCATCCAGCTCCCGGGCTGAAAATGAGGACCACTGCAGCCCCTGGCATGAGCTGAGATTGGTGTATTCACCTGGTGTTTTTCAGTCTCCCTATCTGCATTTGTGCCACAGTTCCAAAGATTCACAAAACAGAGAGACATGCAGCAGCTAACACGATTTATATCACCACCCTAAAGAGAAAACCCTTTTCATTCTCTTTCATCTTCATTCTTTCAGCACTGACGCTCACAACACAATACACTGTTTAGACCAAAATAAATGTAATCTGTTTTATATGCGAGATTCTGTAAGCTCTTTTAACCAATCATATTGTAGCTAGACTGCTAAACTGTCTCCTCAGGGCGCTCTCTCATCTCCAATGCTCTCAGAGGTCAAGTCTTGTGCGAGCTGGAGGCGTGTCCAGGCATGTCACACAACAGTATAGAGCGCAACGCTCACTCACCGAGGCTCCTGTGGGGTTTCAAAATAAAAGTCCCTTTGGCTCACTCGCCACAGCACCAACAAGAAGTCAAAATCATGTCGAAACACATTATATCCCAAGGGGCTAAAACATATTTCATCACATTAGCTGTTGCTTGATTATGTGTGTGTGTGTGTGTGTGTGTGTGTGTGTGTGTGTGTGTGCGCGCATAAACATAACTGTGGTTCATCACACCTGAGTTCAATTTCTATAGCCACACCCAGGCCTGATTACTGCCACACCTGTTCTCAATCTCAATTGAACTCAGGTGTGATATATTTCACATAGAGCCATGTAGGTTTGGACTTTTTTCTCCCTTAATAATAAAAACCTTCATTTAACTGGATTTTGTGTTTACTTGTGTTGCCTTTGACTAATATTTAAATTTGTTTGATGATCTGAAACATTTAAGTGTGACAAACATGCAAAAAAAAAAAAAAATCAGGAAGGGGGCAAACACTTTCACACCACTGTATACACACACACGTGTGTGTGTGTATATGCATGTATGCATGTATGTATGAACAAGTATAAGTATCTCCAACTCAAGAGTGGTGCATCCAGAGGCAGAGGTTTGTGGTTTCACAGGTTACCCACAAAACTACGTGCTACCATGACCAAAAAGTCACTGTTTTTAACCGAAGAATGAGAAAGATATTTCGGGTGTCTCTGAATTGCTGTATTAAAAGGAAATTAAACCCAAACTTAATAAAAGCCTGCATACGTAGTTTATGTCTGCTTCTAATAAATCACACTGTTTCATGAACCTTTTATTTTGTTTAGAGATAAAAAATAATAATAAAAAATAAAATAAAAAAAACGTCAATTACTGGGTGGGCTGTGACAATGTAGTGCAAAAAGTAGCAAAAACTCGCATGATCATGTTTCTGCCGGCAATACAGAACTAATTTGCCTATAAACACATGGCACTGTATTCTTTCTTTTATATGTACAAGTGCGCACCTGTTTTAATGTATCTAAACAGAATCACGTATGAATTGTTGAAACGCCTAGGTTTTATTTTATTCAGAATTTCACTAGTTTACATCTGATTTGTTAGTTTAATACCTGTATACTGTTATTATTGCCATTATCTTGCCTTACATGAGCTGGGGGATTCCCGTCCTCTTCATGTGACTATGATCTCATGGTAGTGAAACGGCAGTCTTTTCAAACTGGCTAATGCATACTTTCCAATGGATTTTAGCAGATTGCATCTTCGAAGATCTTTTAACAATGTTTTAAGGGCGATTGAGAATGGTAAATTGAGCAATTTAATTCTCTATCATTCAATTGATACTTAGATTGCTTTGGCGTTCGGTGTGAGTTATTGGGTCATTGCAGGGAAAATTTTAAATTTCAGGATTATTGTTGTATTCTATAGATTAAAAAGAAATCCTGGTGTCATTATAGATTTGCTATGGAAATCCCAGTTTTCCCATTTATTTTACATAAAGTTTGCATAATGGTAATCTCATAGAAAGATGTTATTTCCCAGGTTTTGTTGATTTTTTTTTTTTAAATAAAATGTAATTTTAGAAAAACAAAAACTCATCTTGTTTTTTCTCAAAATCAACATTTTGTGGGTTGTCTGGTTCTTGCATGGTGCCACAGAATTCATGTCTAGTATCTTTTGTAAACCAAATTTTCATCTATATGAATGATTTTGTCTTGCTTAATATAACACCATTCATGATATTTCAGCTATTTTCTTCAAACAACCATGACACTGTCCTTCCCTCCATATGATGTTGAGGTACATACAGTATGTGGTGCACAAATCCTGGACCCCACGTACCTGATAAAAAGGCCACTTTTTCCTTTAAGATGGGCAAAACTTCCATCGCCTTCATCTCCTCATTACGGCGAAATCCTGCAAAACAAAGCACATTTAAGAACAGATTAAATAAGGCCCAGTAATTAACATGATGCACACAGATATTGCTTCAAAAAGAAAAAAGAATCTATATCTATATATATATATATATATATATATGTGTGTGTGTGTGTGTGTGTGTGTGTTTGTGTGTATTTGTGCATGTGTGTGTATTTGTGTCTGTGTGTTTGTGGGTGTATTTGTGAATGTGTGTGTATTT
>JBCNYH010000001.1:47041973-47068493 GCA_039654325.1 Tandanus tandanus | reverse complement strand
TCTAGAAGCACTAAGAGCTTTTTTATAGTTAAGGAGACTCTCTTTCCATGCTAGTTGGAATACCATTCATTTAGTTTAACTGCAGGAACAAACCCGAGGAAAAGAAATGCACAGAGAACAAGTGAAAGATGAGTGAAGGAAATGATGAGGCAGGGCAAAAGAAGGAGGGATGAAGAAGGGAATGAACAGCAGGGGAAGGAAGGAGAAATACCTCCACTGGAGTTATAGTAATGAGAGTCTTTACAATCAGACTCGATATATGGAAATTGTTTTTTGATGATGTACACAAAGGACGAGAAAGTATGAATCACTTTTTTTTATAGTCAGTGAATACATGGAAAATATTTTAGAAAACTGTGCAGCATGTTTCACTGACACACACACACACACACACACACGCACGCACGCACATGCAGACACACACACAGATGATGAGCACATGAGAGTGAGACGGTAAAAAGAAAAGACAGATGTCTGCTGCATGGATACACAATGCTACTGATTAATGAGCACTGAAGATGGACGCATGAGTGATCTGAATGATAGAGGAAAAGAGAGAGAGAGTGAGAGAGAGAAAGAGAAAGTGAGAGTGAGTGAGAGAGATAGGGAATGAGAGCATTTGTGAGAGAGAGAAAGTGAGAGAGAGAGAGAGATGGAGAGAGGGGGGGGGGGGCAGAAAGTGAGGGAGAGCGAGAGAGTGAAAGACCGGTGATTGGTACATCGGTTGTATTGTCACTACTTGCAGACAGCTGTAAAGGAAACTCTTTAGTGCTGTACTGAACTGGGGAGATGTTCATACTAGTGGAACACATCAGTAACATTTCCTGAAGCGTGGATTCATTTAAATTAGGGGTGAAATTCTTTTCCATCACAGTAAAGATATTCAAACACACTTCAATATTAGCCAATGCATATGGCCTTTCTGTGGAACACTGGTGTCATGTGCAACTGATCCACCCATCAGAATAGAGGGATGATGAATTTCCACCTCTACGCTCCTCCACTCCACCTTCCCATCCCTGATAAAATTCCCTCCATTCATTCTTCAGGCTCTCTCTGTTATCACACGTCTATGATCTACAGCAGCATGAGCATCAGGAGCCATGGGCAGAACAGGAACATTAGAGAGTAGCTGAGTCACAGATGGTCGCGTTCACTTTGAAGAGATGATCAGAGATACAGCCGTTACGGTTCAAGACGGGGCAGAATGAACCACAGTTGTTACTACAGTCTCTCTTTTGGGACGACTGGAGGGCAATAAAATCTTCGCTATCATGATTCACCTACTCGAGCTTGCTGGATGTTTAACCGGGGCATCTAAATATGTACGTGTGTGTGTGCGTTTGTGTGTGAGAGATGTATGAGAGTGTGCGCGCATCACCCCACGTGTGGCACTCAGCCAGTTGCGTCACAGTCTCTTACCACCTGCTTGACTGATTCACATCATGCCTTCTGGCTCTGCACAGCAACTCCATGAGTGTGCAGGTGCTCCTGTTCAGTAACTATGTGTTTATACAGTGTGTGTAACGTGTCATCAGCTGACAGGAAATGCAGTCTGAGTGTTGACGTGTCCTCATAATGAACCTGATCGCTGACAGTAAGATGAAAGCAGAGGTCAAGCTGGGTGTTCCTGGCTCATCTCCTGTGCACTTGAGATTACAACCAACCCGGATCTTACACACTTCCCTGTAAGCTGGTTGTCTCCAAGTATGGTATGTTTTTGGTAACCAAGTATGATTGTCTCCAAGTATGGCTCCCATCAGGCCAGGATTTAAAAGAACAGGTTTCGCTCTCGGCTGTTCCTGTTTTAATGCTCTGGAGATAGGGTGTGTTTAGAATTAGGTTCATTACTCTTATTAATTGTATCTCAGCTGACACTGGGTGAAGCCGGGGTACACCCTGAACAGATCGCCAGACCATCGCAGGGCAACACACTTACATTTACAACAACTGGCAGACTCCCCAACCCAAAGTGACTCCCCCTTTTTCCCCCATTTATAATACTGAGCAGTTGAGGGTTAAGGGCCTTGCTCAAGGGCCCAGTAGTGGCAGATTGGTTAACCCAGAGGCTTAACCACATGAGCCACCACTGCCAACATACAACCATTTTCACTAACACTCATACCGAGGAGTATTATTCTTTTTCAGGTTAGAGAGACCCAAGTAAAACAAAATGACTATTATACTGCATATTATTAAAAATTAGTCTTACAAATAATATTAAATTGTGATTGAGTTTAATTCCACAAACATGACAGAAAACAGGAAAAGTGGCTTTAATGAGAAGCTCATTAAGAAGCTTAAGGCTTGGACTTGGCAACTGAGCTGCTTTCCAAATTATAACAGTACAACATTTCAATCCACAGTATCCAAGGGAACAGATGTGTTCAAATAAAAAGGTGAACAGGCACAAATCCCCAGTGCTATTGAAGTAATAAAAACCTTTGTGCATCTGGGAGCATGCCTATTCACACACACAACAGCCTTCACTCTGAATCCCGATCATTCTCCAATCTGAAGTCTCATTTAGTCCAAGGCCTCTATTCAAGGATGAGCCCATCGCACAGACACCATTATCCAGCATGAAAAGAACGCCACATGTCTTTTGTTCTGAGCAGTGTGAAGCTCTGATATGCTTCCTGACTAAACCAGGAAATCTCAGTGACTCTGTATAACCTTAATTTTGAAAATAGGGATTCAGATCAAGGCAGATGAAGTGATTAGCACGTTCACCAAGTCGCAGACTCTGGGGAGGCATTTCGTTGTGGAGTTAGCATGTTCTCCCCATGCTTACGTGGGTTTCCTCCAGGTACTCTGGTTTCCTCCCACAGTCCAAACACATGCACATTAAGCTAATTGGTTGTTCCAAATCACTCCTAAGTGAAGATGCGATTGTGAGTGGTTGTATGTGTGCTGGCCCTGAAATGGACTTGTTCAAAGCGTACCCTGCCTTCACCCACAGACAGATGAGATACTCTCCCACTTTCCCATGACCCTCATAGGATTAAGTGGCTCAGCAAATGAATGAATGAGGTTTCAGATCAGTCCCTATGAGCAGCACTGTAAACCTTCAATAACGATTGAACTAAAGCGCCATTTTAAGTGCATCGCAGTGTCTCTTGGTAAAGAAAGCAGTGGTATCGATCCAGTCCATTTTTGCCAACATGACAGAAATTTAAGTGGAAATTTTATAATTTCAGTGTTTTCTCTTGGGGCACTTGTGGGATTTTCTTTATCACAAAGTTTGAAATAAACACAGTAGATCCTGCTAAATACTCAGCATTAAAAAAACAAGACTAAGGAATTTTAATCAGAATCAGAACACTGCACAACACTGGTGTGAGAAGTTTAAAATATTTTACGTAATTGTATACTATCTATCTATATAAGAAATAGCACTCTGGCAAAAATTTCCAATACAGCGCCATGGCACATTTCATCAGCTGCAACACAGTGATTTTCAACTTGATGCAAAAACATGGTGGGCATCAGTGGTGGCTTGGACTTCAGCTCCGAATATAAATATAAAATGAATAAATGTAAAGTGTCAGTTGTGTATTTTCGAGTACTTAGTTTTCAAATGTTTTCTTGTTTTTTAACAGAACAAATGATCTAACCTAGCCCAAATGCTAGCTTACTACTACAGCAAAATGGCTACTTGCTAGCTAAGCAATATGGCATTTATAAATAATACACTAGTGAGGTCGCTAGCTAACATTCAGTAGTAGCAATACCGGGTTTTTCTGATTTACTGCCATAAGCTGGACAATTCTGACTTATTAGTACACTACATAGAAGTTGTCATACATACATAATGTGTACTAGAGTGGGGGAAGTGTGCAGTGCATACTGTACACCGGGCTAGCATTCAGTCTGTAAAAAACCTGTATGTGATTTTGGACACCATCCATGATCATGCCTACCTGACCAATTACTTACCTTAAGAAGTTCTTGATGAACTAACCTGCAGGAAAATACTTCCTGTGCATTCATGTAAATGATGTTCGTTATTTTAAACTTTATAACATGTATAACAAAGTATAAAACGTGACCTTAAACAGGTTCTTAAGTGTTTGCTGTTAAATGTGTAAACATGATTAATATACATGCTGTATTTGAACAGTAAAACTGATTGTGAAAGCCCTGGTCTACAGTAAACAAAAATGCATCAGCAGGAGTGAGAAAGCGTTGCTGGAGTGACCAGGCTCTAAACGGCTACAGACAGGTGGGCGACAGTAAAAAGCCATGATAGATGAAGGTGTCACTGTCACACTACTGACAAAAAGCCTGTTACCCTCAACATGCCATCGCTTTCTGACAAACTACCCACAGTCTCGGAACAAACTCTATGGCCCTGTCCTCGTCGAGCTTCAATATCATTCTGTAATGCCTCAAAATAAATGACCTCATCTATTTGGCTTGCACCCATTGACTTTTTAGAAATCTCTGCTCTCACTCAAAACGTCAACATAAAACTAACCATTCTGTATGCGCACAAGAAGACATTGAAAAAAAAAAATAAGGTGTCCTGATCCAGCTGGTGCATGAGTATAAAAGTGCAATACAGTGACTATATAAAATGCTCCACAGAACTATTTTAGAAACTGCTAATGTGTGTGATATTTCCAGCCAGTTCCCTGAGTTCAGGCCCCCTAATAACAGGGTTGAGAAAAGTAGGAACAGAGAGAAAGAGAGAGAGAAGCAGAATTATAACTTAAGTCTTATAGAACAATTTCTTGATGGTTATTAATGCACAAAACAACTGCATGCTGTTGTTTACACACAGCACTACTTCAGTTAAAAGTAACAATCACTACAGAACTTCACTGTCACTTCACCTGACTGGTAGACAAATACATAGTATAGATCATTTGTGCACTGATGGATGAATGGATCCGAGCACTCATGATTATAGGGCAAAGTTAAGGGTTTTGCAGAGCGTAATGGAAGAGAGTGAAAATAGCTCAGCAAATTCTGGGTCAGAAAAAAAAATGTGTCGATGACTTGCATAATTACTAGTGTGACAGTGGAAAAAAATCTGGATCAGTTACATTTCAAGCCTGAATGCGAGACAGCACTCTGATACTAGAACTAGTTCATCTTGGGCTTTTTTAGTATTTAGAATTTAAGAAATTTAGTGATTCTGTATATCTGATTACAACGGCTTAATTTTGACCATAACACAGGATGGGTGGTGGTGTGTTTTCTTAGGCAAGGTTGAATATGTGTACAAGCAGCTGTGGTCTTCTGTATGAAGCTTTTCAGCTTCTAAACTATCTTTTACCGCACCCCATCCCATCCTCATAACTCTTTGCATATTATACCATTCCTTCTTTCTTCTTGTTTTTTTGTTCTTTGATCATATATAAATGCAGAATCAAGATTTCAAACAGGTCCACAATGACCAGAGTGAAGACACAAACACCTACATTCTTTTCATATTTGATTATATGCTCCTATAAAATCTATATTCAGGTAGAACAGAAATTAAACAAAAAAAAAAGTAAAATAACTAAAAATATGTACCGGTGCCAACATTGTGGCATAGTGTTAAGCACATCCACTTTACAGCAAGAAGGTCTTGGGTTCAAGCCCCGTGCCCCGGCATGAGCACTTCTGTGTGGGGTTTACATGTTCTCCCTGTGCTTTTCCTTTGGTTAATACGTTTTCCTCCTACAGTCCAAAAACATGCACATTAGGCTAACTGTATATTCTTGATTGTCCCTAGGTATGAGTGTGAATGTTTGTTTGTGTGTGCTTGTCCGTCGATGGTCTGGCGACCTGTTCACGGTGTACCCCACCATCTCCCAGAGTCAGCTGGGATGGGCTCCAGCCTCTTCATGACCCTAATAAAGGGTAAACAGTTTGGAAAATGAATTCACTGAAGGCGAGGTGGATGTCGCTGAATTGTCCCCGAGATGGACCGCCAAGGGAATTACTCCATTTAGCGACATCCAACGAGCCTAATTGTCAATTATTTAGCTTTTACCTTAAATTTGTCAAATATTACAAGTATCTGTTGATTCACTGTAGTTATTGAGGACCAGCACAAGATAAAGAAGATCAGTCAGAAGAACTCTGTATTGATTAGAAGTGTCTCTTCTCCCTAAGAGGAAAACGGAGCTCGACCATGCAAGTTCCCTAAATACAGCACAGTCACCATTTTTCCTTTAATTTCTCACCCCTCTGTAATGCATTGAAAGAAAAGCAGCTGGCAGTTTAGATCCTGGACTGGTTCTTTCGAAGTCTAGAAAGGGGCCTCGTGTACACTCTAGTGCCAGAGAGCTGGAAATCATTTCTTCTCACAGATCTTTCCCTGGTTTCCCCACATTGGAAAAGCATGAGGCCCACAGAGGGAAGCAGGGGGGCCGCAGCAAACTTTAAATATAGTATGGACATCCAGTAAGCTAGAACTCCTCCCACCAAAAAAAACCAAAAACATTTAAACCAAACCAACCCACTGAGATCCAGGCTCGCATGAATGGAGTGTTTTCCGTTACTTAAATTCCTAAGCATCGGTTAAGCTGAGCTCACGGAAACAGTTGAGTGTGACAGTTATTCTTCTAAAAGGGGAAGTTGAGAACAGTACCAGCTCCTGTGCGGCCCAAGACTCGGACGTAATCCAGCACTATAGAAAGAGGAACCCCAGAAAGCAGGAACACATGAGAAAAGAGTCGAACCCTGTGTGCTTTGTGGCTGTAAACTTTAACTATTGCTCAAAAAAAAATGTGTGACTTTCACACAGAGTACGATCAGGAAATAAAATGCTGGCAGAACTTTGAGTAATTCAATGAGAGGTTGAGATTTATGATAAGTACAAGTGTCTCCCTTGCCCGTGTGTGTGTGTGTGTGTGGTGTGTGTTTCAGCATATTCAATCTCACTGATGAAGGCTTCTGTCATCTGTTTGAACCGTTATCTCTGTGACTTACAATATCACCAAGTCCTCTGTGTGTGTTGAACTATTTTGGTTGTGTGAGGTCAAAGAGTTTTTGATTGGATGCTTGTGTATATTTATAGCAAACACAGCTGTAGGACCCAGAACCATTCTGTGTGTGTGCGCGTGTGTGTGTTGAGAAGCTGGGGAGCTTGTACTGAAATCTTTGCAGACCCCACTCCTGCATGTTGGCGCGTTGTATTACTGCATTATGCTAAAACGTGATCGATACTTTGAACCTTGAGCAGAGGGCAGCGAGTCGGATCCCATATTTCATAACTGCAGTTGTGTGCTAACTTCTAATAAACACATTTCTCCCTGCTAGCTCTAGAGAGGAAATTAGCTGGCAGCAAAAGGTGAGAACGTGAGCACTCCAGCAGCTGAGTCCTTCCTCACTGACCAATAGCAAGACGTTTAAGAGCTGCTTACATCACCAGGCGATTTGTCAGCTTATTATCACTCCTCCAAATGAAGAGCCATGTAATTTAGTGTGTAGAGGGGTGTCTCTACATCACTTCTTTTTATATGAGCAATGTGTGAAGATGTGCAGCTCAACATGAGCTGTGTTTCTCACTGTACTGGGTATTTATGTGCAGTAGCTGTTTATATGTAGTGTGGGTTAATGCTAGATAAAGTTATTTTTAAAAAAATGCAATTGAATTCCACTGAAAGACAACATATTTAATTAATTTAACTGTTAAAACATATTAGCTAAAACAAAAAGTAGTAAATATGATACTGGGTGTATTTCCTAAGGAACATGTCAAGCATGCTAAACCTGGATTCACACTGGGGCCACGAAGTCCACATTCTCCACGATTTGAGAGAATCGCAATGAACGTGGGTGGACATGGGATCGAATCGTGATGATCTTGAGAGAACTTGGTGGAATCATCATGATCGTGACAAAAAATTTTACTCAAAAACTTTTGCCATGATTATTACGATTTGATGCCAATTGTGATAGAATGTGGGAAACGTAGTAGAGCTTAACAAACCTTAACAGAGCATAGCAGACCTTCAAGTTTCATCTCTTGGATGTACCCTGCCTCCTGTTTATACCCCAATCATGCTCCAAGCATGATCAATCATCGTGGAGCTCTTTTTGAATCGTGGAGATCATGGACATCGTGGCCCCAGTGTAGACCCAGGTTAATCAAAAGACCGAAGAATCAGTTTGTTTATCTTTGTGGAACTGATATTAAGTGAGAAACAAACCCATTTATCATGCCACTAACTTTTTAGGTACCACATCATTACCTATGCCCATAAACCTGAACATGTCAGCTCAGTACACAGACAATGTACCGAACACATCCGAAAAGGAAACAAGATTCTTATTCACGCTCTGAAAATTGACTTGAACTGTTTAAAAAAATGCTCTGGTCTCACTTTTATGGATGCAGAACCCAGGTAAAATGATTCTAGTATAAATTGCTGGATTGATTATAACTGAAGTGAAAGACGGCCATCAGCCGGAGGACTAAAAACACCTCAGAAACACTTCTGGTGTAAATTGGCCTTGAGACAGTGTGAGTGCATTTTGGATTGCAGCATTTTTATACAAATGAGCTGCTAAACATGAAGGTCAGTATGTAGTACGTGTACAGCGTAAAACAGTGAGTACATCTTGAACAACGCAGTCAACTGACAAAATGTAAAGTTCAGCACAGCCTTAGGAAAAACTTCTATAAAAACACTTCCACACTATGAAATTATTGTTATTATTATTATTATTATTACTGTTATTATAGTATAGTTTCCAGCATATTAGAGGCAGAAAAAGAAATTATTTTATTTAAATCCAGGGTTCTCTGTGCCTGCTTTGTGAGGTAGCACCATCAGACAGGTTCCTCAGACCACCACACAAACCCTATGAACACTAGAAGGGTACTCAGAATGCGAGGTACCCCATTAAGCAAGTGGAAAATGAAATGATTACCAAAAGGTATGAAGTTACAGATGACACATTCCCATTACATTTTTAACAAAATCATGTTTTATTTCCATCTTTTACATTTTCAAAATAACACAAAAGGAAAAAGGGCCCCAGCAAAAGTTTGGGCACCCTGCGTAGTTAACACCTAGTAGCACCCACTTTGGCTAGTATCACAGTTTGTAAATGCTTTTTGTAGGTAGCCAAGAGTCTTTCGATTCTTGTTTAAGGGATTTTCATCCATTCTTCCTTACAAAAGTCTTCCAGTTCTGAGAGATTCCTGGGCTGTCTTGCACGCACTGCTCTTTTGAGGTCTATCCACAGATTTTCAATGATGTTTAGGTCAAAAGACTGTGAAGGCCATGGAAAAACCTATAGCTGCGTCTCTTGAGGTAGTCCATCGTGGATTTTGAGGTGTGTTTAGGATCATTATCCATTTGTAGAAGCCATCCTCTTTTTAACTTCAGGGTTTTTTTTTTTTTTTTTAAAGATGTTGATTTGTTTGCTTCCAGAATTTGTTGCAAATTAATTGAATCCATTGTTCCCTCTACGCATGAAATGTTCCCTGTGCCACTGGCTGCAACACAACCCCAAAGCATGATCGATCCACCCACATGCTTAACATGACTGATGTTCTTTTCATGAAATTGTGTGCCCTTTGTTTTCCAAACATACCTTTGCTCATTCCAGCCAAAAAGTTCTATTTTAACATCATCGTTCCACAGGACTTGTTTCCAAAATGCATCAGGCTTGTCTAAATGTTCTTTTGCAAAATTCAGACGCAAGAGAGGTTTTCTTCTGATGACTCTTCCATGAAGACCATGTTTGTGCAGGTGTCGCTGAACAATGTACCACAACTCCAGTGTCTGCAAAATCTTCCTGGAGGTCTCTTGCAGTCAAACAGGGGTTCTGACTTGCTTTTCTAGCAATCCAACGAGCGGTTCTTTCTGATATTTTTCTTGGTCTTCCAGACCTTGTTTTGACCTCCACTGTTCCTGTTAACTGCCATTGCTTAATTACATTCCGAACAGAGGAAATTGGTACCTGAAACGGCTTTGCTATCTTCTTATAGCCTTCTCCAGCTTTGTGGGCATCAGTCATTTTCAGTTTCAGAGTTCTAGGCAACTGCTTAGAGGAACCCATGGCTGCTGATTGTTGGGACAAGGTCGGAGGAGTCTGGGTAATGATGACTGTGAACATGCTATTACACTATCAGGCTAATTAAGGTCTCACAGCTAGGTGTTAACTATGCAGGGTGTCCAAACTTTTGCTGTGGCCCTTTTTCCTTTTCTGTTATTTTGAAAATGTAAAAGATGAAAATAAAACATTATTTTGTTTAAAACGTAATGGGAATGTATCACCTGTAACTTCATGCCTTTTGGAAATCATTTCATCTTCCACTTGCATAATTGTTCACATTAAGAGAAATTTTGACAAGGGGTGCCCAAACTTTTGCATGCCACCGTATGACATTTGTTTATATACACGTGCAGATGTCTGAGTAAATGTAAATGTAATGTAGTATTATGTGCAAATGTGCCTGGTTTTATTTTATTCAAATGTTCACTAGTTTATATCTGATTTGTCAGTTTAATATCTGAATACTGTCATTTTTACCATTATCTTTATGGAAAGTAATGGAACTGATATGTCTACTCTCGCAATACTGCGCACTCATGAGAATGAAAAGGACTACAAATGGTGACCTTTATAAGCAAGCTAATGCAAACTATTGAATATATTTTAGCAGATGTGAATAAAAACCATCTTAAGATATATATATATATATATATAAGCATGTGGTTTCCTATCTGTCCCACTTTCCATTTATGGTCTATATCACTTTGATTCCCATTAAGCGATTTTAATTTTACCATGGGAGATGTCCATTTCCAAAACTCTGAGACCTTGCTGTGACCTTCACCTTTACATTATAAAATCAAATAATCTCCAGGACTCAGGTAGGGTAGTGTCCCCACCAAGTATGGTGAAAATCCTTGCATGTGTGCGGTCAGGATTGTGTTCACAGACAAACTGACCAACAGCCAAACTAATTATTACAATAACTCCCCCAAATGTGTGAGAAAACCTGTGCATTTTAGAGGCATGTACATTCACTGACCCCATTACACAGGGTAAGGTACATTTGTTGCTGTTGAATTCCGTGATATGTAGTGTAACTGGGTGTGTCATGGGGGGTCAGCTGGCTGCTCAGGCAGCATGAACCGAATTCACATAGCTGAAGAGACTCTCACTGGATGCATGGGTGAGGCAGCAGCTTATTTTAAGCCCACAAATGTGGACGTGCAGTGTGTAAAAATCACTGGAGAATGTGAGAACATCTAGTCTGAGATGCCACAGATAGGCATGAAACCACACTCAACCATACAACACATGCTCCTTTTATACATACAGCGAATCTGCAAGACTGACAAAATCAAAGACAATAAGGAAAGTGTTCTCCTCCTCTGTCAGGCTAAGGACGAAGGAGAAGAAATAATAATAAGAACATGCTCAGATCCATTTCAACACCTCCCTTAGGCCATCTTCCTCATTTTTTCCACACAAAAACATCTGGATGATAATAGAAAACAAACAGCAAGACTGGTTTTATTGATCGGAACATCAGCAAAGTAAATATTAAAGCAGAACTTCATCCATAATCTGTCTCCATCTAGCTCTCTTAAAAATGATGTGAGAGCTCTCTCTGAGGAGTGTGTTCATTCTGATGGCTGATAGAAACCCAGACAAAAACACAAATCGATAACTCTCAACAAACAAGAAAAGGTCAGTGGAAAGTAAAGTTAAAGGTCAAAATGCTGCAACTCACTCTTTTCAAAAATAGATCATGTTTTAATGGAAAATATATTTGTGGTCATGTCTATGTGTGTGTGTACATTATTAAGATTATATAAGTATATTGTGGCTTGCATAAGTATTCGCACACACACAAACTCACAGAACAATGCAATTTTAAAACTTTTTTATTTTATTTTTTTTTAAAGAATAACAGGTTTAAAGATGCTCACAGTAAATTACTTTATTTGTTTGACCAAACATTCACTGACACTTTTCTGGAATTTTCTGTCCCGAACCTGGTTTGATAGCTGCCTGGTCATCATGATGCCGTTTGTGAGTCTGTACTCTCAAACTTACTCTAAGTCTTTCCAGAAACACATGTTAAAGTGGGCAATAAGACAAATATTATATCGGTGTCTATCAAGTAAGAGTGTGCCTCTCCGTCATTTAGGTTATATGATGTCGTCAACATGACGCCAATGACTTGCTACTTTTAATATTCATATGCAGCAACAACGGATGCAATCCATATGATACGATTCACTCTGTCCGCGATGTGGCGCGATTTGATTTAATGTGAAACGATGCACCAAAAAAAGAATATGATGCTCTGTGTACAATATGGGCCAAAGCATTCATTTCATTGCTTTGGTTCTTCTTAACATTTAAGAGTTAAGCAATTTACAAATGTTCAGTAGAACCAATGAATCATAGTAGTGTGCTTGAATTTTTCCACCCCAGACTGTATCTAACTCACACTAAAGTGGGACACTCACATCATTACCTTTAGAATCAGTGCATCGATGTAAAGCAGGCGAATTTTACCACCCCAATTTAAAACATTTTAACAATACATATCATCTTATAAATGTTTCCTGACAAACAGCCAGCAACACACTAATGCTCCGTTTCAAAATAAACCTATTTACTGGGTTACCAAAAACAAAGCAATCCTGAAAAGGAGGACAGAAAGGTAAATATGTGACAATATTTTACATCCTACAAATGTTCAGATTCAGCCTGGAGAAAGCTTTATTACATTTTCTTCCACAGTGTGCAAAAAAGATCTCACAGTAACCAGAGTGTCCTAGAATGAACAATGAATATGAAAATAACAAATTACGATACTGCTATTACATGATCATATTCCTCGGCCGCCAAACAGATACATTGATATGAAAGCCCCATAATGCTTTTACTGCACACAGATCAACTTAAAAATCAACTAATTACTTGACTTCTGATTGCACAAGAAAGAATTTAAAAAGAAATATTATAGCAACAGGGGGGTGAATATTTATTCAATCCCAACTTGCATATCTACTCATCTCACTTATTTGCTAAACTGCTTATTCTTATAAGAATCACGGGGAGGCTGGAGTACATCTCAGCTGGCACTGGGCGAAGGCGGGGTACACCCTGAACAGCTTGCCAGACCATCACAGGGCCAACACACACAACCATTCACACTCACATCCACACCTAGGGGCAATTTATAACAGCCAGTTAGCCTAATGGGCATGTCTAGACAGTAGGAGTAAACCGGAGTGCAAACTCCACACAGAAATGCAAAGGCTCAGATATCGAACCCTGGACTTCTTAACTTGCATATCTATTAATAAGAAATTTTGCTTCTCTTCTCACTTTAATATTATGGCCTATTTAAGAACATCCATCACGTATAATCCCAATAAAGTCCATTTCATCCTGTAACACTACCCAGTTAAGGGGTAAATAATTATGCAAGGCACTGAAACAGTATGATAATGTGTGTTATCCAAGTGTGCTTAAGCTAATCATTCGGAGCCAGGTCATATCAACTGAGCAAAGTGTTCGGGTTAATATATACACAGAGATAAGAAATAAGTAATGGCACTCACATTAGAAACATAGGATAAATCCAGGTGTAGACAGTTTGATCTGTGGTATAACCTCAAAGACCTTTCATTTCTCAGACATGCCCGAGGAAGGATTTTTGATGAATGATGTAACATTGGCCAGTTTTTACTAGCATCTTGTCTTAAAGTTAGAAGAGGGATCACGAGAGGCTAAATGTCACGTTCACAGCAAACCTCACGGCTCCAAAACAATCCGGAGAGGACTCATCCTGACTTCAGTGGTATTACTAATCTCCAACTGAGACGTTTAAGGGTGTGATGAGCTTACACGATCAGAAAGCAGTGATGGGTATTAAAGTAATTAGCCCCTGTATTTAATTCTGGTTCAAATCCACTGTATCTGTAGGGTATACAAAACACAACATAAAAGGATGCACTTCCAGTTAAACAAACAATTTACAAAAATAGACCACATTGGTCCAGACGCTCCCGCCGAAAAGGACCGTTTCATAATATGCCAATAAAGAACAAGCATAGCAAGTTTGAAAGCCCCAGCTTCAGCGTGCAGCAAATAAATGCCCAGAAAACTAATATACAGTTTTGCCACTGTGACCTTAAAAATGTAGGTCAAGGTCACTCACACAAACACATTCTAGCACTCATAGTAGTGAGCCAGCATACCAAGTTTGAAAGCCCCAGCTTCAGCACGCGGCAATTAAAAAAGTTTTTAATACTTAATGACTGTGTTCCGTAAATCCAATGATCATAGAAGTAAAAGGACCGTGGCAGTGGTGGTACGACGGAGACCATATTTTAGTGTTGTGTTGTAATGCTGAAGCAAAAAGACGCAATCCACATATATGAGTTATATGGTTATGTGGTCTCACCATCCACGTATATCACATGTGACAGAGTGATTGTTTTCTTCCATGTGAGTTTAAGCAAGAGAGGTACTACGGAGACTAAATTTTTTTTATGGACATTCATACATTTAAATGCAACCTCGTGTCACATGTAACAACATACACCAACATACACAGTTTGATTATCTGTTAAAAGGACATTGGCAGGACTAGAACAATAACAAACCACATCATTTGCTAAACATAACACTCTCTAAATGCACCAAAGCATATAGATTTTTTTTTTTTTTTTTTAAATTTCCATAACGAGAGACTCTGCTGCGTTAAGTGATGTATCTGCACTCAAGGAAAATCATATGAAGCTAAGATGCATAAGAGTTATATTGCAATGACCAAAACAAACATTTCAAAACATTTTTTACTGGATAAATGACATTTTTCTCCAGAAAGGAGCTCAATAACTTCAGATATGAAATCACATAACGGCCAGAAATGGGTCTATTTCAGTTCCACGTTGATGAATTTTTTAATTTTCAATGAATTTGAACAGTTTAAAAAGTAGCTCAAATTTGCAAAGATACATCAAGGACATGGGCCAAAACCATAAAATGCCGAATTATACACAGATTATGGAAAATATGAAACCATAACATGATCTTCTTTAAAATGTCACACCTGATTGTGCACTTGCCCTTAAATATTTCCTTCCTCAGAGAAACGAAAACAATGGATTTATCGAGAAGTGTTACAAAGCGCTGATACTGGAGACTCCTTCCAATGAGGCTCAATAAATGTATATTTACAAAAAGCAAGAAAATAATGACATCACTGGTTTTTTCTTTATTGAACTTAACATCTGTGATTTAATCTTCATCTTAATGACACTGGTAAGGAAGGTAAGATAATTCTGTTGGGCCATCGTAGGTTACCTTCCCAGTATCTTTACTAGTACCCATTAATACTGCTGGGTGGACAGAGGCACAGTTGTGGTCAAGACCTTGCCCAGGAGTCTAATCACGGTGGGGTTCGAATGGGAATTACTGACACTCCTGTCAGAAAAAATGCTGTTTAAAGGGACAGTGTCATGGTTGTTTGAATAAAGTAGCCTAAATATCAAATAAGACAATCATTGATATAGATGGAAATTTGGTTTATGAAGGATTCTAGACATGGGTTCATACACTAAGTTTGTTAGGGGTTTGCAACATGATCTCAATCTCTGAAAGCCGTTCAGCACAACAAGATTTCAAAAAGTCCACGTTGCAATTCATTTCCGTCCGCTCCATACTGGGCTCAAAAACTCTTGACCCCTTTTCATTTATAAGCTGAAAGGCTATTTAACAAAACCTAGACAAGTAGTTTGGACATTCATGGCATATTTAGATGACTTTTTGGGAACAAAATTTGGGTAAAGAAATCATGACACTTTAATAAGCACCTTTCGACCAAATTCAAATTCATGCGCATTAAGATACCAATGCAAATTCCACAACACGTCTTGCAGGCCTCAGTTGTACTGAGGGAAAATAAACAAAAAACATATGACAGAAATTTACGTGCAGTTACATTAAACTCTGATCATCTTCCTGCCTGTCCCAACAGCTGCCCCTTATGAATCCAAGTTTGAATAAACAGGTTTTCTGTTCTTTCCACACCACAGGAAACACTGAAAGTCTTTGCCATAGCAACTGCTTATATGCTACAGATGTGGTAGATTAGATTAAAATGGTGGAGTGTACCATTAATTAACTACAGACTTGAACTTGAAAGAGAGCGAGAGAGAGAGAGAGTGAAGAGATTGGACTGCTCCCTTACCTTTTATCTGACTGGATACCTCACTCTTGGGTTCACATTTTGGAAGTGAGCCATCTACAGAGAACACAGAGGAAGAAAAAAGTTTCAAAAGTTTCAATTACAAATAAAATCTAATTATCCTGTATAAGCCAACACACTAATTACCGCCTCTAAAGCCGTAAACATTGCGCCTTTGTCCATCACCACACACAGTATGTGCGTCATGTGTCTTTAGCTCTTTGTGCGTCTCAGGATCTCGACACTGAGCTCTTCTTAACTCTGTTTCATTGAGCATAAAGCACGCTGCTGGTAGCACAGAAGTTGAATTCAGCTTGAACACTAACAAGTCTCTGCACTAATCCCTGACAGCAAACGAGCTCTAATCACACACTAAATTCTCCACCACCAAACAACATGCTAACTGTGTCTTTTCACAGGAGGGGTGGGGGTTTGAGCTCGCTGGATGAACTGGTGATTATAAGCGAAATGGAGAGCATGTGAGGACAGAATGAAAGAGTATGTGTGCATCTGTATGGCTGGATTGAACTGCAGGGAAATCTTACGTTTATTCCTTGCCAAGTTAAACATGCTGCCTGCTCGTTCTAGCAACCCTCAAATTGCATAGGACAGAAAGCCTCCAATGAACACACGTCAAACGATGCGCCGTGCGGCTTCTCTTCTCAAAATGTGGCTTCGTGTTATTCACTTTCCTTTAACACACTGTTGGGCAATTCCACCGTAACTGACGTGTCATTTGCACAAAAGATAATACAAAAAAAGCCTGCAGCTTTTATTACAAACAGAATTTGATTATAAGAACTCATTGAAATTTTAAAGACTTGAACATTACAACAAATACTTGTATGAAAATTGTGAGATTGAAATTGTGAATTAAAGTGATCACACTAAAATTGTACCTGACGTTTTGTTAGAAATCAGTAAACATTTGTACAAACAGTTAACTGATAACAAGGTATTAATTTTTTTTAATTATTGGTCCAATAAAAAACAAATCACACATTATTATAATGAGAATAATTAATTAACATAACTGACGTGGCATTATTGATTTTATATCAGTATGCAGATGAAGTTTCAAACTCCAAGATGGCTGCTAGTCATGTGACATGCATCCACAGCAAATATCTTGTGATTTTTAAAACAACAAATAATTCTTCAAAAAATTCTAACAATATTGCTTTCCTAAGGGGATAAGGATCACAAAAGAGGTGGGATAGAAAAGATTACTCACGCGTCATTCGCGCAGAAAAAATGCAAATAAAATACAAATGATGACAAAATACACAGAATATGGCAGATGCCAGCAACTCTCAAACTTTCCGTGTCAAAGTCTCCGACTTGTTGCTTTTCCTGGCAAACAAAAAACAAATAACTTGTGAGCAAAATGACAACTTTGCGTCCTTCTCACGACATGTGACTGTTTGAGAAGAGTTTGAGACTACTCCGCGTCAGAGCCTCGTTTTGCGACATTCGCAGAAATTTCAAAAATGTTTTTGCGAGGAGTTCATGAACCAGGTGACCAAAATGCGATTCTATGAATGTCACGAGACAAATTTGAGAACATTTTAGGGATGAAGAGACAGCCGCGAAATGCCATTCGCATCAGTCGCTTTTCTATCCCCACCTCTAGTGTGATTACCCCTAATTACCAATTTATTTATTTTTTTTAATAATAAGTAAACATTTTTTTATAGAATTTCTCTTTTGCAGTGCAGAGTTAAAGTGCTGCATAAACAAGTCCCTGAGTGAAAATATTCCAGAAAACAAAAATAACAATAATAATTATTTTGAGTCGAGGCAACTGGACTTCTTTTTTGTGGTTTTTGAAGACGTTTCGCTTTCAATCCAAAAAGCTTCGCGGAATTTTTCTAATAAAAAATATTAATCCTAATACATATAATGCTAATAATGCTATCAAAGCAATGTTGAGACACAAACGTTCATGAGAGCACAGAAGCAGTATTACTATTAAAGTTGATTGTTTTCCAATAGCAACATGGTTACCTGCCCTAACACCACTGCAATGTGCCTACATAAATATATTTTACTTTTTGATCATGCAGTTCTGTTTATAGTTACATCTAATGTTGTGGAAAGTCTGTGGTACAAGTCAGTTCTTGTTATCACTTAGGATCTTTTACCACAGTCGCTCTCTTGCCAATTTCCTCTAACCTCCTTCTTCCTGGTCAGTTAATAAGCCAAAAGTCATCAAGACTAAGAGAAACAGCTTGTTACAGTCTAAAGAATGTTAAATAAACATCTCACAGGAAACGTCCCCATATCACCCATTACACACATTTGTAATCCACTTATAAGAAGCGTTCACCATACAAATCTTTACAAAGCAGCTGGAGTGACCATCAAAATGCTGTTCAGAAGATTTTTGTTTAAAGGGACGCTAGGTAACTTTGCAGGAACCAACAAGTGTAAGGTGGATTTTAAGTCATACAGTCCAAATGAAATGATTGGATGCGCTTTATACAGCGCTGGAACTGCTACAGATTTATTTCTTTTATTAACTGGTGTCAGGGTGGAAGAAGTTTTTTTTAATAACAAAAAATGGGTAGGTAAAAAAAAATTACCTAACCTGCCTTTAATCATATAAAGAAAAGAGCCTATGATGCAAAAAAAACAAACATGCAAAGTAAGACGAATTACTGATTTGAAATGACATTTTATATTTCAGTGAAATGAATTTGAATAGTGAAATTCCCTGTAATCGCCCCCAGCTGGTGATACAACAAGCTGAACCGTTGTGTCAAAATATCCTGCGTCATGTGTACATGCGTATTGTGTGCACATCTGGAAGGCCACATCTGGGCTAAAAGCATGGCAATGATGAGCTCAGAGCGTTTCTGAAGACTCCCTGGATGGTGGGGGAGGGAAGCTGACAGATTGGGACATCTCTCTCTCTCTCTCTCTCTGCTTTATCACACAGAAGATCTGAGGCTTAAAGAAATCTCACCACTCAGATGTCATTAGCCTACAAGACGAATGACAACCTCCCTCACACACTCACCTACGCCAGTGAAATGAGCCAGTACCACTCAAGTGGGGTGTGTACTAGTGAAAGGAAATCAGCCAAGGAAGGAAAGCGATGAAGAGATAAAGAGAAAGAACAAAGGAACGCCTGGAATCCCACAGCCGAAGCTGCTGCTTCTTCACATTCCACAAATGGAAATTTCTCCGCTAATGTTCCGTGGCGATCAGAGATTCCAGACGTCTCAAGAGCAAGAAACTGGAGACCAAACACAAACACTGGACATGGTTGTGATGGCACGCCACACACATTCCTCGCTCCTCGTACAGTATTGGACGTGCATGGTGCTTGGAGAAAAGCGTCCAAACAACACTTCCCATTAAACTTCAGTGGAGCCAGTGGACTAACACACTGCAGTGCTGGAAACTTCCTAACAGATCACAGGGGTAGAATATACAAATCTTACATCAGGGTGTCAGGAGCAAGCTCGGTTTGAGCATTCTCACTCAATATAGCTCTGCTCATACAGAGCTCACCAACAACAGGGGAGGGAAAGACTACAGCTTTCACAATATTGTGATATGGATTTCTGAACACATCATGCACACATTGATTTCTACCATACTTTCCTGAATCCTGCTGCCTTCTGTAGTATCACTGACTGATTCTGAAGCTTTTTTATAAAACAAGATCTAAACCGGGACAAACATGCATTTACTATAAATATCATAAATCAACTACATTCACTGTTGCATCTTTTAAGTTTCAAGCCGGTCATAAAGTTTCCAGGAACTGAACAAATACATTGGCGCATTTACGATTCATGTTTTCCCATCCATATATTATCAGACCTAAATAAAGCTTTATAAAACAGAAATAAACATGTGGATGTCTGTTAAGCCTGATCGTGCTCTTACAGGACAAATAAGGAAGCTTATAAGTGTAGAGGACGTTTTTGGAAAAGACCTGTTGAACATTCAAGAGGTACTGAACACTGAAATATGTTTTTGGATGTAAGCTGTAGGCTAAATAGTAAGTCTGTACTGTGTCTGTACATCAGTGTTTGTGGTAATATTTAATTACTAAACCTGGGTTTATACTGGGGCCACGATGTCCATGATTTGAGAGACTCGTGATGAGTGGGGTGTGGGGGGGTCGTGGGATCGAATCGTGAAGACGTTGTAGAAACTTGGTGGAATCGTGATGATCTTGAGGGAATATTACAAACACAACCAACCATTCATACACTCATTCACATGTATGGGAACTTTACAGTAGCCAGATGACCTGTGCATGTCTTTGGGCAGAGTAGCCTGGAGGAAAGCCACAAAGGGACAGTGAAAGACCCTTGGCTGAGATTTAAATCCCAAACAACTGAGCCACTTATAAAATTACTATAAATAAAAACTCGACACCATCTAATCAGGGGTGAGAAGCTCACCTCCCCAGTCCTTCATTTTCAAATATATACTTTGAATTTTACACATGAAAGCCTTGTACGCACAGGAAGCAACGAGCAGCACACAAATAGCCTCACGAGGCAAGCGCATCTCTTTGTCATTGAAGTGTCGTCACCTCTTGATGCCTAGGTAACCCTTCTGCATGTTTACCGCTTAAAAATCTTTCCGAGTGAAACGGAGCAGCATTGAGTTAATTCCCTACAGAGGTTCAACGAGAGCTTTTATTACCATTATCTTATATTATTTTAGTTTATTTTCATTCATATTATCACAATATATAGTTTAGATTATCATTATTATTATTATTGCATAGCGGGTATGAAACAGAGACTCTTGAACCAGGAGTAGTTTAATGTACATAAATATATTTACTCACAGGAAATGCCAACCGCCAACCGAACATAAGAATCGCATTTCCATTATTATTACCTTCGTAAAATTTCTGTGTGCCTTTGTAAAGCACAGGGTATTTAGACACATCAATAATTTACTGCTCTTCCATGTCGGTGTAGACAGAAACTATTAAACTCGTCTTCATTGTTTCCTTATGGAAGATGTTTAGGGTGTTTGATGGCATCTCTCAATCAATGGGATCTTTAAGCTTTGATTGGTTATCACTCGACTTGCGTTGCGTGAAAGCTCAGCTGAGTTGAACTCCGTATCTCTCACTTTACGTCTCTTGAGAAAATGCCACCTCTCATTGCTCATTTTGCTGGTTTTACTGACTGCTTGTTGCTCATTGCTTCCTGTAAGGAAGCCCCTTAAGACTCGCCTACCTTCCCCCTTCTCGGCACCTCACCCACATCCTATCGTTTTTCGAAATTATGCAGTGGGTGGAGTTAGGACTAGCACTGGGGGAGAAGAAACACTTCAAATACGAATCAGAATACTGATCCATGCCGGTATTCAATTCTGGATCAATACATTTGTAGGCAAAGCTGAAGGAGTTCCTAGAAACCGCCTTAACGTGTTCAAGACCTTTAGCAGAATTATCATCATTTGAATTTAATATCCGGAACATGTGAGAGTTCCCTCAGGGATATCCACGTCAGGAGAGATTAAAAGTATTTTTCTTTTAAACAGTGACCAAGCAGGATATGACTGTCTCACACTCAAACATACTCACCCGGTACAGGAACCCGTGTAAAAGTTTGAGTTATCTCCAAAAGCCCCTGTGCTGTGAGCCAGAGGGGGGGAAACAAAACAAAACAAAACAAAAACAATGCCACTAAACACTGTGAGTCAACAGCGCGTGTTCCTGACAGGACCCGTGTGTTTCCCCTGTAATAAACAACAATCCCTCCCATTCTGTCAACGAGCACATTAAAACAAGCGCAGGCTTTATGAGAAGCCCCGAAAAATACGTGTCCTGTGATGAGCACTGCAGTGGGCTGCCCATTCAGGGATGAATCACAGGGAGGAAAGAGGGGCCCTCTTCACTGCCACATGCTTTCAGTCTGCCTCATCCACAGCCAATCATTCAATCCAGGAAGTGAGGAAAAATCATGACCTGCTATAATGGGGCCAAAATTAATCTCCTGGTTCCCCATGAAATTTTTATGGAAGCAATGCGGAAACCAAAAATCACAGTAGAACATAATTTCTGGATTTGGGTCGTTATGTTTACCGCAGCTATGATTCTAATTAAACTGGGATTAACACACCTCTGTCCATCAGACATGCAGCCGAGAAGTTCCCATGAAGAAAAATGGCTCGTGTGTGTTAACTATAAGACTACTTATGGGGTTAATAAAATCATGAATGTTTAAAAAGGGAGTAAAAGCTTGGGTGTTTGTCCATTCTCATGTGTTGTGTACTGGAAACCTGAGTGAAACAGCAGCAGCCTTACAGTGGATGAAGAGAGAGTTATTAGAACATTCGTTTAGATGAAGGGAAACTAACATGAACACTATATTCAGGTTTCTGGACATCTTACCGTCATGCTGCTCTTCCCCAAACTGTTCCCATTAGGTTCCAAGCACACAGTTATATAGGCTTTTACAAATTTTTTACTTCACTGGATCCAGGAGGCACAAACCTGTTCTAGGATGACAACACCTTGTGTGCAAAGGGAGCTCCGTGAATTAGGGTTCAAATAAACCTTTTGGTCTGTCTGCCGAAAGAACTGTATAAGATGCATTCGTATATACTACACAGGAACAGTGCTATCTGGATGGTCCTGAATCTCCAAATTAAAAAACATTATTGGAGGTGGATAATGCTTGAAATGTTCCGACAGACACTCAGGCGACAGACAGGGCTTGTTTCAGTGTGTCACTTAAAGCAGGCGGTGTCGTCGTTTTCGTCCACGCTTTAAAATGGAGCAATAAACCATAACAAATCTTGCTTTAGTTTGTTTTTCCTTGCTTCTTTTTGTAGTACATACTAAACCCCGAATAAGTAGGAACAAAAAGATGCTGTTAGCTACACAGCGCTAAGCTTAGCTCAAAGTGCAGAGCTCACCTGACTTGCCCATGTCATGGTTAAAATATGTAAATATAAATTTTGAAGGGGAATTAAACCCAAACCTAACAAAAGCTTGCATACATAGTATATGTCCATGGCCTTTAAAACACACTATTTTTATTACAACCTTCTTCATGAGAAAAAAAAAAAACGAGCAATAAATCCTTGCACAAGGAGAAGTGGCATTGAATAAACAGTAAACATGGAAGTGTTGTGCATTAAATGTACTGGGATATATACCATGCTTTCATGTAAACAAACAGACACGTCTCTGATGTAAGTAAATGTAATGTAGCATTATGTGCAGATGTGCCTAGCCTTGTTTTGTTCAAATGTTCACTAGTTTATATCTGATTTGTTCATTTAACATCTGTATACTGTTATAATTGCTGCCATCTTGCTTTCATGGAACTGACGCATCTACGTTCTATTTTCATTGCAAGAGTGAAACGGACTACAATTGGCAGAGGTTTCAAACAGGCTAATGAAAACTACTGAATGCATTTTAGCAGATTGCAACTTCTGAGGTGTAAGTAAAAAGCACCTGATGATGAAACATATTTTCAGTGTAACAGAAGAGTTTAGAAGGCTTGTCTTTCCATTTCCTTTAAAAATCTCTTTTCAATTTTCTTTTCTTCATGATTCTGCAGTATATGCAGCATCGACAAGGTGCATGACTATCAACCCGGAGATCGCAAGTTCGAATCCGGATTGACGCCACAGCCATCCGTGACCGGGAGTCCATGGGAGCTAACTGGCAGAGCTCTCATGGGAGGGAGGGATGGCATACGCTCACTTCCCTGACACTCACAGCGATCACCAGCCAATCATGGGCGTCTGTGAGCTCATTCGTACGAGGGGGAGGATAGCGCTTTCCCTCCGAGTGTGTTAGACCGCCCCCAAATACGCATGCGCTGCAAGGCGGGTGGCAGCATTGCATGTCACAGAGGGGGCATGTGCATGCTTACACCCCTCCCTAGTTGGTGGTGGCCAAGTGATAGGGAAGGCAACACTTGATGGGTGGGAATTGGATACGACTAGGGAGAAAAGAAAAACAAAAAAAGATATAAAATATTAAAAAACATGTTTTGGTGAGCATTTTTGCGTATGTTCATTAGGCACAGTGAATGTCACTGAATTGAGTAGCTGTCGCTATTCAGTAGCATTCACCTCGCTTTGTGTAACTGTTAAGTATGTAATCATGACAAGCAACACAAGAACTCACTACCCATCAGCTGACCATTTTTAAGAAACTATAGGCTTAGCTCCACACTATGCCCCCAACACCAAAAATGAATCTCATGCATCGAACAACAATGGAATGCAAAGGTTCATTCAAAGAACTGTAAACCTATAAAGGGAAGCGCAGGACGCAAGAGAGGACAAATTTTTTATGCAAAAAACATGCTCAGGCAAACAATTCAAATTACATGACAAGTTCAAGAAAACAAGAACAGGCAACGGTCAGGCGATCAGCAAACACCCTAACAGAGGCAGAACCTAAAAGAGGAAAAAAACAGAGAACAAAGAAATGCACAAAAAAAAAAAAAAAAAAAAAAAACAGTCCTTTGCCTCAAAGCCAAGCTGAGTCAAACTTGAAACCAGACCTGTTCCTGCAGTAATATGTAAAGGTTCACAGATCCATCAGCCTGTGACAAGAATTGGCTAATTTTTAGCTAGAGCGGTCATGACTAACAAGCCGATCAGTCTCAGATATCCAATTCTGCCTCCCGAGTGGCGCATCGAGAAGGTGCGGATCTATCAACCTGGAGATCACCGGTTCGAATCCAGGTTGATGATAGAGCCATCCATGACTGGGAGTTCCTGGGAGCTAACTGGTCGAGCTCTAAAGGGAGGAAGGGAGGGAGGGATGGCATAGGCTCACCTGTCACTCACAGCGACTACCAGCCAATCATAGAGCAGATATCTCAGATATCTCTTTCCCTCCAAGTGTGTTAGGTGGCCCCCGAATATGCATCCGCAGCAGTTTGTAAAAGATGCAGGTGAGAGCATCCTGTGTCATGTGTCTCCCTGGTTGGTGTTCGTACGTGATAGGGAGGCAACACTTGACGGGTGGGAAATGTATATGACTAAAATTAGGGGAGAAAAACCAGGGGAAAATAGATGTCCAATTCCATGCTAGTCAAATTTACACTCATAAATTATTGCAAGATGGTTCATGTTACAAACAACAGCAAAGATATGGCATTTAGAACGTTTCAAAATTAATATGTGCGGGTAATGTGAGAACACAGGCTATCCTCACGACAGAGTGGTTCTCCTAAGTGTGCACAATAATCGCTTGCGTATCAAGTTGAATTCTGAGACAATTTTGTAGGTGTGGGCAGTGGCTGATGGCTACGCTGCTCTGATTGGTCATTCTGAAGGCTGGAGCAGAGATCTGTACTAACATGTCAGGCATGATGACATCATCATAAGGGTGCCTTATTGTATTTTATTTCAGTGACCTGTCGCACATTTTCATTTAGAAACGTATAAATAATGAAATGTCAAGGAAAAAAAAACAAGGTTTGTTCTGTAACCTAGTGCAATTTTTAGATGGGACATTTTCATTAAAGTAAAATTATTATGTGAGAATTTTCAATTAAAGAAAACTTGATATTTTTGAATATGCTCTAAACTGTAGTTCTTAAAAAAGAAGAATCAAAACTGGCCCAAATTTTTTTTTTTTTTTTTTTTTTTTTTTTTAAATCAGAATCAACCGAGAACATTATGATCGGTGCCTCTGTAGTAATATGATTGTACTGAGAACAAAATATATATAAATACTCGATTTTAATGAGCTCCTATTGTCATAACAATAAGCAACGTCCTGTCGTCTCCACCCAGTGTCTCTTGGTGTTCTCTATTCTTTTCCACTGACGGACGTAAACACAGAATTTCCCATGAATAAAGTTCATCACCGCACTATTTTAGGAATACTACACAACTCCACCCAAATGCCTGGGGAGCTCAGGTACAATGCATCACACACTCTTTACTAGCTATGTAGCTTGATACTTACTATAGCACTGATTAAGGTTAAAGGTTAAGGTACTACACAACAACCCACGCTGAGAGAGAAGATCTGAGAGTGCTGAAGAAAGGTCAGAACAGTTAAAGTTTAACACGTCTCTGTGGAATCAGCCCAGCAGGAAGTTTAATGGCTCTATATTTCAGAAGATGGCCTACTTTACTTTCAGAACCAATTTAAATGGGGAAAAAAAAACAGCACCTTTTATCTTTGGAGATAATAATTATCTCAAGCCTTTTTAAAAAGATGAGTCACTGTATGATTCGAGCACAGTCCCCCCCTGGAGCCAGGCCTGGGGGAGGGGCTCGAAGGCGAGCGCCTGGTGATCGGGCTTCTGCCCATGGAGCTCGGCCGGGCCCAGCCCGAAGAGGAGACATGGGTCCGCCCTCCCATG
>JBCNYH010000001.1:46976899-47011545 GCA_039654325.1 Tandanus tandanus | reverse complement strand
TATACACACACACACACACACATCTCGATATACACACACACACACCCACATCTCGATATATATACACAAACACGTTATAGTTTTTAGATTTAAGGAGTAAAAAATTATTTGACTCGGACGCCGTTATTTGTATATTTTGCTAGGCGTTAGCAACCTTCCGGAAGTTAGCATCTCTGAGGTAATGCATTGCAGCAGCTAGTTCCTGACAAATCCTTGTAACAATATTGATTTAGACTTGATGGTTGTGCTTGAATAAGTTACACTGACGTTTAAATGATAATGTTTCCCTAACAAACAGACTGTGTTATTGAATGAAGATGTTTTTGTTAGCTTTGTGAGCTTAGGATATATTTGGCTAGCTGAATCAGAGCAAGCGGATTAGCAATGGCCGACCTACTGACGGTTTATGATGACGGAGAGTCCAACTCGTTCATCGACTGCACGGTAACTTCGGCTGTTTTTAACCATGTTTTAACATTTAGCTTAAACAACAATGGTTTATTTAATAAAGTATATCACTATTTATAATATTTAAAGGTAGACAGTTTTGCTTGAGGTTGACTGGTAACAGTAACCCGGATGTGTATGTGTGTATGTGATGCTGAAAATAAAACTATTGCTGTGATGATTATATCTCAAAACAGATCTGTGACAAAAGAATAAGAGGGGATACGAACCACAAGATCCACGTGACCACTTTACAGCATCTGAAGGTATGTATTGTTCAATTTGGTTAGTTCGGAGTACCTCAGTACTAACATTATCCATGTAATCTGCCACATAATCACCTGCAAATAAATCATAAAGCTGTAGATGTAGAAGGGATTAAGAAGAATAGGAAGATAAAGAGGAAGATGGAAAGACAAATAGTTAAAGGGATAGAAATATGTAGATTCGTGGTACAGTGTTTACAGGTATAGAGGAGAGAAAGATGGAGCAAGAGTGGTGCATCTCAATGGCGATAAATTGGGCACCTCTCAGATTCTCACTCATCTGCCGAACAGCTTAATCCTACTAGGATCACAGGGAGGCTGGAGCCTATCTCAGTCGACACTGGGCGAAGGTGGGGTACACCCTGAACAGCTCATCACACCATCGCAGGGCCAACATCCACACAATCATGCACGCTTACACTCACATGTGCATGTCTTTGGACTGTGGGAGGAAAACGGAGTACCCACGCAAGCACGGGGACAACATGCGAACTCCACAAAGAAATACCCTTTCTGAGCCTGGGACGACTCGAACCCAAGACTTTCTTGCTGTGAGATGGACGTGTTTTAGCACTACACCACCATGTCACCCTGGATTGAGCAGTAGAGAAACGTATATGAGATAGAGACACACACAGGTTAGAAATGGATAGTGGGATGGTTATAGAGAGGGGTTGATCTAGTGACAACACAACAGTGACTGAAATACTATAATGTGATGAAGGAGCCACTGCATACGATAAACTGTGCCATTGTGTCATGTATATTATATGCCAACCAATTAAACATCACTGTATGCTATTACTTTACATATATAACATGTTTCTTCTCTCAATGATCTAGTCACCTGGTGTTTAATAACACTGCACACTTCCTAACAATGTTATACTGTCTTGTCCTCAGCAAGATCACCATCATTTGCCTTTCGTGTTTCTACAAAACGACTACAGTTTAAATATAATCGAGTGTAGCTGGCATGTTGCTGTTATGTGTAACATCTACAGACATTACGTGATGATCAGTGCCACCGGACGATTCAGTCAGGCTCCACGCGTGAACCTGATTTCCTTGAAACATCACCCAGTCTTTGTCTTAGACTGGAAGACTTGCCTCTTTTGTCACTGCAGCTCCTGGTGCTCATCCTGGGTAACACTACAGGGAATGCGCCACATTTCCAATTGCTGGAAGTTTAAATTGATTTGTGGATTCTTTTGCTGGAGCTACGCCCTGATCTGGGGTCTGGAGAGCCTTCTTTAAAAGGGAAAAAAGTTTGCATACGAGGATGGTGGAGTGGGGAAAAAACCCTCAGCAGTAACGAGCCTGTGCAAAATCCCACCATTTTCTTCTTCCTTTTTACTTGTAATTTCTGTATGGCCTGCCTTGTACCAGATTTCTAGCTTTTGCTAGAGGTTCCGGTGCTTTGTGACTCGACTTGGCTAAGAAACACCTAGTTTCACTGGAGGAGGCTGTTTGGCTGACATTCTAAACAACCAAACATGTGTTCTCACCATTAACTGCTTCAAAATAAACTCCCAAAGCCCCTTTCACAAAAAGAATTAATTTTGTTGTACGTGGGCAGTGCAGTAATAGAAGGACCTGAAGGAGGTTTGGGTGAGGTGGAGTGGAAAGCTGCTTAGTTGTGTTCACATATAAAATATGTGTTCTTCTGTCATGGGGACAACAGGTCAGGTCTGTCTAAGTCAAATTGTACAGTGTTTGTATAAAATTCTCAATAAGTCCTCTTACACTATTGCTGCGATACTCGGTTGTCTTATGACTGTCATACGTACGTTACACAACGTATGTACCTCAGCGTAACATAGTCGTACAAATGTTGTATGATGTGTGGTTGCTGTATCCATGGACTGATTCATGATCTATGCTGCCTGTCTGTTGAGTCCTAATGAAGGCTGCCAGGATGACAGCATGTCTCTCCTGCCGTCTCTGGAGCTGCAACTATAGTAGGACCAACCTGATTGTCTCCAGTGGTATCAACATCATAATGGGGAGGTGTCCAGAGAATCTAGTGTATATATAGCCAGGAGAGATGAAACATGGAACAACCATGCAGCAATAGTTTTATATTTGTACCCCATTACAGTTAGAGAAAGTATATATTATGGTGGAACATTGGTAGCACTGTCATGGGTTTAATATAGAATGTTGGCCAAACATAGGACTGTAGTAAGAAAATCCTACGATATTGCAAATATCCATTAGCCCCAAGAAAGTGTAATTCATATGTCTATTGTGACGCAGTTGTAGGATGTCGTAAGGCATTTCACAACAGACCTAGGGAATGGACCTGGAATTTTCCTGCACAAAACGTGAATTTCATACAACACACCCACAACTGTCTAAGGAATTTGCCTGATGCTCTGTCGTGGATCTGTGGCATACCTGCTGTGGAAAATTTGTGAAAGGGGCATTTTAACTTTGTTATTTATATTCTAAAGCAACAAGTACATTTGTGTGAACTCGGCTACGTGGACATGCGTGGGGTTCTCCAGAGTATACTCACCTTTCACCAAAGCAAACGCATCTCTGAACCCGTACACATTATGACTTTTGTCCACACCTCACCTAGTGTGAGTATCGACATGTGTGGTCTGAAAGTAACACCAGAGTAAGATCAAAACATGAACACAAGAGGAACGGATGGAGGTTTACAACTCGAGAGAAGAGCTACTCTATTGTTGTAAGAAGAACGAGATAAATGGAAGATGGTATTTCGCACTTCGACTACCCTCACTGGTTGGACAGTGCATTAATGTGTGCTCCGTTTTGCACATGGGCACTATGCATGGACGCAGTCTGGGTGCCACATGTGCACAGGTGCTGTTGAAGTATACTCGGACCTTGAGAGAACTTGGTGAGACCTATAAAGTTTTTTGGTTTGTTTAATCCCATCACTAGATCTTGCTATAGAAATCTGTAGACATCTCATGAGGTCACTGTTCAGAAGTTGATTTCCAGTTAGAATCCCACCCAGCCTTCCTGGAGCTCCAATCAGAGTACTTCAAGTGTCTGAAGCTTGCGAGCAGAGAAGTGCATAAAATCTCTGTGAGCACCGGTCGGAGTGCTGAAGTGTATAGTTCTGATCACACTTCCTAGAGAACTTGGTGCTTGTGTGGCTCCAGTATCTTCCGTATCTGCACGGTCACTTCCCCTCTTGTTTACACCCTGAGAGAGGGAAACATATTTCACTCAATGTTTTGGTTATCACTCGTGCCGTTCCTCTTGGATTGCTTTTTGCTTTCTTCCTGCATCCTTACACCAAAGTATAAATGAATTTCATAACAGTGCCAGGTGAGTATTATGCATGATTTCTGGATGGATGATGTTGGACACACAGTTGAAGCTGACTTTGCTGTATTCACTGGCAATAACACATTGTCACTTATTCTGCTTGCGTTGTAAAAAAGGAGAATGTTGCATTTAACATGTTTACTTTTGTTTAAGAGAGAAACTGCTGGTTGATCTCTGCTATGATGTGCTTTACTCACCTGTACCTGTTTTTCATGCACTTTTGGCCTTAACTCTTCAAAGAGGGAGAAAATCCTAGCTGATAAGGGTAAGTACACTTAATGCGTCAAGGCAAGCTTAATTATTTATATCATTAGTAGTCTGATTATTAGCAGTTACCAGGAAGTCCCGTTATGCGCCATGAAAGATAGATATGCATTCATGTATAATGGTGTATTAAAAGCTATTGAGTAATAAAGAAGCATTTTGTAGATATTGTCCAAAACTCCTGTAAATTTAAATGTCCTGTCAGTCATACAAAGTCCTTTCAACTCTCAAATTTCTACTGTATGCATTTTAACCTTAATTTTCCCAAGTGTCACTCCTCACACATAATGACTTCCAATCTGGGACACTTATCCAGTTCGTCCAAAAATCACCTTTACATTGTAAACACTGAGTACGGGCATCACTGGAGAGTGAATAATGGAACTTTCTAGAACAGGTCCCTAGATGGTCAATGATCTTTTTAGAATGTGTGACCCACAGAGATTGCATTTCAACAAGCGCAAGTTGAGGTGCCATTCACATGGTGTTGGACGGTATACCAGTCTGATACCAAGGAGAAGAACAAAGAGATTGAAACAGTGAGTGTTTCACCCAAGGAGAGCATGGCTGATTGCGCTACGGTGGACTCTTAACCACACCTGGCTGTGGTGTTGCGGCATGTCCACTCTGAGAATTTGAGCCATTTGGGAGGCTTACATCCTAGGTTATTATCTGCGTTTCAGAGACTAGGATTCATATGATACACGGCATGCCTGTTAAGGTCTATACATAAAGTTCTGCTTACGCTGCAAGGTAAGGACTCAAAATCTAGTTGAGTTCAAGGTATGTGAAATTATGGTCACAGCTTGGAGTCAGTAGAATTGAGCAAACCTTGGAACTGTACCGTGAGGTCTTACCTTCGATTATCCATCAAACAAAATCCGGCAGATTTGTTTTCGGAGGTGTGGGATCTTCAGGGCCAAAGGTGATGCTCCTCGTCTACCAAAGGAAGCCAGAGACTGTTGTCCTGTTTAAGGGGGTTTACTTTTGGTCTAAAAGGAGCTATTTGAAACACTGGTGATACAATATCATCTGCTTACAGTGTTATTCCGGTGGAACCAGACGTCCTTTTTGAAGGGCATTGATCTTTTTAAGGGTGCATCTACAAACAAGATGGGGATTCTGACAGAGCTTCATCTGTTGAATGTTCCCCTGTTCACTGGTTATGACCTAACCACAGTGAAGGTGAACAGTACAAGTTCTCCTCCATATCAGCCAAACCTATCCAAAGGCATGGAAACACTCGGGTCAGTTGAATGAATCTGACATTCCTGAGACAGAATACACTGAAGCCCTAAGATCAGATGTTGATGCTTCCTTCTGACTTCCCGAGACTTATTTGAAGGATGGTCTAACTGTGGAGCCATGACATTTTTAGAAATGGCTGATGGACAAGCATTATAAGCTGTATCTGGTAGCCAGATGCGTTTGTGGAACTTAAGCCATCTGGTACCAAGACTAGATCAGCTCTTATACAAGAACTTGGACATGGATTAGGTAGTGCTGCCAGCGGTATCCTTTCTTCCTGGCAGCTTGTTCAATCCTACTGAAATAAGCACTTGCTCTGGATCGAGAAGTTGGTGTGGGTATGTCCTAGCATGCAATGTGAGGGCTTTTAGATTCAGTTGTTTCATGTACACAGCTATTTCCATTGCAGCCTGTTGCAAACCTTGCAACACTGTGGCCTTGTTGTTTTATGCTGTAAGTGGAAATCTCCAAGTGGAAGAAATAACACCACAAAAGTCCAGCTTTGAAGATTTAAACCAAGGTTTTATGGAACGTCGCGGTTACATTTTTCCCTCCACAAGTTTTTGTTCACAAAGCTGTGCCGCACAGGTCTAAACCATAACCTTTAGAGTTTATTACTGGAAGACCATAATTGATCACATGACTGGAACTGTTTGCTTCAACTATTAAATCTTTAAATGGCATACATGCATAAAGACCTAGTAATTGTATTCCAAGCCTGTGTAACCAAAACTCAGTTCAGTCGAACAGAGTGTCCCTCACATTTACTACTGATTCATTTGTTCCTTTAATATTTTGCTTGACTAATTTGTGATGATTTTGTAGGCCTCATCCCAAAGCCAATTCCATTGCCGCAATGGAACAATATCAAAGATTACTTGACGTACCTGAACCTGAGCGAGCCCATTATTGGTAAGTTAATGCCCCTTTCACACTATAATGAATTGAAGAAATTAAAATGAACTAATTGCAAAAGTCCGAATATGCACAAAATTCTTAAAGAATAGATTCCTGAGGGCTGGCCAGAACTAATGAAACAAATACGAAACAACTTCATAACTTATCACCAGATTACATTTAACAAACCAGGTCGTATGCTGAAAGAATGATAACAATAGTTCAGCAAAAAGCTAACGAGCTCTGTGTATGCTCTCTCTGAATGGGCCACGAATTCAACAAGTTGAAGAGACACCTAGTTGTGTTCCTTACCCCCATCCTTTATATCTACAACAAAACTTGTACAAAATAAGGCACTCACTTATCATTGCAACTACAACAACAGGCCAAAAGGCATGAAGGGATCCACACAAACCACAAATACAGAAACTAAATTTAACATAATTAACTAAATTAAATATCTATAAATATTGACAGGCTGCGATGGCTTGGCGAGCTGTCCAGGGTGTACTCTGCCCTCGCCCAGAGTCGGCTGAGATGGGCGCCAGCCTCCCCGCGACCCTAATTAGGATTAAGCGCTTCAGAAAATGGAATGAATGAATGAATGAATAAAATATTGACAGGGACTCATTCTTCATATTACTTAAACAGGGTTAGTTTTAAAGAATCTGGGTGAAAATCTGGACAAAAATGTGCAGCAACAATAAATTATTAATCACAAAATCCTAGTTACAATTTGTAGTAAAATACAGAACTTGTTTATTTATTTATTTTTTAATCCATGAATTGTATCAGCTGAATTCCTTTGGACTGGAGCCAGCTTTGCATCTCACACCAGATAGTCTACATATAGGCCTAATTTTCACCCAAGATGCCCAAGTCCAAGGAAATGGCCTCGTTTGTGTGAATGAATGAAACGCAACAGCTAAATTGCTGAGGGCTAATATAACGATTTCATTTCGGTAGTGGTGGCTCAGTGGTTAAGGCTCTGGATAACTGATCCAAAGGTTCAAGCCCCAGTACCACCAAGATGCCCCTGTTGAGCCCTTGAGCAAGGCCCTTAACCCTCAATTGCTCAGTTGTATAAAAAATTATAAATGTTAGTCACTCTGGATAAGGATGCCTGTTAAATACCATAAAAGAAAATGTAAGTTTCGGTTACCGAACTTTTGCGATTTGTACAGGCTGTTCGTTGGGATGCATCGAAAATGTTATGCATGCATAAAAATCTTCAATGTATGGGACGAACAGCAGTGTGCAGAAGCGAAAACTAAAAGCAACGTGTTCAAAACAATGTCCAAATTAACGTCACTGTATAACAGGGAATACCAAAAACATTCTGTATGCTTTGCCAGTTCATTATAGTGTGAAGATGGTTAATTAAAAACATAATTTGAATGTTTAAAATGCGAATACTTTATTTAGTCATTGGTCAATTCAAAGACGATGGTCTATCTGTATAGAGTTGATGTAGTAACTTGTGCTCTCTATGTGTAGGGCTCAGTGCCTTGGTACAAGAGGAAGATCTTTTATCCAGTGATGGCAGGGCCGTGTTGCGGTACAGGTGCAGACTGTGTGCGGTCACGATGGATCTCTTTGAGATGGCCACTCATGTGGTGGGTCGTAGGCACCGGCAGAAATACTTGGTAAGTCTGAGGCCTTTTTTCTGTTGTGTTTTGAGGGGTGAACCCTGTACAGAAACACAGGATTATGGTGTAAGCAAGTCTTTGTTTGAAAGTAAATATTCTTCACCAGAGTGGCATTAACGAGTCTAATTCGGTGTTTTCAGGAGCGAAATAGGCCAGACATGGTGACATGGGAAAAGACTTCAGAGAAGCAAGCAGGTATTGTTGCGAGGGCGAAGGCTGCCATAGTAGAAAAGCAAGAAGGATGGGGAAACGCAGTGGTATGTATTCATATATTCTTTTCTATCTGCCACACAGTTTGGTAATTATTTTTAAGAATGGATGTTAATGACCTTGAATTAAGAACACAAAGACCTTCTGTCCACAGTGTTAATTGCACAAACATTACAGGTTTCACTATGATTTTAAATGTACAGTAGTTCACAGCATGGGATCAGATGTGTTCAGTGGGTTTAACAGCCAGAAAAAAAAAATCTGGACTTGAAGTATTTTTGTTTATAATGCATATTCTATTATAAGAACATAAATGTTCTGCACCTTGTTGTTGTGTGACACACCATGAGGCTTCAGACTTCCATCATCTGCTGTACCATATAGTTACATTGATCAGAACATGATCTGCTGTCAGTAGCACAGCTTGTATTGGGTGGTTTAATTAGTGCTCATGGATCACAGTCTTTTTAGAATCAGGACCACACAAGAATGTGATAATATCGGCTAAATGGACCAGTACGAACCATAAATAAGTGCAAAGAGGTTATGTATATGTCCTCTGCTTACTCCATGCACTCACTTCATGGTTGCGCAATGCAGAGAGGAAATTAAAAAATGTTCGCGGGACTCTAATTACATCTTTCATGAGTGATGCAGGAAGAGTACACCGCATCTTGTACTATAGCCAAAAAGTCGACTGTATAAATGCAGCCCGTGAGCTTGTCCTATGTTATTATATTACATCAGTGACCATGTATTTGCAAACAAGGAATGTGGCATTTACTTTTGACAAATACGAAACACCATAGCAAGTACATAAAATCAGACAAAATACATACTAATAAACATAGACAAAGTGAAACGGAAGGGGGACACGGACATTCCCATTCTCAACTTACATAATTTGACAAATGACATAATGTTCAGGTTTCCTGTTGAATGTACTGTCTGTCCTATGAGAATAAAGCATGTATAAATTCTGGTGTTGTAATTTTATCTTTCAGCCACTCAACAGATCAAACAGAGGAAGAACAGGGAGAAGTCGAGGTGAGTGTTGTACGTGAAGAGTGTATTCTGCTGCACTCTGATATTTCTCCATTTTTTTAATGCTAGATTTATTATATGAATATATTAAAAGGAGGAATTTCTTGGGAGTACCTATCGCATGCAGATGAGATTATACAAATGACCAGATATTTGCCTATTTAGAGCCAGATAGGGTTGGAGTGTAAGTACCAATACTTGAGTGGTGCTGTATACACTCCAGTGTAAAAAGGCACACTGGCTGTCCACCTCATGTACACACAGCTTGGTTGGCGACTGACACCCTGTGTGCAAACAGCATTTAAAAAATTTTTTCATTACAGGAAATGATGGAGCAGCACAAGACCATATGTTTGATTCTCGAGAAAGATCCTTTTCTGGTCGAGGCAGGCAAGAGCAAGACTTGTACCCTCAGTCATATATGGAGCATGATACTTTCAGGAGACCGTCCTTTCATGAGGATAAGCAATATAACCGGTCATATGAAGATGTCTCTGATCAACCATCCGGTTCCAGGGATAACCGATACGATGCACCATATTCTCAAGATGGCAGGCAGACGAGGTCCGACCGTGAGAGAGATTACATGGAAAGACCCTATCAGGAAGAAGAGATGAGCGTAGGTGCTTTTGGAGGTGATGAAGCTCAGGATAGAGGATATATGGACAAAGTAGTTCCACAGTCTTTTCGTGATGAATGGTACCCAGAAACAAATTCCAGCAGAGGAGGATTCAAACGCAGAGAAAGCAAGGATTACTATCATGGCAGCATCTCAGGAACCAGGTTCGATGAGTCAGGAATAGACAACTATCAAGATGACAGGAGGATGCAAGAGCCAATGTACTCGTCACACCCTGAAACAGGATCCAGCATGGATGAAGGGGGGTGGCAGAGCAGAAACTTGATGTATTCTGAGAAAGGAAGAGAACGTTTACAGGATGTGGATGAAAGGCAGGGGTCTTTTGAGATGCAAGGCTATAAAAGAGACAGGTACTACCCAGCTGATGAAGACGATGATGTACCTGCTAAAAGGAAGAGGAAGAGCAGATTCTCTGATGCCTCACCACTAGAGATTTCACTTGCACAGAAGAGGTGAGAATAGACTTAGCAGGATTATGTGTTGGGTTGTACCTATAAGCATGCCAACACTGGCCATGCTGTCTTGGTGGGAGCTGTGCCATTACTTTCTTTCCCCTGTCAATCTGAGCGCCACTACAGCTCTGTAAAGACACAGTTATACAGGGCTGGTGTGGAAGAACTTGAATGGCTTGACCCCGACCCCAATAAATACCTTTTGAATGAATTGGGGAAACCAAATTCATGTCAGGCCTTCGTGCTGGACATCAGTGCACAATCTCTTGTGTGATGTGGATGGATGGACAAATCACCACAGCCTTGTTCCATAATCTGGCGGAGCTGGTGGTGTAGTGGTTAGGGTGCTGCGCTCATGATCGAGAGGTTACGGGTTCAGATCCCAGTTACACTTCCACTGTGCTAAGCACTCCCTTTGGGCAAGGTCTTAACCACAAGTGTGCATCTGTTCACCCAGCAGTATAAATGGGTTTCAAGTAAAAAATACTGGGAAGGTAAACTGTGATGGACTAGCGTCCCATCCATGAGGAGTTGAAACAGAAGGAGTGGAGACTAATGTAGAAGACGAGAGAGGACCAACTTTTTCTGTGGTTGAGTCATGTAGTATTACTACTGGTAGGAAGAGGGGGTTTTGCCAGTTCCCATCCATTAATGTGGTCATTATAAAACAAAGCTATTATCTTAACTTAAGTTTTTGGCTTTTTTTTCCACTGATGACTTTTTTTTTTTTTTTTTTTTTTAAGCCAAGTTGATGATTTGATGTCTTTAAAATATCAGAAAGGAAGAGCCATTCCCCCAAAGAATCAGGTATGTGTTCAGAGATAAACATGCTCCACCTATTTTGTTTAGCCTCCAAATTCTTCATGTATCATCTACATTTCTGTCCTTTTTAAAATACCTTGTGTTTTTGTTTTCCCCCCCCCAGGCCTCTGGAAGCAGCATGGATTCAGCTGTAACTGCACGCATGGACAATGTTTTGGATGTCCTGGTGAGTCCAGATTATAACCTCTGACCATGTCAAACCTAGTGAAGGATTTTTGCTTTAAAGAAATTGCAAATAAACATTATTTTTACCTGAAAATATTTGTGAATGCTTGTAGAGTGACATCCAAATAGAGAATGTGCAAGAGGCAAACTTCTTAAAGGATAAGTTATGCACCCTCCTCAAAGATTTTCAATCAAGTAAAGTTCAGCGCTCTCAGGTAAGAACTGAATTCCTTTCACTTGTGTTCCCTTTTGTAAGATTGGAAGAAGACTTGAGCACTATAAATGTTTCTTTTCCCAGGTTTCACAGACTGCCACAGATTATACAGACAGCTATTATGGTGGTAACAAAATGGAGCATCATAGAGATATGCCAGAGTCGAGATGTTTCGATGACCACGGCTTTCAGGAGCCTGCCAGATACGATCGTGATATGCCAGGGCCCCGGGATTATTTACATACACGGCATTTTGAAGATCCAAAAAGCATGAGGCAGAACAGAGTTTCTGAAGAACCTGAATACCAGTGGGATCCTTATAGAGAGGGCTCAGCTGGTAGATCTGAAGAACGTATGGCTCGTCATTCTGATGACAGAAGAGGTTATCGAGGTAAACCGATGAGCAGTTCTTAATAGTACTGAGGTTATTTATTGTTTTTAATAGCAGAAATATTGCTGGTTTGGTTCCTGGGCACAAATAAGGCCACATTGACGCTCATAAATCAGTCAGTCAAGTTTTAGATAATTTTGGCTGGGTTGCTGTTTGGATTGGTCTGACACTGCCTATAATGAAATCATTTATATGTGTATTATATGAAAAACTAGTCTGCATCCATCATTTGATTTTCTGTTTTTATCAAATATATTTCCAGAACTGCATGTTTAGTTTGGTTGCTGCAATTTTCAGTTTTGGGTTGAACTCAAAGCTGGGGTTGGTAATCTGGAAAGCTGGCAAAAATTTACACGTAGCATCTCTTCAGGGCTCTGCCTAAACCCTCCCCTTCCCTGGGAGGCCCTTCCAAAACCATAACGCCCCTACCCTGTCTTCTGCACAAGCTCAGACTTCAGGTTGGTGCAAGATAGGATCACGTAAGAGCAGGCAGGCATGGAAGAATTTGATTGGATATTTCCCATGAGGCTGTGATTGGTCTGCATTTTTATAGGATTACAGTGCCCGCAGATTACAGGGTTTTCTTTGGTCCACCCCCTCAGAGATCATAAATTGTTGATTGGTGTCAGGGTGTAAATATCATTTCAACCAAAATAATGGTTTGTGTATACAGCTACAAATTTACCAATCCCAGCTTTTAATGCAGTATAAGTCCACCTTCATTTTGGTCTCAAGTGAGATCTACAAATGATCACCACTAAAGGAGCAGGGTTCAATCCTAATGGATGTGAAAAACGTTCAAATGACACCATGCTTGTAATGTTTTTCCTCAGAGGGTGCTTGGAGTTCTAGACCCCTAAGAGAAGAAGAAATGGGCTATTCTGAGGAACATCGTTATCAGCATGACTATCGTTCTGATGGTGACCTCTATGACCCGTTCGAACCTTCCTCATCGCCACCTTTGGATAAAGGCTCCTCCACTCTCGACAAGCTTGCCTCTACGCTTCTGGAACTGGTGGCACGCAAAACAAATTAAATGCTCCTTTTGAATCAGTGTGTTCGGATATAATGGATATTAATTGTTTAGTCATTCAGTGATGTGTGTGGTGTTTAGTTTAACTGGAGAAAAGCTTTTTAAGATGACACTGCTTGCTTGTTTTGTGTACTATATGTAGTACTGTTGAGTGTACCACAGCGTTGTGGCGGTAAACCATTTTGTTTCTCAGATTTTGCAGCCAACATCATATAACTAACATTCAATGAGTTTTACTGTACAATACAGGAAAACGGTGCGATCTGATTGTTTCATTGTGTCGGATTAATGGTCATTGCTCACTTCATAAACTTGGGATAATGTTTTAATCAAAAGGGTGGACAAAAATTCAGTTGCCAGTCACTGATTCTTAATCCTAGAAAGTCATCAAAATAGTGCCCTAAATTTTTTTTCAAGGTTAACAAAAGCACTTCTTTCAAACTTTAGGTTTTGAAGCATTCAGTAATGATGCTACTCAGTAATGCTATTCAGTAATGTCACCACTATTAGACTTAAAAAAATATAGTTAAAATGTAAAAATCACTATTCAGCCATGTCGACCTTGCTTACTGCGAATATTTGTTCCATATACAGAACTAAGTACCAATTTCTCTCCTGTCAAATCGTTTCAAAATGATTGGTACCATTAGTGATGGTAACAATGACATACTTTTCCCTGTAAAGTATTTTATGTATGTGGACTGTCCAGTTTAGATTTTCACTAGTAATTAAGGGAAAGAAATAGATATTAAACCTATGAAGAAAAAAAAATAGGTCTTTCATGATTTTGTGATTTATAGTTGGATTTGGTGTCATGCTGAAATGTCCATGTTCTGCCAAGTGCACATACTGGCACAGATAACCAGAGACTTTCCCCAAAAAACTAGATTTATTGGCTGGTAGCTAAATTTAAAGAAATCGTTTGGCTAAATATGATATTGGCAGAATTTCTCCCATACCACAAATGTAGTTGATTAGCTGAGATGTGGTGTCCTGTGTTACTTTCTTTAACTTTATACTGATTCCATTGCTAAAATAAAAGCTATGATCAAACCCACACTGTACTCTGCTCCTGGTGCTTGGACCCACTATCTCTCCGGGTACAATGAAGGCATTCATCAAGGCTCTTTTTGTTCTGATGCCAAGTGGTGGATTGAACTTCCCCTAGGTGTTCCAACAGCTGAATCAGTGGCTGTCTGCAAAACAAAAAACCACCAAAGACCTTTATTAAAAAAATACTTCCATGTTTTTCTTTTTTCATACTCTACCCATAAACAAATACTAATAAGTGGGACATATTAAACGGTTTAATCTTTAACCGTTATTTACTTGTCTTAATTCCTGCTGCTTTGATTTCTACAGCTCGTGCTACTCCCGAGACAACTTTGCAGCAGAAAATGGTTGTGAAATTACATTATGAAAGCCTATATGTATTGAAAGTACATTAGAAAAGAGTGCATGCTACGATTGAACTGCTCCCAACATGATCACAGATTTTTTATTTATTTATTTTTTAAATGCATCTTATAACTAAACACAATCTCATCTAGAGATAGGTGCTGTTGGATTCTGACTGGCAGCTTCTGGTGAGAGCATCCACCATGATGGGGCACTTACTATTAGAGAACTTCTATGCCAGCAGATACAAACCTGTTGTTTTAAGTCACATTTCAGGGGGTTGTTGTGAATCTACCAGCTCTTGATTGGTTGTACTGTATGCATATAACAAAGAAACGAGAGAAAAATAACAGCTACATAACTATCACATACCATTGATTTGAATTTTACTTGCAAAAAAAAAAAGATTTCCGCTTTCCTAAGATGGGCTCTGGATCCACTGTGACCCTGACCAGGATAAAGTACTTACTGAAGATCAATGAATAATTCTAGTTAGTATACAAGGGAACGGCACAGTCTGATTAGTTTACTGTCTGGGGATTACAAAACATTATCCTGAGTAGATAATGCTTGAAGCAAAATGACGAACAATCACAGTTTGTCACGGCCATTTGGAGCAGGCAGCGTCATCATTGTCACACTTTTCTTGTGTTTCTATGTAATGTATACTAAAAATTAGAATGATTCTAAAACATACCATAATGGAGTTCAGTTTAGGCGCATTTATATAGTATAGTAGGCTATATATTATATTTTATATTGTGTATATTATATATATTACATATTGTGAATGACTATGCTGTATACATTATCGGATACATTCACAAATGCATTGATGACGAAATACCGTGGGTTACTGTACGGACTTATCCCAACCAGAAGCTGTGGGTCAACGGAGAGGTGCGCTCAGAGCGAGGACAGCTGCATTTAAATCCGCATATCCATGTGAGTACAGGGAAGCCCGGTACGATCTGAGGAAAGCAATAAAAATGGCCAAGGGACAGTACAGAGAGAAGGTGGAATCCTGTTACAGTGGCTCAAACATCAGGCACGTGGAGTGGGCTAAAGGCCATCACTGACTACCAGCGGAAGAGCTTTAACGTGGGGGAGGTGAATGCTTCTCTACCTGAGGAGCTGAACACCATCTATGCCCGCTTTGAGAACCACAGCCAGCCAGAGTTTCTGTAAATACTTTAAAAAGGTAAACACACGGAAAGCTCCTGGACCGGACAACATCCCAGACCGTGTTCTCAAAGCATGCGCTCAGGAACTGGTGGATGTCTTCATGGACATTTTTAACCTTTCCCTGCTCTTGTCTGTCCTCCCCATGTGCTTCAAGAAGACCACCATCGTCCCTGTCCCAAAAAAACCTAATGTGAGCTGCCTCAATGACTATCGCCCAGTAGCCCTCACCTCCATCATCATGAAGTGCTTTGAGTGTATAGTTAAAACTCACATTACACATTACATACTGGTCAAACAGATACACAGACAATGCAATAGAGCTGGCTCTGCACACTGCTCTCTCACACCTGGACCACAAGAACAATTATGTGCGGATGCAGTTTATTGACTACAGCTCGGCTTTCAACACCATAATTCCATCCAGGCTTGTCATAAAGCTCCAGGATCTACGCATTAATGTCTCCTTATGCGACTGGATCCTGGACTTCCTGACGGGCAGACCACAGGTGGTGCGGGACGGCGGTGTGACGTCCTCCACACTGACACTCAGCACCGGTGCCCCCCAGGGATGTGTGCTCAGCCCCCTGCTGCACACCCTCTTCACCCACGACTGTACGGCCACACACAGCTCCAACACCGTCATCAAATTTGCAGACGACACCACCATCATCGGCTGCATTTCAGACGGAGACGAGTGCTTACAGAGCAGAGGTGAGAGCCCTGACATCATGGTGCTGGGACATCAACCTGCTGCTCAATGTCAGCAAGACCAAGGAACTCATCGTGGACTACAGGAGACTGCGGGGTGGAGGCCTCACCCCTATCCACATCGAGGGGACAGAGGTGGAGAGAGTCAGTTGCTTCAGGTTCCTGGGATCAACATCACTGAGGATCCGAGCTGGTCACATCACGTGGGTGTGATCACGAAAGCAGCGAGGCAATGGCTCTTCTTTCTTCGGCGGCTGAGGAGGTTTGGCATGGACTCCAGAATACTCACCAACTTCTACTGATGCACCATCGAGAGTATTCTGTCTGGCTGCATCACTACCTGGTACGGCAGCTGTAATGTTCTGCACCGCAAAGCTCTAAAGAGGGTGGTCAGATCAGCACAACGCATTACCAGGACTGAACTGCCAGCCATCCAGGACCTCTACACACAGCGCTGTAGAAGAAAGGCCCAGCTGATCCTCTCTGATCCCAGCCACCCCAGCCACACACTCTTCACACATATACATATATCATTCATTTCCTGAACCGCTTAATCCTAATTAGGGTCTCGGCTGGCGCCCATCTCTGCTGATTCTGGGCGAGGGCAGAGTACACCCTGGTCAGAAACACGCTGATGGTAATGCAGCCTACTCTTGATGAAAATTAGCAATTGTTCTTTTACAGGCCTCTCACCACAGACAGTGAGAGACATGGCTGGCCTTTGATAACCCAGTTAGCTGCACTGGGGGGGCTTGAACCCCCGACCTTTGGATCAGTAATCCAGCATCCTGCCACCTGCCCCATATATATATATATATATATATATTCTGAACTTCTTTTAGTTTATATTTTATTTCTTTATTATATAGTTTTTATTTTTTATTTTTTACTTTATATTTTATCTAAATGTTCTTATGTGCAATACTTGTTTCTTAAGTGCGATAGTGAGGGGGCTCTGAGTCCAAGAATTTCAGTGTGGGCAGTGATGTTTCACTGTTACCTGTATATGACACATAAACTTGAAACTTGAAACTATTAGACTCTGAATGAGTCTGAAAGACTTTGCGAGCTACACAACACTGATGTTCATGGAGTTTACTTGACCTGTCTCTTTAATGGTCAGAATATGTATTAAAAAATAAATAAATAAATAAAAATTAAAGATTTGGTTTGCTTTTTTGGTGATACTGTGTATGTCTTATTTTTAATTTTTTCCAAACAAAACTTATATTCTTTATACTTTCTGCTTCCACAACTGCAACATAATTATCTATGTAGTTAAAGGAACAAAGACTGTCCAGGTGTTTATTGATGTCAGTAGAGTTATTGTGCTTAGACTGAACTGATAAATAGGAATCTACTTAGAAGGATTTTGTAATAATATAGAAACAGAAAAACTAAAGTAAGCCAAGCTGCACTGCACTTGTGTCAAGAACTGGGTTCGACGTCACAGGATACGTAACACAACTTCCGGTTTCTGGACCACTTGTCAAAGCGGCGGCCATCTTGGCTCCTGTAACCGCACCGAATTAAATAAAAAATAACGCCGAAGCGGACTACTCTACGAATTCGTCACGAAAAGTAAGTACAGAACTGAGACGCACCAACACGCCCGCATCCTCTTGTTGTCGTGTGTGGAGCTTAAATTCGGGTCATGCGGGAGTTCTGGGCCAATGAACGTTCCATCCAATGGACGATTGTTTTGGAGGATGAACATAGGCGCCATTTCCCTCCTCGCTCTCTGAGGCGCTTATTGGTGGCTAGTGGAAAGGAGTGGATGTGACTAGAAACTGTGAAACACGCGCCGCCATTTTGGTTCTTCTTCGCCGTAGCGTAGCGTTCAGCTTTGGGTTCGCGTTGAGCCGAAATGGCGTTAGTTTCTCAACGACCGTAGTCCTTAGAAACCTTGATTGGTGGAATCTAGTCCGAGGTTTGATTGGTCTGAAGGACAGATCCAAACGTAGTCTTTATTGGTTAGTATGCGTTTCACCGCTTTACAAACATTTAGGAAACTTGTGCATAGGGCTAGCGGCTCGGTTGAGCCCGTGTTGCTCCAAGGTTAACCGACACCTTATGCGGTGTATTTGCGGCCTGCTCTTAATACCGAGCCTTGTCTTCCAAAGTTTCAACCTTGTGTCCGTTTCCCATCCGCACCAGTTTCCCAGACTGTCATCTTACACGGTTAAAGTCACGATTCTGTGTATCACAGCCCCTCCTAAATCATCTGGAGTCTGGGTTTTGTTTACTTCCTGTACAAGTGGTTTTGTTTATAGCTAACTGCAGTCGAGTAAAAACAAACTGCATTTCATGAAGGAAGCCTGATAACTGTACAGTTCCTTGCCTTAAAGTCCCAAACCTTTTAATAACAGAAACATGAGAGACGTTCCATGAGAATAAGATGATAATATATGATTACACTCCAGTAATGTTAGTCCTCTTTACCTTTGTACCCAGCTGGTGTAAAGTGAGTGAGGACTAGTCACCTGACCCCATCAAATACTATACAACCCATCTTTTATTATCAGCACAAGAAGTTTAAACAGTGCACTGTGTGTTTGTGCTGGATAAATGGAGTGCTTAGGCTCAGACAGTACTGTTCTTGTACTTTTTATAAATAGGTCATAGTCATGAAATAAAGCTGTAATGAATGTGTGTGGGATTTATTTTACAATTAGAATAATGATTTACATTTATGGCATTTGTCAGACACCCTTATTCAGAGCAACCTACATTTCATCTTCTTTATACGACTGAGCAGGTGACGGTTAAGAGCCTTGCTCAAGGGCCCAACAGTGGCAGCTTGACGGAAATGGGGCTTGAACCCTCGACCTTATGATCAGTAACCATTGAGCCACCGCTGCGCAGTGATCTTCAGCTACAATAAAAAAATAGACCCCGGAACAAGCAGATGAAGGATTTAGTTATTATAATGTGAATGTGCCTCATTATGGTGTGTAATAATGTAAACTGGTCAATTCCTCGTTAAACCCCTTTTTAATGTCTTATTATCAGCATAAATAGATACAGATCACAGGACCTTAAATGCAGGATAAACCCCCCCCCCAACCCAGAGTACTATCTAAAAGAGTTCAGTGCTCAAGGGTACCAAAAGTAAAAAAAGCACCATTCAGAAATAAAAGAAACGGGCATGAAGAAGACATGATCAAATACCTGATTAAAAAACAGGGGAAAGAAGGAAATCTGCAACAGTCTAAGACACGAAGTCTCGTAGATAAAAATCCACATTTCGGTAACATGAATAAATATTTTGAAATTTCACTCTGAATACCCCGAGCTCTTGTAGTTTGTAATACTAAGCCATTATCTGTCGTCATTTTGGAGTCTGGGTATGTAAACCTTTTCACTCATCTCATATACAGACATTAGGACACCTGTAACTTAAAATAACTCAAATGGAGACAATCTGAAGTGATCATAATGAGCTTTTCCAAATCATGTGCAATTAACTATCAGGCAAGAGGCCATTATTCACCCCGGTCATGTTTGTAGTTTGTTTCTGCTCTCGGAAATGCTGTGTAAGTTTTCTTTTACAGTAAACTGTTGCTGAGTCAAGAAGAAAGCTCACACTACGGCACTTACGCTGCAGTATGTGAGGACAGTAGGTGTTGCTGTAACACAGGAAGTGACATTTCTCTTTTTCCATGGAGGAAACATGTTCATTGGCCATGTTTGCTGAGCTTCATGTCATTTCATTTTAATATAACTACTAAGATGATTAATATTTGAAGGGGGAAAAAAAATCTTTGTTTTGTTTATTGATGTGTATTGATGGAGTCGTTGTGGTGGGACGCTCCTGTTGAGGTTCAATAATGAGATAACGAGTCCATAATTTGTGACCTGTGAAAGATTTTAGCCCTGATTTTACAAACAAACCTGCTTCCTTTCTCTTTAAAAGTTGTATCTGAAGGTTAGAATAAAACAATGGTGTATGATGTTATGGAAAAATAATAAACTTTTTGATAATGTGATTAGCATTAGGCTGTTACCATGACAAAGTTATTTATTTTTCTCTCAGAACATCCTTAAGTCTGGATAAAAAAAAAAATCCTGGTTTCTCATCAGAACTTTCTGAAAACCTAAATGAGGCATGCAGTTTTTTTTTCTCCAAATGAGGTGCCTGTCGAATTCCAAAAGCGTTTAAAGCTAACTGTAGGTAAAGTGACTAAAGCTAGAAATTGAGGTGGATTTGAATAAATAAACAAAAATAAATAACAAGAACCTTTTAGAAGTAATACATTTTTTGTTTATTTCAATTTTCTGCATCACAATACACCCTGGATGACCAGTCTTTTACATGTACATGTATATTTAGCATTGTATCAATCTGTCTATAGAACAGCAGCCCAGCAGTTCCAAAAATCTTTAGAAAATAAAACTAATTCAAACAGAACTAAACCAATCTCACGATCACAGCATCTAACACCGAATCGTGTTCTGTGTCATTTTTAATAGATTCCTGGGGTGTTTTCTAAGGTTTTGCGTGGGGTTTCAAAAAAAAGAAATAAATAAAAGTTTAGATGTGGCGCCAATTTCCGGGGGCGGGCACAGATGTTAAACCGGGATTTTTTTTTTTCCAGTCTAAAATTCATTATTCCTCTTCTTCCATGACAGTTTACCAAAAAGTTGTATTCTTTTTATTCATTAAAGGATAGCACATAATGAATATTACTCATTATTATACAAGTTTAATTTCATGTAAATTATTGGCTTCTGTTAGCACTCATGTTGTAACAGTTATAAACAGCCGTTCCATCACCAGCGCCTCTTTCTTGCTCTCTTAAAGACAATAAAACAAATTTTAGCTTGTCATGTTGGAAGAAACCAACAACCTGAAGACTTTCCCATGTCAGAAAAGCTTTTCTAAAAGCTGTGCATGTGGAACAGTTACTGCACAAATCTTTGTGAGCGTTGCTATAGAAATGACATGCTAACATATTAGAATAAGTGTATTCAAATCAAACATTAAGATGAAACTACCGATTAAATTATTTAACGTTTTCTGACCAATCAGAATCAAGTGTTCAACAATGTCGTGGTATAAAGTAAACCTCTCTCCTGCACCGTGTAGACAGCAGAGTAGTCGTGGTGTTAAAATGCTACTCAAGCTCTTTTGAACCATTATGATCTTGTCTCGTAATGGTCGTTAATTGATATATGGTTAGTGATTATAGTTAACGTGGTTATTAGTAATCAGGAACACTGGTGTTTGGGGCCAATCGTCATTTCCCATAAATCTGATGTTAATAATTGAACACGGATTCAGCGCTTTCTCACAACGTTCCTTAAATGAACATATTTAATATTAGAACAAAACACTGCCACTGTTTCACTAGAAGCATGAAGCACATCCGAAACGCAGCTTCCACCACCGGTGTCAGTAGACTCATATATTTCTGTCAATCTTGTTCCAACTTGCTAACACCCATGAGTGAGAAAGACGGATACAGTTTACATCAGGGTGTCTATCATCTCCCCAGCCAATCAGAAACGCACAACACTTTGCATGTTCTCCGTGGTGCAGCCAAAATGCTACACCGTCTTATCACAACTGATTTTTGCACCATGACCTACGACCGAATGTTTTGGAAGCTTTGCTCTGATCAGAGAGATTCCAGTCAGTAAAATAATGATGTCTATTTTCAGTATCCTTTGATGAAATGGTCACCTTTTTCGCCAGCTGACGTTCAGGACTGTTAATATGTATGACGCAGCGTTCGATTTTGGGGGAAACTGCATGTGCGCCTGTCAGCGTGCCTTTCCCCGCCACAGGTAACCGTAATATCAGTGTGAAACGGCGCTGACGCGTTTGCTCTTTTCTTCATAACAAAGTTAAGAATCATATTTCAATAAAAGGAAGACACATTACCATCTCTTATGCTACACTGGTGTGCAATGGTTCACCAATATCATATTACCACACAGAAAAACACTGATGCTTTGCCTTTATACAGCGCAGAGGGTGTAGAAATCCTACATTAGCTGATGACTGGCAGTAGAATATCCGGTGTACTGTGTTGTTGGATATCCGGAGACGTGACTAATGAGGCTAAATAAGTGGAGCCTAACCTAATACAAAGCTAAGAGATGCAAATGTGTCTGATTGCTATCCTCTTCTGACTGCATTCTACTGTAGCACGTATTTGGATTGTTGACGGTCAGTAGGATTTTAGCCTGTGTTCTTGAGCTATAAAATATACATTTATTCCCACATTGCATTTGAAAATATTACTAAAGCCTAACTAGCATCGCATGTTGGTGTTTGTTTTGCTCAGTTTTGTCTGTGTCTTTACATACTGTACCTGCTCTGTCACTGATCAAAGAAAGATCATCTGCCCCATGGCTAATGTTGGTAAATCCATAGTGGTGAGATTTGGGTCAAGTAACGTGAGCTAGAGTTACACATTGAGGCGTGTTCATCGCTGCGAAGAGCATTATTTTTAAGCACGCACATTAAAAGCCTTTTTTAAACCTCTGGTTGTTAAATCTACTTATTACACGGCTCATTTGAATATTTGATTCTGATTGGTCAGTTAAGGTTTTCTGCAGATTATTGTTTCTTGCTACATAATCACACCATTGCTAAGTATAACAAACCACTGCCATGGAAGCAATGTAATTTTCGAGTCGATGTAATCGATATTTTGTAAATAGTGGTGTAATAAGCCCTTACGATAATTAGATCATCATTATTCGTGGCGTTAGTGTTGGGAATTAGCACTGTACAGTTCACTCGAGTTATCAGAGGTCGGGCCAAACAAGCTATCAAGTATCAAGCTAACGAGTAATTTATTTGTAATCAGAAACCCGGATAGGTTGAATACTTACCTCGTACCCTTGCTTTCTCTCATCGCCGACATTGCTGTACTGTTGCTGGTGTTTTAGGAACACTGGGACGTGATTGCTTCAATAAAAAAATTTTTGTGGACCATTTATAAATCATCCACACAAACCGCAGAATGTGTCGGTATGGCGGGTCTTCTTCTTGTTCAGGGTGTACCCCGCCTTCTCCCAGTGTCTGAGATAGTCACCAGCCTCCCGGCAACCATTATATGATTTAGCGGTTTGGCGAATGAGTGAGTGCATGGGGTAACCTGCATTAAGGCGCATTACCGCCACCTGCTGTGTAACTAGAACATCGTGCATGCGCAAAGCAAACATTCAGAGCTGCAACGTAGACACGTAAAAAAAAAAAAGAATTATTTTTTTTGTTGTTTTCTAATGAAAATGTGCAACAAAGGATAAATGTTTTGTGAGATAGTGACTCAAGCCACAATGTTTGTGCCTGATAAATTTGGAAATGGCTCGATCGTCTAAACACAAAGTGGTGTAGTGGATAGCACGTTGCCTCATAGCGAGAAGGTCCTGGGTTCGAGCCCTGTAGTCAGCTAGGAAGTTTCTATGTGAAGATTGCATGTACTCCCCGTACCTGCATGGGTTTCCTCCAGTTACTCTGATTTTCTCTCACAGTCTGAAGACAAGCATGTTAGGCACATTGCCCTTGATGTGGGCTGGCGAGCTGTTTAGGGGGTACCCCACCTCTCGCCCAGAGTGAGCCTCCCTGTGATTGGGATAGGATAAATCAGGAAGTGGTATGGGTAATGAATGAATAAGGTGATGTACGTACAGCGAGCTGGTCGTTACGGTGGAATGAGCCTGTTCAGGGGATTCATCATGTCCTGATATGGGTTAATTTTTTGATATTGATCGCCTCGCTGTAAATGAACCCTCACTTGTCCACCAGGTTATTAGCAATAACTAAGTTAATAGCCTGACTATGGTATCTTCTTGTCCAGGGCTAGTGATTTTGTCCACTCCTGTGTTTCTTTTCCCTCTTTCCTGGTTCTCGGAAATGACCAGGATAACCTTGAGGACATTCTTCCATTTCAGTCATACTGTACATCGCCTCCATCTTCTCTATAAATGTCCAGATCTGTTCTACATGTTCATATTTTTTAAGTGCTATAATTATGGATAAAATGTTGATTACTATACAGTGTCATGTTTTCACATGAAAAATATCTTTTTTACTTGTGATCTTTAAAAAAAATAAAAATAAAAAAATGTTTTTTTGTTTATTAAAGGCTCTCTTGAAACACCGGATTGTGAAGTGTAAATCAATAACATGTTTCCATGACACGAGCTGCTTGAGTTTTAATGAGAAACTGCACTTGAAATAACCTTTTGTTACAGTAACACTCCATGTATAACAGAATTGGAATAAACACAGAGACTTGAACAGACACCATCATGGCTTCTTTTTTGCTGATTGTCATCATGCTGTCGTATCTATTTCAGGAAGATGTGTTTGCATATTCCTGATTTTGTCAGCATATCTGGCCTAGGAGGCTTAAGGTCACCTCTAACCAGACTATGTTTTGTGAGAAGTGTCTTCTCGTTATTTATACTTTCACGATAAATATCCTTTTAATTTCTTGATGTGCCGAACATCAAAGAGTTGCACGTATTGTGGCGCTTTAGTGCACAGATGTCCTTGCATGCTTTTGTGACGGCTTATCTGCCCTGTGTGACATTCCACTTTAAATCATCCGGCGACGGCATGCGGCAGCCACTCTGACGCCCCTCGGAGCCTATCGGTGTCCTCGAAGAGATTTACGTCACAGTTCAGCCAGCCAGTGTGCTCGGAGGAGGGGCGGGCTCTCGAGACATTTAGTTTGACATTGTAAATAAGCAAGGAACAGTTGTTGGTGAGAAGCCAGTTGTTCCCTCCAACTCCGTCCAGCTCCGGCAGGAGACGAGATCAGCGGAGAAGAGCTCTGAAGCGTGCGGACAGAGAGACCCTCCTCCACCTTCGTCGTATCCATCTCTTCCACTCCGTCCTTTTGCCCGTTGTTTTCTTGATGTTCCTTTTTTTTCTTTCCCTGACCCCTACCCCACTTCTCAAGGTAACTTAAAGCAGGAAGTTGACTCTCTGGAAAGGGGGTGGAGCAGAAAAAGGGTTGAGGGAAGGGAGGGTGGGCAGTTGGGGGTGGAATTACACAGCCTAAGGACAGTCAGCTGAGCCAGTGGAAGCGAAAACGGGTTCAAGAAGAGAGGAGAAGGGTGGGATCTGGAAGAGAGGCGGGCCATAAGTATCACGTAGCAGGCTAGATTGCTTACTTTCAAGTGTTAAAGGGGAAGAAGGCAGGAGATTTTTATTTTTTTTTTGTCCAGCACTTGCTATACTGATCTTCAGTCTCTCTCCGCCCGTCTCTCACTTTCTCTAAGCTGTTTTCTCTCTGACTTCACATTGAAGCAGGGGTCAGCTGAAAGACAAACAGAAGCGTGGCCAGGCACAGACGGACTGAGAGCTGTGGGTGCCTTTTAGTGGAGTCAGAGGAATGGAAGGGGGCTGTGAATTTAAGGAAGGGGGGGAGGAATTGATGGGGTAGTGAAAACGGAGGGGGTTTTGAAAAAAAAAAAAGGGGGGGGGGGTGTTTGTTGCTTTCCTCTTGGCTTTGGGATCTGCATGCTGTGCCGACTGCCTGCCCTACACACAGCCTTTGTTTGGTCCCAGGATAGAGTCTGTGCACTGGAGAGTTTCTCTATCCACCTCTGAAAGAGCCTCAGACCCTCCTCCAGTCTGCAGCGCACTATGAAGGGCACGAGGTAAGTGTGACATCTGCGTTTGGGCAGCAATCCCATGAACCAACCTGTATTTGGTGTTTTTCTTTTAATCTCATTCCTGTCTCTGTGTCCTTCTGAAATGGGATGTTTCCTCTGTTCTCCTCCTCCTCTCTCTCTGCTTCTTCTCTTTCTTGTGTCCTCTGCTTTCTTTCCTGTATTTCCATTGTTTATATGGGGGAAAAACATTAAAATATCCATTTAAAGCCAGTGTGTTAATGTTTTGTGTGTGTTTTTTTTGTTTTTTTTCTTCTGCTACCTTTACTGTGAGTGTCTTATCTTGCTGTTAACAAAGTCAGTGGAAATGTCTCATAAGGTTCCTTTAGCGTGTTGAATGGTGGGGGGAAATGGTGATTGTATGTCCTACACAAAAGTCCTGCTTCACCTTCAAGGCCCAGTCCTTCCTGGCTTGTTTACACTTAACTGACAGTGATGTAGAGCAGAGGGCAAATATGGTGGTGGTGTCTGGAGGACAAACTTAAGATGGTCCCACAATAAAGTTAAGAGTTGGGTTTGAGGGAGCTGCTTGTTATTACCTTCTGGATTTCAGCATCTCCACTGGGGTACTTTCCCATCATTTTCTGAACACTAAACCTGCCCGAGATCCATTCGGATTTCTACTCTGCCTTTAATTGAAAGTTTCCACTGGTACCTCGGATAGTAGAGTCCTGATGGATGGGGTGGGGTGGGGGGTGGGGGGGGACGGACGGACAGACGGGGCTAAAAATAGCTCCAAGTTACTGCCAGATCCCTCTGCGAATTGTTGTTTGCATGAGATTTGAATATCATTTAAGCAACTCACTGCTCCATTGGCAAAATGGAAACAACAAAAGTAATTGAGAACATGTGAGCGTTCGATGGGACAGCATCACAGATCCGTGTAAAGGTGACCTTTTGCACGTTGTATCTGATGATCCAGGCACATTTAACTCGGGACAATGCTGTCTGCAAGGGAAGCTGCCAGGTGTACACTCTGTTTGCTTTGGAGCTAGCATTAGCTTGATGTTCCCGTCTGTGCTAGTGGGGCCTGTTGGCGTATGAAGGTCACAAGAATGTGAGAGCGGCTCACATACTCATTCAGTCAGGAGGGAGAGCGTGAGACTGAGAGGACTGAGCATGCCTCACAGATCCTCACACAAGAGGGGCTCTTTCAGAATCAGCTCGCTCCCTTGAGACACTGGGATGCAATTTGGCTCCTTGGGTTTAACACCGGGTCAGCGAGAGCTTCCGCAGGAGTCCTCTGTACCCCTCTTGCTTTCTTCTCTGCAACTGTATCTCCTTCATTTTTTTTGTCCCTCCCTACCTTACTCATTTTTCTCTCCCTCTCTCTTGTGTTGAATGACCTTGAGAGATTAGCAACCGCTTTCTGGAGTTGGCGTAAAGCTGAAACAAGGCCATGTTTAGCACATCCAAGCTATAGATGCCCTGTGACTATTGAAAGGTCATATAATACTGCTGTCTGGTGTTATCGTCACCTCTGTCTTAAACTATCAAAACAAGCCGAAGATTATTTGTTGGTTAATTTGTCATTTATTGCAGCGTGTTGCTCGCCGCTTTGTTTTGTCGGGTTAGATGATTAACCAGTAACCACGGCAGCTTTTTCTGGCTGTCCTCTGTGTGAGAATGCCACAGTAGTTAATGAGTCTGAAATATCACTAGACTAGTGTTGTTCGGTGCCCTTGTGATGACCGTTTACTGTTTTGGGGACTTTTTATTTTTTCATTTATGAATTTATTTGCTCCAAATCACCTTGTGAGAATGTTGTGTGCTTGGATTTGCAGCATCGAAATTCAACCCCTGTTTATTTTGAGATGCATTAAGTTTTCACATCTAGCAGTTTGCATAGTCAAGGACGTTTTGGAACGCTTGGGAGAGAATCTCATTACCGTGTCGTGTTATTCATAAATAGTACAATCCCTGTGTAAAGTGTGCCTTTCAGTTTTGCAAATTCAATTGCAAGACATGGTTTTCTAAATGCACGCACACACACACACACAATCCCCTTTGTGCCAAATTGTTCTGCGCCCATTTTTCGGTTCCCGTCCCCCTCCTCATGCCTTTAGCACTTAGATGTCAGATAAGGTTGTGTTACTCGTTCATATCTGCTCTCATCAGCGCTCCATTTTCAAGGAATGAGAGCGGCGGGGAGGAGAAAGACATGGAATGATAACATGATATATGGTAGATCACTGGTAGCAAAATCCTCCCCTCACCCATTAAAAAAAAAAAAGCCTGTTATAGTTCAATTTAATTTGTGATTGATCAAATTCATCGTTTTAAGTGGTCAGCAACAGAACCCTCCTCCAAACAGCAATCGGCCAATCATAGCTCAGCAGCTGTAACGAGGCAAGGGCACCTTGGACAAACCTTCACATTCGCAGGTGTTTGAAGGTGGATTTGGGGGGCGGATTTCAGTTGCAGTGTAGGATGTGGATTAAACAGCATGTGAGATGTGTGAGTGTATTTGCTTCATGGTTATCTGTTAGCTAGCCTGCATAAAATCTTTCTTCCTGTTGTCAGATATTTTCTTTTTAAGACCAAGCTACGGAGCTGTAAGAAAATTGCCTTTGATTGATAAATCGCTTGGTGATGGTTATGGACTTTATAACTAAGGCTTGCGTAGCTTTTTCCCCCATTATTCTGGTTGCATGCTGCTGAAAAATAACTGGAAAGTTCTTCAAAAGATGTTCATGTCCGGGGCAGGGAGCCAAGGAGGGAAAAACTGGTAGTGCTTTCTGGGTAGGAGGGATGACGCACTTTCTCTCCCTCTGTCAATCACAGCGACAGTAGTCAGTAGATCCCTGTGAGGTCATGTATGTGGAAGAGGGTAGTTAGCTCCTTTTTCCGCTCCGTTTGAGAACCTGCCTTTAAGTCTGACCTCAGGAAGCACGTGTACGTCTTCACCCGCTCTATAGTTGTTGTGTGATGGAAGAGAGCTGGCTGAACCTTTGGATGTATTACTACAAACATTTCTACCGGAAAAATTTTGACGGCGTTAGTGAATATTCCACGATTGAGAAGCGTGTCAGACACGGCAACAGTAACCAGAGGGTGGGGCTTAGTGAAGGATTAATCCTGTGCTACGTTTATAAAGCCGAGGTTGTTTAATAAGGTGCTGTTGACATTAGTCTTGGACTTTAGACATAACAACAGGAGTTGCAGTGTTAATCAGTGACTGGTTCTTATTTAAAAGACAGAAAACAATTGGGGCAAATGCTCTCTCAGTGTAAAATAACTCCTGGCCTGTCCCACTTTAGTAGGAAAAGTTTAAGAATGTGCATTTAAGTAGTTCATTAATTACCAGTAGATAAGTGAGCGTAGTTGTTAGCATGCCTGGTGTCTTAGTTTCATCCTCACTTTTTCCACACATCCCTGATTTAGTATTCAGTCGTCTAATTAAACATTCCTGAATGGAAAATGTTTCTGTGTGGTCACATTATTGTGTTAAGCATGCACTAGCATTTGTGCAGTCCATCATTTGCGCCTTGGAAAGTTCAGTAATTTGGCTGGGAGCAGAGACTCTTGCTGTTTTCGAGTCAGCACAATGGGCACATGCTTTTCTCGTGGTTCTCTACAGGCTTGGTTTTGTTTCTCCGCCTGTCCCAGTTCATGAAACATCAAACGTATGACGCAGAAAGAGACGTGCTCTGTGTGTCTTCCTGCGTAACACTCGAGACACTAGCCATTATAATGGAGCTAATTAACTGCAGCATGTTTCAGTCCACCATTTCAACCCGTGCCGCTCCGCTAGGTGTGAAATGGAGGCGTACACCTTTGCTGAGGTCCTGGCGAACGCTGCAGGCCACCTGCATGGAGCACGCCGGGGCTAGCAGAAGAGATCCTGCTGATTCAGCTTGTGCAGGCAGCATCGACTTTCTGGGAGGCAGAAGAGCAGTAGACACTCAAGGCAGTGATGCAGGCGCACCGGTCAGGAGAAATCCAACACCGTCACCACCATCACTGCCCTGTTTGCTGAAGGGCAAGAGCAATCAACACTCGTGAGCACAAAAAGTGCGGACTGCTTGGATATTTGTGTATCCGAGAGAGAAAACAAGTCAAGGGTTTTTTATGTTGGACCCTGCTGGGTTTTGAGACCTGATCTGATCTGTACGTAGGACATTTTTTATGATCTGTTTAAATATAATTCAACATTTATTTGGTTTACGATAGATCAAGAACGTAAGGTATTGTTGGGGGTCATTTATCATATGTCATGTTTCAGAGTAAAAGGTTAACATGGCTACAAGGCCTGGCTGTGCTGTAGCGTCACCCCTTAAATGGAGGATACGCTGTTTTAATTGGCCTCCTTATTTCTTGGGACTTGGACCGTAATCCTGCTGTTAGTGCGTGCTAATTAGCAAGCTATTTATTTCAACGGTGCTTAGTGAATCATCTAATTATTATTTCTTATCTGTGGCTGCCGCTGAGAATGTGCCATCCACATTCAGAGATAAAGGAAGCATTACAAGGCAGATGCTGTGGTTAGTGTTTTTTTAAATTAACTTTTATCAAAGTAATCAAATGCGATCAACACCGCGCTTCTGATCATGGCAGGTTTGGGGGGAAAAATTTAAAGTGAAATGATACTTTTTTAGCATCACTGCAGTGTTCTAGTTTCTTATGTCATGCTTTCAGCTCTAAAAAGAGAGAAGGCCATATTTTATGCAGCCAGGCATAGTCAATACGCATGATTTATTTATCGGTGGTGTTTCTGCTCTAATGCTATTGATCTATATTCTTCTTTTAAAGGCACTATATCTATCCCGTGTACCAGTGCTGAACTATTGCTGTCTGTTGAAAGCCAGTGTTTCTGTGTATCCTCTCATGTGTAGTAATGTATGCAAGCGTGTCCTGCTGTGTTTGACCCACATAGTGATGCCACACAGTAGTCCGATTGCTCGTCTGTTTACACCCTTCGCACTGTGTCTTACTCTTGGATTATAGTTGTATTGCACAAGGCCTAGTTGTCTTGCTCATGCACCAGTGGCACCCCACCCAACTATTTTTGGCTGTCTTTTTTTCTGCCAGAGTGGTTAGAAGGAAAAAGTATGAGCAGTGCTGAGTTCCCCAGGAACACAAGCTCAGGCAGGTTGGCTGAACTTCTTAGCAGAATTCCTCTCATGCCATAGTAACCTGCCAGCTTCAATCTCCAAGCACCGAGCCTGACAGCCCAGGCCCACTCGTTTCGCAATCGTGCATGTCAGTGTGTATATGGGTGAATTCTTGGGATACACACAGAGCTGCCTAGTCTGTGTACCACATTTGGTTTGACCCTCAGGAACTCTGTGGAATCAGTGGACTCAGATGTGGCTTCCCAACTCCACGTTGCACAAAAACGTTTACAGCCTTTTGTTCCACTCCTGTATGCTGCTGCGGCTGGGTTTCTCTTTACAATCAGCTGAAAACATGCAAGAGGTTTCCATTAGTACGTTTCAAATGTATTTAATAAATAAAAAGACCGACTTTCTGATGTAGTAAAGTTTGATTTCTCTGTCTCACTTTTTATAGCCCGTCTGGAGATGTCAGGAGACTCGTTCGGAGCAGCGGGAACAGATGCCCAGCAGAACCTGCAGTCCTTCTGGCCCAGGGTCATGGAGGAGATCAGGAACCTCACTGTGGTACGACACTCCCATCCAGCCATACAATCTCTTTATTTAAATGTGTCAGTATAAACAAAACTCACTGAGAATAGAAGAAACTTAAAAAAGTGACAAAACAGCCGTATATTATGAGTCATAGTTTTTCTAAGTGAAATATAAAATATGTGATTATTGTAGGTGTAAAACCTTTTTAAGAATGCACATTCAGGTAATTAAAGCTGTAGTGAACAATAAAATGGCGTGGCATCAGACAGGAGCTGGAGGTACGGCCATGTATTTGTATTTGTGAAATATAAAGGACTGTCTGGTTTTTAGAGTCTACGACAAAATTGCTGTAATCTCGCATCACGTAGTTTTCATCCTTATTGTGTTGGATGTAATCGTACAATAATTAGCTATGACATTCGTCATTACGACGTTCTGGATTTGGTAATAATCAAAGCACTTGTAAAAATGTATAGTAAAACTCTCGCCGTTCAGTGAGATCAATATGGAACTTTTGTGTCCTGAATCGGAGTGATTAAGATAAGACTACATGGTTATACAAGTTGACTGCGAATAAACAAAGTGAACAGAATGCAATAATGACAAAACTATTATATTACACTGTTTAGTGGAGCCAGTTAAACAGTAAAATGCTTCAAGTAATCAGAATATACAGCTTGTTTCCCAATAGAATACACAGTGTTTATAGTTTCTTAGTCCTCTTATTCAAGCCCTGCAGAGATGTACAGGATTTCTGATGCTAGATGCCTGGCTCATTACTCTCAGATAGACAGTGAAAGGTTTTTTGGGTGGCGGTAGTATAGGAGTTGTTGTCCCCAGTGTATAAATCTGTATCCATGAGTGTATATCAGTGAATATTTACTGATATCTGTGGAGTAAGCTTGAGTGTAAATCATCCTGCTGCCCGTGACACACTTTCGCTCTGTTTCAGAAGGATTTTCGCGTGCAGGAGCTTCCACTTGCTCGCATCAAGAAAATCATGAAATTGGATGAAGACGTGAAGGTAGGAGTGACCGGATCAGTGATCAAGCCTTGCGCTGCTCTGTCACATTCACTCACCGCAGCCATGTCCTTGAGGGACACAAAGATCATTCAATTCTTTCATTTCTACTGAAATCCGTCAGCCATCTTGTCTCATTTGACCTGTCCTGTTGCACAGTCATGTGTGGCATGAGCAGTATGCTGGTGGTAGTTAAAGCTAGACCTGTGTGGGAAGCTTGCACTCGGTTAGAGTGGTGTTCACACGCTTAAAATAAACTAGAGCTTAGAGTGGGAAGAAGGTTAAACTGGAACAGAAAGCCAAGGCAATTAAGAGCTCAGCGTCACTGACATGAGAAAAGACCTTGGGACACACTGTGGTTCAGCCTTATTTGTGTGTGTGTGAAATGTGCTTTTGCCCCTCTGCTCTGACCATGAGAATTTGTGTACATGTGCCTGCTCCCTCTTTAACCCTTTCCCTGCTAACCCACTGTAGATGATCAGTGCTGAGGCTCCTGTGTTGTTTGCCAGAGCAGCTCAGATCTTCATCACAGAGCTCACCCTGAGAGCGTGGATTCATACTGAGGACAACAAACGACGCACACTACAGGTGAGTCGCAGACTTTTAACCTCTCCTTTCTGGTCCTGTCTTCACCCATCGGACTCTCACTCACTCTCACTCATTTGCTGAACCGCTTAATCTTGCTAGGATCTCAGCCGACCCTGGGCGAAGGCAGGGTGCACCCTGGACAGCTCACCATACCATCGCAGGGCAAACATGAACACAAGCGTTCACGCTTACACTCACACCTAGGGTAAATTTGGAGCAGCCAGTTAGCCTAACATGCATGTTTTTGGACCGTGGGAGGAAACTGGAGTACCCGAATGAAGCCCACTCAAACACTGGGAGAACATGCGAACTGTGCACAGAAACACCCTAGCCTTGGACTCGAACCCAGGACCTTATTGCTCTGAGGTGGACATGCTCACCACCACGCCACCGTGCGGCCCCGACCCATTGGATTGTGATTATTGTTATTTCGTGAACATTGAGCCTGACTTGTGGCCACATGGAAAAATCACTAGCTTCTCATACACACATTACTGACTTTATATGAACTAGTCAGACCTGCTACACAAATATTCTGTATCCTCACATGTAAATACATGTGTACATCTCAATCCATCACAGATGTGTAACAGATTATCTGGTTTGGAAGCAGCACAGATTCGAGTCCTGTATGACTGTACTGGGTTATAACTCGTAGAAATAAGCTTAAAAGCAGTAAGGCTTTTCAACAAGATAGAACGAATATTCTCTAAACGTCTTTGCACCTAAATATATACAGAATCCACTGGTGTAGAGTGCTGATGATTCCTTTAATAGACTGAGACCCTTTTGCTCTGGTGGTAGCCGGTAGCATTTTGAGAACCTGTAACATCAAGCACCCCATCGGTGAGTATGTAAATTTGGTCATGTGTTGACTCCTGTTGCTAAGGCGGTGTGTTTGCAGCACTGGCATTTGTGAAAGCCTGGCGTCCATCAGGGTCACCCTGACAACGCTCATCGCTAGAACAACTGCAGGGATATGACCCGTAGCCACCAAATATTAATCACAATGCTAAAAATAACTGCTAATGTGAGGGGTGACAATGGGGAGGTGGTCTTGGCAGCCAGTGTCCTGTGGAAAATACCACATGGAAAAGTGACGGGGGTGCTCTGTTACAGCCTGAAGGAATCAGATTATTGCTAGTCACATTGGGGTAAATCTAGCATGAAATATCTCTCAGTGATACATCATTACTGTGTGTATGGGTAGGAACTATTTTTGGTTGTATGTTAGTTTAGTTCCTACAGAAATAAATTTGCATTGATAAACAAGGGAAATGGAACATTCAGTGTGAAGATTTAGTTTAATGTTCAGTCAGCACATTAGTATATTGTTAACCTGTGGCGGATGAGTGTTGTTATAAACTACTATAATGTGCATATAATATAATGTGATATCTCAGAAAAGCAGAAAAGTTTATTGATGTAATTATATATAGACCATCCTATTGCCAGTCCTACAATAATA
>JBCNYH010000001.1:46951696-46973500 GCA_039654325.1 Tandanus tandanus | reverse complement strand
ATGTATATGTATATGTATAATCCTTAAAATAGGAGGCTTGACCTCAGAGTTGTACTCCATAAGAATTATGTTCTTAGCCCAAACAAGGGTACATTTTTGTTTATCACCTTTCAAAATATTTAACTAGGTTTAGAGGTTTTTATTGGTGTTTTTGGCTGCACAGACATGCAGGTATGTGTTTAAGTTTTGCTATAAAGGAAAGTGTGATTCTAGTGACCTTGCTTGATAGCTATTGATGTCACTGAATGACATTGGAGCACATTTGTCATGCCATTTTAAAGTGTTGGGAGTAAATGGAAAAGTGAGGGGATAAATAAATTAAATAAATGTTATGTGATTATTATTTTTTTTCCATGTAAAAATAGTTTAATTTTGCCTCTAGTTAAATAATTTAATCAGAGTGTGTCACTGGATATCATGTAAGTTGATGTAGGGACAGTTGCAGTCCATCATCATATCACACAAGCCGCGTGCAGCTCCTGTCAGTTCACAGCATGAAATCTCGCATTACTCTACTGAGCCCTTTCCTATTAGTTATTTATTTGAGGTCAGCCTCTAGTATTACAGTGTTAAAATAATTTATAGAGATGTAACCTAGTGATAGGTTTTATCCTATATGTGCCTGTGTGTGTAGGAGGAGGTACGTCAGTCGGTTGCCTCGACAGAGCCAGTGCAGTACTACTTCACGCTGGCGCAGCAACCCGGTGCTGTACAAGTGCAGGGGCAACAGCAAGGGCAGCAGGTGGCTGCACCCGCCACTGCCACCACCCTGCAACCAGGTCAAATCATCATCGCCCAGCCACAGCAGGGCCAGGTAACACCCTAACTAACACACACACACACACACACACACACACACACACACACACACACACACACACACACTCCAACAGCAGTGCAACCTTTTGCTTCCTGCATACACACGTAACCCTAATCTTACCCTTATCAGAAACACGTTTGCCCTGGTTTCATAATTTAGTTTCAACCAAGATGGCATGAGATAGCTTTTGAACTCTTAAGTTAGACGTCAGCAAGTGAAGTGGAAAATATTTAGGATGTCACTATGTTTTAGGGAATTGAATTGTACTTTGAATTTGCCTCTGTATGTCCTATAGCTCGGACTGACATACCAGTAGGACATACAGATGCACAGACCACTCAAGGGCCTACACTTGAGCTCAGTCCACTTTGATTACTTGATCCACACTTTTAAAAGTGGATTCCGAGCGGTGTCATTCACACTTTCCTATCAAGTGAGAAGTGCGGAACCCAGTCACCCTCTTATCCGCCCCTGTGTAACATCAGTCCAGTCTCAGAGTGTGAACTTGGTGCCCCTTCTCCTGTCGCTTTCTCTCTTTATTCTCTTTAGTCTTATACACTTTCTTTTTGGCACTGTATCTGAGCCTCTCTCACTCGCTCTCTCTCTTTCTCCCTTCCCCACTCTCACTTACACTGTGCATTTTTCACAGTGCCCTTTTCAAACACTTTGCTGATCCTTTTCACTTCTTTTGGTCTCCTGTTCTCTTTGAGTCTTGTCATTAACCTAATTCAGTTCTGTTCACTCACTACTTATCTTCCTCACTGTCCCTGTTTGTTTGAATTTTCACCTTGTGCCCTCTTGATCTTCTTCTCTTTATATGCTATCTTTTCTACACACTTTCTCTCACACTCTGCTCCCTTTCTCAGTACTGAACCGTATTCTCTGTGTAAGGATCAGTGCTGTTTCAGCATGCCTGCTATTCGCCAAGTGGTTAGGGATGTGAACAGGGCTTTCACACACACCTTGTTGGGACAGCCAAGAACAAGCAAGAGAGTGAGGTGGGGAGGGACATAAAAGGGAGACATCACAGGTGGTGGTAAAATGAATGCTGAGGGAATCAGCAACTTAGAAAAGAACAGGAGCTTGTTTGGCTAACTTTCTTCACTGGAAATATGTATGGTAAATTTGGAGATTAGTCTTTGATATTTGGATTATCTTTATTGTATTGTATTCTTCTATCCACTGAAAAGATTGAAGCAGTTTTATAGCTTTGTCATCAGTTACATTTACAACATTTGGCAGACACTCTTATCCAGAGCAACGTACAATTATAATTTTTATACAACTGAGCAGTTGAGGGTTAAGGGCCTTGCTCAAGGGCCCAACAGTGGTGATAGTGGGGATTGAATCTCTGACATTATGATCAGTAACCCATCACCTTAACCACTAAGCCACTACTGCCCTCAGTTGGCAGACTGTGGTTCAGATGGAGATCTAACAGAATTTCACTTCAAAAAATACTGCAGCAAAAGTGATAACTGAAAAAATTCTTTAGTTTTGCATTGCAACTTCTGCAAAAATGAACCAAAGTATCAGCGCATATTGTCTGCGTATCATCTTGTCCAGCCTCATGCATTTATGTAAATGAATTATCTGAACACTGCATGAGATCAGAAAGAGGGGCATGTTCAGACTTCCATAGATCTGGTCTGATTAGAGAAGTGATATCATGGCTTGTTTAAATGAAAGCTGACAATGAATCTTTTTTAAAAGCTGAATAGACAGAGATGTACCAGTTTTAGGACAACCCAGTTTAATAATATTTTAGGTTTTACTGAAATTTAAACGTTGGAAGAAAAAGCAACAGCGCTATGTCAGAACTACCTTAGAATCAAAGAACAAGATGGTCAGCTTCAAATTATGCAATAGCCAACACAGTCTCCAGATGAAACCCCATTGAGCTGGTTTGGGAGCAGAGCCGTAATATAACTACCTGTCTTTTCAGTGGTGTTCGAAAACTTATTTCTCCTCAAGAAGAAATACCATTGTCTAAACAAGATAATTTTCTGCAGAGTGCAAGTGCAGTCAGTGCCGACGACAGCAGTGGCGTGCACGTGTGTTGGGCTGCAAATGTGGGCATGTGAGCATGAACCCAACAACAAAATTGAGCTCATGGCTTTACAACACTTGCATAAGTATGAAGCTTTGCTAAAAACTGAAAAAAAAAATGCAGGCGTTCTAAAACTATTGATTGGTAGTGGATATGGTGTGGGGTTTTTTTGGTTTTTTTTGTAACACTCTGTCCCTGTCATCTGTCAGAATTTCAATTAATGTTAAACTTTCTGAAATGATCATAAATTCAAGAAACTATAGAAAGGTCAGTCCCAGGCATTTCTGTGAACTGTAGTGTGTTGCTGTGGCTTCGACCCTGAGGATGGAGAAAGAGTGACGTCATGCTTTATTCTTTGTTACTGCTTTATTTTCCACAGCTTGCTCAAACTCACTACAGTTGAGACAAGTGCAGCACTTTGATCAGAAATGCTGGTTGTTGTTGGTTTTTTTTGGGGTTTTTTTGACATTATTCATTAGCTTATGAATGTCATTTTCTTTCTTTCCATGTTCTGCAGAATGTCAACAATGCTTCAGCTTTTTTGTTGTTGTTCCTGCTTCTTATCCTCTGCATCATATCATTTGCTTTGCATGTGCTTATTGCTTGATCAGGCTTTTCTGCCTCACTCCATCTCTCTTTCTCTTTCTGTTGCCATGTGTTCATCCTCAGGTGTTGCAGGGGACCACCATGCAGCAGCTACAGCAGGTGCAGGTAGCTCAATCACAGGCTACCCCTATCACGGTAAAATATTCAGACTCCAAACTGCACCGTTTAAATGTAGCTAGCACCTGCTTTTTCACTAAAAACCATGATGACTAACTGCTTATTAATCTGTGTAAACTCTCTAACTTCTTATTCAAGATTATATGGATGCAGTGATCTGATACCGATTTGCTTCAGGATGATATTGACCTGTAGTGCTTGGTATCTGATTGGATTTGATGTGTCTGATATCCTGATGTGTTTCATGGCGTTGTCTGATTGATATTACCTAATACTGACATTACTTTACAAGGCTCCATAATATCACATCAGCATAAACCAAAAAATGAATGAGGCCATTAATCATGACAGGGTTCCCCAAGACATAAAGTGTTCAATTTGTTAATACCTGTATCCATAGTTCATCTCCTCTTCATCTGATGAAGGTCGTGGCACACAGATAATGCCAGACTGCTGAATAAATTGCTCATGTGTATTGGGTATCCTTCTCTGAAGCCTTGGCTGATCTTCTTTCATGGCGAGATGATTTAGCGCCCAGGTTTCTTTGCTTGCTGTACGGGGTCAGAGGTCACAGACTTACCCCACTCCTCTTTCCCATTGCTTGGCTCAGTTTCTTATGTTTCTCCGAGGGCTGTCTAGAACATGGGGTGAGGTATGTTGTAAGCTTTAGTATCACTGCTGAAAGAAAACCACCAGACGGCAATAGGGTGCTCTTACACAAGGCTCAGAAGCTCAAGACATTCTCACTAAACCGCGCCTTTCTTCTTACTCTTACAGAGTGCTCCAGTGACCATGCAGGTAGGAGAAGGCCAGCAGGTGCAGATAGTGCAGGCGGCTGCACAAGGCCAAGCTCAGGCCCAGGCAGCACAACCGGCCGGCCAGACCATGCAGGTCATGCAGCAGATCATCACCAACACAGGAGAGATTCAGCAGATCCCTGTACGAGCTGCATCAGCATACTTATCACATTGATAATGTAGTGTTATAATGACTTTAAACATTTTGCCATCAAAATTTGATTCCATCTAGGATAATGAAAAGCATGTATTCCAAGGAATGTCTGCAACAAATTTACATTTTCTCAGACTTTGTTGGTTCCTTGTGTCACTAAAGTCACTGTTTTGACTGTTTTGCAAAAGTAAGCATTGTGTAAACTGTAGTTCAATGGTATTCCTTTTATTTAGAACAATATACAGAAATGGCCTACTTTTTTGGTATAAATCATGATTAAACAATGCATAGCTTATTAACTGATTTTCCAACTTTGGCCGGGTCCTTGACGGAGTCACAAATATCTTGGTCTAAAATTCACATTTGCAAACTACCAGGAGAGGAAAGGTGAAACATTGTCAATTATGATTTTGTAATAATCTGTAGTAATAATGTAATTATAGACTGCCAATCTACTAATAATTCAGTTAATGGCTTGAATGGAGTCAGTGTTCATGCGTATGCTTGATTTAGATTACAGTGAACTAATCAAGACCATCTCAAAATGAAATAATTGTTGGGTTGTATGGTATAGTTGAGAGTCATGCAATAACTATTTGGGATCAGAATGGAACATCTTGATGGTGACATTTAGAAGGGTTTCATTTAAGATTTGTGAACACGTTTATGGTATATGGGAATACTTTAAGTTTAAGGAACAGTAGAATTTTACAAGACACGTTAGTCTAGCATCTGACATGACCAATGTAGTGACTGTATATTGGCGTGTAATTGTATAGTGTTCTATCTGTGTTTGTTTAGAAGTTCATGAAGCCATGATGTAGGTTTCCTGAAGGTAATTGTGTGTGTGCTCGCTGTCTCCTCCTTGTGGTGGTGTTGCCATAGGTGCAGCTGAACACCGGAGGCCTGCAGTACATCCGTCTGGCTCAGCCAGTTTCAGGAGCACAAGTTGTTCAAGGACAAATACAGACACTCGCAACCAACACTCAGCAGGTAAAGCACAAGAACGAACCTATTTGAAGGATCTGTTTATAGAACCACAGGAGTGCCTGTAAAAAAGTAGCTGCTGTTCTGTTGTTAATGTTGCTTGATTTTTATGTTGTAACTAGAACTGGTAATTGAGCAGGACAGACCATTTTGCAGTGTCATCATTTTCCTTTAGATGTCTCTCACATAGAACAGACGTGCAGGGACATGATGTGCTTTTTGTTCGGTGTTGGCAGGTATCACAGACAGAAGTGCAGCAAGGGCAACAGCAATTCAGCCAGTTCACTGATGGTCAGGTAAGGTTCATAGTCATGTGGTTACACTAATGCAGTCACTTCCATGACAGACAAAGTATTTAATTTTTTAACACAGTATTTACTTTAATTTTTATTTTGGTAAATATCCCTAGGTCAGCAATGTTCTGTTACATCTGGTTGCTCATAGTTCAGTTTTATGTAATTTGTCTCATAGGTCAATAGGCAAGCTGTGGCGAGCACATCCAAAAGAGTTAAGAGTACTAACGCTCTAGGCTTAATGCAAAATAGCAAATACTTTTTGATAATGATGTCTCGAAGTCACAACAGAGATTGTTTGAAAATTTAGGGGGCTGTCAGAAATTTAGAAATTGAAAGGCATCCAGTCATTAATGATTAAAAATGTTAAATGAACTAAGCTACCGAATTGTTGCATTTTACGGACAAGGATGATGACTTTGTGTCATCAGCATAAAACTAAAAAGAGGCATTAAAGTGCTGAATTAAATCACTCATGGGAAGCATGAAGTGGAAATAAAATGAGCCCAAGAATGGATCCCTGAGGTACTCCTCAGGTAAGGGCGGTGCGAGAGGGCACTTTATCCCCAGCAGAAACTGAGAATATGTTCTTTGCTAAATGTGAAACAACGAAGAACAGTATGCAGAGTACCAACCCACTGACTAAGTCTATTAATCATTGCATTAGCTGCAGTAAATTCTAGCAATATCATAGAAGTTCCCAGTGTCAGCATGCATTTAAATGGCATTTAATACTCTTAAAAGACCAGTAATATGTTTCTGTTGCAAAATCCAGACTGTAATTTCTTTACTTAGACTGCACTTATAAACGTTACCAGCTGAACTTTACGTTAGCAACAACTTTCTTTAAAGTCTTATTTAATAGAAAACTATATGTAATGGATAAGATGATTGCTTCTAGTTGGATCAAGGACAGGTCTTTCAAGGAGAGACTGAACAAATGCAAATACAAAGTAGTCTGGATCATAATCTTAACCTAACAATTAAATCACAATACTCTGAAGATAAGGAACAACAAAACCTTCCAGCTTTTTCCCCCCAGAAACTGAGCAGGGTGGATCACTAAGAGCTACGAGTCAGAGGCATGCATAGGCTACAATATTCAAACGTCCAAGGCCAGTGTGTGGGAGAGAAAGGCACAGGGTTTAACACACACATATTTTTAATATCTTTTATATTTTATATATTTAATAACATTATTAATAAAAGTTATAATAATAATAATAAATAATTTGCTAACAGCAAGGTGGATGTTGTTTAATAGTCCCCGAGATGGTCTGTCCTGGGAAATATTTAGCAATATCCACAAAACCCGGAGATCGCAAGTTCGAATCCGGATTGATGCCACAGCCATCCGTGACTGGGAGTCCATGGGAGCGAATTGGCCGAGTTCCCATGGGAGAGAGGGATGGCATACGCTCACTTCCCTTTCACTCACAGCGATCACCAGCCAATCCTGGCCGTCTGTGAGCTCATTCGTACAAGGGGGCGGATAGCGCTTTCCCCCCCGAGTGTGTTAGACCGCCCCCAAAATATGCATGCGCAGCAGTTCGTAAAAAGGCGGGTGGTGAGCATTGCATGTCACGGAGGGGGCATGTGCATGTTTGCGCCCCTCCCTGGTTGGTGGTGGTCGTGTGATAGGGAGGGCAATACTTGATGGGTGGGGATTGGAAACCACTAAATTAGGGAGAAAAAGGGGGGGAAATCCACAAAAATATATATATCGAGTGGTGCAGCCAGTATTTAAAAGGTAATCTTACAGTCAAACAACCTTGCCATATTTTAAGAGTAACAGGCAGAGATAATCAGATACCTTTGTCTGTTGAACATGATTAAAATGACATTCTAATAGGAAGAAAGAGTTTTGCTTTTTAATGCCACTATGCTTCATTTTCTACAGTAAACCAATAGTGCTTTATTGCCTTTCACCTTGATATCTTCATGCTCCAAGTGTAGCTAGCAAGCTAGTAGCTTTCAGAGAGAAATGGGGGAAATTACAAGATCCAGGTTCTCATCATAGCAGCTGGTAGCTAATAATATGTGATTGAACAAAACTAGGGATGCATTTATTTGGTGTCTGTGGTGGTTAACATGGATGCTATATTGAACTATTCTGTTATACAGATGCAACATACTGTATGTTCATTGCTTTTTATTTCCTCTGGTCTCTACTTCTCTCTCTCTCGGCCCTGCAGCAGTTGTATCAGATCCAACAGGTGACCATGCCAGCGGGTCAGGAGCTAACTCAGCCTATGTTCATCCAGTCAACAAGCCAGACAGCTGATGGTCAGGTCAGCACACAGGTCAGCGCTGACTGATGCACATCACTTCCTCCCAGACGCCCAGGCACTGACTGCGCTGTAACCACACTGCTCCAGACCAACTCAACCAGGGGGATCCCTACCACACCATTATCAATGCCCACACACGGCGCCATTTCGTTTCCCATGCGGCGCCACATGCAACGCCAACATGGCTAACTGCATTTAGCCAAATTTTCCTGACTGCAGTTTTGAAGAGTTCTACAGATGATCACACTGTGACATAAATATATTTTGCTTCTGCCCTAACTGGGGCCATCCTGGTCAGTTTATTTCACTCTGTTCCCACCACAATGTCTGATAACACGCAGGTTCATCCCACGCCGACCAAACTTTGTGTCTTTAGCCAAAAATTATTCTGAACTGCATTTTTCTTGTGGTTACCAAGCAGCCAATCAGCAAAGCTGCTGTGTGTTTCCAGACAGGTGGGTGGGTACACTGTTTGAAGCCAAGTTTCTGTGGTTATATGATCACGTAACTCAAACTATCCATATGCTGTGGAGCTCATTTGATTCTTGGCCCCAAATAAACCCTGTTGATCTAATCTCAGTACAAAGACTCCAAATGCTCCAGTCTTCCCTGTAGTCTACTTAAAGCATGTATTGGCGACATTGGTCTGATAATGTGTGAAGGCTCCTATGCCTTGTGCGGAATCCTGCCTCTGAGCTTCGTGTGGTTCTGAATAAAAACTTCTGTCCTGGCTCCAGTTTCTGTTAAGCCCTGATTTGTTGATCATGTTGTCTTGTGTACAATTCAAAACTTGATGCTAAAGCCATAATCTACACGTCTTGTACATGTTGATCTCTGTAGTTTGTATGATAACTCTGAAATTCACTTTTAATTGTATTAGTTAAATTTTATTAGTTCCTTGTATAGATTAAAGATTTGATAATGTCATTTTGTTGAAAGGGCTTCATACTGTTGGATTTTCTACATGCAAAGCTGTGTGTGCGTGTGTGTGCATGCATAGTTAGGTGGGTGTGTAGGTAAAGGGTGTATGAGTGTAATGGTTTATGTATCACTTGTGTTTGATATTGTGCATTAAAAATCTCCCTTTGGATCAGACCATTTTTCTCGTTCTTCTTCTCCCTGTGTTTTATTTAAACACAATTTAACGCGAACAACAAATTATTCAATCTTTCAGCTATATGTAAATATTCATTCATTCATTCGTTAATTTTCTGAACTGCTTAATCCTAATTAGGGTCGCGAGGAGGCTGCAGCCCATCTCAACCGACTCTGGGCAAGGGCAGAGTACACCCTGTACAGCTCGCCAGGTCATCGCAGGGCAATATGTAAATATTATCTTTAAATATATAAATCTTAATCAAAGCTAAAATTCACAAAGGGTGAGCTGTAGTATACTCATGTATTCTCCATGTACTTGAGTTCCTGTCATGAGCTGTTCGTTTCTCTCACATCTTAAAAATGAGAAATCTTTAGGGGGTGGTACGGTGGCGTAGTGCTTAGCACGTCCGCCTCACAGCAAGAACGTCCTGGGTTCGAGTCCATATCTGTGTGGAGTTTGCATGTTCTTCCTGTGCTTGCATGGGTTTCCTCAGGGTACTCTGGTTTCCTCCTAGATTTCAAAGACATGCACATTAGCCTGTTCCAAATTGTCCCTAGGTGTGAGTAGATGGATGTGTGTTGGCCCTGTGATGGTCTGACAAGCTGTTCAGGGTGTACCCTGCCTTTGCCCATTTTTGGCCGAGATAGGCTTCAGCCTCCCTGTGACCCTCGTAAGATTAAGCGGTTTGGCCATTGAGTGAGTGTGTGTTTGTAGGTTTGTTTTGTCTTGTTAATTCAGGTGTTCTGTTTCTTTCCACCACACGGTGGTGCAGTTACCTTCCCAGCACAATCATATCACTGCATAAGTGTTCTGGCTTGGAGTTTTACCTCGGCTTAGCTTTGAGGTCTGCTTCTTTGGTTTGTTGTGTAAAGAGCAGGTCCACTGAATCACGAGTTAAAAGACTAAGCTTTCAGACTGCATTCCTTCAGTGACCTAAATCCATAAAAAGAACCCAGTTATAAAGCACTGAAACATAAAACCGACACCATTATAATCCAGTATATTAAAACTTCACAGCATTGAGCTCCCTCATAAATGACTTACTGGCCTGCTGTGTGTAGGGTTTTCCCTCCAGCCATTTGTAAGTGTTGAACCTCTTCGGTTGTAGCAGTATTCGTCAATTTGTTTGTGATGATAAATAGCTATATACTGTATTACACATTCGTCATTTTTTCTGTTCAAACAGAATCATGTGAGGAATAAAAGGTAATGCGAAGCTGCTAAAGAAAAATCATCAACTGTAGTGTGCTAACCCAAAGTCAAACCATTCATTCATTTGTCAGTTTGCTTTATCCTACCAGGGTCGCAGGAAGGCAGGAGCCTATCTCAGCTGACACTGGGTGAAGGTGGGGTACACCCTAAACTGCTCGCCAGCCCATTGCAGGGCCAACACACACACAAGCTTTCACAATCACATTAAGGGGCAATTTGGAACAGCCAATTAGCAGAATGTGCCAGCCTTCGGACTGTAGGAGGTAACCAGAGTACCCAGAGAAAACCCACACAATTCAGTTCAATTCAATTCAATTCAATTCAGTTTTATTTGTATAGCGCTTTTTTTACAATTGACATTGTCACAAAGCAGCTTTACATAGTACACAAGCACTGGGAGAACATGCAAACTCCACAGAGAAACGCCTTCACCAAAGCCTGGAACTTCAATACAAGACCTTGTCGTTGTGGGGCGAATATGCTAACCAATATGCCATCGCGCCGCCCTGAATTCAAACAGCACATCAAAAATATATTTTATTCCTTAGAAATTTATTGTATTCAAGAAACACAAGTTTTATTTTTATCCGTTTGTAGTTACACTGTCATGTGAAACGTCCACGTAGTGTTAGTTCCTGTTATCACTTAGCCCCTCTGCACACCAGGTAGTAACATGCATCTGGGGGGGAGGGGTTAAATCTGCGATCTGCACCACATACCGTAAGATTCTTTAACAGTGTGTACATGAATGTGGCCTGGTCACACTGAAGGACTGCCAACTGATGTATGCTGCGTAGGCAGAAGTACATGCTTATTCATGCGGCAATGGCTTATTAATGTGTGACTACAGGCATCAACAACTGCTTAAAAAACTTATTTAAAAAGTCTGACAGATATAAAACAACCACTGTACATATAGCTGTATAATCACCTGCATTTTAACAGCAATAAAACATAAACAATATGATATAACAAATGTATTGGCTACAATAAATACTGGGGCAGAACGGTGGCGTGGTGTTTAGCACTTCTGCCTCACATCAACAAGATGTGGGTTTTGTGCTTCGTGGTCAGCGAGGGTGTTTCTGAGTGAAGTTTGCATGTTTTTCCCACGCTTGCATGGATTTCCTCCATCCACATTAGGCTAACATGATACTCTCGATCGCGCATAGGTATGAATGTGAGTGTGATTGGTTGTGTGTGTTTTGGCCCTGCGATGGTCTGATGAGATGTTCAGGATGTACCCTGCCTTCACCAAGAGTCAGCTGGGATGAGCTCCAGCCTCCCCATGACCCTAATAAAGGATACAGCGGTTTGGAAAATTAAATATAGCATTGCTATTTTTAATTAAATGAAAGATGTTCACCTAGCCTATATTAAATGTACGTATGTTTCTTTATGGATGCTGCAACTTCATTTTTAGGAGCTGGATGCTTTTCTGGCTGCAGTGTTTGTATCATCCTTATTTATTTATTTATTTATTTATATTTTAACTGGCTAATGGATGTCCGCTTTGATGTTTCGAGTTGTGCTAATACGGGGAATCTAGCGAGAGCTAGATTTTCTTCTCGCCTAGTGCTTAGTCTCATGACCAAATACTCAGTAGAGGATCTCTCACTCATCGTCCCTCAGAATACATTATCACAAAATTTTTATATTTATGTTGTCATCACGGCAACATATTTTATAGATCATAAAATATTTTTTGTTTTAATATGCTATTAATGAATTTATTTATTTGGTACAGTTCCTACCGGGCATTTTGGCCAGTGATATTTTCCTCTGCTGTAAAATTACACTACAAGACGTGGGATGCGCATTACTTTCTCAGTTTGTGACTGGATTAAATTTATAACTTGTACAAAAGTTCTCAGCCTCACCCTGAAAACATCACAGGAGAAAGATTGTACTTGGTTCACTGATGTACACAGAAAAAGTCACATCTTGAGCTTCCAGATACTCCTCGACATGGAGTTAATCATCATTCTGAAAATAGCGACCACACAAGTTTGAGAAACAGATAGAAGTCAAACAGTGCCAGGTTGGATGAGTAAGATTTTGTTGATAGACATATAAAAGAATAAAGCAGAACCAGATCCACATTTATTTTGTAAAAAAAATTAAATGCAGCTGAATTTGGCCTGATTTAATAGCCGTCCTCAAAAATAATCTCAATCTCAATAGTCATAGAGAAATTACCCTCCATTCACCCTGCAGGGGCTTGATCCTGCCTGATCTTAGAATTTAATCAGGGTCGGGCAGGTTAGTACATGGATGGGAGACCACCTGGGAATGCCAGGTCCTATGGAGGGTTAGGGAAAAGAACTGGTAACCTACCCTAAAAAAAATCTACCAAAAAAACCTCTGTGAGAATAGAGTTGCCAGGAATAGGACTCAACTGAAGGCAGTAAAAAAACATAGGGGAAGTGTTTCTTTTTTTTATTTTGAGAAGTGATAAAAGTATATTGGTATTGAGTATGGTATTTATTGTATGTGTAAACTGGCATGCCTCTTTGTTTTCTGCCTCTTTGCTCAATTAATCAGTTTTGTGCTGAACAATGGCCTCATTAATAACCTGGACCCTAAATCACATTAATGCTGGATAGTAAGAATACACCTACGACCAAGTCGAAACTTGTAAGCTGCTGAGCTATACATTATGTGAAAATATTACGTCACTTATTGGAGATATTTTGAGTGATTTCAAGCAGTCGTTCATGCAGTGGTGTACCAGTATCAACCACTGGACACCTATTTGGAAGCTGAAAACAAACATTTTAGCACTTTATCAATTATCAAATGATCAGTATGTTTTCTTTTGAAATGTAACCAGAAATGTAATCTGGATGATACACACGTGTGTCTGCTTAACAGTTTACACCTTCCTGTTGCATTATAATATTGTACAACAATTTGGGAAAACGGTATCGTTTAACTTTGGGTTTGACTGAACGTAGCAAGCTAGCATTAACTGCGAGTGGAAATAATTGCTTGAATTTTTTATGGTCACATAATTAGCTCGAATGTTGCATAAATTGGTACGTGTGCTAAAACGAAAGCCAAAACAAAACAGGAACTGGTAATAATTATAGCATTTTATGTAGTTTTAGTTAATTTTCACACTGATTCCAAAAAGTCTGAGCAAATTACTGAGTCAGAATTACTGAATTTAGAGACTGCATGCATCGTTTTGCATTTTTATGATTTAAGTCTTTATGACCCTACAGACGTCTGGCAAAATTTAAAAAAAGGATTTGTAAAAATTTTGCAAAAGCATTTTGATACAAATAAAAAGCTCTTTTCATCAACTCAATCAAATGCCAATTATTCGTTCATTCATTTGCTGAACCGCTGTATCCTACTAAGGTGACTGAAGGAGACTGAAGCCTCACCTGACTCTGGGCGAAGGTAGGGTACACCCTAAACAGCTCCCCAATCCATTGCAGTGCAACACACACAACCAATCACACTCACACCTCTGGGCAATTTGGAACAACCCATTAGCCTAATGTCATGTCAATGGATACAGTAAACCCACCTGCAAGGGGAGAACAAGCAAATTCCACACAGAAATGACCTCGCCGTGCCCAGGACTCAAACCTAGGACCTTCTTGCTGTGAGTCTGACATGCTAACCACTATGCCAAAATGTTATTTTGCATTTAAAATGGGTATTTTAAGTATATGTATCATAAATACTTCCCATCCCTGGTCAACCAGCAGACAAATAAGTAAAATGATCATTAAACTAGAGGCCCCTGATGGAGAATTGCACCAGTAGCTACCCAGCCGTTATAAACGATTGGTGGCCATTTTGCTGACCTTGAATTTGACCTACAGTGACCTTTTCAGTAACTCATTTCAGCCTTACCCAGAAAATTTGACAGGGATATGTCTAGCAGTTCTTGAGGTACGTTCATGCGGTATGTGTGAAACTGCAAAAAAAAATAAAAATAAAAATAAAAAAAGATACAAACTGACAGAATTGAAAACAATACCAGCTACACTATAGTGACTGGTAAATATCTGTTTGTTGTTGTGGTTGTGTATGTGGCTATATTTCTAATTTCCCTGAAAAATATAGTGAGTGCCTGTAGTGATGTAAACTGCACACTATGACTCTCACTATCATTTCCCCAATATGTTTCCCTGTAGTTACTAATAGGGACGTTCATTTAGTGTGGTTATGCGCTTCCCTTTGGAAATACTTAAACCATGACTTGAGTCATGACTGTAAACTCCATCATGCACCAGCAGTATTGATTGGTGGTGTAGATTTATCAGCAACGTCTCCAGCAATAACTATCCTTATGTCTGTTGGAATGCTTATGCTAACTGTGCTTATTATATGTATATATTATATATTAGGTCTGCCTCAGGTCTGTCTAGCAATTTAAAGAGCAAGCTATTTGTTTTAGTGTAGTGTCAGCATATGGCATCTCATCACTGAGACCACATATCCATCCTAAACCTCACTCACTCACTCATGTGCTGAACCACATACTCCTATTAGGGTCGTGGGGGGGCTGGAGCCTATCTCAGCCGACAATGGCCGAAGGCGGAGTACACCATGAACAGCTCAACAGAACATCATAGGGCCAACACATACACACACACACACACACACACACACAGTCAAAACTAGCAACAATTTGGAACAGCCGTTTACCTAATGTGCATGTTTTTGGACTCTGGGAGGAAGCCAGGGTACCCAGAGGAAACCTGGGGCTTGAACCCAGGACCTTCTTGCTATGAGGCAGATGTGCTAACCACTATGCCACCATGTGGGAAACCAGGCTGTGCTTGATAACCACAACTAAAACCAAGTAGGATCCTGTATAAAGAAGCTATTATTTTCCTCGGGTCTCATTATTTCCTGATTGGCTAGTACTGCTAATGAAGATGCTAATAATAATATAAGGTGGATGCACATAGCTTGTTGGCTGATGAGGAAGCAGTGTGATAAACAAAAGGCCTTTTCACTTGGAAATGGGCTCATGGCAGTTTTTTCCTCCCACTGCTGCGCTCACAAAAGCTCTATTTTCACTTATAGTTTAGAAACGTGTGTCTGTGTAGCTTCATAGTAGGTGTGACTCTTTACGCCCTTCATACTCCCCAACTCCTTTGAAATTAGACTGCTGGATGAGTAATGTGCACATTTATGGATTCAGAGTAGCAATAAACACAAGAATAGAAGCTTGAAAATACTCTTTTTTTTACTCTTGGAAAATTGGTCAGGATCTTAATGACAGTTTGATCGTTCTTCTTCCTTAAGAGTTACAGTACGAACACTGACCTCAGCATGAATCTGTGTGTTTTATTTTCATTTCTTTCAATAACAGTATCACATGCTAAACACAATCTAGGGGAAAGAGCAAGCTCAGAGGAAGAGAGAGTTTAAATGGCATCGGGGTGTGGGAAAGGCTCATGGTTTCCTGGGTGTCTAGGGAAGATACGAGGTCCAGTTGCTACTGATGTGTGTTTGAAACTCTTTTAAATGTCCCATTGTGGCTGGCTGATCGTGGATAGATCGCTCTGGGACGGCGTGAATGCTGCATCTGTGTGTATATGATGAAAAGGAAAGACCCGTTATTGCTTATCCTTTCTGGCGCCTACATGGGACGAAGGTGTCCCTTCATGAGTCTTTATAAATGTGGTGCAGAAAAGACTTTTAGAGTTGAATAAATGTGTGAGCTGAATGGCTGTTAGTGCAGCACGAGTGTTTCCTTTGGGTCCAGACAGTGACCTTTACCAGCTGTTTAGTGCAATCAGAGTTCCAGGATGAAGCCTGACAACCATTGTAGTGGAGTCTTATTTGCAGTGTGTATTTTTGTTCAAGTGACGGACAGCACGTTTTCTTTAACGAGTAGCTTATGTCAGAAGCTACACATATCAGAAGAAATACAGGGACAGCTGTACGTGTTCGGTTGGTTTGGCCAATGTGACAAAGATTTCTACATAATGTACAAAGAGCACTTAAATGTTTTTTTTATAGGGCTTTGACTTGCATAGACTCTCTTACATGTTTATATGATACAGCAGTGGTTGCTTTTGACTACCATGCACAGAAGATAACAGGCTTGTTTATGTTACACCCTGTTTGATGTCATGTCCATGCTATTAATGTCAAAAAACAGCTTTGGGACTGCAACTTGAGAAGAACAGTTTGCACTCCAGTCTCCATCATGAAGAAGTTAATAACTTCAGTTTGATGTGATAGACTTATGCTACACTGCCCAGCCAAAAAAGGTCATCATTCGGCTTTAAATGATTAACATTTTTCAGCTGGCAGCAATTCTCTTAACCCTAATTGATGCAGTGAGTTGCTTCTCAGTTCCTTAACAACCATGTGAAATGATGACTGTTGTAGTCATGGAAACAATGTTAGATTTGTTAGAAGGGTCAAATTATTGGCCTACAACAAGTAAAGAAATCAGCTTAGCAGATTGCTGAAATGACTAAAATTGGGTTAAGAACTGTCCAACACATTATTAAAGCCATGAAAGATAGTGCTGAACCATCAACTTCACGAAAGAAGAAATGTGGTCGGAAAAAAAAATCCTGACTGACCAAGATCTGAGGTCACTTAAATGAATTTGAATCATTAAAAGGACAGTAGAACTCACGGGTCTCACACACACACACACACACACACACACACACACACACACACACACACACACACACACACACACACACACACACAATGTGATGAAAGCTCACAGGATTGGGACTAAACAGCTGTGTGTCCATAAGAAAACCATTTCGTAGTGAGGCTGGTCAGAATAAAAGCTTCTATTTATTAGGGAGCCTAGAGGTGGGGGCAATGGAAAAAAGTCATGTAGCCTGATGAATCCATATTTACACTAATCCAAATGGAAGTGTATGACGTGAGGTGCTCACCATGCACAGTGGCCACTGTACAAGCCTCTGGAGGCAGTGTTATGATCTGGAGTTGTTCAGGTCGAGGCTCAACAATGTTATGTGGCAGTAAAATGAAGCCTGCTAATGACCTGAATGTACTGAATGACCAGGTTATCCCTTCAAAAAAGTTTTTCTTACCTGATGGCACGGATATATAATTCGGGCTCAAATAGTGAAAATATAAAAGAACCATTGCTGATTTTCGTCAAGAGTAGGCTGCATTGCCGTCAGCGTGTTTCTGCCCTGCGATGGCCTGGCGAGCTGTCCAGGGTGCACTCTGCCCTCACCCAAAGTAGGCTGAGATGGGCGCCAGCCTCCCTGCGACCCTAATTATTATTAAGTGGTTCAGAAAATGAATGAATGAAAGTTTCAATATAAGATAAGCATGGCGGCATGGTGGCGTAGTGGTAAGCATGTCCGACTCACAGCAAGAAGGTACTGGGTTTGAGTCCCGGGCTCGGGCGGTTCTGTGTGGAGTATGCATGTTCTCCCCGTGTTTGCATGGGTTTTCTGCAGGTACTCTGGTTTCCTTCTACAGTCCAAAGACATGCACATAAGGCAAACTGGCTGTTCCAAATTGACCCTAGGTGTGACTGTGAATGTGAATAATTGTGTACGTTGGCCCTGCGATTTTCTGGAGAGCTTTTCAGGGTGTACCCCACCTTTGCACAGTGTCCGTTCAGATAGGCTTCAGCCTCCCTGCAACCCTAATAGGATTAAGTGGTTCAGCAAACAAGTGAAAGTGACTGAATGCAAGAGCACCGCAAAAAAATAAAAATCCAACTCTGGATGAAGATTAATACCTAGTGTGTTGAATTAAATGTTAACCAATTGAACTCTGGGCTCTGGGCTAGATAATTCAACATTTTTACTATAGTGTGTAGATCACCAATGAAGTGTTGAAGTGTGTGACTGTTTTGGGCTGGGTAGTACATAATAGTGTGCATACTAAAGTTCTTCTTAACACAGTTAAGTCATGTCTTGTATTTTTCCTGAAGCACTTTATCCTTTATTAGGGTCACGGGGAAGATGGAGCCAATCTCAGCCAACCCCAGATGAAGACAGGGTACACCCTGAACAGCTCAGCAGTCCATCACAGGGCCACATATTTAAGGGTTAACACTTTTTGACTATTTAGTATACAGTTATAGAAAAGACACTGGCACTATCCACTGGCACTCGGATGAGGATGTGTTCCCCTTTTAGTCTGGTTCCTCTCAGGGTTTCTTCCTCTTGTCACCTCAGGGAGTTTTTTTTCCCTGACACTGCCACCTCTGGCTTGCTCATTAGGAATAAATATATAAATTCATGTTTATATCCAGATTTCTGCTTTATGACAGTGTCCATTGTTAAAATCACTATATAAATAAATTGAATTGAACTGAAATAGACATCCATAAGAATGATTAGTATTTACATAAAATTAAATAAACCTAATGCCTATTGTCCACTGATACCCATTTAAACTTCTAAAAAGAGTTTATAATATCAGTGCAGCTTTGGTAAACAGTCTTGCCCGATATGAAACTTTTAAAAAGATATTGAACTATTTGTGAAAATGGTTCATAAGACACCAGATTCCTAAATACCGTAAACAGTGGTATAGCCATTCCAAATTTCAATCAGACCTTCCTCTTCTTTAGTAAAGATTGTTTCATTCACAGTATTCAGGCCACTGCAGTGAATACCCCCCGCACCTGTTCATGTAGGATAATCTCGCCTTGGCATAAACAACATGGGATTTTTTTCACTCATAATTTGCACAGCTGGTCCGAGGTTTTCTTGGAATTAATTGCTTGCCATTGTCTTTTATATTCACTTTCAATGATTATTAGAATAATTCAATCCCTCAATAATATAGCTGAAAATATGCACTGGGTTATTATCGTCAAATAACATGCACTTTAATGTCCTGGCGCAGTATGATCACAACAGCCCATGAGAAAACAAGAAGAATGAAAATTGTATTCAGTAAGGGCAATAAATTCCTCCCAGTGCCCTGGTTCTCACTCATCACCCCTCACCCATTCTACGTGGGTCGCGGGGAGGCTGGTGCCTATCTCACAACACTGGGCAAAGACAGGGTACACCCTAAACAGCTCGCCCAATCTTAATTAAAACCATACCCTAAGCCTGACCAACTTAATAATGAATATACAAAATACATCATAACTTATAATTATATTTAATATATATCTTTTTTAATTTATGGACATTTTATGATATTCCAGTAGACTGTATAAATTTTTAGCCATATAATTTTGTATATTATTATTGTGATTTTTTTTCTCCACACCCTCCACCTTGTATTATAGTAGTGATTATTGTGAATTTATTAAATATATTACATATAAAACAATGTCCGTTGTTCATTGTATCACCATCATGGCGGCACCAGTGAGTATCTTTTTCTGACTTTATAATAGATGATAAAACATAACATTATCAGCCCTTAAAGGGAAACTCTTAAATTTTTTTTTTTTTTTAAACCTAGGCCTTATCTGTTTTCCCCATCTGCAGCACCCCATTCAGTGCATGCATTCAAAGAAATGCCAAGTGTTCTTTTGTTCCCTTGGAAATTTTCTCTCTTCGTGTATTTTGTGTGACTCCCCCTTTATTAAACTTGAGTTTTTCAGGTAAACAAACACAGGTGTGTCTCTGTACGAATCCTTGTCAGACCCTAACATTATGAGTCTGTTACAGGACTGGTATTGGTTATCCTTACAGCATAATCTGTGCGTATGTAATATGTTTAAGTGATACAGATGCTTATTTTAACATAAATGACCATAAAAAGCACAAAACTTGTCATTTTACCCCGTGGATTATTAGCGGAGGCTGAACTGCTAAGTTTAGGAACAAAAATAAATGTTTTCCGTGATTTCTGCGCTTGTTGTTTGTGCAGCTCAGCACTGGACAATAATGTGTTTATGCTACATGGGTCAGTGACGTAGCCAAGCCATTCCAACGAGTTCATGTCACTACCAGGTGGGAACAGCCAATCAGAAAAGCAATATATCTCTGAGCATGCCTAGAGTCATAACACTCGCGTGCACTTTGAAAACAGGCAAGGACTGATGCTGCCGGAAGGAAACGCTGATGTTATATGTGATCGTTTGAAATAGCGAGGTACACTAATTCACCACAGCTACCCTTTAATGGCAAAAACAAGCGGTTTACGTCGACCTGGATGATTGCCCTATAGGGTTACAGTGTATAGCTGTTTTGCATTCGCCAGTTATAACATACCAGGTTATAAAATACCAGAGTTTTCAAGTAATATGACAAATCAGAAAGTCTTACTTTCATCCCATAGTTTAACAATTATTTCTAAAACCAGGCCAGGAACATTTCTGAGCCCTTTAACCAGTTAAGTCACAGCAATTTGGAGCAGTGTTTATTATTGCTCACCCTATTGTTTTCCACATTGTTAATGTTAATGCAACAGAATGGACCTCCATATACCACCATGTGATAGTCATCAAAGCGAAAACCATTGCATAATAATATGCCCACCACTCGAGTTGTGTGTTCAAGCACCTCAGAATGTGTAAAATAAAAATGGGCACCCTGTTAGGAACATGCTAGGAACTGTCTCTACAATATTTCTGCTACATTATTATGATAAAAGAAATAACACCCCTAATCTATGATGTTGTGTTTATGTATAACTATACGTAATTGGAGAATGGTGGCATAGTGGTTAGCACGTCCACCTCACAGCAAGAAGGTCCTGGGTTTAATTCCCAAGCTCGGGTGTTCCTGTGTGGAGTTTACATGTTCTCCCTTTGCTTGCGTGGGTTTGCTCTGGGTACTCCGGTTTCCTCACACAGTCCAAAGACATGCACATTAGGCTAACTCCCTGTTCCAAATTGCCCGTAGGTGTGAGTGTGAGTGTGAGTGTGAGTGGTTTTGTATGTTGGTCTGGCGAGCTGTTCAAGGTGTTTGGCTTAAAATTTGTGAACTCTGTAGAAGTTATCTAGTAAAAGAATTGTAGTTTACTGATAACGACCCACCCAATTCTAGAACTTACAACTATGTAATGCTTTGATAACAGCTTGAGCCATTTTTAATTAGTAAAGTTGATGTATTTATTGAGATTTTGTAGGCGTGACATGGTAGTGCATTACCATCTCACCTCTCCAGCCATGCAATATATACGAAAATCCCATTCAGGGTGTATTCCTGCCTTAGTCACCATGATTCCTGGATAGGTGCTGGATCAAGCACGACCCCATCCAGCATAAAATAGTTAGTGAAGTTCATTCATTTGCTGAATCTGCTTAATCCTTCCAGGGATGCGGGGAGGCTAGAGCTTATACCAGCTGACACCAGGCGAAGGTGAGGTACACCCTGAACAGTTCGCCAGACTATCTTGGGGCCAAAACACACACACACACACACACACACACACACACACACACACACACACACACACACACACACACACACACA
>JBCNYH010000001.1:46905878-46920240 GCA_039654325.1 Tandanus tandanus | reverse complement strand
CAAATAAATAAATGTATTTCTTCATTTTTCTACTTCAAACATTTTTGTTGGTCCCTTCTGTAGTGAACTTGTCTTTTTCTTGCTTTTTTCATTTGCTTTCTAATTGTATTTCTTTTTGTAGACAATAACAAAGTACTACTCTGGAATGTGAAGCATTTTGATTAACCTTTTAGACATGTACTGTACAGATTTGCCAATTGATACATCTTCTTAAATGTTAGGGTCAAATTTCCAAAATTATAAATAATCCATCCACTTAATCTTTAAATCTGCGCTCATTAGTTCTACAGAGAAGATCTCACATGTTTGCAAGGGGCATCGATTCAGAGGGTTTTTTTTGTTTTATCTGATTTTGTGTTTCGTTATGCCATTCGCCCAAAGTGCCTTCTATTAACTTTTTTATAATACACTTGTGTCAGTCTAGATAAGATAAATTCTGTTTATGAGAGCATCATCTTAAACCCTCATTATTAATACTTGAAGAAATAGATGGGTCGCTACTCTCACACAAGTGGACATGATAAAGTTTGTCAGATACAGGGGTTGACCAGTCTGAGAGCCACCCATGCTAATGAGCCATGAATACCACGCTGACCTAAAGAGGAGCCCAATTACAGGTGTGTGTGTGTGTTTATGTGTGTGTGTATGGGGGTAGGGGGAGGGGGGGGAGGTCATGAAATCTCAGGTCAGTGGAGTGGAATATGTCACCCCAGAAGCCTATAAATAGAAAGAATGCTGTTAACCAATGCAAGTGTGCTGGCTCTATGGCTTTGTCCTACTCAATCTAACCACAAATCCATCTCAGCTATCACGGGTTTATTTTGCAGATGGGGTATAATGGATCCAAATGCCTCATGAACTGACTTAAGTTCTGTCCTGGCTTCTTTACATGCACAGTAATAATATAATCATGATCTGATTTTGATATTATTATCTTCAATAAACCTGAAAAACATGCACAATGAGCTAGAATAATATTTACTTGTTATATTGTTTTGTTCAAATTTCATCTAAGAAGCTGAACAGACACAGAAAAGTGCTGCCTTCGCAATCAGTAATAGCCATAGATTATAGTATAGCTGTTTTCACATATAAACTCTAGACAGTGTTCAGGTCTGGATATGGTCCATTCACACGTGATTTGCTGTTTTGCTTTCTCGGACACATGAAATATTCTGTTCACTTTAGGAGCGTGCTGGAAGTGGGAAATGACACAAAAAAGTATGCTTTGAAAATCACACTATTTTATTTCCAGCACATCACAGATGTCGGTGAAGCTATTGACTCATCTTTGTGTGTCATCTTTGTGTTGTTGTAAGCAGTACTACACATATTTAAATATGTCCAAATATGTTTCAGTTCTTCTAGTTCTTCCTCTCACATAATTTAAATGTCAAATTTAAACAACACTCACATTGTCCCTTCATCCAGTGTCTATACTGCTTATCCATCTGGGTCATAGGGGAAGCTTGAGCAAATCCCAGCTGACCTTAAGCAAGAGGCGGGGTAACACTGAACCCTCACACCTATGGCTGTAATTTAGAGTAATCGATGTGCATGTTTTTGGACTTTGGGAGGAAACTGAAGTACCCAGAGGAAACCACACACAAGAATGGGGATAACATGCAAGCTCCATACAGAAAGACCCTTTCCCGAGATTTGAACCCCAAACCTTCTCAGTGTGAGGCGACAATGCTAAGCACTGAGTCAACGGGTCCCTTATTCTTATTACTACCCACTTGCTCTCTGTGAATTCTTTGGATAATAATCTGCTCTGTTCTCACTTATGCTCGCTCAGATACTACCTGCATGTTGTACCGGGGAGCTGACAAAATAAAATCTATTTAAATGTGTGATTTGGACATTTGTGTTTGCACATACAACCTCTCAGGGTAATGTGTAAAAATTTAAGGTTTCAGTGCATGACAGCTGAAGGTACAGCTTTAATTTGATGGTCGACTTGTGACACAACGACACCACTTTATAGTATTAGGCAGCAAAGCATCATCCTATAAAAATAAATTAATAAATAACTTTTACATCAGGCGGCACGGTGGCGCATGTTTACATCACAGCAAAAAGGTCCCAAGTTCGATTTCCGGACTTGGGCGTTTCAGTGTGGAGTTTGCATGTTCTCCCCGTGCTTTTGTGGGTTTCCTCTGGGTACTCTGGTTTCTTCCCACAGTCCAAAAAAAAAAAAAACATGCACAGTAGGCTCTTTGGCGGTTCCAAATTTCCCCTAGATGTGAGTGTGAATGGTTGTGTGTGTGTTGGCCCTGCAATGGTCTGGCGAGCTGTTCAGGGTGTACCCTTTATTCGCCCAGAGTAGGCTAAGATGGACGCCAGCCTTCCCGTGACCCTAATAAGGATTAAGTGGCTTAGAGAATGAATGAATGAATGAGTGAGTGAACTTTCACATCATGTTATTCTTCTTCTGTATTTTTTAAAAATAAGAAACATGCTCAAATTTTATTTTAAAGATTATTCAATAAGTATTTGTAAACAGAACTTTTTTTTTTCAAAGTCTGATTTTTGTAAATATAAACCTACTCCTAAAGTCTACTAAAGGATACACAGAATATCAAACTCCACTTCCTGGCTGTCTATTTAATTTTTTATTTTATGTCCTCAAGAGCATTGGAATTTATTTATTCCTGATGCTTTTTTAAAGGGTCCGAGCAGACGTCTGAGTTTGTGTTTATTGATGATTAAGTAGGATGAAATACATCGTTATCGTAGTTATGAAGGTGTAAATCAAACACTTTCTGCACTTCATCTCCATTTAACCCGCAACCTCGCTGGTTTTATTGCTCACAGCAGTCTAGTGTTAAAATAAATTATGAGCCATTATGGAGCCCCTTATTTAGTTATCATTCTGGCCTCCCTGGTCCCCATTATCTCGATTTCTCCTCCTGTTATTATTTGAATACAAAGATGCAGAGTATGCTACACGACAAGTTGCCTTGCCTCAGCAATCACTCAGCCTCTTGGGTCCACTCTTCTTATTGGTAAATATCTGTGATCAGGTCAAATGATAAGTGTACGTCTGGTTTCTTATGTACTATACACATAAAAGGAATAAAATAGCCACCTATTTGACCAAAATCACCATTTAAAGTGTCATTATACAGTCATTAGGTTTGGATAAAAATAAGATTGGAGATTAAGTATAGATTTTGAAGGATGTAAGTGTTTGCTCCTGTCTTGGATATTTTGACTCTTTTATTATGATTCATTATCAGAAATAGAGCATCCTATATTAGGTCAGGGAAACTACTGCTCCTTTGAGGAATACATCTCTTTCTCTACACTCAAGATGTGCACGAAAAGCCAGTGCCTAATTGAGCAAGAAATGCGATTAGTGTCAGAGTAAATAGATTGAATTAAATGCAGAGCAGATGATTTGCCAGGATTACCAGCTAACTGCTTCTGGAGCTGAGGCACCCTGGGGAAAGAGTGTAGCCTGGTATGTGATCGTGTGGAAAGCCCCTGCCTCCCACATGCTTCTCAGATGACTACAGTACTGCACAAAATTAAATATAATGGAAAAATTAAGGCTCATGCTTTAATGCTTTTTCAATTCAGGGTGCAACTATGTGATTCTATAGCGATTCTCGATGGATCTAGATTCGATACACAGTGCTTCTTTCCCTATTTACTTTTAAAGCATAAATCAAATGATTTACTTTGGAATCTTTATATCTGTGATTTTACAACAATAAAGGGGCTCAAATCATTTCTGATGATGCCCTTTTTGAATATGTCAGCTTGTTCAGTGGTTGCCTTTTGAGTAGGGACAGTAGATGAAGGTTTCCCTGCCATGGAAACATACAGTGGTGCTTGAAAGTTTGTGAGACCTTTAGAATTTTCTATAGTTCTGCATAAATATCAATTCAAGCATCATCAGATTTTCACACAGGATCAAAAAGCAGATAAAGGGAACCCAGTTAAAAAACAAGACAAAAACATTACACTTGGTCATTTATTTATTGAGGAAAATGATCCAATATTACATATCTTTGAGTGGAAAAAGTATGTTAACCTTTGCTTTCACTCCCCCCCCCCCCTGTGCAGTAATAACTGTAATTAAACGTTTGTGGTAACTGTTTATGCGCAGCTTACAACAGCTTCAACTTTGGGATGTCAATGGGTTTTTCACATAAACTGCTCTCAAACATTACTGTTGGATAAAGGTAAGGGTAAAGGTCCGAACTTTGATTGGCCATTCCAAAATTTGTCTTTATGGTCACGGTCTTGCTGGATGACCCCTTTTTCTGTTGAGATTCACTTCACACACAGATGTCCTGATTTTTCTTTAGAATCTGGTGGTTATAGAATTCATTGTTCTATCAATGATGACAAACTGTCCTGGTCCAGATGCAGCAATACAGGCCCAAACTATGACACTAGTACCACCATGTTTCACAGATAAAATATAGTTCTTATGCTGGAATGCAGCATTTCCCTTTTCCAAACATAAAACTTTTCATTTAAACCAAAAAAAGTTCTATTTTAGTCTCATCCATCCATTATTAGGTAATAATTTCACAATGTATCTTTAATTTTTCATGCTAGTGCTATTTTCTTTATATAAATCTAGCTTTTTGATGTAATGAAAACTTTTTCATTATTTCACTTTTTATTATTAAGACTAGGTCTGGGCTAATGGGAAAAAATCTTATCACAGTTATGTTTTCCATATCAGTTGATCTGGTGGCACAGTGGTGTAGTGGTTAGCACGTCCACATAAGAGCAAGAAAGTCATGGCATTTCTGTATGTTGTTTGCATGTTCTCTCCATGCTTGCATGGGTTTCCTCCAGGTACTCCAGTTTCCTCCCACAGTCCAAAAACATGCACAGTAAGTTATTTGTCTGTTTTAAATTGCCTGTAGGTGTGAATGCGAGCGTGAATGGCTGTGTGTAAATTGCCCTGTGATGGTCTGGCAAGCTGTTTAGTGTGCACCCTGCCCTTGCCCAGAGTCGGTGGTGATAGGCTCCAGCCTCCCCACAACCCTAAAAGGATTAAGCGGATCGGCAAATGATGATGATGATATCAGTTGGTCTCAAAATGTATCATGAATCACTATTTCTTTCAAGTTTAGTGGTCTGTTATACCCCTAAGTGATATGTGAGGATATCATGAGGCTAATTTTAGTTTAAATTTGGGTTTATTGATTAATATTCATATTTATCACAAGATATAATTCAATAATGGTGCCAATTTCAGGAGTATTACGATAGCACCTGAAACTAGAGCTGGGCAATATATCTTAAAAAATATTATTCATTTCTTAAGTAAAGGTAATATTTCTTCTAAATCATTATACTCACAATATTCAGTTGTCTGAATATTATATGAATGGTCATATCATGATAAGATAATTTATAAATATATCACCCAGCCCTAATTAAGACTATAACTGAGATTTGCATTGATATATTTATACAATATAACGTTGGTAATAAATATTTCTGTTGTTGTAAATAGTGAGTGGGTACAGTGTACATTGAATTGACACAATAAGAAGGCATTACCCAAAAACTTCTCTTAACCGGAACACAGTAACTTGTCATCATCTCCTTTTGGCTTTCGGAAAAGTCCTGTCATGAAGGGGAAGTGTTCAGTACGTCAGAAGAGCAGGTGCTCAGTCCTGCACTGTGTCGTCTCTGCTTTGATGTCTGTTGGGAGCACTTAGGTATTTGTCCTTATTATGTGACAAAACATGATGAAGATTTTTGTCCCTGTTTATTTGGACTGGCCTCCTGGAAACATTGATCATAGTGGTTTCCCTGCATAGGAATCTCTCTCTGTCTCTCTCTCCCTCTCTCTCTCTTTCTCTCTCTCTCTCTGTCTCTGTCTCTCTCTCTGCAGACCGGCTGAACACTTTAACCACCTCAGCTTGTAAAACTGGCAGCACGGTGGCGTAGTGGTTAGCATGTCCGCCTCACAACAAGAAGGCCTGGGTGTAATTCCCGGACCCGGGCGTTTCTGTGTGGAGTTTGCATGTTCTCACCGTGTCTATGTGGGTATCCTCTGTGTACCCCGGTTTCCTCCCATAGTCCAAAAACATGCACAGTAGGCTAAATGGCTGTTCCAAATCGCCCCTAGGTGTGAGTGTGAGTGTGAATGGTTGTATGTGTGTGTTGGCCCTTTAATGGACTGGCGAGCTGTTCAGGGTGTACCAAGCCAGCCTGCCCGCGACCCTAATGAGGATTAAGCGGCTTAGAAAATGAATGAATGAATGAATGAATGAATGAGCTTGTAAAACCTGCCACGGTTTATAGAATAAAGCTAAAACTGGGAGTGGAGACAGCTAGCACTTGGTCTGTGAGATGGGTGAGCTGCTGAGAGGAAGAGAAGTATATAAGGGAAGGGGAAAAAGACACATGACAAAGGGTTGGCACTGAAGGACAGAGTAATACACGGATTTGTCCTTGTTGTGCCGGTGAAGTCCTGATGAGAGGTGATGAGGCAGATTAATTTCTCCTTTCCGAGCACAAATGTTTCCTCTTGGGACAGCCTGTCTCTCCCAAGATATACAGTGGCTGGTTTTAGGTTTCAACATTAATGACGAACGTAAGCTGTTAGCACACTCATATATACTCCAGGCATTCACAGTGTAATTTTACGAAAAAAGAATATGTGTACATTTGGTAGAATAATACTCTGATTAAATGCCTTTACATCCAGCAAATACAATAGATGATCAGCCTGTCTTGCTGAAGAGATCATCCTGTAGAGTAAAGGTAGAAGTCAGGGGTTCTGTAGTATCTCTACTAGAGAGGACTTGCAGATTTTTGTATTCCTAATAAACCCTATCTATCATATATAAAGTGCTTAGTAATTAATTCATTTGTAAGTAGTTTATATAATAGTCAGAGAAGACAATCACTACCAATAAAATATTTTAACTTGCAGCAGCTTCTCAAGCTTTAACATAAAACATGGATGTAAATCCAGGTATGAGGGTTTCTGACCATATAGCTGCTCTGTTTTGTAATATGACCCACACCAGAGTGGACACCTCTAATCTGCAGTAATCTATGTTTATGTAAGGCTATTTTGGTCCGTAGGGCTCAGATACCAGCTCAGTTTTGCACAAACACTGTGGCTTTGCTAAGTTTATTTTAAGTAGCGCGAACCACCAGGTTACCTACGGACCAACCAAAAACTGATTACAGGCCCATGGATGGGTTGGGGTTTTGGTGGGGCCATTGAAGTGAAGGTTTGGATATGTTTGATTTTGAAAACAGCTAGCTTTATCTAACTTGAGCCCAAATTGCTAAGTCCGTTTTTAAACAAACGAAGCAGAAATGCATTTTCATCCCCACAAATATAAGTGGCCATGTGATATTTCCAATCTTTCCTCATCTATACTGAGATCTTTTCCTCTTCACTAATTTAAATTTCTCAGACATGAATGAAGGTTTTTCTTCAGGTGAAATGTTAGATTAGAAAATGCATTTGATTACAGTGAGCACTACTGCTTACTCAAAGTCGCCGACAAATCACTGGAAATGACAAGTAAGTGTGTGTGTGTGTGTGTGTGTGTGTGTGTGTGTGTGTGTGTGTGTGTGTACATGAATATGTCTGCATTGGCAAAACATGCTACTTAAGTCTTTGACTTCTTTCATTGTAGTAGTTTATACTCTCACTCACTCATTAATTCTATAAGGGTCGCAGGGAAACTGGTGCCTGTTTCAGCTGACAATGACCTGAACAGCTCGCCAGTCCATCACAGGGCAAGACACACAGCCATTCACACTCAAACTTACATCTAGGGGCAATTTGGAACAGTCAATTAGCCTAATGTGCATGTTTTTGGACTGTGGGAGGAAACCAGAGTACCCAGAGGAAACTCATGCAAGCACGAGGAGAACAAGCAAACTCCACACAGAAACGCCCAGGCCTGGGAATCGGACCCAGGACCTTCTTGCTGTGAGGTGGACATGCTAACCGCTATGTGATCGTGCCGCTCTGTTTGTACTCTCATTGACACATAAATAACCTTCTTTTGTATCTGAATACATGGATGGCAAAAATCAAAATATTTATTTATAATTTTTTTTTTCCCTAATTGAAATTTTTTTGTTTAAGACTGATCTTTCATTTAGAATTAGGGAAAGAAGAAACCAGAACATTTACTGCACTAGAAAGAACTCAATGCAACTTATTAGAGGTACTATTATAAGCTGTAGTAGTAAGCGTGATATCCATTATATAAGCACTCTGTAATGTTTAAAGTAGACTTGCAAGTCTGAGACATAGAGTGGAATTATGTACAGTGTCACGTCCTGAGCTCTCCTATGCACTGGACTTATAGGAGAGCTCTAAATGTAAAAGAAACTCTTCAAAATTGTTATATTGATGATTGCTTAGAATTATCAGCATTTTTTCCCATAATTAAATCTGACACTTGACCTGATGAGCCTATTTTCTGCTTCTGTGCATTTCTTTTAACTGTTTTAAATTCTGTAATTGTCTTATTATTACTGATTATTACAATAATGGGTCAGCCATAAGTAATAAACACTTAGTATTTGAATATTTGTACGATGTATATATTTATGTGTGTATGTGTATATACACATATACATGGTGACCCAAAAAGCCTCCCACATTTCAAAGGTAAAAGAAAAAAAAAATCCTTAAAGACAATAAAATTATTATTTGCACACATTCCAATTTATTCAGTACAGGTTTTGTACATCATGTTTTAAAGATACTATCCTCCAAGTGGTGGACATCATTGTCTATACACTTTTGGAGGGGTGATTTCTGAAGGCTGCCTTGGCTTGACGGGACATGTTGGGTGGAACAGCAGCTGTCTCCTGCTGAATAGCAACCTTATGGGCCTCAAGAGTTTGGGGTCGAGTATACACCCCATGATTTATGATATAAGGTAGCCCCACAGAAAAAAATCAAAAAGGGTGAGGTCAGGGGAACACGCCGGCTACCCAACATTGCCACTCAATGAGATCACCTGACCCGGAAACATTTCTCTCAGCACTTCCAATGATCTTCGATCTGTGTGTGCCGTAGCTCCGTCTTGCTGAAACCACACATCGTGTTCTTCAAGCGCAAGGTGTTCAAGTTGGCGTTGGGCTACCAGCAGACCTTAGCTCTGCCTCTCCTGTCTCACTAAGTTTCATGTGAGCAAATAATAATGAATAAAAACTTCATGTGTGCAAATAATAATGTGATTAAACTTTTTTATTTATTAAATGTGGAAGTTTTCCTTTGTGTCACCCTGTTTATGTATTTATAAGTAATTAGATTTTTAAAAAAATTCCAAATCACAATAAGGTCACATGTCTGATATAGTTTATCTTTAAAAGCTTCTTTCATGTTTGCAGTACATTCACAGAATTCTTTATTAGGAACACTGATATTTCTTAAACCTTCATACAATTATCTAATCAGTCAATCATAAAAACATGCATACTACCTATACTGGCCATCAGCTTTGTATTCTCCTAAGTCAAAATGGAGAAAATAATGGATACAGATACACTAGACTGGTTGGTGAGGACAGAAAGACTACAGTAACTCAGATAAGCACTTGGTACAAATGTACTGAACAGAAAAGCATATTAGAATTTATACCATGTTGGATATTTAGTCTGATGAGTTACTACAGCAGAAAACCATGTTAAGTTTCATGTCTATCAGCCAAGAACAGGAAGTTAAGGCTGCAGTGAGTATAGACTCGCCAAAAGTGGACAGCTGAAGAGTTGAAAAACGTAGCCTGCTCTGACGAACCCTGATTTCTGATGATTAAGATGATATGTTGGGGTAGTGGTTAGCTTGTCCGCTCTACAACAAGAAGGTCTTGGGTTTGAGTCCTGGGCTCTGTGTACAGTCTGCATGTTTTCCCCATGCTTGCGTGGCTTTCCTCTAGGTGCTCCCGTTTCCTCCCACAGTCCAAAGACATGCACATTAGGATAACTGGCTGCTCCAAATTGCTTTTAGGTGTGAGTGTGAATGGTTGTGTGTTGGCCCTGCGAGGGTCTGGTGAGCTGTTCAGGGTGTACCCAGCTTTTCGTTCAGTGTCGACTGAGATTGGCGCCAACCTCCCAGCAACCCTTATAGGATTAAGCGGTTATAGGACAAAGCAAAAGTCATCTCAACCTGATTCCATGAACATGACAATGAGGTCAGTGTTCTTCAGTGTCTTTCCCAGTGACCTGATCTGCATTCAGTAAAACACCTTTGGGATGTGGTAGTACAGGAGACTGAAAGCATGAAAATGCGCCTGAAAAAAAAAAGTCAGGAATTACGAGATGCAGTCATGTCCACATGGACCAGAATCTCAGAGTGATGTTTCCAACATTTTTTGGAACACATGACAGGAAGAATTGGGATTGTTTTGAGAGCAAAGCCAGATGCATTATTGTGTCTCTCACGAAGGGGATACTATGTTTTCAGGAGCCACTGCAAATGCTTGCTTGTTAACACTCTAGCAGAGCCCTTTTTTATGGATTTATTTTATATTTATGTTTAATGGACCCTATGGCATGCTCTAACAGCCTATCAAAACTGGGTCACCTTGATCTATTTTTCAAGGTCACAGAGGTCAATTCATTAAACCATTAACCATCAATGCCCATTAACACTCTAGAGGGTACAGTTTTTTCGGACCGGTTTCCAATTCATACCAGTTAAACTTAGTGTCAAGGTCTTCAAGCCTATTGAATCTGGGTCACCTTGGCCTAATTTCAATGTCTCAGGGGCCATATAAAATATGCACATAGTCATGTAAAAAGTCAGATAAAAATTTAGCACAGGATTGCTTGTTATTTATACCAGATATGCCAAGTCCAACTTATTAGAGAAAAGACCAGGCTAGCTGTAATAATGAGTATCTGCAATCTGGTCATCCTGTTGTTTTTCTGTGTCTGAGAGTAAACCCACAGCTTTTATGTGAGTTATTGTATTTCACTATGATTTAAAAGTAAATGTACACACCAGAGAAACAGACCACTTACCCTAATAGGGAACCCTTGTCAAACTCTCCACTCAATCAGAACTACTAAATGTGTGTACTCGTCCTTTCTCTCTTTCTGTCTGTCCCCTTCTCACTGTCTACCTTCCGTTTTCTGGTAGGCTGCAGCTTCATGTATGGGCTAAGTGTTGTTAAGACCACTTTAATTTATAATGGCAGGTTCTATAAACATGTGGGAAAACTTCACCATAGAGACAGCACTAAAACAAATTCATAATATAGAGGCGTATTTATAAGGGCCAACGTCCCTGCTCTTCACTCATGAGTTTGGCATTTGTGTGTTTGAATGTGTGTATATTTGTGTCTACTGTACATGCACACGCACATGCACGCACGCACGCACGCACGCACGCACGCACACACACACACACACACACACACACACACACACACACAAACAAACACAAACACACAATGACTTCTTGTACTCCTGCATCTTTGCTGGACTACACAAATACACTATGCACTGCAATGCCCATGAATAGGTTTAGATTTATTTAGGCATGAACATGCTTATCCTTCAAGATGCCAGTTTCAATACATTTGCCGGTGATTAATTTCAGTATCGCATTGAGGTGTATTCCTATCTCTCCGTGTCCCCTTTCCAGGAGCCGATTCTCTCTCTCGGTGTTAATAGTTTCCATTAGGAGAGAATAGAGAGCGAAAGCTTTGCCTAAAGGTCAGCCTGATTGGACCATAAATACCACATCAGCAGCTCATTCTCCATTAAAGCACACGTGATTTTGTACTGTGCACAGCACTTGGTGTCATCAAGCCATAAATTTCACAACGTTTGTGCAAGTAAGTGTATGTGCTTATACCTTCGTGAACCCTTATATAATTGCACAATTTGTCATCAAGGAAGAGGCTAACATTTCATAAATTCTGTTTGAAATTGTTATTCACTTTCATAGAGCTCTTTTAAAATATACTATAATTTATTGTAATTTTTATACTACAGTTTCAAACAGGAATTTAAGAATATACTTGCAAAATACTCACAATGAGTAACAATAACAGCAACAATAATAATAATTATTTTTGATAATAATGATGATGATGATGATAATATTCTTCTTATCATTAGTATTAGTATTATTATATAAATATATTGTTGTTGTTATTATCATATAAATATATTATTATTAATGTTGTTGTTATTATTATAAATGTATTATGGTTGTTTTGTTGTTATAATAATAATAATAATAATTATTATTATTATTATTATTATTGTTGTTGTTGTTGTTTTCTGTTGTAAAATCATTTGATGAATTTTTTTATTGTTATTGTTATTTATTGTTTTATATAACTGTATTATATTATTTGCTATATTTCTGTAAATTAATCCCACTTCCATAATTCACATGAATTTCCAAGAAAAGACACCCTGTGGTCTGTGGCCCTACATGCTGTAGTTCAGCTGGAAAATAAGACTATAAAAATAATATTGTGCAGATCAGACACATTGTTATGTTTGCGGGTGTTCAATTACTGACCTCTGAACTAATGCTGAAGGGGTCCTTGTCATGAAGCAGTTTGCAAATCCAGCTTAATACTGTGTGGTAGAGCTGTTTATGCAGGTTCTGATGAACCTCTGTTGTAGCTGCTGGAGAAGCGCTCAGCTCTGGGTTAGAGCAAAACCAGTTTATGTGCCATGACAGGGAGCAGTGTGGTAATATTTTTGTCTCATGAATTTGGTTTGACAGACAGAAACTGCTTTGTGCACATGGCTGTTCATACGTGTGTATGTGCGTGTGTGTGTGTGTGTGTGTCTGGATGGCCAGTCACCTGCTAGTACTCCTGTGTCAGTCTTCAGACGTCTTTAGATGAACTCGGGTTTGTCCTGTCAACATGGCACATGTTTATGTACCTGATCATACACTTTAACAAAATTATCAGTATTTATTAAAATACATACCAACTACAGGAAACATTGCATATCGCTGATGTACCAGCATGAGTGTTGGCTGCCCAGTCAGGACATTTTTACACATATTTATTTGGGTTTATACTCTTACTATGTAAGACCTGTTGGAAATCCTGCAATGTTGTACCAGGATTTGGTACCAAGAGCTTTCGTGCTGTTTTCACCTGGAGATGTCTGTGGATTTTCTATTATCTTGTCAAAGATACACAGCATGTTTTGTGGTTTAATCTTGAAGAAATTTGGCCACAGGTGTAGTATTAGGCATTGAAAAGCCACAGAAAGTGTACAGAGATGAGAGAACACACCAAGATCTCGAGTTCTGTTTTATTAGCACATGAGACTGTGTATGTATATATATATATATATATATATATATATAAAAAGGCAACTCACTCACTCACTCCTTATTTGCTGAACCGCTTAATCCTACTATGGCTGCCAGGAGGCTGGTGCCTATCTCAGCTGACATTGTATGAAGGTATGTTACACCCTGACTAGCTCGACAGACCATCGCATTGCCAAAACTTACAACCATTCACACTCACACTAAGGAACCTGGAGTACCTGGAGGAGACCCACGCAAGCATGGGGAGTACATGCAAATTTCACATAGATATGCCCATGGGCAAGAATCAAACACAGGGTCTTCTTGCTGTGAGACGGACGTTCTAACCACTGCAGCACCGTGCTGATGATGGCAACAGTAAACAGAAAGTTAATATAATATTAACTCGACTTCAGCTGGACGAATTAGTATAAATGTCAACAATTTTATTTTCTATGTAAAATGTATTATTCTGGCCAGCATTTACAAATCTTTTATCTCTGCTTTTACTTTGTGTTTTAAGATAACTAAACAAATATCGGTCTAAGGTTTTATATTTCTCATCCACATCAAATTGTTTGTTTGTAATAAATGTTGTAATATGGATTGTTTTTGGATTTTTATGGAAATTACAAGTGTTCAGAATGAAAATTCACAGAATGAAATGAAGAAGTGAGGCTGTCATGGAATTCTTTTTAGCCCAGTCTGTAGGTTCCTGCAGCCTTTAGGAATCGCCATTTCAAGTGATAACAGATCTGATCTAGATTTGGGTTCATATTTTTCAGCCTGTTTCACTGACATATCCATAACACTTATCAGCAGTGACTAAGAAGGTAACTGTGATACAGCGTGGGGTTATTTACAAGGTAGATTATTTACTCTGTCATCCTTTTCCCCAAAAATGCCACTGTAATAGAAACTAAAAGTAGATGTTGTAGTCTCAGACCATAACATCAAGTACAGACAACAAAACTGGAAGTTTGGTCTTTTGGTTTGAACAAATTGTTATTGATTTTCTATTTATTCTGTCTGTCTATCTATCTATCTATCTATCTATCTATCTATCTATCTATCTATCTATCTATCTATCTATCTATCTAT
>JBCNYH010000001.1:46876329-46903328 GCA_039654325.1 Tandanus tandanus | reverse complement strand
TCAAGACATTTTCACCAAAAAACGATAGAGAGGTAAGTTTTTACTTCTTTTTAATAGGAGCCCGTTTAGACAAAAGTGGTGGTGTATAATCTTCACTACACACTGCTATATATATATATATATATATATATATATATATATATATACGTATATGTATACACAAACAGGTTGCATATCAACCAACTAGATGTTTTTCATAAGGGTTGCCTCTTTGAAATCTGCGGTTACACCTTTAATGACAGGATATCCACTGCAGACCTATTTTCAGACCAATTTTCATTCAAGTGCAAAATTGGAGGCATAGAGACATTTCTCATCCAATCTCAACTTCCCTGGACCAGCCATGTCATCAGAATGAGTGACGGCAGAATACCCAAAGATCTCATGTATAGCCAGCTTGAGAATTTTCAGAGCAGTATTTGGTGGCCATGACTCAGGTATAAAGTCAAGCTGAAAAGCAACTTTGCAGCTGTCGGGAGAGTCCATCATACATGTGTGTGTGTGAGTGTGTGTGTGTGTATACATATATAAACTTTTATGTAAATACATATTTGGCTTTGGTGAGCTGTTCAGGGTGTACCAGGCCTTCTTCCAAAGTCAGCCAGGATTAACTCCGGCTTCCCTATGACCCTAGAACAGGATAAGCAGTATGGATAATGAAATAAAATTAAACATATATGGCAGAAAAAAACATACTTTGATTGCACAGAAATAAAAGTACTGCGATGGCCTGTTCAGGGTGTACCCTGTGTTCGCCAAGTGTCAGCTGAGATAGACTCCAGCCTTACCGCAACCCTAGTAGGATTAAGCGGCTTGGCAGACGAGTGAGTGGGAAATAACACAATACACAATAACATAGTATATTATCTTGCAGGCTGGTGCTATGCAACTTTCTGCTTTAAATGTTATGATCTGCTGTATGACTCATAAACATAATATTTATTATTTGTAATTACTGTATCATAACTGGATACATACAGTAGTTAAAGGATTAAGGTCATTAATGGAAAAAATATAGGAACCTTTAGGATAATACAGTAGTTGCCTGAAAACTAAGGAAAAAAATATCTAGCCAAATGTAGTAGTATATGGTTACATAGTTGCGGCTCATCATTCTTTTTTGTCTGGCTGGTTCTTCTCCATGTCTGTTGGATGAAGTGAGTTCATTAATATTAAGAAATGGAAATGTGTTTCTGGAAAGTTTCAGACATGATGTAGAATAAATAGCTGTGGATAAAGAGTGGTATTGTCATACAGTTATGTTTTGTAGAGATAGACTTGCTTCAGGCAGCAGACAGACTTTAGTGCTTTGTGGTCAACACAGACCGACGAGTTGGTGTATATGGATGATGTAACTGACTTGGATGCTCTGTGTTGTGTCTCCTAACAGCTGCTGTAGTGCTGACAGGAAGGCTGGTGTAGCTCTGACTGAACCCTGAATAGACACTAAAGCCTTTCATGTTAACCACAGATACTGTGTTTGAAGTGTTGGTCAAAGACATTTATTGAGTGACCTTATAGCAATACAGTGAATGATAACAGTAATGGTAAAATCATACTGGACATCCTCTTCAAATGTTACCTGTGTGTTCCAAGATAAGCTTATAAACAGAGTGTTATAAGGGCTGCTATTAAAAAGTCAGTTGTTCTCACCTGTTGGTCAGAGGGCACTGTTATGGCAACCCAGGTTACACAGCAATACATAACTGGTCTAAAAATAGTTAGATTGTAGTTCATGGGTGAAAGTAGACATCTACTAAAGTAGAATTACACAGAAATTCCTAGTTTAAATAGGCCTTAACTTTCAGCAAGGTGTCTGAATTCTGGTTGAATTGCTGTTCCTCACCCTTAGATACATTACTCCGGTTCCTTTTTCTTTCTTACCGGGTGCTCTCTATACTTTTCTGGCAAAAATTATACATTATACAAATCTTCATTACTGTGTTTGTATCTGTTTAGACCACATGATTAGATCATTCTGCATAATCTGTTCATATTTGGTTACATCAGTAAAGTAAACATAATATACTCACCATAGTTGCAGGTTGGTCATGTTATTTTGTGTTGGTTGTGTTGACATGGAGCCACCAATCTATGCACTTAAATGAAGCATGTACTCTTGGTACTCACTGATCAACTACAAGTCTAATAAGTCAATGCCTGACCCTCTTTTCTTCATCCCAACAATTAATTTCTTGTACTATGTGAATTATTGTGCTTGTCAAGATTGTCCATGAGTGGTACCGTTGATGTGCTGACCCAAAGGAGCAGGAGCTTCTGCCACCTTTTTCTCACAATGCATAAATCCAGTAGACCAGTCTATTCTAATCTCCTTATTTTCTAGACATTCCAGAATAGATTAACAGGATTAATCTTTTGCTCACTTAGAAAGATTACCCTAATTCCTGGTTTGGGCAATAAGGAGAACTTTGGGGTATTTGTGCAATTTATGCACTTTAAACTGGTACACACAGTTTGCAAAGGCAAAACCATATTCAGAACCCAACAAGACCAAAATAACACTTGAAACTATAAAAGGGGATCTAGGGAAAAATTCAAAAGTGGAGAAACATGCACACTAGAGACCACAACTTAGAATTGTTGTACAGATAATCAAGGTGTAAGTTAGGGAGAGATGGAACTAATTATGAGAAGCAAGAATAATATTCAAATCTGGAAAGTGGGAAACCCAGAGAGACGATACTGTAGCAAGGTAAAGGGGACGCAAATGGAACTCGTATGATTCAGAAACCTGATTGCACAACAGGTACTGTAGCATTGATGCCTCACTACTCCACTGTCCCAGGTTCAATCCTACACTCATATGGCATGAGGTACCACCCATGCACAATGCATGATTATTTTTCCACTTTTTTCCTATAGCTAATTTAGTTGTAGCCGATTCCCTCCCATCAAGCATTGCCTTCCCATGACACAGGACCACCACCAACCAGGCAATCACGTTCCCCCTCCATGACACATGATTCAGCCACCTACATTTTAACAAACTGCTGTATTGTAACACACTCGGAGGGAAAGCACAATCTGCCTTTTTGTACAAATGAGCTCACAGATGCACATGATTGGCTGGTGATCACTGTAAGTGATAGGAAGGTAAGCAAATGCCATCCCTACGTTGCCATGAAAGCTCGGCCAATTGGACTTCTGGCTGTGGATGGCTGCATGCATCAACCTGGATTAAACCTGCAGTCTCCAGGTTGATAGTTGCACACCTTGCTGATGTGCCATTTGGGAGCTGCAGTGCTTAATTTCTGCCGGACCTATAGAAATCCTTGTAGGTACTTCGCTCTGGAAAGTGCGTGCCGTGGTCGATTAAGGTGTGGTTTAATGTCTTCAGCACTCGGGCAATGGTTATGAGACTGATATCCTTTAAGGGTCACAAATGCAAGCAGGTGCCTCATATCACATACAGTATTATGATCGGTTACTGATGGTAAAGTAGTGCACATTTTTTAAACCAAAGAATCTCAAACCAGTGTCGGCAAACAGTAAACAAAAACACGTAATGATGACTGTATAACTAACTTGAAATGTTATTGTGCATGCTAATAGCTAGCTGTCTCAATACACTGGCTAGTTGAATTCAATATGTAGCTATAATACATAAATATTGCTAATAATAAATGATAGTTTTAGTGTTTAAATACTTGTTTCAGTGTGGGCATATTTTTAAAGAAAGCTTTATTTTAATTGATTTGTCCAATCAAAAGATGTGAGCAGAAAATAAAGATTAGAATAAATAAAGGTCAAATGAAGTTCAGATATACTTTTATATACATTGATAGGAACACCTGAACACCTGCACATCCATTCAGTTAATTAATCAGCCAATCCTAAGGCATCAGTGCAGTTCATATAACGCAGATACAGGTCATGAGCTTTAGTTAATGTTCACATCAAGCATCTTAATGGGGGGGAAATGGGATTTCAGTGACTTGGACTGAGGCATGGTTGTTGGTGCTGGATGGCCTGGTTTGAGTGTTTCACAAACTGCTGCTACTCCAGTGAAAGGTAAAGCTAGCATGAATCCCTCAGTAACTCCAATAATCACTCTTGATCTCAATCTCAGTCTGAGGCTACAGTCGGCACAGACTTACCAAATCTAGATAATTTAAAAGTGGAACATTGGTGGTTTTCTCCCATCATCAACAGTCCTGTTGCAGGGAGCCTGTGCCGACCATAGCCTCAGATTCTTGATCTTTGCTGACAGAAGCAGGACCTGATGTTGTCTTTTGCTTTTGTAGCCCATCTGCCTCAAAGTTTGACATGTTTTGAAATTTGAGATGCTTTTATCCTCACCACACTGAGTGGCTGCTAAGTGTATACGATACAGTAACGCACCAAAAGAAAAAACAGCATCCCTCATTTCTTAGCTGTTACACATTAATGTATGTTGAGGGTAATCAGGTAGCCAAAAATGATAACCGGATGATGATAAGCCAAATCCATAAACACCACAACCAACTCCCCATACCACACCAAAAAAGCTGAGAGGAGCGAACCAAAGCAAAGAATTAACATATAATGGCCAGGATGAGCCTGAGGCATTAAAGAAGCTGGACAAAGACTCACAGCATAGCTGAGTGGCAGGATGAAGGCAAATCGGAACATTTTCAGGGAAATCATATACAAGAACTACAAAGACAGGTTCGGTAATAGGAAACAAGAATGGGTTGGTTTTTTTTTTATTAAAAAAGTGATTGATCAGCTTGTAAAAAAATTATAGCAGCCATGAAAGAGCTTGCGAAAGGAAAATAAGAGAAGAATGAGAAGAATGGCCTGAAAGTACTCTGGGAAGAAATGAATCAAAGGTTAGGTAGCCTACAAGGGTGGAGTGCATTAGGAAGCAAAGGAAAAGGGAGGAGATGCTTAAAGACAAGCTATCAGTGCATTAGAGGCCAGTACAGAAATTCCTTATAAAACAACCCATTAGGAACGTGTGTGTGCGTGTGTGTGTGTGTGTGTGTGTGTGTGTGTGTGTGTGCGTGTGTGCGTGCGTGTGTGTGTGTGTGCGTGCGTGCGTGCGTGCCTGCGTGCGTGCGTGCCTGCGTGCGTGCGTGCATGTGTGTGTGAGTTGTAATTCTGCAATGAAACAGGCAGGCCAACATCAACACCAGAACTAAAACAGATACCATACAAACCTGATGCAAGCATTGGTCTGAAGTCCTGAATCTCCTGTGGTTTTAAATGGGTCTCCCTGGAAGCAGTAGTACATCCTATAGCAGAAAGCCAATCATCCCAAAAGAAGAAACTTCCCAAGGCATCAGCAAGTCACAGAGTTTTGTTCTGTAGGATACAGAGGGGGATTTTTTTTTTTCAGGGTATGGCTTCCTCATGGAGAATAATTACATTGAGACAAGCTTCCAGAAGGCAGGTGCGTCAGAAAATGAGTTGTGTATCATGTTACTGGATCTCTTCTTTCTGGTCAGTCCAACATCAGTTCATTGACATCAACATGGAGTTTTTCCACAGTTCCATAACATCAGAAACCTAAAGGCCATGTGATTCCACACATAGGACTTCATAACCGGGTGGCAGCATCTGGAGGTAGGAATTACTATGGGAACTTTTCCACAAACAGATGGATTAAGTAGTACTTAACCAAGTCTCAGACAGCCTGGTGAGAACCGATCAAAGAAAACGCCCTGGGAAGTACAATGTTTGATGCTACCAGCTGTAGCATGTGGTGATGTGGCCATGGAAATAGTGTGAAATCCCTTTAACAACAGCAAGTAGGATTAATAGGAAAAGCCAACTCATACATTTGAAATTGCTCCAGAAAATGCTTTACTGAACTTGGGTTGGGGAGAAGCTCTGTGGCTCTGGTCCAAAGCCTACAGAAAACAGGAAGAATTTGTTCTTTGCAGTAGCTTGGAGGAAAACTGCTGTAAGGCTGTGTTTGTCAACCTTATATAAGTGTAGGGAAAAGGGGGGTAGTGGCTGTCCTGCTGAGGTCTGTGGGTTTTTTATTTTTTACCTAATTTGAAAATGTAGACATATTATGTCTTGGTGTTCCTTAAAAAGGAAGGAGAGGAGGGCACTGTGTGAAGTCTTTTACAAGACGTGTGTTCATAATTAGAGTAAATTCCAGTTAAATGTGTATAGTGCCAGTGCTCAAGAAAAAGAGAAGAGACCTCTGGTGATTGAGAATCATGTGCCACAGTGCAACAACAGTGTAAAAACAATTGTATTAAAAAAAACAAACCCTGTAAATGTTAAATGGGGTGAATCATTTAACTGGACTTTCATTGAGTCCTGCAGTATCACGAGACAGAAGCAGAAGATGGAGAGAAAGAGAACATGTTATAAATGAGTGTGACTGAAATCAGCCCCCTTGCTTCTCTCACACATTTTTACTGAGCCGTTACCCGGAGGCCCTGACTTCACTTTTTCTTTTTGCCCCATGTGTAAATAAAAGTGTTATATTTTGCAGTGGTCTGGGCTTTTTTAAGAGTGAGGTTAGCAGTGCATTGAGTGGTGAAATGTCAGCACATAAATGCTTTAGCAAGGGCAATAGAGTGTGTGTCACAGGGCGTATTAGTGTGTTCATAGACATACATGTATCTATTTGCCTTGTGTACATGTTGTGCGCTGGTGGTAAATTTGGAAAGTTTAAGCCAATGACAGCTTATTTGTGCTGAATGGTGCTTATGGTCCCTGAGTTAAAGCTTGGTGATAATTGTCTGTGCACAGTAATGATATTGTCTGGAAATGTCAAGCCTCTCAGCACCTTCCACGAAACAATTAACCACGCTCGGAGCCCCACTCCCCTTCTACTCAGCCACCTTAGCAAATATCATCCACGCAGCACTATGCCACAATAGCCTACGATTGTGCACGCTGCCCTTTCCAAACAGAGCTGCACGCTGAGGTGCGTGAGAGTAGAGTGCTGTATAGATGTGAAGAAGGCCAATGTGAGCCTTTGATTTACATATGGCACTACTGTTAGACTTGCTATTATCATTTTAACCAATCAGATTTGAGATTTTACCAATACCGGTGTATAATATAGAGTACTTGCGGACTTCTTCACATTGGCCATGCGGACCAAGCTCTGGCTCCAGCAATACAGAGACCGAACGGCCCGTAGCAACGGGTCCAGTATACCATATTCCCGGAGCACACCCAACAAGATAGCCTGATGGACACGGTTGAAAGCCTTCTCCAAGTCCTCAGAGCACATGTGGACAGTTTGGGCAAACGTTCATGCCCCCTCCAGGATCCTGTAGAGGGTGTAGAGCTGGTTTATTATTATGATAATAAATAATCAATGGGAAGTGATAAGAAGATGCATTGACTTACCACAGTGAACTAGTATTGTGCCTCCACACTACATGTGAATTTCTGAAAACTTGTCCAAGCCCTAAATGTCATTTATCAGTGTGCTTTTCCAGAATTCATCCTTCTGTGAATATTAAACTTACATTCAGTGCCATGGCTGTTCAGCACTTTAGTACTTACCTGATTTATTAGGATGTAGCAATATATTTGTTTTCTCTCATGGGGTTCATGGAGGCCTTAAATCACAAATTCTGTCACTCTTTGCTGTGGCATGTTCTTTATTATCTTTCTATATTTTGGGTCTTGCTTGCCTTGGAGAAGTTGACAGTCCCCAAGGACTTTGCTCAGCAGGGATTAGTAAAGCAGGAGCTCTGGTGTGTGCCTGGACAAATTTGCTAGCTATCGCTATTTAAGGTCTGCAGGTGCTATTTATAGCACTTTCTACTGTTACCATCTTTCACCTACCAAGACAAAACCTCTTCCTCTCATGTGTGTGTGTGTGTGCATATGTGTGTGTGTGTGTGTGTGTGTGTGTGTGTGTGTGTGTGTGTGTAAGATACTTGTGCTCCTTCCTGTAAAACACAGGATGAATATGTTTCAGCACATCTGTTTACCCCCTCATTGATCATGCCTGGAAAGAAATGTCCAGCTAAGCACTATGTAAAGCCCTATTTATCATCTGGGATATTTAGACAAATGTCCCATGTCTCTCATCACACATACGATGAGTTTTTGTGCATTAATTATTGTTCAAGAGGTGAAATTTACGCTGCTTTCCAGAAACACCCCACCTGAACAAACTTTAGATTTGCTAAGATTGCTATAAAGCTATCAGCGTGGGCAACCTGGACCTTCATTTTACTTCTGCAGGTCGTCCTTCTGTATCTCTGCATTACATTTCGTGAAGTATATTTGATACCTTTCGTGAAAGAAAAATAAAGAATTTAAGCTTGTCTGGTAGCCTAGCTTGGTAAGACAACATGGTGTTGTATAGATGACAAAGTAAAGATGATGTATAATGTTTAGGTGTAGGGCATCCTGCTCTGTCTTGTTTCAATCATTCAGTAGAATCATTTAATTCTACTAGGGTGGCAGCCGACTCTGGGCGAAGGCAGGGGACACCCTGAACATGGCACCAGTCTATCCACACACACACACATTTTGCACTCACACTCACTCCTAGGGGCAATTTGCAACAGCCAATTAGCCTAGTGTGCATGTCTTTAGTCTGTGGGAGGAAACGGGAGTACCAGGAGGAAACCCACGCAAAAGAACCCACATGAACATGCACACTCCACAAAAAAGACCCTCGCCGAGCCTGGGATTCAAACCCAAGACCTTCGTGCTGTGAGACGAATGTTCGAACCACTACGCCCAGTCTTGTTTCATTATTTACAAAATCTAAATTGATAATACATGAATTTCTCTTGGGGCAGTGGTGGCCTGGTGGTAGGGTGCTGGTTTACTAAGCCGACGATCGGAGGTTCAATCCCCTCTATCACCGGGTTGTCACTGTTGTCCCCTCAGTGCAATTAACTGGGTTATTAAAGGCCGGCCATGTCTCTCTCTGTCTTCGGTGAGAGACATGTAAAAGAACAATTGCTGATGTTCATAAAGCGTAGGCCATTGAGTTGCCATCAGCATGTTTCTGCCTTGCAATGGCCTGGCGAGCTGTCCAGGGTGTACTCTGCCCTCTCCCAGAGATGGGTGCCAGCTTCCCCGCGACCCTAATTAGGATTAAGTGGTTCAGAAAATGAATGCATGAATTTCTCTTCCCAAAACAAAAGATTAAAATTCAGTATGTATACCTTAACTTTCTCATTTTATGCTTTTGGCATGTGTAATGTAATGACACCTGGATTCAGTATAATACAGTTTGAAAGAAACACCACATGTTAGGCATTTACCCAGCAGGAAATCTCACCATCCTATTGTAGCTATTTAATTCATTCTGTAATTAACATTTTACCTCTGGCAGATTCCATCTTAATGTCTCTATCAGTCCACATATCATAAACTCTGTAGATTATGGCATAAATCTCACCATGCATTAAATGAGAAAATACGGTACCTACCCAGACATTAAGAGGAGAAAACGCTCCGTTATTAGCATTAGTCCATTTTTCACACATGAAATTATGTATTTTCATTTTTATTTAATTAGAATTACCTTATTTATTATTTTCACAAGAGTGTCCTCTTAAGTGTCCTCTGAATGCCAGTCCACGTTATTTGGACATGTTATCTGGCTTTCATGTACATTCATTCACTCATGTTTAGTAAGGGTTTTATCCTTGTGTGGGATGGACTGGAGGGCACCATGGCAGGCAAATGTTTCTGAGCACACTATATTAATATTTTCAGGTAAACATGAAGAAATGGTAAAGTCTAGAATTAGAAAAATCTAAAAAAGGAAATAATATGTGACCCAGCACAGCAAATTGTGTATTAAGTTAGCAATTGCTTTTTGAACGTTGTGGCAGTGGTGGCTCAGTGGTTAGGGCTCTGGGTTAGTGTTCCAAAGGTTGGGGGTTTGATTCCCAGTGCCAGCATGCTGCCACTGTTGGGCCCTTGAGCAAGGCCCTCAACTGCTCACTTGTATAAAATGATAAATGTAAGTTGCTCTGGATAAGAGTGTCTGCCTAATGCTGTAAACGAACTTTAAATGTGATTGTCTCCAAAGTTGCATGTTTAAAAGGTTTTGGTTATATACTTCAAAACTAGACAAATATGTTATAATATTTGGTACAATTTTAAAGCTTAGGATATCAGCTACAAAATGGTACCAACAACTCAAAATTAACCATTTCTGACTTAATGCCTACTTTGCTTTGATGGGTCACATATGTATAAAGAGAAATATTTGTTGAATTAACAAACACTTTCCGCTCAAAAAAAGTTGTGGAATCTTTACAGAGTGTAAAGAGTGTAATCATCATGGCATTGTTTCAGAAAGCTTAAGCAACATCATAACATTTATTTCTATCCAGATTTGGGTGCATTTCTCAACCACATCTTGAATTGATGATGGGAAAATTGAACCATTCCATAAAGTCTTCTCCAGCACATCTCAGAGATATGCAATAGGGTTAAGGTCAGGACTCTGGGGTGCTAATACATATGTTCCACATGCTCCCTGAACCACTCTTTCATTATTTCATATCCAATTTTATATTTGTGCCATCGGGAAAGATGGAGTCCATTGATGGGACAACCTCGTCATTCAGTACATTCAGGTCGTCAGTTGACTTCATATTATTGTCACATAATGTTGCTGAGTGGGCAGTAGCGGCCCGGTGTTAAGGTGCTGGATTACTGATCCCAAGGTTGGGGGTTTAAGCCCCACTATCAATGGGTTGTCACTGCTGTCCCCCCCCAGTGCAGTTAGCTGGGTTATCAAAGGCCGGCCATGTCTCTCACTGTCTGTGGAGCGAGGCATGTAAAAGAACCATTGCTGATTTTCATAAAGAGTAGGCTGCATTGCCGTCAGCGTGTTTCTGCCCTGCCATGGCCTGGCGAGCTGTCCAGGGTGTACTCTGCCGTCGCCCAGAGTCGGCTGAGATGGGCGCCAGCCTCCCCGCGACCCTAATTAGGATTAAGCGGTTCAGAAAATGAATGAATGAATGAATGTTGCTGAGCCTGACCAACTGAAGCAACAATACCATGGGGATTATTATTATTATTATTTTTGGATATACTGTATTAATTTGGCTTCTGCATTTAACCTAGCCAAAGTGAACACACACACACACACACACACACACACACACACACACACACACACACACGTAAACAAGGAACATACACACATGGAGCAATGGGCTGCCACATATTGCAGTGCCCGAAGAGCAATTGGGCCTTGCTCAAGGGCACTTCAGCCATGAAGGTGGAGGAAGGGAAGGTGCTGCTCACTCCCACGCCTCCCCACAATTTTCCTGCTGGTTCGGAAACTGTATTAAAGGCTAAAGGGTGTAATCAAGGCTATTAGAGAGCAGAACTTTTCTTTTTTGGCCAGGCAGTGTACATCTTATTCTACATATATTGGATAATATATGACTCATATTAATAAGGTCCTTAGACACCACATTACACATATTTGTTTTCAATTTGATGCTGACACTGGCTATGGATCACTTCCTGTATATATTAGCTTACAGTAGTTACTTCACCAAACAAGTGCACTAAAGCCTGAGTGTCGATGATTAATAGGTTCTTACATATAAAGATTAAAGGCTTTCAGAGAATTACGTTCTTTATTTATTTGACAATAGTAGTTAAAATGTAATCAAATAGATTCTACCATACAGTCTGCATGAAATAATTCACTGTGAAAAGCGGTGTGTGTCAAATTTCTCAAGCAAAACATCATCTCTACTCGTACCTTTTTTGTACAACTGAACATTAAGTTTTATCCGCGTCACCTGTTCGCACCTTGCTGTGTGCGCTGAAGTCAGTGATTACACTCTCGGTTATTCTGATCTCAGTGACAATACGTGTGATGAGAGCTCCTTCTAATCACTTTAACCAAGATTACAGGTATTTTTTTTTTTTTTTTGATCACATTTTCTAGTCAGGTGTGTGAGTAAATATGCACATGTACTCATGCACAAGAAGCACAAGAAATCAAATTCAACATGTGCAAATGTTTGTCTGAATGAGACCCCAGGTTGTGTACACAACAATACTGGGAGCTCTCTTAGTTTTCTTATGGTGATTGAGTTATAATCATAAACACCAAGGACACTTTCTGGTTTAAATAATACCTACCTATACTCAGAATCATATCATCTTCATCACCACCTCCATCATCATCATCATCATCATCATCAGCAGCAGCAGCAGCAGCAGCAGCAGACTTGTAGCAGACAGAAATATTGATATGACTTCCAGTCAGCCCTTTATTGCAAACGTTCGTTTTCAGGAATCTGAAAATCTCCTCGCTTTGACCTCCAGAGACCATCGTTTTGCTGATTTTGACGATTTCATTTTGCTTTTTTCAATTGGTGCTTTTTTTCACTCTCTGAAAAAAGCTCAGAGAATATGACTAAATTTTGCCACTTAGTTGAAATGTGAACCTTATCAGAAACTGATCGGCTTTTGGGCCTTTCTTCCTCTATCCAGTCTGATTTCTGCTGATTCAGCTCTTCTATTGTCTTTCTTGGATCATTTTACCAAATATCTGTTAGGAAATAATGAGGTAGGCTAAGCAGGGAGGTGAACGCCAGCTGAAGAAAAAGCATGTGTAGAGACTGTGCATGATAGCCTAGTCTTGTGATGTGGTCAGAAACATAATCAAACACACATAGTAATAAATAGCTCTTTTTGCATGCAGCAGCTTTTTACAGTCCTTGTTTTCTGTTCTGTAAGTGTTCACTGATGCCGGTGCTGTCATATATAAATCTCTAACTTGACAAATAGACAGAAGTTAATTTATGTGCTGTGATTTCATCTATTAAATATTAATTTCTATGTGGAGTATACCTATGCTTAATATGTAGTAATTACTAGATAAAAGTAAGACATGCATCTTTTTCCTGAAACGTTTTGACAGCTATAGTGTGATGCATTTTATAACCCAGTGGTTCTTAGGGTGAGTTCTGAGAATTATACCCAGGGGTCTCTGAAGCAAGGCTAAGTGGCCTTTGATTTTAACTGCAGGTTTAATCACAACCAATGTTGTTCTTATATTTATTAGCACATGTGGTCGCAATGTGGTATCCATCTGTTTGTAAGTCCATCCTCTGTCCTTCCATCCATTCGTCCAGCTTATGTCCATGTTTACCCATCTGATAGGGGTAGGTGTGGGCTTTTACAATTCTGCACAGAATTTGGAAAGTCATTTCTTATGCAGGCGGCACTGTGCGGCAGTGGTTAGCACGTCTACCTCACAGCAAGAAGGTCTGGGCTCAATCCCCGGGCTCGACGTTTCTGTATGGAGTTTGCATGTTCTCCCCGTTTCCTCATACAGTCCTAAAAACATGCACAGTAGGCTAATTGGTGGTTCCAAATCGCCACTAGGTGTGAGCGTGAGTGTGAATGGTTGTGTGTGCTGGCCCTGCGGGCTGTTCCGGGTGTACGCCGTCCTTGCCCAGAGTTGGCTGAGATGGGTGCCAGCCTCCCCACTACCCTGATTAGGATTAAGCAGCTTAGAAAATGAAGATGAAGAAAATGAACAAATGATGATGAATTCTTATGCAACTTTATGCAAACTTTTTTAAAATCACAAAAAATGCGTCTTCTCCTTTGTTTCTTGGCCTATTTGATTTCTGCTTGTTTTATCTGATAGAGATGGGTGGCCAGTTGTAGTGGTCAGCTATGTGCAGCCTTCTGTTCACTTCCCACAAGTCTTAACACACATTTCCCCGATTCTTTTTTTTATCTGCAGAAATAAATTTTTTATAGAAATTTAACAATCATATTTGCTCTCATGAATGCATTCATCAAATGCAGTTGGACACAAATAAGTACAATTCTGTGATGCTTGTCCCTATAAATATTCAGTTGATACTTGAATGATTTTATCCTCTACGGGCGCCAGATGAGCACTACGTCATTGACAGTCCAGTGTAGGTACTTATAAGAGTTCTTATAATCATTAGCTTGTTTGGCTGGTCACCTGAATTCTATGGGTTTAATCCAAACCTTGTAATGGAAAAACAAGTATTTGTGAACAAGGGCAAAATGAAGCTTATTTATAAGCCTACTGTTCTGCCAATGTAATTTTTGCAGTTATTAAAATTCTAGGGTGCTGGCTTACTGATCGTCAGGGGTTCAAGCCCCATTATCACCAGGCCCCATTATGCAGCTAACTATGTTATCAAAGGCCAGCCATGTCTGTGGAGAGAGGCATGTAAAAGCACCATTGCTGTCATTCAAGAGTATTGCCGTTCCATTGGGTTGCCGTCAGCGTGTTTCTGCGATTGCCTGGCGAGATGTCCAGGGTGTACTCTGCCCTGGCCAGCCTCCCTGCGACCCTAATTAGGATTAAGAGGTTCAGAAAATAAATGAATGTATGACTTGTACTATCTGATTAGTACATTTTAATTAATAGATTAGAAATCAGGCATCGAATGTAAAACTTCTGCTTTAAAAAAGCAGTCAGTTACGGTTTTAAGTTATTTTTCATCAAAACTATTATACTTCCAAAATATGTAAATGTATTGACAGATATTGATACAAGTTTTATAATTTATTTATAGATTCTCTTTATACAGCTGCATTAACAACACTAACAAATTTAGTTTTTTAAATACAACTAATTTTATTTGATTAAATTTTAACTGTATCTCAATGTTTATTTCCAAAATTATAGTATAATTAAAAATTATTTTCCAAAGTTGAGATAAATATCACTAAATATTCAAATATATTCAATTTAGCAACATCCTTCAATCCTAAAGTAAATAATTGTTTTAGTATATACTACACATGAACATAGAAAGCAAACTAAATCAAGGTTTTAATCCTTTATTTTCTTTCATTCTTTTATTCATTTTCTAAGCCGCTTAATCCTAACAAAGGTCACGAGGAGGCTGGTGCCTATCTCAGCCGGCTCTGGGCAAAGGCAGGGCACACCCTGAAGAGCTTGCCAGGCCACCGCAGGGCCAGCACACACGCAACCATTGACATTCACACTCACACAAGGGGTGATTTGGAACCGACAATCAGCCTACAGTGCATGTTTTTGGACTGTGGAAGGAAAATGGAGTACCCAGAGGAAAACCCGCACAAACCGAACAAGCACTGGGAGAACATGCAAACATTTACACAGAAATGCCCTGAGCCCGAGAATCGAACCCGGGACCTTCTTGCTGTGAGGCTGACATGCTAACCACTGCTCCGGCCATTGTTTATTATTATTTTTTAACCATGTGTAATGAAGCTCATTCAGTATGTACTACACAGAAACTTAAGAGAACCATGCGCTGTAAAGGCGTGTTTTTTGTGTAATTTATGCATAAACACAAGAAAACTGCATTTAAAAAAAAATTAAATTTTTTAAAAAAAAGTGAGACAAGGATGTCACCGTCTACTCCAAGTGCCCGTGACAAACCATGAGTGTCTGTCACTTAAATTCAAGCATTATCCACTCATGATAATGTCTTTTAATCCCCAGATAACAAATCAATCAGATCAAGCTGTTCCTGTGTAGTATATACTAATGTAGCCTATTTAAAGATGGACTTAATCCATCCCTCCAGCCATCCATTATCTATATCGCTTATCCATCAGAGTCGTTGTGGAAGCTGGAGTCAATCCCAGCTGTCTTTGTGTCGCCAGTCTATTGCAGGTTTAACACAGGCACAAACAACTATTTAGAGTAGCCAGTTGACCTAAAGTGGATGTCTTTGGACGTTGGGAGGAAACCGGAGTAAGCTCCAGGAAACCAGGAGGAAGCTTCAAGAACATGTACAACTCCACACAGAAAGACTCAAGGGTGAGATTTGAACCCCGAACCTTCTTGCAGTGAGGTAACAGTGTGGAACACAGCTATCTTGCCCTCCACATGTGTTTAATGCTCATAGTAATTCCTTCTGAAAGTTTCCTGTCCTGGGTTTGATGAGGACGATTCTGTGTGAAGTTTGCATGTTCTCCCTATGCTTGCAAGGGTTTTTTTTCTAGGAATTAATTAATTAAAAGATATTTTTATTTACAAATCTACGTAAAATATGCACTGTTGTAGTATAGGACTACAGTATTTTCTTTCACATAATATCATTACTAATATTATGAACAGGAATGAGGAAATCTGACCTGTGTATTTCACAATAGAACAAACAAAAAAGTTTTTGAAAAATGTTCTCAAAATAAATTAATTTGTGATGAATTGTCTCTTTTTTAAATACATAATTTTAAAAAATAAATTACTTTACAAAATATGATAAGGGTTTGATACCATTTGAAAAGTATTTTAGTTGTATAACACATTTCGCTCACTGCAGCAGTGATTGGAGCAGAATGAGTTCAGATGGATGGTTTCATACAATAATCCACACTAGCATGAAGAACTTGGAGCGGCAAGTGTGACATGAAGTCTAATAAATAAACAGACCTCTTACACATACCACAGCTCTGACAATGATGTTGGGCTCTAATTTCTTCTGTTAGCTGTCTAGCTCCCAGAGAAGCATGTTGGGCATTTCCAGTGAGGTCCATGGCAGTGACTATTACAAGTACCTGTGTGTGGAGCTCAGTGCCAGCTCAGATTTGACAGCTCAATCAAATGCACAGAATCAGTACAGATGGACCTTTTCTCTAAGTCTTATCGGAGTCCCTCTTACACCTCTGTATATTATTATGGTTTATCTTATACTTTCATTTATTCATGTGAAATAACCCTAGAGCCTTAAAGAGTGAAAAAGACAAAAAACTGATTGTGTTGATATTTCAGATCTTATCCTTGTGGCCATTTGTAGGCATTAACCTTCCCTTGTCTTTGTCGGTGTGTGTGTGTGTGTGTGTGTGTGTGTGTGTGTGTGTGTGTGTGTTGCAGTTTCCTGCTGGTGTTCAGCTGTCTGGTGCTCTCCGTCTTCTCCACCATTCCCACCCATCAGGAAACTGCCAACCAGGGCCTCTTCATCTTGGTAAGAAGTTAAAGTGCCACATTATACTGACGTAGTATTTTAGCAAAAATGACTTTCAGATGCTTAGAATTTAAGAAACTATACCAACATACTGTGGTGATTACCCTGGACTCTTGGATCTGACCTTATTTAGAAAAAACTATGAAACGAATAAAAAATAAATTCATTAATCCCTTCATTCATCTACAATAAGAATTTTATCCTGCTCACAGTTGTGGCATGTATTCAGAGCTGATCCCAAGAACACTGAGACAGGAAAACAACCTTGACAGAACACACACACACACACACACACACACACACACACACACACACACACACACACACACACACACACACACACACACCATGTCACCCATAACTAACTCACTAACCACAGGTAGATAGATAGATTGATAGATAGATAGAGATAAACAGATTCAATAGAGAAACAGAAATTCCTAATAATTACTGAAGCCAAGAACTTTTTTTGCTTTCCTAAATAAACCTTTGACTGATTGATCTAGAGATCTAATTATAAAAATGAGAAAATTTAATCTGATTACAGTAATCTGTAAATTTCTCATAAAACAACAAGACATGGATTTTTAGGATTAAGATAGCTTCGTACGTATGTCTCCCATTATTTAAAAATTTTGAGATTTTGGGAACATGTGGGTTATCAGGTTCATGCATGGGGCTGCAGAATTATTCTGTAATATTAACTGATATTAAATATATTTTTATATACAAAAATGGCTCTTCTGTGGCATTATTCTAAAGAGCAGGGTTTTTTTTTTTAAGTGGTAAATATTTACTACCCTTGAGCCTTGCATTTCGAAAATATGTCTGAGGCTTTCCTCAATGTGATAGTGTAGTAAAACCTTCAGCAATATATTTATTAAAATATCTTACTGGTCATCATTTGTGTGTAAACTACTGTTGTGTTGCCCATAAACTTACACTTTGCACTTTATGGTGTAGATGCTAAACCTTAAGCATATCATCTTAAATGCCTGTAGCCATCAAAAACATTTAACCCCATGTCATTACACTGCTTGTAGCTTGTCTTACCTTACAAAGAGAGTTCTCAGAAGTAAAGATCTTGTTTTGTCTCTAAAGTTGTTCTTGGTTTAGTTGCTTTCCACTTGCTTTCGCACCATTGCTTCCAAATCCAAAAATGCAAATGAATGTCGTTTTAAATATGTGAGAAGGCTTTTTAGTGGAACAATGTATACACCTTTTGTGTGTCGTTTTAGAGGTGTGTCCAAAAATGTGGTGAATACCAGGCATTTTTATTAGCAAGCAGTATGGAATATGCCTTATTTGCACCTATTTTTGCTGCACTAAGTGCATTATCATATGGTTGACAACTTCTGTTACTCCGTAAGCATAAATAAGGCATTCTTTAAAAGGAAAAAGGTCTTTTGTTAAACAAGGGAAAACAACTTTGTGGATATGTTTTTGTGATTTTCTTTTTTTTTCATTAATAATATTATTACAGTGGTGCGTCTAACGTGTTTTAGGTGTTTAAGGCTGATTGGCTAAGTGGCAGGTTGAAAGATGGGTAGTTCAGTGTCAAGTTTCCTTGTGGCTACATTATGTTCGTATCTTGTTTTCCCCTGGGCCCTTCGCACACAGAAAGAGCAGTGTAAGCACAGCACAGGATTCAGGTGTCTTAAAGCAGTAATCTTAACAGCAATAATAGCCATTCAACCATTATGAAGCGCTTTTGCAGATAATAATGGAAGCTTCTCTCTCTCTCTCTCTCTCTCTCTCTCTCTCTCTCTCTATCTCTCTCTCTCTCTCTCTCTCTCCTTTTCTCTAATGATAAAGAATGTTGCCTGACTTCTGGAACAATGCAATTACCTTGGGTGGTCAATAGCATGCCTGTACCATATGTGTCTATATATTTATACAAAGGTACAGTATATAATTCATCCATCCATCCATCCATCCATCCATCCATCCATCCATCCATCCATCTTTCAGGTCATGTGACACCACACATGCACTATTTGGGACCACCCATTTTGTAGTGTTGTCTGAATTCTATCTGTTCATTTATATTACCCGTACAGTATCATTATTATTATTCATACACAAGCATCACAACATTTAACGATTTATCTTAGCTTAAATTGTCAGGATGCATACAAGATTTAATTTCCTAAAGCTTAATGGCCACAAAACCAGTCAATATTTCTTTAGTCCTCTGTTGTTTTTTTTTGTTTGTTTGTTTGTTTTGTTTTATTCTTTTTCTGTTTGATAAATAAGTTGGAATTTTCGGACGGTTTACATGATGAACAGATATGTTGTTTGAATTTAGCCTGGTGTCACCTTCATATATAATCCTCTAATAGAACAGTGTATGTATTACATACTGCACAACTGAGTGAGGGAGAATTTTCATACACAGCATAAGCATCCCATTACAGATAATAAATGTATTAGGTAACCCAACAGGCAAATCAAAGCTCAGTGTGCAGCCTAGTGCCATATTTATGTAGCCAGGGAAATTAAATTGACCAAACTAAAAAGGTGATATGCTTTTTCACTTGATTTTGGATGACTTGTACAGTGTAAATATGCGGTACCCGAGTACCTGGAGGAAACCCACGCAAGCACAGAAAGAACATGCAAACTCCTCATAGAAAACCGCTTGCTGAGCCCGGTACTCATATCCAGGACCTTCTTGCTGTGAGGCGGACGTGCTAACCACTACACCGCCGCCCTCTGCAACCATTTTTGTTTTTGAAAAATTTTTAAACCAAAATAACCTTAAAATAACAACCATTGAAAATCATTCTATAGATTATTTTTGCTTCTACCGATTTTTTCCAGAGAACATTTATTTAAAACATCAACAGAATAATTAATTCATTATGAAAGGAAAAGAAGAAAATCCCACAAAAATAAAAAACTCTCCTGGCAAGCTCCACTTTTAGGCTGAGCCTAAATCTGTATAATATTTCAGTAACTAATATGAGTGAAATAATGACACCCAACATCTATTCATCTTGTATTTTGTATTTTCTGAAAGACTGGAGAATACAGCACACATTCACTGTTTATTATTATTCATTAGGATTATTACCTTTTGCATGAGCAATGCACCGATTTTCGTTCAGCAGGAAATTGTATGTGCGTGTTTGTCTGTCCACAGTCCACAAGTGCACACTCGGTCCTAGTAAGTTATTACCTTTGTGTGTGCATGAGTTTGTTGCTCATGTTATTATTACTAGACATTTGAGAGCTTACGGGAATAACCAGAAGAGGTAAGTTTTTAAATATAAATTTCTCCACTGATGACATAATAACCAATATCATGACAGTAGTAATGTTATTAGTAGTATTAACGTAAACACGTCACTCAGGTAGCGTAATGTAACCTAACGTTAGGCCATATTATACAACAACATGGATGATATTATATATGCCAGTTGGTGCAATGCGAAGGGTCAGTGAACATGTGTGTCGTTTTAAAATTAGAAGAAACTCCTTTTTATTTAATGATTGCATTGTGTCTTCAAAATTATAAATTAGTTTTACTGTTTTCATTCTCAGTTTCTCTTTCAGTGTTAAGACGACTGCTTCAAACAAATCCTCCCAGGGCCTACATTTTAAAATTACTACAGCTTTATTACAGTTTCCTAATATTTCACACCGTACAGCACATGTTTTTTAAGAAAAGGAGAGAAAAAGCCTGTACACTGATGGATTCCTGTTTGCTGTGTGTCCTACAGGAGTTTGTGATGATTGTGGTGTTTGGCTTAGAGTACATTGTGAGGGTTTGGGCAGCTGGTTGCTGCTGTCGCTACAGAGGATGGCAGGGTCGTCTCCGTTTCGCCAGGAAACCCTTCTGCGTTATAGGTACATCTTATGCTTGGCTCTGATCTTTAGTTTTCACACAACACTTTGAAAATAACAATTCTGCTCACTGTATGCATTTCCCCCCATGTCTCCAGACTTTATTGTATTTGTGGCATCAGTGGCTGTGATAGCGGCAGGAACTCAGGGGAACATCTTTGCCACATCGGCTCTACGCAGTATGCGCTTCCTACAGATTTTGCGAATGGTGCGAATGGACCGTCGAGGCGGCACCTGGAAACTACTGGGCTCTGTAGTTTATGCACACAGCAAGGTAAATACACACCTATACACATGCATTTAAACTTCTCTTAACTCCATTTCAGGTTCTTTGGTGCATTTACATTTTAAAATAAACGTACCAGAAAGAATTTTTAGGGCATCATTTTGGTTCTATTGGAGTATTTCATGCTATCTTTTTTCAACTGTAAACAGAATAACAATTTTTCACCACAAAAATCTTTCCACATGACGAAGTTAATGGTGGGATTTTATAATGGTGGTTTTAACAAAAATCCTTTAAGATCCATTTATTAAATGTTGGTCGGGATGGTGGCGTGGCGTTTAGCATATCTAAATATCATACCAGAAAGTCCAATGGTCCAAGGTTCAATTCCGGCGCTCGGTGAAGTCGTCTGTTTTGACTTTGCATCTTCTCCCCATGCTTGCATGGGTTTCCTCCAAGTACTCTGGTTTCCTCCCACAGTCCAAAAACATGCACATTAGTCTAATTGGTTGTTCCTAATTGCCTGTCGGTGTGAATATGAGTACGAATGTGTGTGTGTGTGTGTGTGTGTGTGTGTGTGTGTGTGTGTGTGTGTGTGTGTGTGTGTGTGTGTTGGCCCTGCGATGGTCTGGGGCGCTGTCCAGGGTGTACCCTGCCTTTGCCCAGAGTTGGCTGAGAAAGGCTCCAGGCTCCCCGCAACCCTAGTAGGATTAAGCGATTAGGTGAATGAATAAATGAAGAATTAATGTGTATTTATGAAACCAAAAATAGTGTTTATATGACATCCCACTAATCCCTCTATCATAAAATCTATAGTTGTTTATTAGGCTATTTTACCAAAGGACACTCCCAGGCAAAAAATGATGGACGCACCGCATTTAAAGGATGTTCACAACACTTTTTTTTAGTTTGTAGCAAATAAACAAATCACAGATATGACTCAAAAAAAGTTTAGTTCAATAGCTGACTGGGAACAGGCATTATCTTTTGCCACATTCTGTGCTGGATTTCCTTTTTAAGTAGATTTCTAATCCTTGACACTGTTTCAATTGACAGCTCTCTTGTTGAGGCCATGTTTCCAAATCCATCAGCTTGTAATGATCTGTAAACACTCTGTTGTAACTGCAGACTATATTTACCTTTTTGGCTCCCGCCCACAAAGTGGCTCGGAAGCTATAGGGATACCATCCGTCCGTCCGTCTGTCCATCTGTCCGTCACACTTTATTTCCGTACATTTACTTGCCATGCGCTGAAGCTGGGGCTCTCAAGCTTGCTGTGCTTCTTATGTACTGGCATATTATGAAATGGTCCTTTCGGCTGGAGCGTCTGTTCCCCTGTGGTGTAGGTTTTGACTTGTGCCTCTCTTTGTTTTAGAAAACCAAATTACACTGTGATTCCTTATTTTTTTCCTAAACTTGATTTTGGTGTGTAAAGGATTCTATACATGTTTAGTACTAATTACTTTATCACCTGTTATTTTAGGAGCTTGTCACAGCATGGTACATTGGATTCCTGGTTCTGATATTTGCCTCATTTTTGGTCTATTTGGCTGAAAAAGACACCAACACAGAGTTCTCTACCTATGCAGACTCCCTCTGGTGGGGAACTGTGAGTACATTTCCCAGTCATAAGGTGTACTCGAATTAATTCTGTGCCTCTCCAGAATTATCAGAAGAATAGTATCTGCTCACTGACTTCTTATCTTCCCTGTCTGTTTTCCAGATTACCCTCACTACAATTGGCTACGGTGACAAGACTCCACACACCTGGCTCGGTCGGCTTCTAGCAGCTGGCTTTGCTCTGTTGGGGGTCTCTTTTTTTGCCCTGCCAGCAGTAAGTGCACCTGTCACTCCACTGCCTGTATACCTTTAATCCATCCTTGTTGCTGATACCTCCGTGTTCTCTTCTAAGGGAATCCTCGGTTCAGGTTTTGCACTGAAAGTGCAGGAGCAGCACAGACAGAAACACTTTGAGAAGAGGAGGACTCCAGCAGCCACTCTTATACAGGTGATGAACTAATTAGCAACAAATCCATGCCGGATGAATCTCATATTAAGAACAAATCTTTAAAGTCGGGTTCTACAGATGTGTTTGTGTGTGTCTGTGTTTGTTAGGCTGCGTGGCGTCTCTATTCTACAGATGTTCGTCATTCGTACCTCACAGCTACCTGGTACTTCTATGACAGTATGCTCCCATCCTTCAGGTAAGTACAGTCATCTACGCAGCCGGCCAATACACTACTACACCACTACACTACACAACACTACTACACCACTACACTACACTACACTACTACACAATACACCGCTACACTACACTACACTACTACACCACTACACCACACTACACTACTACACCACTACACTACACTACACTACACTACACTACTACACCACTACACCGCTACACTACACTACACTACACTACTACACCACTGCACTACACTACACTACTACACACTACACCACTACACTACACTACTACACCACTACACCACTACACTACAACACTACTACACCGCTACACTACACTACTACACTGCTACACTACACTACTACACCACTACACTACACTACACTACTACACCGCTTCACTACACTACACTACTACACCGCTACACTACACTACACTACACTACTACTCAACCATGCTACCCATTCATTATCCTTTTCATTTTTAATTACAACAGACAATAATAACCAACAGAAAGCTGTTTTTGAGAAAAATGACATGAAACTTTTAGCAATATAAAAATCAGGGATAATGCTCATGATATGATTCAGGGTCATAAGGAAGATGAAAGGACCATCCTGGCATGCATAGACATTATCCACATCTGTCAAAATATGACCTTATCTCATTTTTCAGTTTTTTGGGGTTTAGACCACTGTGGCTCTCAGCCCTACAATTACTCTGGGTATTTCTGTTGGGTATTTCTCTTCATTCTCATCGAGTCCCTTAAAGGACCTGAACAGAGCTTTATATATTTATTGGAACCCCTAATAAATTATAACTTGATTTAAAAGTCTAGTTCGGGGGTGCCCAATGCTGTTCCTGGTGATCTACCTTCCCGAAGACATTCCCTCCGACCCTGATTATGGCCACCTGACCATCCAATCACGTAATCAAGACTTAAGACTTGGAAATGAAGACTTAAAGAGATGATTGGATTTGTCAGATGGGCCCCATTAGGGTTGGAGTTAAAATCTTTAGGAAAGTAGATCACCAGGAACAGGATTGGGCACCCCTGGTCTAGATGCTTTCTTCCCTATGTTTTATGTTGTATCCTCAGTGCTGTTATATCTTTATGTTCACATTCATTTTTAACATTTATTAAACATTTGTTAAACCTTTCTTTGTTATGACTAATTTTGTTTTTAAAAAGACAGAATATGTGTTCTGAAAGCATAGCTTTTCCTTTATCAACATATTTAAAACAAAAATTGGAAGAAAAATCGCATTTTAAAAAATATAATTGTATTTGTAAATTTAATTTTTTAAAATATAAATTTCTGTCTTTTTAAAAATGTATTTGATTTGTTCATTATTTGGCTCTCATTTTATGTTTTTCTTTTCTTTTATCACGATGTTATGTGTTTAATTTATGTTTATTCATGGGTCAGAGAATTGACGTTACTGTTCAGTCACCTTCAACGGCAACGAAACACCAAGAAGTTTCTTCACAACTACCACACGCTGCTGTCAGGGCTTCGTCCCTACAGTTCCCTCTATGTGTCAGGGAACAGGTACGCTGCTGTCCAACTCCAAAATACACATCATGTCAAACACACATCGTTTACACCCTATTCATTCATACATACATTCTGCCATTATCTCCACTAAACAAAAGATAACCTGTCACAAGATAAAATGTCACAAGATACCGTGATATGCTACATCATTCAACCTGAGAGGAACTGCAAATGTTACATCTGTGTATCTGTCTTGCTTTTAATGCTTTTAACATATTACTCACACTACTAACACTTCTCTTACTCTCTCTTTTTTCACTTTTTCTTTTTTACTTTTTGTTTTAGATTTTCTGTCATTTTTATATGGTGCTTAGCTTTCACTTTAGCCTACCACCGCCATCATTTTCATGTAATATGTTTGTAATTGCTGTGCACATACAAAATGATTGTCAGTCATACCAGTGTGCCTTATCAATGCGGTTGGTCAGCGCATTTGGGTAGAAGTGTATGTATTGTGAATATATCTGTCAGAATGTTAAGTGTTTACCAAACTGTTTTTTACTTGCAGACTACAGCTTTAAAGAAAAACTCCATTCTGAAACACTTGAAATATACCAATCAGCCATAACATTAACACAGCAGCACCAAAGACTGCAGGTTGCAGCACATTGTGTTTTCTGACACCTTTCTCTCATAGCCAGCATTAACAGTTTCAGCAGTTTGCACGAGAGTAACTGTCTGTGGGATCAAACCAGATGATCCCACTAGCCTTCATGCCCCACATGCACTAATGACCCTTGGGCACCCATGACACTCTGGGCAGTTCACTGGTTGTACTTTTTTGGACCACCTTTGGTAGATACTTGCCGTTGCATACCAGGAACACCCTAAAAGACCTGCTGTTTTGGAGATAGAATGAATAGACCCAGTCATTTAGACATCATAATGTGTCAGATCCTCATGCCTGCTCATTTTTCCCGCGTCCTACACACCAACTTCGAGAAGTAACTATTGACTTTTGCCTAATACATCTGACTCCATGGAAGGTGCCAATGTAATGAGATAAAAACTGCTTCTTTACCAAGCGCAAGGTTGGAGAAATCTCAGCCCATGGTCTTTACATTGCCAACATGTGGAGCATTAGGCTTTCAGTGGCTGTCACTGCATCAGCCTTGGTTTTCTTTGTTATGTTCTTGTTTACCAGCTTTCAGTATATTCCATGTTCTTGATGTGTTCTTTGCCTAATGCTTGTTTTGCTTAAAGAGAACCAGTATTGGTCATCCTTACAGCATAATTCGTGCATGTGTAATATGTTTAAGTGATACAGACCTTATTTCAAAATAAATGACCATAAAAAGCACAAAACTGGGTGAATTTATCCCGTGGATTATTAGCGGGGGCTGAACCACTGATTAGCAGTAGTTTTTTCCAAGGAAGTGACGTGATCTCATTCATGTTCAAGAAGCAACTATGGCTAGCAATTTTGAGGAAATTGGTGTTAATGGTTACTTATTTAAAGTGAGTGAGGAGTCTTGTGGAGACAGTGAGACGTCATTCTAGTGATTGTGAGAATGAGCATGATGGTAAATCTAAAATGCCTTATGCAGCTACCATTTTGCCAAATCAGCTTTCCTGTTGTAAGTTGGTTTAGGAACAAAAATAAATGTTTTCCGTGATTTCTGTGCTTGTTGTTTGTGCAGCTCAGCACTGGCCGATGATGTGTTATGCTACACGGGTCAGTGACGCAGCCCAGCCAATCCAACGAGTCCGATTCACTACCAGGCTGGAACAGCCAATCAGGAAGGCAATATGTCTCTGAGCATGTCCAGTGTCGCTCGTTCTTTTCTTGTATCTCTTGGGTTGCCAGTCCTCAATAAACCCTGCTTCCTGTCTCCACCTGAATTCGTGACAGGTAGCTTTTGGCTTGTTTCCCTTTCAGTGGAAGCTACTAAAGATTATAGCTCACAGTGCACCTAGCTAACGGCTGTCTTGTAGGGTGATGCACACTAGTCCATATGCAAGTTATTGCCCAAGTGTTGACCAATCAGATTGTGCACACTGCCTTTGCCATATAATTAATAAGAATTATTCACCAAAAGCGAGGTCCCTGAAAAGTTCCTGAGATTGAATGTCGAGAGGACTATTTACCGACATCTGTCGAGTGAATAGCTGTTATTTTTTTAAAATGACATGGTCGTTCACAGTCAATCACAATAGCCATGCAAGCTCCATTACAGCATCTTTTGAAACTCATTCAAAGTTTTCTAAAAAGTTCAATTCAATTCAATTCAGTTTTATTTGTATAGCGCTTTTTACAATTGACATTGTCACAAAGCAGCTTTACA
>JBCNYH010000001.1:46831358-46846784 GCA_039654325.1 Tandanus tandanus | reverse complement strand
TTTTTGGTGGGGGGGGGGGGGGGGGGGGGGGAAAAGGGGGGTCTCTCAACGGTTGGGGGGGGGATTTTGGGGGAGGGGGGGAAAACCCCCCCCCCCCCCCCCCCCACCGTGTTATTGAGAAGACATTTTCAAAAAATTTGCTGACACTGGAGACTCTTTCCATACATGTTAAATAAATACAATTTTACAGGAAAGGTCACCATATCAACAGTTGTATCTTTTTTCTTAAATTAAATAAAGTCATGTATTTATGGCCCTGCGACGGCCTGGCGAGCTGTTTCGGATGTACCCCACCTTCGCCCAGTGTCGGCTGGGACCTATCTCGAAAGTGGAGTACACCCCACCCCTAGGGCAAAGGTGTGGGGTACACCGGAAGGGAAACGGAAATGGTTATGGTATTACGTACGCTGCTGTTCCAACTGCCATATGACCATTAAGTGCCATCCTGTCCTCCCGAAGGTGGGGTGCGACCCTAGTAGGATTAAGCGGTGTGGCCAATGACTGAGTGAGAGTATTGCATCTGTTATAAGCTGTGGGTAGGCCGCAAGTATATTGTGAACTGACCGATTTCAGAATTGCATCAATGATGTTCAAAGTTCATAATAAGCTATTAACCAAATGTATCCAGAGGCTGTTCGAAACAGAACGTGTCCAGAAAAAAGCATAGGCTGGTATAATAAGGTCTCTCCAAGTGCCAGTTTGGAGCCCCTGTTGTGGGATGTCCCAGGTAATGGAACAGACCATTGACCAATAGACAGGACTCATGTCCATGTATTTTTCTCTCTTTGTCTGCCTGTCACAGTGATGATGTCATAGAGACTCTTTTGCTTAGGAGTAACGGACCTATCAAGTTTGACTCTGGGGATGGGAGGATGCTTAATGCCCATTTGGCAGTTTGAACAGCAGTGTACCTAATGCTATACCTATTTCTATTTGCCTTCCGGTTACCTTCACAGAAAAGTATATCTACAATATAATGGTATATGGTATAAAACATGCCTACCTCTTTTCCTTTTATTTTAAGTTATTAGTAAATATTAGATAATATAAAAGATCTGTGGTGCATATCACACACACACATATAAATATATATAAAGCCACTCTTTTGCCGAACCGCTTAATCCTACTAGGGTCGCGTGGAGGCTGGAGCCTATCCCAGCCAGCACTGGGAAAAGGTGGAGTACACCCTGAATAGCTCACCAGACCATAACACATCCAATACACACCTAGGGGCAGTGTGCAGCAGCCAGTTAGCCTGATGTGCATGTCTTTTGACTGTGGGAGGAAATGCAAACTCCACACAGAAAACACCTTTTCCCAGGACTTGAACCCAGGACCTTCTTGCTGTGAAGCAGACGTACTAACTACTATGCCACTGTGCCGCCCCTAAAAAAACACCAGTGGAGGGGAGTTTGCAGGAGATTGTTAGGAACGACAGCAGTTGTGTTTGGCAGAAGACACAAAAGAAAATTATTGCATGAAAAACCAAAATTAAGCATAAATTGCACATTTAAGCTGGTTGGTGTGAAATGCATTTTGGTATAATAGATGTTGCTCAACAGAAGTCACCACTTGATGCGACCCCGAGAGGAGCTCATCCATTCATTCAGACTGTACTTGGCTAGTGAACTTTGAATCGTATATGTGATCTGCCAGGGTGTCACATGATCTAACACTGTGATGTCACAGATGGTGTCTCTAACGATGATGTCAGAGGGGTGTTGATGTGTGGCTTTAAATTTACATCTTGTACTCTAATGTTCTCAGGGTGTGTTGGGGTTTAGTGTAATGGCTGCTTAAAGTGCAGATGTGTCTGTAATCTCCAGCAGTGTTGTTTTTCTTCACAGCTGAGCTGAGTGATGGAGAGTGACTGCAGGATTCCAATGTCATGTTTAAGACCTAGAATTCTGGTCCTTCATGCACTTTTCTGGGGATTGGTGTCTCTCAGGTTAGCAGATAAGAGTACAGCATTGTACAGTATACTATAGACTGATATCCGCTTCTTCGTCAAAAAATGTAGTTTAATTCAGTGCCTTATTTTGACTTAATAACTCAGGATGTTATAGTACTTGAGTTCTTTTCTATCTTCCTTTCTTACTTTTTCCATAATACACTCAGAAAAAAGCTTATTGGACCATACCCTTCCTTGTCACTTGGGTCGTACTGTTAGGGGTACAGATTTTTGTACCTTTAAAATGCGTCTTTCATTTAAAAACATGGGTATGTTTTGCCTGATTTAAGGTACAGAGTTGATGTGGAATTCCTTTTTAAATAAGGCTACTCTACATGGGCCTTTCTAGGTCAAAGATACAAAAGATGTACCCTTGAGGGTGTTACCCAGTGGCAGGGAAAGATACCATTTGGTAAGGTTGGGCATAATATTGATATAATATTGGGATATTTCCTCCTGACCCCCAAAAATGAATTTTGTGTGTCTTTTTATTTCTTCACACTGCTTCTCTCCCTCACAACCCAGTAACTATTGAACTTGATCAATGTCTTCAAACAAGAAGTAGTTTGGGAAAAGCGTAATACCCAGTGGCTCTCATATAAGGATCTTACAAGGACATACATATAATATTGTTGGGAAAAAATATGATGTCCTCAAATAGTACTGACTGGATGCCTTTAATAATTATATAAAAAATATAATCTTTGACTTTGTAAGAAGCATTAAAGAAGCAAATGTAGATTAACTTCATTTATTTATTCATGTTTTGCAGTTATATTTTGTAAGCTAAATGATATATCATGATGTGTATCAGAGAAGTATATAAGTATGGTGATATGATAAGTTTTGATGATATATATATATACCCTTTTTTTGTGAGTTGGTTTACATAATTTCTTGACCGAACACGTTGAGATGATAATACATCACTTAGGATTTTTTTGGTAACTTTTTGCCATTTATTTTTGTGTTATCAGAGTGTTTGGTGCAGTGCTTCTTGGGGAAGAGAAGACCATAGGTAAGTAAGTGTATGTGTAGTCATTACTGACACTTAAAGCTCCGTTACCTGTGCAGTTGTGCAGGTGTCTTTGTGTACCACAGATATAGTCACACCACACATCATTACCTCAGTTTAATCATGTTACCTAAAGTCATTCATGCAATGTATATCAACATTAACATTCCTCCAATCTTCCCTTAAAACTGAATATTCCACTATAATTCAGCACAAATAAAATGACTACACCACACACGCGAGGTCGTATTGTTCCCATTTAATGAAATAAAGTGAATACTTCATTCAACCTGTAGCTAACAGATGCTTTTAAAAGTAATGAATGGTACATTCATTATTACATAACCTTGTTAATCTTTTAAATGTTTTTTATTTATCTTGATTTTAAAAAAATTGGTGGTGTGGAATGTAATCACTTGTGTTTCATTCATTTTCTAAGTCGCTTAATCCTAATTAGAGTCTGGCCCCCATCTCAGCCGACTCTGGGCAAAGGCGAGGTACACCCTGAACAGATCGCCAGGCCATCGCAGAGCAACATGCACACACAACCACGCAAATGCCCACCTAGGGGCGATTTGGAACAACCAATTACCTGACTGTGCATGTTTTTGGACTGTGGGAGGAAACCGAAGTGCCCGGAGGAAACCCACGCAAGCACAGGGAGAACAATCAAACTCAACACAGAAATGCCTGAGCCCGGGAATTGAACCCAGGACCTTCTTGCTTTGAGGAGGACGTGCTAAGCACTGCGCCATTGTGCCGCTCCCACTTGTATTTGATTCCGTTTATTTATTTATTTTTTTTGTAATAATGAGATACATTTTATTAATCCTGGAGGGAAATTGCATGTCTCTGCACCATTTAGGACTTAAAAACAATGCAAGTGAACATTAAACCAATGTGCTAAGTTAAATGGTTACCTACTTCTTTCACCTGGACTTGATTTGCATTCTGAAAACATTGTGGCACTGATAAACTTTTGGTGGTGTTTATGTTTGTGGCTTTTAGTAACGAAGGCGGTGACCGTCCCCTGTTGGCAGCTAGAAGAGTTTGTAGTCGCCACAGAATGCAGCTTGTGTAATGCTTTCCAAAAAGTAAGTATTGCATTAGGAAAGCTAGTTAAATGATATCTGTTGCTCTGATGATTATTATGTTATAGTGCTGTTGAATTCTGGAATATGATTGGTCAAAATAGATGATGAATGTTCTATAGCAGCAGCTCTGGCTATAATTTGCAGAACAGGTTTATATTAAAGAATGTTCTAAAGAAAACAAAACCTTTTTTTGTATCATCTAATGTAATCTTAGTAAGAGGCTCTGGAAAGTGAAACAGTTTTTCCCCCTTTTCTCTCCACAACTTGCAGAGGTGGAATGTAACAATGTACATTTACTTTACTGACTCACTCAGTTGCTGAACTGCTTAATCATACTATTAGGGTTATGGGGAGGCTGGAGCATATCTCAGCCATCACTGAACGAAGACAGGGTGCACCCTGAGCAGTTCACCAGACCATCACATGAGCAACACACACACACAACCATTCATACGTACTCTCACACCTACAGTCAATTTGGAACAGCTAGTTAGCCTAATGTGCATCGCTGGACTGTGGAACTGGAGGAAACCCACACAAGCACGGGGAGAACATGCAAACTCCACACAGAAATGTCTGGGGCTTGAGCTTACGATATTCTTGAGGTGGACGTGCTAACCACTACACCCCCGTGCTGCCTGTACAGTTACAGTATCTGTACTTTACTCGAGTATTAATTTTTCAAATGAGTGAGAGATGTATTTCGTTCTCAGGGGCTTTGCACACAAAAAGCTGATATAAATGTTCTTCAAAGAAATACTTTTAAATTTAGACTGAGTACATTTCAGAACCTGTACTATAGATGTTAAATCAGTACATCTGCTTTTACCTTTTTTTCCTTTTTTTATGCGTCTGTGTCTACTGCATGAGTAAAGAACATGTGCACTTTGAACGCCTCTGCCAATTTGGACATATATCAGTTCCCACCCACCAGCGAGCCTTCATGAAGCATAAGACAACTAACCAAAAGGGATTATGAAGATTAAAGGATCAGCTTTTGAACATTTTATAAAACCTTTTATAGTTATTACTGCCTAAGTGACATATACAGGAACTTATATGTGGAGGTACCACAGCATTAACTGCAACTCGGAACATCGTTAAAGGTTTAAAAAAAAAAAAAAAAAAAAAGAAATAGTGATCAGGATAAATAATTACAGAACTTTTTAACCTTTAATGTGATCCATAATCTGTATAATTCGCCTGAAGAAAAAAGAAAAGAGATCTTTAGAGGTTAGAAAAATTTAAGAATTACCTTGTTAGAGAAATATGAACACCCTTAAACTAATACTTTGTTGAGGCACCTTTTTTATTTTATGCATTGTCTTTTGGGTAGGAGCCTTGGCATATCTTTGCCCAATTTTCCTTGTAAAAGTGCTTCAGATCTGTGATTATAAGAGCATCTTCTCTGCCCAGCCCTCTTCAGCTTACCCCACAGGTGTCTGATTGGATTCAGGTCTGAGCTGTGGCTGGGTCCGTTGATGATCATCTTTGCTGTGTTCCATGTTATATCTAATGCCTTGGAAATTCTTTTGTATCCGTCTCCTGACTGATACCTCTCAACTATGAGATCCTTTTTGATGCTTTCTAAGCTCTTTGTGGCTTTTGATGCAGGATGCAACCAAGTATCAGGAAAATTGTACTAGAACTCTGTCTCTCACTCATTTTCTGAACCACTTAATCATATTAGGGTCGTGAAGAGGCTGGAGCCTATCTCAGCCGATAATGGGTGAAGGCACGGTACACCATGAATAGCTCCCCAGACCATCGCAGCGCCAACACACACAACCATTCACACATACATTCACATGTAAAGGGTACACCCTGAATAGTCACACTCACACCTAGGGGAACTTTGAAACAACCAATTAGCCTAATGAGCATGCCTTTTGACTGTGGAGGAAACTGGAATACCCTGAGAAATCCCACGCCAGCATGGGGAGAACGTGCAAACTCCACAGAAACACCTGAGCCAAGCCCGGGACTCAAACCCAGGACTTTCTTTCTGTGAGGCGGATGTGCTTACCACTACGCCACCACGCCGCTGTGTACTAAAACAGCTGAACTTTATTTGGTTAATCAGAGTCACTATAATTAATGGCAGGTGTGCACAGCCTACTTTTTAATGAGGCTGAATGTGATTGGTTAATTCTGAACACAGCAAAATAGCTTACTATTAAAGAGTGTGCACACTTAGGCAGTCATGTTATTTTCGATTAAAATGTTTTTTTTTCCCTCTTTAAAAAAAATCTGTTTTTTCATTTGAATTGTACAGATTATAGATGACATTACAGGTGGCAAAAGTTCTAGTGATTTATCATGGTCCCGTTATTATCATTCATTCATCATTCATTCATTTTCTGAACCGCTTAATCCTAATTATGGTCTCAGAGTACACCCTGGACAGCTCGCCAGGCTATTGCAGGGCTATTATTAATATTATTATTATTATTACAAATACTTGGCATTTAAACAGGATGCGTCTATGTCTTGTTCGTTCAAAAATGAACAGTTACAACCACTGGTAAATTGCAGTGGTACAAGATGAATAAAACACTTCGGGACGTGCTGTTTTTAAAAACGCACCAACTCTAAGGTGGTAGCACACTACACTCACCCTGTCACTGAATTTTATTTTAATATAAATGCCCTGTGGTGTTTCATTGAAATATTTCCAATGAAGATGGCTCCACTCTAAAGGATTTATGAGTGTATTTAACATGTACAGTAAAAACCATAGAACTTTACTAAAGCTTCCTCTGGCTTGCATTAAATCCCTCTCTATAATCTCTGCAGAAGACGCTAATGGCCTGCACCCAGACAGGATACGTGGAGAGGATTAACTGTACCAAGTCCAGCAAAGATGAGTACAAAAGGTGAGGATTGTTTCTCCACACTCTTTCTTTCACTAATCTCATCTTTCTGGCTCCCGACAGTGAAATGTCTTAAATGGTATTTTCATTCTGATCATCCAAATGCTTCCCAAATGCCAATTATTGTGAGTTGCTTTTGAATCATTGTAAGAAAGCGGTGAGAACATCATCAAAGGTATATTAGATATTCAGTGTTTCCAATTTTAAAGCAGCGTCTAGGATTTATTTGTTTTAGCTCTTGGTACGTCTTTTTGCCTTCAAATTGTTCAGATTGTCAAATGAACGGCTCAGTAAGAGCACATTATTATTATTATTATTTTTTGTAAATGTGAAGTTGTTATATTGTATATTATCAAAAGAGCGTTGTACAGACGCAGATTCAGTTCAATTCAGTTTTATTTGTACAGCGCTTTTTAGACCTGACATTGTTGCGAAGCAGCTTTACATATTAAAAACAAATTTGATGACAAATTTAAACATCGCTCTGTAAACCCTACACATCCCCAATGAGAATGCCCGTGGCGACAGTGGCAGGAAAAAAGTCCCTTAGTCAACACGAAGATGAAACCTTGACAGCAAGCAGACTCAAAGGGGAAACCCATCCTCATTTGGGTAAAACCAGATAAAAATACAGACCATGTAGCAGAAACTTCATTATAGTTTTAAATGTAGTGTACAGTAGCTGGTTATCTTATAACTGTAATGGGAATTGTAGTCCTAAATTGAGAAGAATCAGAGACTACGTCCAGCACTCTCATTACCTGCAATTAGTGTGCCAAAAAGTACCACCTGTGCTACAAGCCTTTCAGTAGAGCTGCACTGGTTTTTGTTAAGCCTTTAGCAGCTATAGTTAATCTTTCAGTCTTACATTTACATGACCAGTACACCTGGGGCTGATACCACGTACTAAATATATTCAGCCGCAGAATTGTTGGTACCTTTCATAAACGGTTATCTTCCTCTTACACTGAAATATGAATGATGTGTAACAAAACATTGGAATCATTGATTGAATTAAAAAAAAATGTAACAGGCTATATCATTACTTACCATTATGTTTTTACTCTGTCGGTGTATTAACATCACATTTTTCTGAATTTTATATTTATCGCATTTGAGTTATTATGCACAAATAAAACACCTGTGTAAATCAGGTTGATAAAGCCTTCACAGCAGTGTTAATCCAGTCCAAATCACCACTACATTAAATAATGATATTGTTGTGTGACTATATTATATATTATTATATACATCATGCCTTAAAATGATTTTATTTGTCTTTCTGTCTGTCTGTCTGTCTAGCTGCCACTCAACAGTGATGGATGAGAACCTCTTTTGGAAGTTTGAGAGTGTCATGTTAGTCCTCACCGTTTTCTTTGCCCTAGTAGTGATTGGCCGGCAGAGGTCTTTAGACCGCCAAGCCTCGGAAAAGGTTCGCAGGCAGATTGAATCTATTTAGTACTCGGAACTGTATTGAGAAGTATTGTGATATGATAAGAAGATCTAAAGCGCTCCAGAGTTACAGCGAGCATCATTTTGTCAGTGTTCGAAGCCACGTTAGCTGGCGTAGGGTGTGATCCCTGGAGGCTTGCAGATGAAGCTTGTCATATGTGGATGGATCGACACCATGGTGTTTTTGCTTTTTTTGGTTGTTTAAACTTTGACAGGTTGTTGATTCCACACCATGTCTTTTCACACAAGTTGCTCATGATATACTACAGTGAACCTTTAACTGTGAAGCCTCCAGGATTTATTAAGCATCCAGATAACAGACATTATACCACAAAGGATTAACGGTTTGCTTACTTGTGAGATTTTATAATTAAGCTGTTCTGTTCCTGAGCGGATACCGCATCGCTGATACGTCTTCTCACTCACACTGAGTTCATAGAAAAGGAGTGTTTGACATTTGTTCCTGAGTAAATTGTATTGTGTTTGGAATTCTGATGAATATTATTTGCCCTGGAACTGTCATGGTGTGATATTTTAATTACAAAATGGATGTGACCCTACATTACTGTGTGTTTTAATACGTGTTGCAAATCATATTACAGGGAATGAAAACATGGACTTTGATTACGTAAACATGGATTTTTTTGTTTCATTGTAGATGTTAAAGAAATTAATTCAATTTCACCTGCTTAAGAATTGAACCTGAGAAATGTTCTATTTTACTGATCACATGTCCACGTATTCTACTTTGGTGCAAAACATTGACATTTGGCAGACACCCTTATCCAGAGCGACTTACATTTTTATCTCATTTATACAGCTGAGCAGTTGAGGGTCTGATTAGTAACCCAGAGCCCCGTTGATTCCCGTTCTTATGGTTTTGGTTCTGAAACACGGCTTCACTTTAACTGTGTTTGCTTCTCATGGTTTGTGTAGTTTGCAGTGTCTCAGCTTCAGTTTGAGGTCGTATTTATGGACTATATTGACACATGCCAGGTACTGCACATATTGCTGCTGACCTTGACTCAATCTAAAACATAACTAAGCTGTTATTTAGGTTAATTTGCATATGCTGCATAATTTAAATGTGCTAATTACTAATTGTTGAAGGTTTTTATTTTCTTTCTTTTTAGTTTCAGGTGCACAGCTGAATTTTATAAAAAAAAAATTGTTGTACTCAGTTTTTTTTGTTTTTGTTTTTTTGCTACACCATGTCTGTCTGGTCATATGTGAGTTCTGACAGCAGTGTAAAGCAAGTGTGCAAAAGTTGAGTTTTTATTGATTTCATTTATGATGATGATGATGATGAAATGGCTGCATGCTGTTTTCTCCATAACCGGTTTTACCGGTCCACCTTACTGTAGATAATGTATTTTTATGAAAGATGTGAGACATTTCCTATTCACTGTATTTAAAGGGGGAACTGTGGAATAAACCAAACAGAGAAAATTATTGTGTTGTAATTTTTTTTTTTTTTTTTTTTTTTAAACACATTCTATGTAGTTTAAAATTCTACACTGCTCTGTCAAAAAAAATAATAAACAAGCACTCTAATATTTGGTTGGATTGTGTTCAGCTTTGATTATAGCATGCCAATCACTGTAGCATTGTTTTATGTAAGTATGAGTATGAATTTTTAGTTCAATGTTCTATTAATTTTTCACGGAAATCTTTTATTAACAGTGGAAGAATTAAACCACTGTGTAAAGTCTTCACACTTTCTATAGGCTTAAGGTCAGGACTCTGGTGCCAGTTAATTTGTGAAAATGATTCCTTATGCTCCCTGAACCACTCTCACTATTGTCCCAATTTTATATCCCTGTGATCAGGGAAGAAAAAGTCCATTGATGTGATAACCTGCTCATTCAGTACAGTCAGGTCATCAGCTGGCTTCATTTTATTTCAAGTAATATTGCTGAGCCTCAACCTGACTAATTAGAGCCACCCAAGATCATAACACTGGCTTTATGTGCGTCTTACCATGATATCCCCATCACTGAAATAAGGTAAACCTGCACTCATCAGATCACATGGCCCTGTTCCTTTGTTCCAGAGTCCTATCTTTATACTCTCACTCATTTGCCAAACAGCTTAATAATATTAGGGTTGCTGGGAGGCTGAGCCCATCTCAGCCGACACGGCGCAGGCAGGGTACACCCTGAACAGCTCACAGCTGAGTGTCGGCTGAGATGGCCTCCCTAGCATCCCTAGTACCTGATCTCCAATCACGGCGAGTCAAGATTTTTTTGGGGGGGGCTGATGGTTCAGCACTATACTTCCAGGTTTTTAATAATGTGTTGGACACTTCATAACTCAGTTCCAGTAATTTCAGTGGTTTTCTTATTTTATTTTCTTGATGCAGGCCAAAAATTTGACCCCTCTGGAACAGAGTGACTGTTTCCACCGCCCCAGGATATGTCTCTGACATATCTGTTTGAAAATTCAGGAAGTACTCACTATTCAGGTTAAATAATATGTTGCCAGCATCGATCAGTGCAGTAATTATCCAATCAAAAGCTCATTTAAAGTACAGGACTGTGTATTTAAAGCTAAATCATTACTTTTCATGTTAGGAATGCGAAAGATACTGTGGTGCACTCCACTAGTGCACGCTCGGTCCTAGTAAGTTAGTATCTTTGGCGTGAGCTGTTTTACACTTTAATGTGAGATCAAGAAGTTAAAAAGTGAGTGAATTTTTACAGAAACAGATTTGGCAATGCTGAGATTCTCAGGAATGCATTACTTCCTATTTTTCACTGTATATAGTAAAATAATTTATAAAACTAACAAAAGTCTTAATGTACATGTGTTTATGCAAGAAAGAAAGAAAGAGAGACTGTGTTGGCCAACTCACATATTTTTGTTCTATATGTAATGCATATATGTAATATAATATGAAAACCCCAAACCATAATTTTTCCACCACCAGGATTCAAAGTTGGTATGAGGTTCTTCTCCTGATCACATGTGCACTGTGACTGTGACCAAGCAACTCTACCTTCTGGTAAACTGGAGTCTTAATCGAATCTTTTTGGACAGGCTTTTACCTGGCCCATTTAGGTCAAATCATACAGCAGTGTCTGTTTAGGAGCTAGTGGATGTTAACACTGAATATACAGTACATGTGAATTTTGAGCCACATCTCACAGTGTACAGTGGAATAATGGCACATTTCTTGTCTTACCATGATATAAAAAATTTCTTGCCTAATTATCATCGATATATTGACATAATGCTGGTAAGTCTCACTTTGTGTTACTGCTTGGTGATGCTATGACAGTAAATGACATTTGATATGTGCATGTGATTATTCCTGATCAATGAACATACATTTATGACAAACTGACTGTTTAATAATACAATGGATTACTTGCCCATGTAAATTAATTTGTACTGCATAATTCAGTTTAGCTGTTGATGGGCTCCAGTGCTGAAAAAGTCCTGAGTTTCTACTGCACCGCTTGAAACATGACCTGAATCTGATGAAGTACATCTATAGCTAACAGTTAAAGGATTTTTGAAAGCTACTCAAACACGATACTCTCTACTTTATACTTTTGCAAGATAAATGTATCCACTGGGATAAATCATTATAGCCCAGCCACATTTGTGTGCATGCCATAAATGTCTGCAGAACAAAAGTCGAATGTCCAGGTTATGATTTACCCAAACTACAGGTTAGAATCTGATTCAGGTTAATACTTTATTCCATTTCAGTTGGGTCATTTGATGCTTTATTCAAATAAATGTCATGTCAGTTGTGAGTTATCAAACTTCACAGATGTGAAAGCAGTGTATTATCCTGTTTGGCTACTGGTCAAAGGTCTTCTTTGACATAGGAAAGGGCAAAATGATATTAATTCTCAGTGTGACGTTTTTTAGGAAATGTATTCAGAGCTGCTCAGTTAATGTCCTGTGAAGATCAGCACTGAGTCAAAAACCTTTGATGAGAACATCAGACGCCAAAATTCTATTACTGCAATCAGATAAAAACCCAAATGCACAGTCACTAAAGCTGCACGGATGATGCTGTTGGCCTGTAATTAAGAGGTCTGTTACATTTGTGCCATTAAATAAAAAACTCTCACCTTTGTGCCCTTTAATGTTTGTCTTTTAATTATATGACTTGTAAATCTTTTTTTTTCAAGAATGCATGCATGATATGTGATCACATTTTTACATAAATTAACACATTATTTCACCTTTGTCACAGTTGCCCACTTGATATTTGCTTCCTGTACTTTTTAAAAACTTGTACTGTCTTAACACACATATATATTTATACCTTTAGAATGTATACTATATAAATGAATATTACAATAAACACAGAGTTGAATATTAATTATACAGAATCAATGAGTCTTAAAGACATTTTATTAAACAAAAATAAACAAACGTACATCTCTTTATCGAACATACATGAAAACATTATGAACTAGACATCAGTCAGCAACCTAAGATCCTATCAGGTCAAATCTGAAAGTGTAGATCTGTAATCTCAGTCAGTAGCAGCGCAGGAAGAAGGTGTTGCATGCACTCCCTCTCATGCAGTCACAAAGGCGACCGATGCGTGGTCCATGCTTTAGGGCACACCGCTCTCCTACATCACACTATACACCAACATGGACGTATAAGCATTATAACTCCATGTCACCATGTAATTATGTAGCAGACAAGGTTTCATTATCATTGATTCATTGGTGGAGAATGGATATTACTGTACTACTACATTGTTAATACCCAAAATATCTACAATGGTTTAAAGAAGATTTAGGGTAAATTCGGATACAGTTAGACATAATAGTTTTTACATTTCCACCTGTCTGAACTTTAATAAGCCTTCATTAATACAACCCCACTTCCCCCAACACATTGTGTACATTTCTAAATCTTCAAGGTATCTACTGTACATAGTAAAAGAAAAATGCTGCTCATGGTCTAAAGGCTGGCTTAGACTAACTAAAACCATCTATCATATGCTTTAAATAAATAAATTATAAACATGCATTTGATCTAACATTATACTTATTTTCATAGTATATGTATCATAAATGTGTAATAATGACTTCAACAAAAACTTTGATTATGATAATATATAGCCAAGGCATATGGAATTTTTCCCTTCTCAAGAATTTGTGGTCAGTTTCTGCTCTGATTCTGATTATGCCCTCTTTTCTGATGTCACATGAATTAAATCATGTTGCATCAATCAAGCTGTTTCACTGCAAGAGCTTAGTAGCACAAGCTTTGACTTATTAGGACAGAAAATGAATTCTGATCCTTAGTTACACTGTCCCACTTTACCTGATGCCTCAAAGTATTTGAAATCATATTTTAAACAACAAGTGCATATAGAGCTATGGGGGGAAAAATTAAGAGACCACTTTTAATGGTGATCCAATCTAAATCAATTTTTCATAGCTGTAAATGCAGCCATTTTTCCACGCGCCTGCAAGTATCAATACAATGTGTAGTAGTGGCTCAGTGATTAAGGCTCTAGATTACTGATCTGTAGGTTGGGGATTCAAGCCCCGGTGCCACCAAGGTGCCACTGTTAGGCTCTTGAGCACAGCCCTTAATGTTCAATTGCTCAGTTGTATAAAAATGATAAATCTAAGTAACTCTGGATAAGGGTGTCTGCCAAATGTCGCAAATGTATAATCTGTCTACTCACACATCTATTTTCTTTATGAAACACAGCCTGAGCATTATGGAATATTAAGGGGTAATAATAATAATAATAATAATAATAATAATAAATAATAATAATCATTTATTGTGTTTAGGTGTCTGTGAGATTAACTAAGATGTACTAACGTGTATTAAATTATATTTATTGAAATAAGTTTTACCCTTGGAATGATGCTGGCTCTTTTATCCAGTGTTATCTGATTGTTTCCATCTCCTTCAAGAAGGCTTTCCAGTGCTTCAGCCTGAGCAAAGAACAGGGAAAACAGTTTTTTTTTTCAGTATTAAAATCCCTAAAATATAACACTAAGCCAAGAGAAACAAAGTGCGTTTCCACCTGATCCATATGATATATACGCACCTGATGAAGTTCTTATAATAAACAGATTTGTTTTTATTCTAAGAGATCTGTGTTTATTATAAGAACTTCATCACGTGCATTTTAAAGAACAGCTGCAATAAGAAAAGCAATGTTTGATCCCTTCTAGAATACGAAATTGTGGATAATTTAAAGGTTTCTGTTTGTTTGTTTGTTTTACCATGTCTCTGCTGACCAGCTGTTCCTCGGACATGGACAGTCGGTGATCCAGTGAAGTGTGCGCCTGGCACCCGGTGTGGAGGAATAACACACACACGCCGAGATACACCGCCGTCCTGATGCTGTCCATTCTGGTGGAGAAAGAGTTTCAATCAGACAATTCAGCAAAATTCCTCTCCAAATTCCTCACGTCTTCTACACAGAGTCCCTGCTCGCACAAACTTTCGGTATTTATACACCGCGAGCGCCGGAGTGACGCATTCGGGGTGACGTCATCGCTCCCGTCCTTTTCCGACAGGTGTGAATAAGTCTCTGAAACTAATTGCAAAATAAGGTCAAAAGATAGCCAGCACCAGAAGAGGAGGGAGGAAGAACACAGCTGATATAGAAATGTCAGATTTACTGTGTAAGGAAAGGGAAGAGAGAACTTTCTTTTTAAAAGTCTCATGATGTCACTGCATCTCAGTTTGCAGAGGGTGGTATAAAGATATGACACCCACATCACACTGTTTTCTTTTAATTAACATCTTCCTCTTCGTTATTTGTGGGGTCAGTGGTGTCAGTGGTTAGGGTGCTGTGCTCATGATCGAGAGGTCGTGGGTTCGAATCCCTGTTAGCCTTCCACCGTGTTAAGTCCCCTGGGCAAGGTCTTAACCACAAGTGTGCCTCTGTCCACCCTGCAGTATAAATGGCTACCAGTAAAAAGTACTGGGAAGGTAACCTCTGATGGACTAGCACTCTATGGTCTCACCCAAATGAGGATGGGTTTCCCTCTTGAGCCTGGTTCCTCTCAAGGTTTCTTCCTTGTGTCAACT
>JBCNYH010000001.1:46819195-46830070 GCA_039654325.1 Tandanus tandanus | reverse complement strand
ATATATATATCTGTGTGTTTAGGGGAGATGAACACTTAGTTGCTTCACACTACTGAAAACAGGATAAGCTAATGAGCCACAAGGCTCGAATGTAAAAAGCCCAACAGACTTACCATACCTTTGTAAACTTTCTTGATTTTCATAGAGAGCCTTGGACTTTTCTATCAAACAATATTTCATTCAGCATGACACACTGCATCATACATTTTTTATTATGCTTAGCTTGATCCCATGTGTTCTACAAGGTTAATGTGATACCCAGTTGAATAATGGCCTGATCATGTAGAGATGGGGAGACATGACAGACCGTGAAGCACTGAATAATGCAAGATCAACACAAATAAACATCCACATGTGTAGAACATCTCCCTGCTAGAAAACGGCATTTCCCTTCTTTTCCCATGATATTACATCAACAATTGAATGGAGGCCTTTTTTTTACCACTTGGAAAATATCATTAAGCTGTGTTATAGTATATGAACATGTACGTGTAGGGATTTAGTTGAGGTGTTTCCAGAAAAGTGTTTATGATGGAAAGAGGATGATTATAAATGTTGAAAATACTCTACAACTGACTTATGTGAACTTATGCACATTATGTTACACATGTCACCAGGTGACAGTTATTTGTTTTAACACTTTGACTGCTGCAAGAAAGATATCTAGCTATTTGGCTCATGTAAACCAATGATCTATCTATGATTTTTGCCTGTAACAGCCTTATACAAAAAAAATTTATGGGAAAAATATGGGGAGATGGGGAAAAAATATGGGGGGATGGGAAAACATCATGTCAGGTTATACGTCAGGTGATAAGTGGTGTGCTTGTGTTCATGGTGATATTATATATATTCAAACCCCACTATCAACGGGTTGTCACTGCTGTCCCCCAGTTCAGCTAACTGGGTTATCAAAGGTCGGCCATGTCTCTCACTGTCTGTGGTGAGAGGCCTGTAAAAGAACCATTGCTGATTTTCGTCAAGAGTAGGCTGCATAGCCGTCAGCATGTTTCTGCCCTGCGATGGCCTGGCAAGCTGTCCGGGGTGTACTCTGCCCTCGCCCAGAGTCGGCTGAGATGGGCGCCAGCCTCCCCGCGACCTTAATTAGGATTAAGCGGTTCAAAAAATGAACGAATGAATGAATGAATATAGATAGATAGATAGATAGATAGATAGATAGATAGATAGATAGATAGATAGATAGATAGATAGATAGATAGATAAAAATAATAAATAAATCAACGGTTAAAGATGATCAAATTATTATTTTCACATATTAAACTTCATTAAATACAGTTTTATGCATCATTATTTGCACACATAAAACTTAGTGAAGCAGGAGAGGTGATGCTAAGGTCTGTTTGTAGCCCACCCCAAGCTTGACATGACACCCGACATGACCCATCAAGCCATGGCAACCTTTAGAAATCACCTCCAAAAGTGTATAGACAATGATGGCCAGCATTTGGAGGATGATCATCTTTAAGACATGATGTATAAAAATGTATCAAGGGTAGCGGTGGCTTAGTGGTTAAGGCGATGGGTTTTTGATCCGAAGGTCAGCTGTTCAATCCCCACTATCACCACTGTTGGGCCCTTGAGCAAGGCCCTTAACCCTCAATTGCTCAGTTGTATAAAAAAGAAAAGATAATTGTAAGTTGCTCTGGATAAGAGCGTCTGCCAAATGTATTAAATGAAGTTTCATGTGTGCAAATAATAATTTGATAAATTATTGTACTGATCTTTAACAATTTTCATTGATTTTCCTTTTATTGGGTCACCCTGTATAGCTTTTCTTAAAAATACTAAATGACAGTAAATATCTTGCTGTGACTCAAAGTGTCACCTTCTGAATCCTAAGTGCAATCTGAGTCACTTCCAGCAGGTCTATCCATTATCTGCATGGCCTTCCTCTAGTTTGACACCATTAGGCAACAGCTAATGTCAGATACCTGCTGACCGAGATGAAATGTGCTTTAATTTAGTCTTCAGTTGAGGAGATGTGAGAGTAGTAATGAGACAGGTAGGGTTGGTGAAAATGTCATGGATCTCTACTTGCAGACATGTTTGTTATTAATGGTGTGGATTTGCTCCAAGTCACCCAAAAACATTCAACCAAAATTCATTAATTTATTCATTTTCTAAGCCACTTAATCCTAATTAGGGTTTCAGGGAGGCTGGCACCCATCTCAGCCGACTCTTGGCAAGGGCGGGGTACATTCGGGACAGCTCACCAGGCCATTGCAGGGCCAACACTCACACAACCATTCACACTCACACCTAGGGGTGATTTGGAACAGCCAATTAGCCTACTGTGCATGTTTTTGGACTGTGGGAAGAAACCGGAGTACCCTGAGGAAACCCACGCAAGCACGGGGAGAACATGCAAACTCCACACAAAAATGCCCGAACCAAGGAATCGAACCTGGGACCTTCTTGCTGTGAGGCGGACATGCTAACCGCTACACCACCGTGCTGCCTTCAACCACCTTTTTCCCCTGATGAGGGTAGCAGTGACAGCAGACTGATCTCAGAGTCCTCTTCACTTATTTCAGTCACTATAATCACTACAGTCATTATAATTGCTTTGATAAACCAAAAAATCATTAAAATATTAATTAAAATATAATTTTTAGTTTGGGCTTGAAGAGAGGGTGGCATGGTGGCATAGTGGTTAGCATGTCTGCCTCACAGAAAGGTTTTGGGCTTGAGTCCCAGACTTGGTGTGGAGTTTATATGTTTTCCACGTGCTTGCATGAGGGTACTCCAGTTTTATCCCACAGTCCAAAGACATGCACATTAGGCTAATTGGCTGTTCCAGATTGCCCTGCTCTAACCTCATTATTTGACACTCAAGCGTAACACAACATCGCTATTCAACACTGTAACAACATTTATGGTTTATTTAACAATTTAGGATTAATAAAAAAGTAAGGACTTGGTTTTGCCATTTTACCATTAAAAAAAAACCCTTTTAATGTTGTGGAAGGTCCTAGGTTCGGGGCTTTACTGTATGAAGTTTACATGTTCTCCCTGTGTTTGCATGGGTTTCCTTCATGTACTCCAGTTTCCTCCCACCAAGACATGCACATTAGGCTATTTCGCTGTTCCAAATTGCTGCTAGGTGTGAGTGTGAGTGTGAATGGTTGTGTGTGTGTTTGCCCTGCAATGGCCTGGCAAGCTGTTCAGGGTGTAGCCCGCCCTCGCCCAGAGTCAGCTGAGATGGCCACAGCCTCCCCGCAACCTAATTAGGATTAAGCGGATTAGAAAATGGATGAATGAATGTTGTGGAAATGAAAAATGGTAAGTGATATTATTCTCAATTACAATCACATACTACCAGTAGAAAAAAAGAGGAATATGCCTTTAGTGTAAATAAATTTTAAAGAAATACCTTTGAGAACAGAACTTATACTGCTGCTTTTGAGACGAATGAACAGAAATGATGAATTATATGACTGTGAAGATGTATCATAGCAAAGGATACATACAAATATCCCATTTATTCTTAACAATCCCATTCTATTTTTTTCTTATACATTCAGACTGATGTGTGTAATATTCAAAGCATGTGTTTTCCTTCACCTTATTGCTCATTTTTCCCTAGTCACGCCATGCATGCACTTGATTTATAATGTACATGTGTGTTGAATGGAAATTTCTGTCATTTGTGTTGTGCAGTGCTCAGAGGCAGAAAATTGTAATAATGTATTCCGTATGTCATCTCAGTGTCTTGTTGCTCATCAAGGTTCACTCAGAAACAAAGAAGACAAAGAGCTGTTTCTCTGGTATTAGTGCAACTCCTTACATTGATATCCTTTGTTTTTCCTGTTCTCTGTCAATGTTCTTGCAGGTTCTAAGATTTATCACAGAGTAAAATTCTAGGCAAAATCTGGTTATGTCAAATCTTCTGCCCCACTAAAAGCTTACAATTCCTGAGCATCTTTATTACAATTTGTTAAGGACAGAGATAATGTTAATGTCTGCCAGCATATTTAAAAAATCACATGGTTCTTTACATTGTTTAAAAAAAATTTATTGGTAAAAATATTTATTTAGAATTATTAACAAAGGTGTTAAGTCACAAAAAAAACAACCTAAATGCAGCTCTTTGAATGGATATTTTGTGCCAAGTTTATAAAATATAAGAAAGCAACTTTTTAGTATTTAAAGTGTAATACTCAAAGAATTACCATTAAATCAATCACACAAACTTCACGTGAATAATTACATTATATAAAAATGTTTGTTGTGGTTGTTGATGTTATTGCTTTTATGGTTTGTTTTTATTGTTTAAAGAATGCTATGTGACCCCCCAACACACACGCACACACACAAAGATTAGTTTCCCTATATGACTTATTCATGTGTCTTTACTGTTGTTCTTATTGAAATGATAAATTTATTTTCACGTTTTTTTTCCAGATGTGATCTCATTCCTCACATAGGTGAAATGCATCTTCACATGTTCACGTTTAATTTTTTTACATTTTACTCACTCATTTGCCGAACCACAGCTTAGGGTTGTAGGGATGCTGGCGACTATCTCAGCCAACACTGGCCGAGGGCGGGGTACACACTGGAAAGCTCGCCAGTCCACTGCACAGCCAACAAACACACAGCCATTCACACGCACACTCAATCCTAGGGGTAATTTGGAACAGCCAATTAGCCTAATGTGCATGTCTTTGGACTGTGGGAGAAAACCAGAGTACCCGGAGGAAATCCACGCAAGCACAGGGAGAACATGCAAACACCACACAGAAACATCCAAGCCCGGGAATCGAACCCAGGACCTTCTTGCTGTGAGGCGGATGTGCTAACCGCTACACCACCGTGCCGCACTACATGTGATCACATTTCCCACAAAAATGTACATTATACAAATACATGATCTTTAATGAAACATGTGTGATTTTTTTCTGTAAGGGTTTATCCACCCAAGAGCTCTGAGAAAGTAACACTAATGAAAGAAGTGCATTTGCTTAAGGAAAGTGCCCGTGTGTATGCTATGCATCATGTAAGACTCTTAGGATCTGTATTTTCTGCTCCAACATTCACACTGTGTCCATGTTTAAAAAATTATACAAACCGGAGTCAGTTTATAGAATAATGAAGTGGTGCAAAGAAGTCATATGATGCAGTGCTTATGCATTTTTCAGTGAAGCAATCCTAATAGATAAACAAACTGGAATCTGAGGACATGTTGCTGTGGACATAATGATCTGACGTTGGGGGGGAAGGCAAATATTTGGAGGCAACACATATGCACACACAGACACAGACTGGAGCACTGATGCTAGTTTCATTCTTTATAGCATTTTGCTTATTATAACAGGCTATATTATGTTGATTGTATGATAATAATAAAAACCTCTTTAAAATTGCACAAAAAATCCATTCATATCTCAGTCATTCATTCATTTATTCATTTTCTAAGTCGCTTAATCCTAATTAGGGTCGCGTGAAGACCGGCGCCCATTTCAGCCGACTCTGAGCAAGGGTGGGGTACACCCTTCACAGCTCACCAGGCCATTGCAGGACCAACACAACCATTCACACTCAGACTCACACCTAGGGGCAATTTGAAACAGCCAATTAGCCTAATGTTTATGTTTTTGGACTGTAGGAGGAAACCGGAGTATCCAGAGGGAACCCACGCAAGTACGGGGAGAACATGCAAACTCCACACAGAAACGCCTGAGCCCAGGAATCGAACCCAGAACCTTCTTGCTGTGACGCGGACGTGCTAACGACTGCGCCACCATGTCGCCTCCATTCATATCTAACATTCAAATATTCTTACATTCATGAATCAATATTATCTTTATTTGTTTTCCCTTCCCTGTTCAATCTTCTCCACTGTTTTAAGGCACACTTTGAGAATGATTAAAAGTTTGATTAAGCTAAAGTTGTCTTTTCAGTGGTCCATGCTGTTGAATTAGTCTGTATGTCTTAGACATCCTCGGTGTCTTGTTTAAATAAGTTATGGTTTTGAAGATGGGGTGTTGTGGTGTCTCCTCTTTTCATCTCTACAGCAGTGGAAGTCTAGAGCAGCATTTTGCTGCTTCTCTGACATGAGAGCTTTGCTCATTTGATTAAGTCTGTCTGCCTCTCTTGTGTGTTTCAGTTTGCCAAGTCTGTGGTCCTCCAGTGAGGTTGTTTATCCATTTCTGTCTTTCCTCTAAGTCCTTGGGAAAAAAAGAACACAGTCAAATACAAGTGATATCCTTGCTGTAAAATACACTATACCTCCAAATATTTGTGGCCCAAAACCTCAACATCATTCACATCGTTCAGATTGAATCACTTATTGCTGTTATTATACGCTCCACGTATCATAAAAGGATTTTTACTAGATTTTGGAGGGTGGCTGTGGGATTTGCTCATTCCCTAAAAAAGCATATTAATGTTGAGCACTAATGATGAATGAGGAGGTCTGGGGTACAGTCGATGCTCCAATTCATCCCATAGGTGTTCGCTGGGGTTAAGGTCAGGACTCTCTACAAGCTACTTGATTCTTTCAATTAAACCTTTGTTAAACTATGTCTTCAAATAAATTTAGGAAATGAATAGAGTGAATGAAACCATTTGGAATCACTACTTTTGTAAAGAATCTGTTGTGTTCAGTTCTTCATAGTGCTTTAAATAAACATCTATATAACTACTAAAAAGGTTCCAAAGTTACAGCTCAATGTGCCTTTTTGGTGTTATAAAGCACTTTCTTTTCTATAAGTGTAGATAATATCTGCATCATATTGATTCTCTCAGCATTCCAAGCAGTTAAATAGTAAAAGAAGAATAAATATAATCCTATGAAATGGCCAAGTCAATGTCCTGACCTTAATCCAATAGAAATCCTGTGTCCCAAAGTTGAAGCTGTTCTGGACAGAGAAATGTGCAAGTGCAAGTGTTTAGTTCCAGTTATTACTGCACAAAGGGGTCTGAAACCAAATGTTCACATACTTTTCCCACTCACAGATATGCAATATTGGATCATTTTCATCAATGAATAAATGATCAGGTGTAAAAGTTTGGTCTTGTTTATTTAACTGGGGTCTCTTTATCTACTTTTAGGTCTTGTGTGAAACTCTGATGATGCTTTAATTCATATTTATCCAGAATTTTAGAAAATTCTAAAAGGTTCACAAACTTTCTAGCACCACTCTATAGCCAAGGTTTTGACTGCCCTCCGTTGACAGAAAAAAAGAATTACATGGATTTTTAAATGCATAGAGCACTAATAAAACAAATTCTTACATGAATGACATGACAAAACCATAGAGGAAATGCCCAGTGTGGTTTGGGTTTTCCTTTTCGAGAGCAGTCATCGCACTCACCTCATGTATTTGTGTGTGATGGTGTCCTGTGATGTGCAGTGTGTCCTATAAGAGTCTGAGCGGCAGATGAGCAGCCAGGATGAGCATGAGCAGTAAGCTTGGACATACTGTCCTAAAGGCCTGTGATGATTAAAGAAGACCAGCTCTGTTAATGAAAGTCCCATTATCAGCAAAAACAAACAAACAAACAAACAAACAAACAAACAAACAAATAAATAAACTAGTTAGTGATGGACTGTGTATGCTGGCAAATTTTTCTTTTTTAATGTCCTGACTAGATGTTGACTTGGTTGCTTTTTTAACTGGACTATTTACGTATAAGATTCATTCATTCGTTCATACATTTGCCAAACCACATAATCTCACTAGGGCCAGGGGGAGGCTGGAGCCCATCTCAGCCGACTCTATGTAAAGGATGGTTACACGCTGAACAGCTCCCCAATCCGTCATAGAGCAACACACACAACCATTCACACTCACACCTATCAGCAATTTAGAACAGCGAAATAGCCTAATGTGCATGTCTTCGGACTGTGGGAGGAAACCGGAGTACATGGAGGAAACCAACGCAAGCACGGGGAAAACGTAAACTTCATACAGAAATGCCCTCGCCGATCTTGGAACTTGAACCCAGGTCCTTCACCACCATGCTGCCCTTCGTATAGAATCTTAGAAGAAAATGTTTTGGCATCCTCATGTATTTTAGAAACGGTACTATTTAATTTGAAGGAGGAAATCTGTTTGTGAGTTATAAGATTAAAATCTAGGACAGAAATCTTGTAAGGTGGTTGATATTTTAGTTGATCTTACAAACTTTATACAATTTTATATGGATTTTATGTCCTTTGTTTATTTGTTTACCAAACCATTCATTCATTCATTCATTTTCTAAGCCGCTTAATCCTAATTAGGGTGGCGGGGAGGCTGGCGCCCATCTCAGCTGACTCTGGGCAAGGGCGGGTTACACCCTGGACAGCTCACCAGGCCATCGCAGGGCAACACACACACAACCATTCACACTCACACTCACACCTAGGGGTGATTTGGAACACCCAATTAGCCTACTGGGCATGTTTTCGGACTGTGGGAGGAAACCAGAGTACCCAGAGGAAACCCACACAAGCACGTGGAGAACATGCAAACTCCACACAAAAACGCTCGAGCCTGGGACTTGAACCGAGGACTCGAACCCAGGACCTTTTTGCTGTGAGGCAGATATACTAACCGCTGCACCACCCTGCCGCCCATCATCAACTCTCTATTTAAAAAAAAGGTTAGAAATAGCATGTTCTCCCCGTGATTGTGTGGGTTTCTTATGTGTACTCTGGATCCTTCTACAGTCCAAAAACATGCATGTTAGGCTAAATGGCTGTTGCTAGTAGGTGTGAATGGTTGTGAGTGTGTTGCCCCGCGATGGTCTGGTGAGCTGTGCCTTCACCCAGTGTTGGCTGACATAAACTCCAGCCTCCCCGTGACCCTATTAGGATTAAGCGGTTTGGCAAATGAGTGAGCGAGTGAGAACTCCAAGAGACAAGTTGATATTTTCATAGTACTCCAACATAACTGAGTTTAACTAAGCTGAATGTATCTAATGCTATTTTCAACAAGCTTAAATTCAATTTTGGATATCTTTGTAATCAGTGCTGAAATGTTTACACATTACATTTAGATAGTTAAAGATGCATTTGGTTTATATATTTTACTATAAATGCATACATTGCTGCTTTAAAATTAAATAAAATTCAAGATGTGAATTCACTGAAAGCAAGAATGAAGGATGGTCCAAAAATGATGGTGTAGATAAAGTGCTGCTCAACATGGCAAGCATGCTATAAAGCATTAAATCCTGATGTCTTACGGCAGAGATCTGAAGGCATTTGATGTCTAACAGCAAAAAGAGGATTTGTTTATTTTGGCAAAAGAGTTTACTCCTCTACATGAGAGCTCACGTACATCGAGAGGGATATGACTGGCAAAAGTAAAACTTTCAGGGAGAATGGCTTGTACAGATTGTTCTTCCAAAAGTAATACTATAGGATAGACTTTAAACGACTATCAGGCTCATGATAATAATAATAATATAATATAATATAACAGGAATGTGACCTCACCGTGTGTTATTCTGACCTTTATGATGATTGCAACATTCTAAGAATTTGCGCTGGAGCTTTAGCATGGATTTACCTCTATGTTGTTGGGGTTTTTTTTTTTTTTTTTTTCAACTTTAGTTTAGAGACATTTATATAGATTCCTAGACTAAAACATGAGGTGGACACTAAAGGGAATCTATCCTATGAATCTTTGAGGGCTGATCAAGCCATTTCCATAATTCAGAGGAATTATTTCGTTTTCCAGCCTAGATGTGGGGGGAAATAAGACACTGTAGTTCTACATTAATGAAAGCCATGTGTTTCCCTTTAGGTTCCTTTCAGTATAAGTTCATAGTATCTGTACTTCTACTCCCACACAATCTGAAAAAAAAGAGGTGCATACAACATATTCCAGTTTTGTTTTTGTTTGTTTTAGATGGGATTTATTACTTTATTTATTACTGTAATTACATTTTATTGCTCTCCACAGGCATACGTATTAGCAGATGAATATGCTTGAGATTTCCCTTGCATTCTGAAACACTCAAATATTTCACAACTTTTGATATTCTGTGGTTTAGTCACATAAAATCATAACAGATAAAAGGATGAGTATGCATTTGAGACACTGACCATCACTTGACTCACTGGGAACTCAATTTAGTATTAATCTCAAAAGTGCAATCCTTACAAATCAAAGAATCTCCTTCTATCTTTTTCATTGGAATATGAAAGTTATTTTGGGGGGAAAACACTGGAATATTCACTCTTTACGATGAATGAGACAGGGAAAAATAATATAAATCTATGGTTCTGTACCTTGTTTGCGGAAGTGGGCACAGTAGGCATTGGATCTGTTTCATCCAATCCCCTCATATCATCTTCTAATTCCTTTAGCTTAATAAATCTCTCCAGCTCTTCACTGCTGGTGTTACCTAGTCAGACAAGTGTATTATAAACAATTAACCTTAAAATGAACTTTGTTGTACAAAGTACACATGATATAATAACTATCATAACATTTCAGGTATACAAACAATACATTCATAATGACAGATGGAACAGTGGTAGATAAAAAATACATACTGAAGAATGAGTAGTCAAATGTCATATTGTAGTCATAGTCTGTTGGAGGAGTTGAATCATACTCAACGATTAATTCAGCTGTAAACATAAAAAGTAAGATTTAGACAGATTTAGACAGAAAACAGATTTTGAAAACTCTTATGTGGAATCTACTGAGAATACACAGATGACCATCTCAAACTGTAATTCCTAACAACACACACACACACACACACACCCACACACACACACACAGGGTGACCTTGTGCTTTTTTTTTTTTTTTTTTTTTTTTTTTTCTTTTTTTTTTGTTTCTTTTTTTTTTTTTTTGTTTTTTCGGGTTCTTTTTTTTTTTTCCTTTGTGCATTTTTGTGTGTTACCG
>JBCNYH010000001.1:46792082-46802574 GCA_039654325.1 Tandanus tandanus | reverse complement strand
TATATATGAAATAGGTAAAGAAATGTACATTGAAGTATATATACATTTTTTAAATTATCATATCAACTTTGCATCCAATTCATTATATTAAATAGTGAATAAAGCAAACAGAATCAGTACAAACCTATAACAATAATAATAATGATGATGTTATTATTATTATTATTATTATTATTATTATTATTAATAATTAATTTTCTGAACCTCTTAATCCTAATTAGGGTCGCAGGAAGTCTGGCGCCCATCTCAGCCGACTCTGGGCAAGGACGGGGTACACCCTGGACAGCTAGCCAGGCCATCATGGGAGAGAAACACGCTGACAGCAATGCAGCCTACTCTTGATGAAAATCAGCAATGGTTCTTTTACATGCCTCTCGTCACAGACAGTGAGAGACATGGTCTGCATTTGATAACCCAGTTATCTGCACGGGGGGGGGGGCAGCAGAGACAACCCGTTGATAGTGGGGCTTGAACACCCGACCTTGGGATCAGTAATCCAGCACCCTAACACCGGGAAACCACTGCCCCCATTATTATTATTATTATTATTATTATTATTATTAAAATTTAAACATGAGTTCATCAAAGGGCGGTATGTTGCCATAGTTGTTAGTGCTTCTGCCTCACAGCAACAATGTCCCGTACTGTAAAATATTTACTGTAAAAATTACAGTGATTTACTGGCAGCAGTAGTTGCCAGTAAATTACTGTATTTTTTTTTTTTCTTTACAGTGTAGGAGGACAACTCCTACTGGATGGGATGCTAGTCTATCGCAAGTTACCTTCCCAGTATTTTTTTTTCTGGTACCCATTTATACTGCTGGGTAGACAGAGGCACACTTGTGGTTAAGACCTTGTCCAGGGATCTTAGCACACTGGGGGTCTTATGGGGATTCAAACCCACGACCTCCTGATCATGAGCCCAGCACCCTAACCACTATGGCACCTTTCCCATCAAATTTCCAAATTTGAGCTCACACATTATTAAAAATTATTAGCAAACTCCTGTTACTTTATGCTTACATCCCACCCCTATTGAGAGGGTGAATTAGATTTTATTAACCCACTAAATTAAAATTACACGCTAAATCAAAGCAAACTGCAGCTGGGAGACCGGCTGGTAGATTTAGTGACAATTTGCTCACCTGTATATACAAGAACAAGTCCCCATAATAAAACCTGAAAAATACTAGTCAGTAAACCAAGTAGAAACTAGTTGTGATAGTTTTTATAAAGTTTTTTTTGGTACCCACCAGATATTTGTGAAAATGGCACGCTCTCATTCCTGAGAATCTGTGCAGTTTACAGTAGCATACTGTATAAAGTGTCTACAGTAAGTTACTGTAAGAAATTACAGTAAACTACTGCTAAATTTACATCAAAATTTTACAGTGAGGGTTTGAGACCCATCCCCAGCAAGGGTGTGGAGTTTGCATGCTCTCACTATGCTCTCTTGTGTGGGCTTCCTCTACATACTCCAGTTTCCTCCTACAGTCTAAAGATATGCCCATTAGGCAAATTAGCTATTCCAGATTGCCTCTAAGTATGAATGTGAGTGTGTCTGTGTTGCCGGCAATGGTCCAGCCAGCTGGAATGGGGTTCAGCCTCCCCACGACCCTGATAAAGAATAAAGCAGTTCAAAAAAATGAAATGATGTAATCAGATTGAATTATTAGAGTATTCTTCAGTTTAGTCATTGGACTTGCTTATTGCAGGCTGTTTAAGCCCCCAAATATTTCAGTCTTACACTTTGTTGCAGTTGTGATCCAATGTTGAAAATCTAACATAATGCTCCTCTTTTGTTCACTGTTGTCCAGTTTCAGATTTTCCATGCTGAGACAGCTTCAGCAGATAAATGAAACATTTGAAAGATGATTAATTAGATTTGATCTTGAGGGCAGAAATGACCTTTGAACAAGACAAGAACTTTTTATCCAGTTGGGTTTTTATGTGCATTAGATATTTTCCTGCAAAAGCAGTAGGGAAAAAAGAAAAAGAAAAGAAAAACTATGCATTTCCTGTCTGAAAAGAGTAGAGACACTTTATATAACCCCTTAACCAATCAAAGACATGAATTTAATGCACAAGAATAGTCAAGGGAAAAATCTCTGTACATTTAAAAATGTCTAGGATATAATATGTGTCTGTAGGAAAAAAAGGCAGCATTGTCTAACTAGGCTTTGAAATACTATGCATAGATGTGTGGGGTTTTTTTTTTATTGTATGCATGATATAACATATTCACATATTTCTCTACGTACCATTAAGGTACAAGGTATGTCACATATTTATCTTGGCACATTGTCTGTTAAAAGACCCAGTCTCTGATTTTATCAGGGAAACTACCCTCATCTCTGGCTAGAGATAGAATTTACATGTTCTGAAGCGTTAACTTGAGGATGAAATATAAGCCTGGATTAAGCAGAGGATGTGTGGGTTTACTCCCTAAATGGAAAGATTCTGATCTTCCAGAACCGTCACACCCATATAAGTCTTGATAAATGATTCAGAGCTGAATGTAAAGCAGAGCATGTTCTTTAAAGTAGTTATACAACACTGAAAATAGTTCCTTTTACTTCTACATTTTAGTGCAACTCTGAACCAGGGAAGAATCAGATATAGTATGTTTTGCCACCTTGATAATATTGCAATAAATGTTGCTTTCTTTAAACACACTTATATGTAGCACAAACATGTAGGAGATATCTTGGCTTATGGTCTTATGAATATCATGTTATAGATGTCTTTGCTAAGGCCATATGAAACATATCCACGTTCCCCTTTTGAAGAAGTATGTACACATATACACTCACATATATAAACAGACAGTGAAGATGAACTGCAGTTATCTGAATTATATACACCTCATTAAACAGAGAGTTGGTTTTTATCTTTTTTTTTTTTTTTTAATTGCGTGTTATAACTGTATTCTTGGATGGCCTCATCCTAGCACTGTAGACTGGGTTCATAATGTGTTCATTCGCAACCTGCAGACCCATGAAAAACAAAAGCATCCCTGGGCCATTTCCACCACAGGAAAGAAGTCTTCCTCTTTGACTACGCCATCTGTGGGAGGATGAATGAACAGTGCTGGAGCCATGCCTTGAGTCCAATGCCACTGATTTAGAACTGGGGGAAAATTAAAGGAATTCAAGAGAAACAGATATGGAAGGTCTGTCACACATCAATAAAAATATCAGTGGTGTTACAATGGAACACAATTTATAGGACAATAACACCAATACTGCTTAGAGATTTGTTTGTTTTTTCACCTACCAACATGAACTAGTCAAACCATGAAGTCACGTTGTTGAAACTCACGCAGTCTATGTACACCAAACTATGAATTGTTTTACAAAACACTGTTTAAAGCATATTCAACACACATTAATGGCAAACAGTGCATTTTTGTAGTAAACATATTACATATAGGAAAAGATGGAATTAGAATGAGTTTGTTTGGAAATATGGATCAAAAATGACTGCTTTGTACAGAAAAAGGACAGTGGGGGTAGGGATAATGCCTGGAGGACAATGGAGAGGAAAACCACAGTTACTGCCCACGATAGAAACCCTGGTCTCTGTTTGAGGGAAAGGCAGAGTATTTTCAGATGCACAAGAAATCCCATGAATTGCAAGAATTGGCACCATTGACATGGTAATTGGCAGCAATGCAGTAAAATTGCAGGAAATTTACGACAGAGTACTAACAGGCAAGTCACTTTTAAGAATGTGAATTCAGTCTGCACCATCTTAACTACCAGAGTCTGAGAAAAAACATAAAATAGTACAAAGAAATGTAAGTACTGTCCCTGCCTCCATATCCATCTTCCTAAACGTTTTACTCGACATGGAGAAGGGAGGTTTATGACCACAATCCACATGACCAGATGTCCTTAGTGGGGGCAATAAATGCGAGGTGTGGAGACACTTTTCCTTAAGATTGCCCGGATTGGTTTAGACATTCCAGAAGATATATTTCCAAGATGCGTCACCAGCAAAGACATTAGAAGTGATGTTGACAACTTGTTGTTGAAAGTTACAACTTGTGGTTAAATGCAGCAGAGAGAGCAGACTAGAACCCACTCACCTCACTCACCTCACTCTCTCACTCACCTCATTCTCAGTCACCTAACTCTCTCACCTCACTCTCTCACTCACCTCATTCTCTCACTCACCTCACTTTCTCACTCACCTCATTCTCAGTCACCTAACTCTCTCACCTCACTCTCTCACTCACCTCACTCTCTCACCTCACTCTCTCACTCACGACATTCTCTCACTCACCTCACTCTCTCACCTCACTCTCTCACTCACCATATTTTCTCACTCACCTCACTCTCTCACTCATCTCACTCTCTCTCACCTCATTCCCTTACTCACCTTACTCTCTCACTCATCTCATTCTCTCACTCACCTCACTCTCTCACTCACCTCATGTTTTCACTCACCTCACTTTCTCACTCACCTCACTCTCTCACTTTCTCACTCACCTCACTCTCTCACTCTCCTCACTCTCTCACTCACCTCATACTTTCACTCACCTCACTCTCTCACTCTCGTCACTTTCTCACTCACCTCATTCTCTCACTCACCTCATTTTCTCACTCGCCTCATTTTCTCACTCACCTCACTCTCTCACTCACCTCACTCTCTCACTCACCTCATTCTCTCACCTCATTTTCTCACTCACCTCACTCTCTCACTCTCTCTCACCTCATTCTTTCACTCACCTCACTCTCGTCACTTTCTCACTCACCTCATTCTCACTCACCTCACTCTCTCACTCACCTCATTCTCTCTCACCTCATTTTCTCACTCACCTCACTCTCTCACTCACCTCATTCGCTCACTCACCTCACTCTCTCACTCACGTCATTCTCTTACTTACCTCACTCTCTCACTCACCTCACTCACCTCATTCTCTCACTCACCTCACTCACTCACTCACCCACCTCACTCACTCACTCACCTCACTCTCTCACTCACCTCACTCACCTCATTCTCTCACCTCACTCTGTCACTCACCTTACTATCTAACTCACCTCATTCTCTCACTCACCTCACTCTCTCACTCGCCTTACTGTATAACTCACCTCAATTTCTCACCTACTTCACTCTCTCACTCACTTCATTGTCTCACTCACCTCATTCTCTCACTCACCTCACTCTCTAACCTCATTCTCTCACTCACCTCACTCTCCTCATTCTCTCACTTACCTCACTCTCTCACTCACCTCATTCTCTCACTCACCTCATTCACTCTCCTCACTCTCTCACTCATCTCACTCTCTCACTCACCTCATTTTCTGACTCAACTCATTCTCTCACTCACCTCACTCTCTCACTCACTGACTGACTCACTCACCTCATTTTCTCACTCACCTCATTTTCTCACTCACCTCACTCTCTCATGCACCTCACTCTCTCACTCACCTCATTCTCTGACTCAACTCATTCTCTCACTCACCTCGTTCTCTCACTCACCTCACTCTCTCACTTACCTCATTCTCTCACTCACCTCATTCCTTCACTCACCTCACTCTCTCACTCACCTCACTCACCTCTCTCTCTCACCTCATTCTCTCACTCACCTAACTTTCTCACTCACCTCATTCTCTCACTCTCCTCTCTCTTACTCCCCTCACTCTCTCTCTCTCACCTCATTCTCTCGCTCACCTCACTCTCTCACTCACCTCATTCTCTCACTCACCTCAATTTCTCACTCACCTCATTCTCTCACTCACCTCTCTCTCACTCACCTCAGTCATTCACTCACCTCATTCTCTCACTGACTCACTTACTCACTCACTTACCTACACATTTGCCAAACCGCTTAATCCTATTAGGGTCACAGGAAGGCTCAAGCCTGTCTCAGCCAACACTGGGAGAAGGCGGGGTACATCCTGAACAGCTCATCAGACCATCTCAGGGCCAACACATACACACACAACCATTCAAACTTATTTTCACACCTAGGGGCAATTTTTAACAGCCAATTAGTCAAATGTGCATGTTTTCTGGACTGCATGAGGAAACCAGCGTATCCTGAGACAACCGGTGCAAGCACAGGGAGAACATGCAAACTCCACACAGAAACGCTCAAGCCAGGGACTCAATCCCAAGCCCTTCTAGGTTTAATAATACCACTAAGCAAAAAAAAAAACCTGTTACAGAGTAGTTAGTACAACTTGGTGTATCATCAAAGTACAGTATAAATGTGTGTGGTGTGTGTGTGGGGGGGGGGGGGGTATTAAATGGGCTTAGTGCTCGGTTAAGAGTTCAGGGAAGAGGTAGATCATCAGCCTTCAGTCTATTTGAAAAGTGACAGTGATTCATTCAGGCAGCCAGGCGGAGTTCATTCCACCACCTGGGGCCCAGACAGAAGGGCCTTGATGCATGTCTTCCTTGTACCCTGAGGGATGGCGGGTCAGGTTAAGTCATGCACAAGGCTTGAGGGAAGCATGAGGTAGAGTGGAGTTTGATGAGTGCCTTCGGGTAGGTGGGGCTGGTCCAGTTTTGGCTTCTGAAATGTGTTGACGTGGAAGAAAATTGAAAGTAAGCTGTACAGTTGCATTCTGCATCGAGGTTGAAGAGGTTAGATGATGGCCAGGTGGTCAAAATGAAAGGAACTGAACAGCATTATTACTGGTTTCCCAAACAAGGAACCAAGAAAATAAAGCTGTGGGTGGCAGCTATCAGATGAGATGCATGGAAATATAGAGTATGGAAGAAAATGTGCTCTGATCACTCCAAGGGAGGTATGTTTTCCTTTGAATAAATACTATGCATTTATTTGTAAGCAGTTTTTACTGTGACGCACCCTGAACTCACAAAATTAAATCAAATAAGCTGGCAAAGTAAACAGGGTCATATACAGTGGCTTGCCCCCTTGGCATTTTTCCTATTTTGTTGCCTTACAACCTATAATCTAAACATTTGTTTTCTTGGATTATTATTGTAATGGAATAGTTTGAATTGGTGAAGTGAAAATGAAAAAATATTTAGAAAAATGTTTCAATTAAAAAACAAAAAAGGGTGTATGCATATGTATTCACCCCCTTTGCTATGAAGCCCCTAAATAAGATCTGGTGCTACCAATTACCCTCAGAAATCACATAATTAGTCACATGATACATCTGTTCTGAAAGGTCCCAGAGTCTGAAACACCACTAATCAAGAGGAACCACCTAGCAAGCAACACCATGAAGACCAAGGAGCTCCAAACAGTTGTGAGACAAAGTTGTGAAAAAATATCTGAAAGCTTGAAAATCCCACAGAGCACCATTAAATCCATGATCACAAAATGGAAACATTTCGGCACCACAACAAACCTGCCTAGAGAGGGCTGTCCACCAAAGCTCAGACCGGGCCAGGAAGGCATTAATCAGAGAGGCAACAAAAAAAACCCAAAGGCAACCATGAAGAAGCCTGAAAATTTAACAGCGGAGACTGTTATATCTGCCCATACTCTACCGAGGTGGGCTTTACAGAAGAGTGGCCAGAAAGAAAGCCATGGCTTACAGAAAAAATATGCAACCACATTTAGATTTCATCAAAAGGCATGTGAGAGACTCCCTAAACATATGGAAGAAGGTCCTCTAGTCAGATAAGACTAAAATTAAACATTTTGGCCATAAAGTAACACCCTATATCTGCTGCAAACCCAACACTTCTCATCACCCCAAGGACACCATACCCAACACCATTTACTCATGCCTGTTGTATTTGTATTATCCACACCATTGCTCTGACACAAACACTTGAATTAAAGTAAGAGCAACTTAATTTACTTGTGACTGTGGAAAATCACAGACTTTCTTTCTTATATAGCATATCATTATGGCCTTTGTTTACGTTGGTTCAACCGTGAAAATGGCAATATCAATGTTAAGAGATTATCACATTTGGTTGTCCAGGTCTGATGCATTGTCATATGGTGTGACCTGAGACATTCCAGGGATATCTTGACAGGATGCATTTTCAGGGATATTCAGCAACTCACTCTTGCTAAAATTTACCTTCAGTGGATGAAATGCCACCTATGATGAAATGTCTTCCAGACATGCAGAGATATGAGATGAAAAGGGTGACTGAGGAAGGAAAGCATAGAGATGGGTTTCATTAGGATAGCAATATTATAAAAAACATGTGAGGACAGTGTTACCTCACTGAGAGAGTGGGTTATAGAAAGAAAACAAAAGAGGACCAAGAAATATGCCTTGAAGGACACCAGTGGAGAGATGTGGATCCCCTCTCTGACCTCTTTCACCACTGGCATGTTTTGCTGTTAATAACAAATCGTGTGAGGATGGACAAGAGAGTCATGTGACTGAATATTTTGAAGGCTGATGAGTGGTCAAGGAGGGTGAGTACCAGTGATAGGTTTTGAGCAACTGTGGTGTCCTGGAAAAGAAAGAGAGACAGCTGTTTATATACAGCTCATTCAAAAAAGTGAGATTGATACTCAGTGGTGGATTCGGGTGGATGGTAGATAGTGATGTACTTTAGTACTTTCCTAGACAAAACCATGGCTGGTTACTGAATTCATCAACATCATTACAAGTAATCTGTAGCTGAAGGAGGTAATGAGACTGAGTGACTGATCCAAATATGCAGATGAAATCTGAATCAAGCTTAAAGTCCAGGACCTTAGTAGACAGCTACATCAGATTTAGACTGGGAAAGAAACTGGTCTTGTGAACAAAGAAACTGATGGAAAATCTCTAGGAAACATATTTGTCACAGTAAACAACATTTGATTCTCATATGATTCTTACTCATTGGAAAAACAACCTTAAAGAATGTCTGAGAATGTCATTGTGTTGAATATGAAGGCAAGGACAAACATCTTCGAAAACCCCAAAAATGTGTGGTTACCCAGACAAGGCCTATCTCAAAACTAAATACAACACAATAAGGAACACCAGACAAGCAAGCAGTGAAGAAAAACAGAGCACATATAAGTAAACATGGTTCTGATCCCCTCTGTGGCTGGAATGTGCAAAAATCTGAAAATATGAGCTTTTTAATTAAAATCATAGTTTCAAAACCACTACCACACTAACACGGAAATGCATATATCCTTAATATTAAACAAAAATGCAGGGAGAAGAAGTGCCCTGTATGTAAGACCACAAGTCTGCAACTCACTTACGCTGTGTTTACAATGTACAATACCTTCCTAACCGTTTTACTCTGGTAGTTTCAGAGCAATTCATGCCTCTGCACATCAATGACTGTAACATCATAGGCACCAAGTACACAAAGAGGTCTAAGTATTGGGGAATTTCCCAGCTTTTGTATTATAAAGTTCAAGATGTTTTGTCACTCATCTGAGGGGCTTGTATCAGTTTTGCTGGGATCCATTTACTTCATTGGATAAATGGGGAGTCATCTTTAAGTTTAAAATATGTTTCTTGGTTCACAGCAGTACGAATACAACTAAAATCATACAGCATTGAGTACGAACTGTTTCAAATGATTTCCATTTTTACAGATAAGATTCTTTTCTACACTCATTATCCTGCACCGAATTATAACTTATTGTTTTCCTGTTCATAGGAAATAAGTAATTAGCCTGAGTGATCGGGGTACGTTGTACTTATGGCCTAAAACCATATTTTAATAGATTGACTTTTTATTTGCAGGACTATAATATCAAACTCAAATTAATATCCTTTTTTTCCCCTAGACTTTGAAGTGTTCACAATTGGAATCACCTACTACTCTGTTCTTCATATTATCACTCCGGTTGGTTCTTTGTATCTACTAATACCAATTACCGATTCCCAGAGGCAGCCTGATGTTCTCTATTGTCTTCCTGCATTCAAATACACCCGTGTGCACTCTTGCCTTTGTTTTGGCCGGAATATGTAATCCCCACCACTCCCCTTGATTTGCCTAGCAGTGAGCCAGGATGCTGCTTAAAGAACAAAGACATGCAGTTAATGTTGAGGAGATGTAACAACAGCTGTTTATGAAGGTCAAGGGGAAGCACTGGGGTTCAGCACAATGAACCATTACGCCATTTATTGTTTCTAGGATCAATAGTCTTGTGTTTTTAAGCATACTCACTGAAATGTTGCACATCTGGTATAAATGAAAAATAGACAACGTTATAGGACAGTGTCATGGTTGTTTGAATAAAATAGCTTTAATATAATGAATTGTGTTATCAAAAAGGATGCAATCATTCATATAGATGGATATTTGGTTTAAGAAGAATACAAGACATGAAATGGGTTCATATGTTAATTTTGTTAGGGTTCCCAACACAATCTCAATCGTTAACATGGATGCTATCCATTTTCATCCATTCCGTGTTGAGCTTAAAAACTCTTGACTCCTTTTGATTTGCAAAATAAAAGGCTGTTTAACAAATATAGATAGATGTTCTGGACATTGAAGGCAAATTTACCGTATAGGCTACAGCCTTCCTGTCACCCTGGTAGGATTGAATCGTTCGGCAAAAAAAATAAAAATAAAAGGG
>JBCNYH010000001.1:46775693-46788659 GCA_039654325.1 Tandanus tandanus | reverse complement strand
CCCCCCCTCCCTCCCCCCCCCCCCCCCCCCCTCCCCCCTCAAAACTAAATTTGGGTACAAATCATGACACAACTCCTTTAAGAAGCCTCAACAGTAAGCCTCATTCAGTGCACGAATGCTGAGTGCACATGACCCTCCAGTGTATTTTCTTGAATTTTGTTATTTTCAGAGCAAAAATATTTGGTTTATAGGGGTATTTTTTCTACTGTCTCACTTAAATTAAGACAAAAGACATTTATCAAGAGTATCGTTTCAAAGATACACATATATCCCTATTCAAAGATCATTTGCACCATCTAGTGACAATTTCATAGTTCAAGTAGTCTAAAGTGTGCAAGCAAATCCAGTTATAACTGGTTAGGGCATGTCCTTGTGCTCTCTGCCATCTAGTGGGTATTAATGTCCTAACACTGTGGGCTTCTTCATAGTATCAGTCCCCATCACATGCATTTAAAACTTTCCTTTGTATTTTTGAATTACACAATTAAATATAACAGACTACTGTGACAGATTATATCTGAATATGACAGACTACTGTGTATAGTGAGACAGTGTTATACTAGTGTTATTGATCTGCTATGTGGTAACATAAAGCATTCATATTTTCATCCTACTTTGGTATCCTACTGGAGCCTATCTCAGCTGACTCTGGGTGAAAGCGAGGTACACTCTGCACAGCTCGCCAGTCCATCGCAGGGACAACACACACAACCATTCCCACTCACACCTAGGGGTAACTTGGAACAGCCTAATGTGCACGGCTTTGGACTGAGGAAGGAAACCAGAGTACCTAGAGGAAACCCACGCAAGCAGAAACACCCACGCCAAGCCTGGGACTCGAACCCAGGACCCTCTTGCTGTGAGGTGGACGTGGAAACCACCACACTACTGTGCCACCCAGTTATAAAATATCATGTGGCTAATCTAGCTCCAGTGTGGCTAAAAGTTTTCAGAGAACTTATCCACCGACTACATATAATTGATTATTATATGCCTTTTGGTATAGTGATTAGCACCTTCACCCCACATCAAGAATGTCCTGGGTTCAAGTACCTGGAATGGGTGTTTTTGGGTTTGCATGTTCTCCCTGTGCTTGTGTGTGCTTCCACTAGGTACTCCGGTTTCCTCCCACAGTCCAAAACCTGAACATTAGGCTAGCTGGCTGTTCCAAATTGCCCGTATTTGTGAATGTAAGTGTGAGTGGTGGTGTGTGCAATGGTCTGGCAAGCTATTCAGGGTGTACCCTACCTTCGCCCAGTGTCGGCTGAGATAGACTCCAGCCTCCCTGCTACCCTAATAGGATTAAGTGGTTTGGCAAATGAGTAAGTGTGAGTATTATATGCCTTTAAATTTTGATCCCTATTACAAACAGGCTACAAGCCCTCTATCCAGGCATATGTAACAGTCTACACTAATTCAGTCTCGTCAAATTCAATTTCCAGCCAATGAAACCTTTTTTAATCCCTACAAATTAATAATTGTTACAGAACCTAGGTGCAGAGATTTGCCGGTTTCTAAATGGTGGGCGGGAGGTGTCCATGCCATATTTAATCTTTTTATAAATTTGTATAATTAAATAATTTGTGTTATAATGCCTGCCATGGTTTCTTTCGCAGCTTAAAACTGTTGCACTAAGCATTAACCTACCAGTAGTGTTACAGTATCAGGACTCCTTTCTGTACTTTTTCAACATTGATTAAATGCAGTGTTGTGAAATGACCAAGTAGGGAAGATAGCTTATTCTCTCACAAGTGTTAGACAAATCATCTTAGCATATCTCTAACAGCATCTACTGGACGTAGACAGTTCATTTACCTAGTGGTCACTTTGGGTATTACACAGCAACACGATTTCTTTTCTTATAATGGCGTTCAACAGAAATGTTATACTCTTCCTACTGGATCCCTCTATGTTTTCTCTGAGAGATCAAAACATTCTTGGAAAAGGTTTTGGTTGGGTTTTATTCAGCGATAAATTAAAATTCCCAACAAATTACTTTATCTTAGCAAACTGACATGCTGTACAGCTGAGTGCAAATACTGCAGGGACAGATGGCAGGACATAATAGTTCGGACCTGATAAGCCTCCATGACTTGTGTTTTATGGTCAGCCATTTTAGTCAAGTATGGAGTAGGAGATACATAGTGTTAGTTGGCCAGAACTTTTGACTGGGTGTTCCCCCCCCCCTTTTTTTTTTTTTTGGTTTTTTTGGTTTTTTTTTTAGATTAATTTAAAATATTCAGAATGTGAATTTGTGGGTTGTGGAAATACTTATTTTCTAAAAAAAATATGTGTTACGAGCTGAAGCTAATATAAAAATTGTATTCCTTCATTCAAGACAATGTTAACCGATGGGTCTATGTTTTACAGACCTGGGTAACAACTTTTATATTTTACAGAAAAATATTGAACAGCATAAAATATCACATCATACTGTGATAATGTTTTATGTATTGAACTGCACTGCGTGGCCAAATGAATTACGGAGATGATTTTGATAATTATAGAACACAAAGATATTAGCCTACTTGTGCAGCGGTTAGTACTGCATCTCACCTTACATCAAGAAGGTCTGGGGTTCAAACCTGATGGCCGTCAGAGGCCTTTTTGTGTGCGTTTGCATGTTCTTCCTGTTTCTGTATGGGTTTCCTCCTGCAGTCTAAACACATGCAGATTAAGTCAATTTGCCCATAAGTGTATGTGTGTGTGTGTGTGTGTGTGTGTGTGTGTGTGTGTGTGTGTGAATGATTGCCATCTGTGTAGTAGATTGGTGACCTATGCAGGGTGTACCCCTCCTCTTGCCCTAAGTCAGAAGGGACTGGCTCCAACTTCCCCAACACCCTCACAGATAAGTGGTACAGACAGTGTGTGTGTGTGTGTGTGTGTGTGTGGGTCCCCATGGAAATAAAAGGAGCACATCCTAAAGCTAAAGTTTAATGAAATATCACTGTGATACTAATCGGTGTATTTATTGGGAGTGCATGGAAGACACATGCAGGCGCCAATGAGAACAAAGAGAGGGTGGGTTTAGCAACCCGAATGCTTTTCTACTGACATCCGCACCAACCCGTCTAATTTTACTGCGCGCGCAATTTCAACCAATCACGTCCCTCGCCAAAGCTCGATTACGTTGAGCAGGCTGGAGTGTTTGAGTGACACGCTCGGGCACCGCTCAGGCGCACGAACACAAACTCGACCAATCGCGGCGCCGGGCGGGCGGGGTTTCGGGAAGGGGGTTGGCTGCGAGGTATCATGGAGGATCAGTTAGCGAGCAGTAGACGTTGAAGAAAGCCGAGCCGTGGGTCCCCGAGCCTCGGAGTTTCTAACTAATTTACTTTTCGAGCCGGGTCTTGTCCAGTGCGCTGCGTTCTCGCACCATGGAGATGAAGAAAAGGATCAGCTTAGAGCTGAGGAACAGAACTCCGGCGGAGGTGAGATCCGGGACTTTTCGTTGTTTATTTATTTATTTCACGGTCCGCGAAATGATGTTCGATCGCAAAACCTGTCTGTCTCTCCTGCGGAGTCGGATAGAGAGTTCACTCGACTCCCTCCACTCAGGAGCTCCCTCTCTCTCTCTCTCTCTCTCTCTCTCTGTGTGTGTGTGTGTGTGTGTGTGTGCGTGCACTTACACACCACATGTGCGCTGAAAGGGGATGCAAGTTAGACGAATGATAAGCACAAGGGCACATTTTAATCGACTGGGAGTTAAAGGAAAGAATCACATTCATGGATTTATTTGTTTATTATGCAGCAGCTCCGTGAACAGTGTTGTGTCAGCCCGTTAGTGTCCTGATCGCCATTGCCCTGGACTTAATGACGTCCAAAGTTAGAGTTGCGCCATCAGATGTGATCTCACCCTAGTTTGTGTGTTAATCGAGTTATTCCTGTAATTACCTCCCCAGATATTTTGTACTGTAGGTACATCCTATAACGGACAATGTTGGTGTTGATGTTACCATCCGGTTGTGTGTTTTATTAATAAAAAAGATCATGTGAATACAGGTTATTACACAGTAAAGCCCTTAGTGCGTTTTTTATACATATTTAAACTACTTTAGTAAATTATAGCGGATTTACTCCGAGTATTCTGAGTAAATGGCGGCTGGTTATTTCAGTATGGCTTCTCTAAGCCAGTCACAGAGAGCGCGAGAGGGAGGTTTGGTCTCTCCAGGCGGACATCTTGGTCTCCGACTCCTCAACACTAAACGCTCACATGCCGCCGACGCTCCTCGTCAAAAAACAAACAAAAAAACCCTTTAAACGTAACTCCTCTGACTTCTCTCATGTTTCGGGTTCAGTCGTGTGTCTACAGCATGGTTTCTCGTCTTGTGTGCTCGGTAAACCCGAAGCTGTGTGGGCGCGCGAGAGCGTGTATTTATGTTGTTGTGAGGGTGAGCGCGCGAGATGTGGTACGCGTGCGTAGAAGAAGAGAAAGAACGAGCGCGAGGAGGGCGCGTGCGGGACCGCCAACGGCATTTTGTCGTCGCCTCGGTCCACGAATGGCGGCGAGGACTTGTTTTGACTTCGCTGCGGTCCCTAAAAGACCAACAGCGGCGCTATTTCTGACAGGCGCAGCCGGTGAGGGTGAACTGAGCCGCTTTCATGAGGCGCTGCTCGGTTTTTTGACTTTCCTCCTCTGTGTTCATGGAACGAGGGCGGTTATATAAAGCTGCTTTCGGGCTCCATTACTGCGCTTTCTGCTGTGTGTGTCAATCTTACACACGGCTGGCCTTCTCGGAGGAAGAAAGATGTTCGTTATTCGACCGTCTTTGTTTCTTTGTTTTTGTTGTTTTTGTGTTTGAAGGAATGTGGCAGATGGTGAGGTGGAGGCGCGCGCTCTTCCTCTCCTCCCTCCCCCCCATGTTCAGGAGGAGTGTTAGACTGTAGAGTGCAGTTTTAACTGCCATGGTGCAGCATTAGGTTGAACTGTGACATGTTTTCAATAAACCCTATTTAAAAAAAAAAAAAAAAAAAAAAACAGGGACATGGTCTGCTGGAGTAAATGACGTGTGTGTGAATGATGTGTGTCTCCAGTAAAAGTAGTTTGTAAACGCCCGTGCCTAATCTGGAGCTCCTTCTGTTGAGACACTGACGGGTAGTTAGTTGAGCTCGTTCACCTGTAGGTGGTGCAGATGGCTACATGGATTCACTCAGTGAAGAAATCCTCTGAAGAGATCATTCCTGAGTTAGTGTACCGGCTTTTGATGACTGGTTTTGAGAAGCATTTGAAGGTTCAGGCCGATATCCTGTAACGACGCTTCGAAAATAAGCATAGAAGGTCCCGGGCCCAGTGGTTTCTGTGTGGAGCTTGCGTGGGTTTCCTCTGGGGACTTTGGTTTTCTCCCACAATCCGAAGACAGGCAGAGCTGTTCCAAATTGCCCGTAGGTGTGAGTGTGTGTTGGCCCTGTGATGGTCTGGCAAACTGTTCATACTGCTTTTATAGCACCCACGAATTCCATTATTTATAGTCACCGATTGAAAGATGATGCTTGACACTATTTCGACAAAATAAATATAGCTACATGGATCATGTTTTGTGAAAATGTATTGTGATACTCTATTTATACCATCTGCTTTTCACTAAGAAACAAATGATTAATTCATTCGGATTGTTTAAAACGTTTCTACCAGATGATAGAAATGTAAACATGGTAGCACGTTGTAGGTTCTGGGTGGTGTATATCAAAACATTTATCGTTTTTACTCTTTGACAATTCGTATAGTCAGCCAATTGAAAGTCATGAATCATCAGAATCAAAATACTTTATTGATTCCGGAGGAAATTGTGTAATTTAATTCATCAAGAGTATCATGATATAGCAGAACTATTAACTTTTCTCCAGAAATGAACAGGTCGTGGAAATGTTTTTACCCCCGTGAATACATTAAATACATGTATGATGTAGCACGAAACAAAACTAGCTTAATATCTATTCGAACCATTAGTCATGTTGCCGACAGTAGTGGGTGATGGACAAACACACACTGGTCGCAGGTGGAAAAATCAGGACTGTATTAACAGAAAACTAGAGTAAGCAGCAGAAAAAAACATGCACTGAAAACAAGTCCAAAACACCAGGAACAAAAGCAAAGCAAATATAGGTGGAGTGTGCAAACGCAGTACTAGAGCTCATGAAGAGGAGTTTTGAGTTGCGAGCGACATGTGTACTTGACAGGTGTTTGATAAGCCCACACTGGCCACAGGTGTGCACAAAAGGAGTGTGAGCGCCCCCTGGTGCCCTGGAATCTCTACAGACAAACAGACTGCCATAACATCAACACCACCTGCCTGCTCTGTAGCTAGATAGCCTCATACACCGCAAGTTGCAATGCACTGTGTTCTGACACCTTACTATAATAGCCAGCATTAACATTTTCAACAGTTTGTGTTACAGTAACTCTTCTGTGGGATCAGACCAGATGTACTGAGCCTTGAGTACCCATGAAACACCATGAGACTTCACACAAACCCTGGTGTTTTGGAAATGAATGGACCCAATCATTTAGCCACCACAATGTGACCCTTTTAAAAGTCACTCAGATCCTTATGCTTGCTGATTTTTCCTGCTTCCAACGCATCAACTTTGAGAGAGTTGGTGGTCATAATGTTTATAATGCTATGGCTGATTGGTGTATATCATGATAAAAAGGGCTGTCATGAATACATCTATTATTGCAATAACATTTTTAGGTCAAGTCACCTTTGACCCATTCCGTTTCAGAGCCCCATATTCAGCTTTACCTTTTCTGCAGGTGGCGGAGCTGGTTGTAGACAATTGCCGCTCGAGTGATGGAGAGATTGAAGGCTTGACGGATGAATTCAAGGAGCTGGAGTTCCTCAGCATGATTAGTGTTGGTCTCACCTCCTTGGCCATGCTGCCATCTCTGCCTAAACTGAGGAAGGTAAGTCATTACACCCGTACAGCTTTAATCACAACTCCCAAACGGATCAGGAATTAGTTGCATCTGCTTAAATTTTGTAATTATGGAAAGTTGAATTGAGAGCTTGTATTGATTTATGTAGTGAGTCATATGATTTAAAAAAACGTATTTTTTTCTAGATTAATCCAGATACTCACTAAGTGCTGGAACACATGTTCTAAACAAATTCTAAATGTAGAAAAAAAACCTGCACTTTTTAATGACCCTGATTTGCAACGAACGGTGCAAAAAGAGGTTTTTCACCTGACTTGTCCTCAAATATATGCATTTGACGCACTAGACTGTATATGAATTAGAATAATGTCTAAAAAATATTTATTGAGAATGTTTCTATATGAATGAAAGGGGTGTTTTTTTGTTTGTTTTTTCTAAACAGTTGGATTTGAGTGATAATAATATCTCGGGTTCTTTGGAGATACTTGCAGAGAAGTGCCCTAATCTGACGTACCTGAACCTGAGTGGCAACAAGATTAAAGAACTCAGTACAGTGGAAGCTCTGGTAAGGGACATGTATCTAGCATCTAACAATGTGTACATACATCTGCTAATGATGTTAATGGTGTTGATGTTATAGCGCTGATTGACTGATAGTTATTGTTCTAAATGATGTTCTGTACTGTACAACAAAAGAAATCTTGTCTTCTGAGTATATTTCACAATATGTGTATGACACCTCACAACACAGCTGCTCACACGGCACAACCAATCATACATTAAATTATCATGATGCAACTGTTGAATCGCTCATTTGCCGAACCACTTAATCCTAGGGCCAGTTGGCACTGGGTGAAGGCGGGGTACACCCTGAACTGCTCACAAGACCACTGCTGGGCAACACACACACAACCATTCACACTCACGTCCACACCTATGGGCAATTTGAAACAGCCTAATGTGCATGTCTTTGGACAGTGGGAGGAAACGCACGCAAGCACAGGGAGAATGCACAGAAACGCCCGGGCCTGAGACCTGAAATCAGGACCCTCTTATTGTGAGGCGGACGTGCTAACCACTACGCCACCGTGTCGCCCATGTTGCAACTGTTTAATGCAATAATTCTGATCACATTGTGGGTTGAACTTTTTTGACCTTTCCACTGTAACCCTCAGCAAAACCTGAAGAATATGAAAAGCCTGGACCTGTTTAACTGTGAGATCACCACACTGGAGGAGTACAGGGAGAGCATTTTCGAACTGCTGCCTCAGGTCACGTACCTGGATGGCTTTGACGCAGAAGACAATGAGGCTCCTGACTCGGAGGATGATGGTGAGTGGACTATAGAGGAAAGATGATCATACAACTTGTTGACAAATACAAGCTCCTGTTACAGAGCAGTTCAATTCAAACGAGTTAATTTGTCCAAGTTTGTGGTGGTTCAGAAGATGATGAAGATGGTGAGGGAGCTGGACCTGTCGGTGAATATGAGGATGACGACGATGAGGAGGAGGAGGAGGAGGAGGAAGAGTCAGAGAGTGGAGAGGTTGGGTTATCCTACCTGATGAAAGATGATATTCAGGTAATGACTTGAATTCCATCTTATCTTTTAAAATATATGTTTAGTGTGTATTCCATGACATTTATGATATACTGGTTGTGGCTTCCTGTAACAGGATGAGGAGGATGATGATGATTATGTAGAAGAAGAACAGGAGGAAGAAGGTGAAGGTAAGTGTCAAGCATCCACATAGATTCCTTCCAATCTGTAGTGGTTTTGATATGTCCGGCGCCAGGGTTTCTGCTCCCATGTATGACTCCGATGGATTGTGCGTTTCAGAAGTGGAGGCAGAGGTTCGAGGGGAGAAGCGGAAGAGAGAAGCAGAAGATGAGGGTGAAGATGATGATGACGACTAAGTCCATGTGTGTGTTGAAAAATTGTGTGATCTTGCAGATTGTTTTTCTCTTGTATACCATAGATATATCACTGTAGAGGCTAAATGTTTTCTTTTGATAAATACATAATATACTATATATAAAAGGGGTTTATTGGTAATTCATTTATAGTCATTCCGAGTTTTTGTCCCAGCACGAGAATCTCATCATTATGGCTGAGTAGTGGGAGGAGAAAGGTCTGTGGGCAGTTTTGGTGTGTCTCCACACCTTTCCCAGAGGATACTGGGACATTAATATTGGTAGGGGAATTGACCCAGCAACCTTGGTCTGTGAAGCCCGTGCTCAACCTGCCAGTCAGTTTCCCCAAGATCTTCTCCAAGAGTCGGCCTGCTCCTCATCTACCTCTCCGGGCAGCCTCAGTCTCAGCCCACTACGGAGCATCGAGCCAGTGATCTCCAGCTAGCAGCACTCGCGGTCCATGATCAACCAATGCATGCAGAAGACATCATCCATGGCACTGTCTTTGTAAGGGATGCCTCCTCTTGATTCAACTTAAGACAGTTTTGTAGACTTGCAGACACCCCAGAGTGAGACGCATGTTAATTAACTGAAAATGAGGGAATTGGTTGGAGTGCAGTGTAATATAATAGTATAAACATTTTTGAAAACCCATTTTAGCTGATTTCTTTTTTTTTAAAGGACACGCAGAAAATCATTTCAAAAAGAAAAATTCCATTTCATGCTTTTTATGTCATACACGATTCAGTTACCTTTTGTCTGTAGCAAGATTTTGTTCTCTTTTTTTAAAAAGGGACATTGCTGGGAATTTTCATGTAATCAGGTTCAATGGCTTTGATGGCTTAATTAGTACCCCTATGAAGTTTTATTGGTATGTCTTGGTGTGGACACGGGTTAGTTTATACCTTTTGTGGGAATATTTTACAGAATAGTACCTTTAAACTAATGTTCGTATGGCAATATGTACAGTATATAGTGTATGTTCCAACTGCTCAATGTTAGTGTTTTGTTTTGGTTTTTTTCCCCCTTCTCAGTGGAGCCTTTTGATTAATTGTTTTAATACAAACCACAAGTCTGAGCATAAGGTCTCTAGATGCGGGTTTCGTGTGTGTTTTTTTTTTGGGGGGGGGTTTGATTGGTTTTCAATTATTTTTTTAGTACCTGGCTGTGTTTCTTGTAATATTTGAGTTAAGTCTGTCTGGAGAAATTTAGTTTTGTTTGGTTTCAATGTTTGTTTGCTTTCGTGTTTAATTATCCCCCAATTCGTATTTGTTTTTTTTTTTTTGTTTTTGTTTTTTTGTTTTTTTTTTTTAAGAAAAAAAAATAAATACAAAAATGATACAATTTCTGATAAATGATTTGATGAAGGTATACATTATTTGATCCGGTAATACATTATGTAAAGCTTCACAAATTGCTGATTTGTATAGTTATTAGCATGTAATAGTGCAGTCATTCTCTGCAAAAGTATGGTCTAAATAATGATGGGCAAATGTGTTTTAAAAATTTCACCTAAATATTGGTGCCTTTTTTTAGTAGAACAGATGAGGGGAAACCTGACTTTTTATTTTTAAATTTTTTTTTAAGCTTGAATTAGCTTCATATTTCAAGACAAACCATCCTGTTAGTGTATAGTGTTATTATAAACATTTAATTTAGAACTAATTCTAACTTAATGTAATATTACGTATAGAAATGTGTGTTTAAAAAATATTCGCTTTTTTTTGTAGTTCTTGAACTACAATCACCACTCTATATATGTAATAAGTGACACAAAGTTCTTAGTAATAAACAAGTAGGGTATTTAAATTTTTATTTTATTTTTATTTATTTATTTTTTTTACTTATTATATTTTTAAGTGGCCCTAAAGTTGTATAAGTAACCCTACCCATGTCAGGGTTAAAAAGACTAGTACTAGACATAAATTGGGTTCATACACTAACTTTTTTAGGGGTTTGCAACATCTTTGAAAGCTGTTCAGCCCGACAAGATTTCAAAATGATTTCGTGTTGCAATCCATTTCCATCGGCTCTATATTGAGCTCAGAAACAACTCCTTTTCCTTTCAAACTGAAAAGCTATTTAACAAATACAAAAATTTGAGACATGTTTTGCATATTTACGCAAGTTTTTTGACAAGTGAATTTGGGTTAAAAAAAGTCATGACACACCTTTTGCTGTCTGTGGTTTCCTGTAACTCTGCTGTGTTTAATACTATACGAAGTGCCATCTGCAAACTGCCTGTACACAGCTTATTAGTTATTCATCAATGCATGTGCTTTCAGTGCTGGGTTAGTGGAAAGGGGTGTGGACTGTTTCAAGCATGCAAGAGCAAAACAGACAGGGTTACAAGAACCATTAATAACTCATGAGTGGGGAACTGTCCTTTAAGCCAATAGGGAGTGATGAAGTGGATAGTAAGGGTGGAGCCATGATATTTCTCATTAGTAATTTATCACATTGATGTGTGCACTGTACTATGACAAATGAAAACAGTATCACTGGAACTGTGCTAATGTTTTGTTTGTTTGTTTTTTTGCTAACTCTTGCACGAGGGTAATATGATTATGACTGTGGATCATATAAAAGTACAATTTCCATTTATCTTCAGTAACTGCTTCATCATGGTCAAAACTGAAGTAACACTGGGTATAAGGCATGAATACAGTGTGGATTGGATGCTAGTCCATTGCAAGGGACCATGCACAACTTCACATGTGGATCAGTCAGCCCATCTCCTGCCATGTTTCTGGGAGGTAGTAGGAAGTCAGAGGAAAACCACGCACACAGGGATAACTTGAGAAACTCTACAAAGGCGTTAACCCATACTTGTGTTTGAACCAGAGCTCCAGCAGCTGTGCAAAGGCAATGCAACCTACGCTGCTACAGCGCTATTGCTTATATACATTTTTATTAATATATTTAATTAATATTTTTTTTTATCCATCTAGTATAAAAAACACTGAATATGCACAATGAAAAAAATCTCTGCTGAAGGGTTGATTAAATTATTTCTGAGTTCTATAACTCTAGGACTTAATGCTTCTGCACAGAAAATTCATTCAAAATACTACCCCTGGAAAAAATGAATGGAATCACCACATGCAATTACCACACGCAATTATGGATCTTCATTCTGTTTTGTTTTTGTTTGTTTAGGAGGTTCAAATAACCAAACCATTTTTTGTTTGGTAGCTCAGCATTTTCTTTTCATGAAACATAGCTCAAACAAATCAAACGAGTTATTTTAATTCATTATTTTCTTTTCTCATTAGTTTGTTTTCAGATTAATAGTGGGAAAAATATGGAATCCATGTTGAGAGGGAAAATATAGCATTATAAAAATAATGATAATTCACAATTAGTACTTTGTTGCACCTTCTTGGGCTTGAATTCCTTGAGGCATGAACTTAAGTAATTCATTCATTCATTTTTTTCTGAAGCACTTAATCCTGATTAGGGTCGCAGGGAGGCTGGCACCCATCTCAGCCGACTCTGGGCGAGGGCGGGGTACACCCTGGACAGCTCACTAGGCCATCTCAGTGGACTTCAGTGACAAAAACAATATTTTTAATCAAACTGGTTCCAACTGTCTCAAATAACAGTGGTCAGAACAGCTTTTCATGATGACGCCTTGTCTTAGTCCTTTAAAGAAACACCAGTCGTACAGATTCAATTGTATTAAGATCTGGACTGTTGTCTAGCTAAGTTCTTGAGTAGATCTCTCTTTCCAGAATAAAAGCTTTAACATGCTTTGCTTTGCAGGGATAAGATGTGTTGACTTCCTGGAAAAAAAAAAAAAAAAACTTAATAACCAAGCATATTTTCTGTCACTGGAATGAGAAAACTATCTATGCACTGACTGTTGAGCTAATGTTTACCATCTCCCCTGGTCCTTTACCTGACATGTAACCCCATATCATAAATGATTGTTTTTTACTCAGCCAGTATTCGTAGAACAGCTCCAGACAAAAGTTCTAGCATCATCTCCTTTGCCAGTGCAGTGTGATTCATCATTAAACTTCACTTTCATCTACTCATCATCCTCATGCCATAATTTCTTTTCTTTAGCCCATGGTAACTTTTTTAATGTGTTTTTTGTTTTGTTTAGGTGTTAGTGCAGGTTTTCCTTTGGCATTTCTATATGGAAATGTGATTTCATTCTGCTTATTTAT
>JBCNYH010000001.1:46732835-46750669 GCA_039654325.1 Tandanus tandanus | reverse complement strand
TTCTTAGACTTGTACCCTCATCAAGTTTGTGCTTGCCAAGTTTAATTTTGCAGGGCATAATCAGGATAAAAAGGAACAAGGATAATTAGATTGCACAAATCAGCTTCTCATCACATCGTTCACATCCTGTGCACTTACTCCGGGAGTGAAAATCCCAAGCTGCAAACTATCCCTGCAGCTCCCATAATAACACAAATGGCTTGTCCTCTCTTTATTCTAGCTTATTTTCTCAATTTACCTAATAATGATGAGCAATGATAACACTGTAGATGTAGTTCAATTTGATTCAAAGGGGGAAAACCCATTTCCTGTACCACTTACTGCACAAAAAATGACTAGCTGTAGAATTTTAATTAGGATCATCAGTGTGCTGTTAACCATCCTTTCACTGAGACACTGGAATGAAGAGGGCATTTACAGTTGGATAACAGCTCAGTGTTGCAAATGTGTAAGTGTGCTTGTATGTATGGATTGGCACTGCATTCAGAGCATTTGGGGATCTTTCAGAACAAAAAGGGGGTGCAGCTGCGTCTTTGATCTCCTAAAGTGAGCGCTCCCAGTTGTACCTAATCCAAAAAGCTGCAGCTGAACTTGTAAGGACTGGGCCATGAAGATACATTTTAAAATGCAACTGCAGTCTTCATGAGAATAAAAGCATGGTCCAGACTGAAATGAGGAGAGCGCACAGACAGCTGTAGAGGGTCTTCTTATATTGGAATAATCCAATGTGCTGTCTCCCAAAATGACAGAGCTGCAAAATTAGTTACGCTTCAGGCTATGATCTAGCTGCTGCACTTCTGGGCAAATTACCATCATTTGCATCATCTTGGTAACACTTCCTATGAAAGACATGTATGTAATCTACTATAACTATGTTCACAACATGTCAGAATGCATACCCAGGGCATTACACACACTGTTATAATTATTTAAGAAAATGCATTACGCTTTATAAAAATGTGTTACACTTCTTATAAAAAAATTATATGCACTGTTTGAAACATATAAATACATCTTAATATATGCAGTGTCTTTTACTATTTTTCCATGTTTTAAGTGTGTTTTGAAAAAGAAGTATAATTCATTCATTCATTTGTTTCTTTGCCAAACCGCTTAATGCTACTACGGTCACAGGGAGGCTGAAACCTATATCAGCCGACTCTGGGCGAAGGTGCGGTACACTCTGAATGGCTCGCCAGTCCATCACAGGACCAACACACACACAACCATTCACACACACACCTATGGACAATTTGTAACATCTAATCAGCCTAATGTGCATGTCTTTGGATTGTGGGAGGACAAACAGAGTAAACCACACAAGCATGAGGGGAACACGCAAAATTCATACAGAAATGCCCTTGCCGAGCTCAGGACTCAAACCCAGAACCTTCTTTGAGGTGGACGCGCTAACCACTATGCCACCATGCCACCCAGAAGAGGAATATAATATTGTAAATCATGTGACAAAGGTGTGGGTACATCACAAAAGATCAAGCACACACATTCCCACACTCAATGGCTATTATTCCACTATCATGAAGGGGGGAGACACGGCTATCTCAAGCCAGCCCGAGGCTTCCACCCTGGGTTTTAATCCTTAAGCCAAAAACACTTTTGCATTTCTAGTACTGCACTAAATCCCAGCCTGATCCCTGCCCGTAACATGCTGCATGGGCACAAACAGCTATCCAGCAAAGCACAGCACGGTTTCGCAAACTAAAAAAGTGTACCACCATTAACATGAAATACTCATCACAGCAAACAAGAAGGTGTGATTAATGAACTTCTACTTTTATACGCCCATCACAATAAAAAACGGTATTCCACTATTTACATAAAGTGTCTGTTAGAGCAAACAATAACAAGTACTTATTCATGTACTATTTACATGGAGAGCCCACATGTAACACAAAAGTGAGTCTATGGTAACTGCAGCTTTATGGAATTATGGTCTAAAACATGTTAATTAGCTTTAACATTGTAGCTAAAGCTAGGTCGGGATAAAACAATTTAGCTTTTGCTATATATATTGTTTAATTACCTGGTATATCAACTATGGCTGCAATCAAAATTGGTAGTTGGTGAGATACGTCACCAGGTATGAGTTGTCAATTTCTGTAAGTGGACAGGGAGGACCTTTCATACTACAGTCAGTTAGGACATGTTTGTGGTTCTGAATTTCGCCACGTGGACAAAGGTCGGACTCTGTGATGCCCCATCTTTTCATGTATAGCTCTACAGCTCTAGCCTTATAGCTCTTGAGAAATGCTCAGCTGAATGATTTTAGATATTTATCTAGAACAGTAAATGAATGCTTAAAAACTCACCTACTGTAATAGCATATACCCCGGCTTGCACACTGATACCATCTATAGTAAGGGTTGAGGCTGTCTGGCCCATGTGTAATCCCCACGCTTCTAGCCACAAAGTGTCCCCAAGTAGGTACAAAGAAGCCCACTTGGAGAGCATGTACAGGAAGCTCTGACAATAAGATGGACTCTGGAGCTGTGAGCAGCAACACTACTCACTGTCCCCGGTGTGCCATCCAAATCCCAATTACCATACTGTAATGTAAAGATGTGTTTAAGCAATAGAATCTGAAATATGTAGTACAGTAGGCCTGTGTGTCAGTTTATCCAACAAAGTCATAGTTGTTGTGTATTTTAATTTACCTTCCAAATTCTGGTAGACGGCCAGTTCTAGGGGCCGACATATTTTAAGTGGCAGATTATAATAAACACAAACCTCCGGGACATCACAGCAGAAAGAACGGTGAAACCATCTACTAAGATGTTATGGGTTGTATCTGGTCAGGACCGAGAAGAAGATGGGAAAGAGGAGCACAGCGATTTGCTATGCATTTGCATTGTCCGTGGAAAGCCGGCTTTATCATGCTGTATTGTCATGCCAGAAATCGTACTCACATCTTTTTCAAAGACATACAGATGGTCACCCTTGAGCATCACGAAGCGATTTCTCCAGATTTCTCGGAAAATGCCTTTGCCACAGAATTTACGGATCCAGCCCACTTTGTCTGGCTGTGAGGATGGTGGCACAGCATCCTGAACACCCTGTTAAAAGACAGACAGACAGACAGAGAGAGAGAGAGAGAGAGAGAGAGAGAGAGAGAGGGAGAGAGAGAGAGAGAGAGAGCAAAAAAAGCTGGGCTTGCATCACATCACAGAATAATTCAAGTCCTGGGAAAACTCTTCAACAAAGCCTCTCCTAAAACCCACATGCACAGCTTTAGTCTGTAGTGCTGCTGAAAACATAACACACATAACTGCATGGAATTTACTGCAAGTCTGCGTCCAGTTAACTACTAAACTCTCTATTGCAACATATATCAACTTGACATGTTGTAGTAATGTGGGGAAATTAAGCACATTTTAAAAGCTTCTATGTGCCCTGTAAGATAAGGGAAGAAGACAAAGGGTCCAAACCCAGTAATATCATGTACACTGATTTAGATTTAACAGCATCAACCTGGAGTTCAGATAAAGAGCATCTCAATACTGCAGAATAATAAATGCATCTAATCAATTCCACATAAACCTGAAATAACAGTGGATTTGTTGGTAATCTTACCCTTTTGACCAGGTGGCTCTTCTTCATAGTGATCTAGAGTTGATTTTTTGGTCGAGCCTGGTTGATCTGAAGAGTGCTGCTTGTTATATTGTTCCTCTCTCTCTCTCTCTCTCTCTCTCTCTCTCTCTCTCTCTCTCTCTCTCTGTGTGTGTGCGCACTCGAAGATGAGGAGCGTTATAACGCCACTATTATTCACCGTCGTGAGCCGGTCGGTCCCCTGACTGTCTGGTCGGCTCGTATATTGTAGGTTTACAAATCGCGGGCATGCACACTCTCTCCATTGGCTTTTGGGTGGCTCCCTGAGATGCTGCGAGTTGCAGTAAAGCACATAATCGGCACAAGTGCAGCTTTATAAACTGCTTACCGACTGCTCCCCCTACTGGCCACATCAGGCTGGTGCTGGAGCTTCAAGAAGGATAAGGTAGAACAAATGCACATACAAGTACTGAATGTAATTTTATTCACTGGTTCATTTGCCGAACCACTTAATCCTTCTCGGGTCGCAGGGAGGCTGGACTCTATCACAGCCAAAACAAGGCGAAGGTGGGGAACGCCCTGAACAGCTTGCCTGGCCGACGCAGGGCAACGTATACACACAACCACTCACACACTCACACCTTGGAGCAGCCAGTTAGCCTAATGTGCATGTCTTTGGACTGTGGGAGGAAACCGGAGTACCTGGAGGAAACCCACGCAAACAGTGAGGAGTGAGGCTGGAGCCTATGTCAGTGGAATCTGTGCGAAGGCGAGGTACACCCTGGACAGCTCGCCAGACCATCACAGTGCCAACACACACACAACCATTCACACTCACAATCACATCTAGGGGAGCAATTTAGAATATCTAAATAACTTAATGTGCATATCTTTGGACGGTGGGAGGAAACCCCACTAGTGTAACCGGAGGAAACCCAGGCAAACATGGGGAGAACATGCAAACTACACACAGAAAAGCCCTCATCGAGCTTGGGGCTCAAACGTAGGACCCAGGGCTTCTTGTTGAAGCAGACATACTAACCACTATGCCACCATGACTGATCGCCCATCTCAGCCAACTCTGGGCGAAGGCGGGGTACACCCTGGACAGCTCGCCAGGCCATCGCAGGGCCAACACTCAAACAACCATTCACACTCACACTCACACCTAGGGGCGATTTGGAACAGCCAATTAGCCTACTGTGCATGTTTTTGGATACTGTGCATGTTTTTGGACTGTGGGAGGAAACCGGAGCACCCGGAGGAAACCCACGCAAGCACGGGGAGAACATGCAAACTCCACACAGAAACGTCCATGCTGGGAATCGAACCCAGGCCTTCTTGCTGTGAAGCAGACATGCTAACCACTAAGCCACCGTGCCGCCCGAATTTAAACACTTCTCTATAAATCCTATACACCCCGAATGAGAAAGCCTGTTGTGATGGTGGCAAGGGTAAACTCCCTGAGATAAAATGAGGAAGAAACCTTGAGAGGAATCAGACCCTAAAGGGAAACCCATCCTCATTTGGGTATCACCAAACAGATAATGTTTATTGTAGAGATGTTCCATAACCGTGTCATGTGGTTTAAAAGTACAAACGGCGTAGCAAGAAATTCACTATAATTTTAAAAGGAAATCTGGTTTGGGGTCCTATAACTGCAGTGGTATCTTCTCAGTTTCTGAGTGTATATTTAGGTCCAGTGAGGCTTTTTTTCCCCTTAAAAGTGAGTTCTTATGCATCATGTTACTTAGTGTACAGACATAGAAATATTTTTCTGTAACTTTTTTGTGGTTGCTGTTATAAAAACTAAAATGTGTTTCGTGCTCACTCATTATAATTTATCAAATAAATATCTATGTACTATAAATATGGTGCCTAAGACTTTTTCTACTGTACTTCCTGAAGTGCATACTTCCAGCTCTGATTTTTTTTTTATCAATATCATAAAGTGACCTCATTAGTTATATTTGTCCTGGTGATGACTTTTGCAGAATGGCAGCTCTCCAGGAACAAGTCTGGTGACCATGAGTTTAGGGTTCTGTAAATGGAATGCTGGATCAGCATCCAACAACAGAATAAGAGGTACCTCTACTGACTGTTAAATCATCTTACGTTTCAGTTCAGAAGCTTATTTTGGGTATGGGAGGATCTGGAAATTTCCATGTTCTGGGTGGTATAGGAAATCTTTAAAACTTTTCTACACAAATAATTATTTTCAAATGAAATGGCATTTTCACTGATAGAGTTATAGATTTATTAATATTCTTTTATAAACACTAGGGAAGAAATATACCTTGGGCATCCTGTTACACACGTACTCACGATTAGGGACAATTTAGACTCACCAGTCTTTCTACCAATGTTTATAGGAAATTTAAGGAAACCACAAAGCCCAGAGGAAACCCACATATGCACTGGGAGAAGATGCAAAACGATGCACAAACATACATTAAGCATCACATTGGGACTCCAAAGCTGCAAGCCAGGAACACCACTATCCACCATTGATCTCATTCACATTTGATTCACATAATTAATTTTTATCACAAGCAGGATTATTTACCTAAAAGGATTTCTTGGAAATTCAAACTGGCAGTAATAGCTACAATCAGAAACACAGTCTGTTTATGTCTGAGTCTACAAGAACTGATAATTCATTCACAGCATGTGTTTTGATTATTCTGTCTTCTTAATTATTAAAAGTCTACTGACTTCTCCGAATATATAAAAATTATGAACCTTTTAATAAATGATAGGAACAATTGTACAGAAAAATCAACAAATACAAATACTATAATTTTGGTTTAATAAACTTTATTTAAAAATATTCATTCTTCAGCATATCTTAAAGTACATCACACTGTACAACTGCAAAGACAAATCATAAGGATAAAGAAAAGGTGGCAGACAAGGACACACACACACGATTCAGAATAGACAGAAACAGTCAATATTCATGACTTTACATTATGTATTATCTTAAGTGCAAATGCCAGTATGTGGTAAGGGATCGATCATGTATGTCACATACACAGTACATTAAATTCAATCAGTTTAAAGTAATACTTTTAATTAAATTATCTTTAAAATTTAGTTGTGGCCCAGAAACTTTCATAGTCAATAATAACAAGCCGATCATAAGTAAAGTATTTAAGTATTCATGACTATTACACATTACAGAAATAAGCTGTCTGCTAAATTACACCTGCATTACATATGCACACTATTATCTTTTTTTTAAATGTCTGCAGTTAAGGTCCGGTTTTGACTCAGAAGGGAGAATCTGTAACTCTGTACACATGGGCATCAGGAACATTAATGCAAAATGTACATCTGTACATAAAAAACAAATGTAATGTGCGTCAGCATGGCCTGTTTTGATAAGTCCTCTCATCTCAGAATTTTTCTTGCCGTCAGTCTATTAAAAGACACATCTCACTAGAGATGCCTCCAAATGTAGTTTTCACGCTAAGAACACCGGTAAGAACACAGGCTACCTTATTTACATTCAGTAGATCAGACAAAATATACAGGCTTGTACAGTCAGGGTTTTGGGAGGGGCTTGTTGTGTTCTTGTTGTTGTAGTGCTATCATAAATAGTCATAGTGATCACATTAATAAACATCACTGATCGTGAGTGTAACTGATATGTACAAATAACATTCTCCTCTTCTGGACACCAGACTCATATCGAGTCTTTCTTTGACTCACAATACTGGACAGTGGAGAAAGGAATGTCTGCATGAGTAGGATGGACACATGAAAGTAGCTTTCATCTCGGAGCACACACAGCACAGTGTTATATTAATAAGAGAAATACAGAGAAGTGTTCAGCGTCTGGTTGATGCACGTCCGGCTCCGTGTGACCCCCTGTCTACCCCATGACTCAAACCAGCTGCTAATGTCACCTCCTCCAGGAAACTGTGGAAGAGGGAGGAGAAATGTTTACCACAGTCAAATCAGCAAAAACATACACACTAATCAGCATGCTTGGCAGTTTACCAACACAAACACTTGCTCTCCTTGCTCTTACAAATCGACGCTGTATCTGAGATGATATATTTACAGAAGACTCATATCATATATAAAACAGCAAAAAAAAATGTATAGTTAATATATGTGACAGTCCAACTGTATGTATCATTTCAGTAACATTATTTTTTAAGCAAATGCTGTTGGTACCCTGTGTAATCTTACAAATCTGTTTGCTCTATTACACACCATTATGCACTCCAGAACAACACAAAGCCAAGCAAACATGGACAAAATAATTATTACTAAAGCACAGGGCTGTTACACAATAGATGTATAAAACAAATTTTCTCTAAAACTCTAATCTAATTTAGTTAGGCTGTGTAATTATGTTCTAAATATTAAACAAGAGCGCTCTGTGAGCACAAACCTCCACCAAGTCGAAGAAATGGCAGAAAGTACACAGCACCCCCTGCTGGACCTGCTATAATACCACACTTCCAAAAAATCGTCCCATTTTATGATGTTAAAGAATCCTTTAAAAATCCAGCAACTGATCTGGATAATCTCCAAAATCAAATGGAATCTTCATTGTCCAAAGCCCCTTCTCTGATACAAATTATAGGAAAATCCACACATAACTTTTTGCGTAATATAAACAACTAGAGGGGCACTCATAGAATGCAAGGTACCTCCACCAGGCACAAATGGATTATGGTGACAAGTACACTGATTAACATGAAAAATCTGGCAAAGACTGCAGGTTTTTATAACTTGGAATAGTTATATGAAATGTACCCCCCTAGTGGGCACCTGATTAATATTTTTTTTTCCATGTTAAAGAATAGGTTTTTTGTGGGATTTTTTTTTTTTTTTTTACAACATGATCTCATGCATGGATCACCTCCAAAATGTAATCGTCTCTTACTTGTACCTTACCCTACTGTAGAAAAATAATGTAATCAAAATATGTGCATAACTTTTTGAGTTATATTGCACACAAACAAACACAGGTGAAAACACAGGGTAACAAACACACAAGCTGCCGATTAAAAAAAATGCAGGGAGGCTCCCGAGTGGCACATCAACAAGGTGCGTGACTATCAACCTGGAGATCGCAAATTCAAATCCAGGTTCATGCCACAGCCATCCGTGACCGGGAGTCAATGGGAGCTAATTGGCTGAGCTCACGGGAGTGATGGCATACGTTCACTTCCGTCACTCACAGTGATCACCAGCCAATCATGGGCGTACGAGGGGGCGGATAGGGCTTTCCCACCGAGTGTGTTTTTTGCCTTCAAATACACATGCGCAGCAGTTCGAAAAGAGGTGGGTGGCAGCATTGCACGTCACGGAGGGGGCACGTGCATGCTTACGCCCCTCCCTGGTTGGTGGTGGTCGTGTGACAGGGAAGGCGACACTTGAGGGGTGGGAATTGGAAACGACTAAAATTAGGGGAGAAAATGAAAATAAAATGTAGGTAGACAGATAATATATTCAGACTGATTGTATTTTAAAAAACACAACTCATCATAAAACCATTAAAACACAAAGATGATGCAAACAAAATGTGAATGGCTTACAGTGAGAACAGGAGATGAAATGGAAATAAGGAAAAGCTCCTGACCTCTTGGTGTTGTGAATCATTGTGCCTCCAAGCACAATGCGAACCCCTGGCATGGTGCGGTTCAGGTTGTACACGGTCAGAGCTTCTTCATACGTGGCTCCTCCGATGATGAACACAATGATGTCCTGTGGCCTGAATTAGACAGAAGCACAGTGTGAGACATACAATAACTACAACAGTCTGTATTAATAAATACACATGACATGATTTAATAATGTGTATTAGCATAGATAATTTTAATAAAACTATTAATGTAGCTTGAATTAAAAAAAAAAATCTCTTATGTGATACATACTGAAATGTATTCATAGAGAACTTCGAGCTAATTAACTGCTGCAGCTCGACAATCTCCTACAGTCATTAATAAAAACTAAATTACTGACAAGCTTGACAATACCCCAGGTTAAGCAAGGTTTTCTGTCTATCACATGGATCATTAAAAGAAAGCACTGGAATGTCTTCTGGAAAGGCCTATAGATCTCTCTTCCAACCTCAGTTAAGTAAATCTGATCATTTATCATGGTTTTTTTTTTTCCCCACAGATGGCTAAATCTAATAAACACCCATAATAAATGATGGTGCTACTCGGTGGTTGCCACCTAATGGCTCCAAGGATGTTTAGAAGCTACTGGACTGGAATTTATTCACATTTGTGGACTTTGTACTGTGATTCAGTCATGGATTTGGTCCAACTGTACATCCTTTAAATAACAGGAACCTGTTCCTTCTGTATGCAGCACGGTGGCATAGTGGCAAGCACGTCCACCTCACACCAAGAAGGTACTGGTTTGAGTCCCGGGCATTTCTGTGCTGTCCAGGGTGTACCGCGCCTTCACCCAGTGTCAGCTGTGTTACCGGCGACCCAAGTAGGAATAAACGGTTTGGCAAATGAGTGATTGAGTGTTCATTCTGTTCATTCGATATGTTTAGGCTGTGTTTATAGGATTCTAAGAGGACCCCAATGCATGTTTATATGTAACCCAACCTAAAGATTTAAGAAAAAAGCTGGAATGGAGAGCAAAGTGCTTTTGAATGTAAAACCCCAAGTGATGTCCAGAGTTTTCTTTTATCTCCCCTTTACCATAATTACCATAATGTGGAGAAAACAGCCTTCTTTACTCCCTCAATTATTTGCCGAACCGCTTAATCCTACTAGGGTCATGGGGAGGCTGGGTACACCCTGAACAGCTCGTCAGACAATCTAAGGGCCTAGTCTTCTTTATTACAGCTAAATATTACAAAGCTAGCTCATTAGCAACACTGTTGGGGTGACAAAGTGAATTGTGTGAAACATCTACCGCAGGGGATTCAACCTTATCCACAAAGGGCAGGTGTGGGTGCAGGTTTTCATTCCAACCAAACAGGAGCCACACCTGAGAGTTTATTAAAAGTGAAGGATTATTGATTTAAACAGGTGGAACCTGCCTGGTTGGAACGAAAACCTGCACCCACACCGGTCCTTTGCGGAGAAAGTTAAATACCCTGATCTACTGTGCATTAAGCTTTCAGCTGAGTCATTACCATGCTACTGGTAAAAGTTGAATGAAACAGACTGTGTGTATGTGTGATAGATTAGAAAGCATCACAGCTTAATGTATGTATCGAAGTATGTGCTGTATAAACCTGTCCCGTAGAGAACTCGGCCCGAGGTAGGGGAACTGACTGTCCTTCAAACGGCCTTTAATTAGCTGATCCAGTGTGTCATGCAGCAGAGGCTGGTGCTGGGTATAAACATTCTCAACACCCTACATGCACACATCATTGCAAATTTTTGTCAGTAGGAGAATACAGAGAGATACAGACATATACAGACAGCTAAATATCTTAAGATTAATCTGTGATAGAGTTGCTGATGGCTTAGTGACAGTCTGTGGACAGTTAATCTATGTCTAAAACAGACCACAGGGATTCAGACGCTGCCGCTGGCAGGGTCATTTCATAATATTTGTATGTATGTATGTATGTATGTATGTATGTATAAGCCGAATGAAGAAAAATTCAATAACTTGACTGCTGTGGCCTTGAAACAAGGTCAAGGGCACCCATACACAATGCCAATCAAAAACATTCTGAGGGGAACCCATCTACTAAATCTGGGGATCCTATGTCCTTTCCTTCCAAAGTTATTGCAATAAGAAGCCTTGACAAGCCAAATATAGAAAAAGTGGCCTTGTATTCTTAAAACAAGGTCAAGGTAAGCCATATAGAATCCTACCCTCTTTGCCCCTGAGGGGGAGCCATCCACCAAATTTGGTGATCCTATGTCATTTCCTTCCAAAGTTATCACACTAAAAATTTGTTCAGAAGCCGGACGGAACCCATTTCTATAGTTCCCTCTCTGCTCACCTTCAGTGATGGCGGGAGCTAAAAATGATTTTTGAAATACGCTTGGGGCAATTAAGTGAATAATTATGTACCTTGAGTCCCTTAAAAAACTGTTTGGTGATGGCCACAGCATCTGTAGGAGTAATGAGATCACTTCCTCTGACCCGTTTTCCTCCATATTCGATTACTGCTTGCACCATCTGTTGTGTGGGAGGAAAAGTAGAATGTGAATGTGCTGAAAACATGCAGGCATGACTCAGCGTAGCATTTACTGGCTTTATTTACTATTATGATTGCAGTTGCACTGCAATAAACACAGTATCAAGTAGCAGCGTTTTATGAGTCATCACCTTGCGGTATTTTTCAGACACCCCTCTCCTGTTTAGCTCGTCCATGAGACTGGGCAGGATGCTGCTGCTGTGCCTCTCATACCGCAGAGCATATAACATTACCAGACGTACCGCATCCACCTCCATTAAACGTGGGTTCTGCAGCATGCGCCGTACATTCTGCAGGAACAGGGAAACACCTGAGCAAAGGGGACCAACCACAAGGAAGCTTAAAACTTGAAACAAGTAATATCTTTATTTGTGCCTCCGTGCTCCTAGTCACCTTTGCTTCACTTTGAAGGAAACAGTCAAAATCAAAACTGTGGTTTCACGTCAGTGTCGACTGTGATGCATGTGTTAATGAGTGAGAGGTTTGTGAGATACCTGCTGGGCGTTAGAGTGATCATTCTGGCATGCAAGCTCCTGCTCCACTTCAGATACCTCCATTAACTGCCTCTCACTGACTAGACGAGACAACTCTCCCACCACCGTCACATGCTTGGACACTGTGCCCGACATCTTCTTAAACTGGGGGTAGTTATCCACAAACGCCTGCAGAGTGCGGGGAGGGGGATATGGCAAATTTTCAACATTTTTTTAAGTATCTCCTAATTATATAGCAAACATGGACATGTGGGTGGAGCTAGAAATAGAAAAAAGGAAGATCACTGATTGGTCAAACACAATCACTGGTTACAGAAGCATCACAGGACATCTTCTGACATATTGAGAAGAAAATACTAGCAAACCCAAATCCCCTTTTCTTAAAAGAAGCCAGTAGACCACACTAATCTGTAGTACTAATGTTACATTCCTACTGACTGAATGACTGAAGCCTGGGGGAATCATTTGTTTAGCCACATTATGCTTTTTACACTGGAGGTATCTGATGCAAACTCTGTCACCTTGTTGTTGCTGTTGTTGTTGGTGATGGTGTTGTTGTGGACAGTTTGTTGTAAAAGTCCTACTCCACTGTTATTACTGACCGGAAAAACACAAGTTTTTTTTGCAGGTTTATATTAAATGACCTGATGAATAATTCTATGCAGAATTTTGATTCAGTAGAATTGCCAGTACCAGCTGTGTAACTGGATCTGAACGCATCCCAGACACACCTCTGGTGTGCAGCTCAATTCAGCTTGTTTACATATAAACCAAATGCTCTGTAAAAATTAAACCAGCCCTTAAGTTCCTGTATATATATATTGTTAATGTTAGAAGAGCTTACTGCTAAAGGAAATTGGTCACCTTAACCTGCTTAAGCGCTGAATCAAACCACACCTTAGCCGATCGAAGCACACATCTACAGGTGCGAAGTCCCTATACAGACGTCCTCAGGACCTGCAGAAATCAAGCGTGCCCACTTCCATATGGTAAATGACTTTTGATTTTCTGCGAGTTCTAACCATTAGGCCACGGCTGCCCCCTTATACGGAAACACTCGTTTAGTTAATTAACAAATACTGTTGATGTGGACACATTAAGGAACCCAAGTCTTAAATAAACTTGAGGTAAACTTTTCATTCAAATTATCAACTGATAATTTCCTTTAACCTCCAGAGAATTCTTTCTATTTACTGCAGTGCGAAAAAAAAAAAAAGCATGGCGGTGTAGTGGTTTGCACATCCACCTCATAGCAAGAAGGTCCTGTGTTCAAGCAAGGCGTTTTTGCATGTTCTCCCCGTGCTTGCGTGGGTTTCGGTTCCCCCCCACCGTTCAAAGACATGCACTTTGGCGGGTTAACTGGTTGTTCCAAACTCCCCCTAGTTGTGATTGTGAATGGTTGTGAGTGTTGCCCTGCAATGGACTGGCGAGCTGCTCAAGGTGAACAATGCCATTTCCCACAGTCAGCTGAGATAGGCTCCAGCCTCCCCATGACCCAAGTAGGATTAAGTGGTTGGGCAAAAGAAGGAATGGATGGATGGACGGATGGATGGGGATGAAAAAAGTTCCCTGCTATTTAAGTAGGGTACAAATATGTCTGGATTCAGAGAAGTACTGGTACCAAGTCAGTAGAAAATTGCTAATAAATCACTCTTCTTTAAGATGTACCCAGAACTAAATATATGAAGTTTGAACAATGTCCTCACCTTCATGTCAGCAATGGATTCTAGTTTCTGTTGGTCCTTTGGCTTTTTCTTCTGAAAGTCCTCCATCAGGTTTTTAATGTTTGTTCCAATTTCACCAAAGTTAAGGTACAAATTCTGTATTAGACAAAAAGTGATATCGTAATAAAAACTAAATAATTAAAAGGATTCATTTAATGGACAATCTCCGATAACCTTTATTAGGACAGTGCAAAATGTCCATTAGAATGTGAACATGGACAACATTTTGTTATATACAGTTTTGAGTATTAATTCCTGTGATACCCACATTGGCATAGAATTCATCATTCTCTGCAGACAGCACCACCTCCTTCAGGTCTTTATTGATGCCAGGCACTCGGGACAGATCTATTCGGTTGTTGTTGAGACCAAGCAGCTCATGCACCATTGCCTGATATGTCCACTGGAAGGGGAAAGTACAAGTTAACCATTAAAATGTCAATTAATGTACTGAATTGCTGGGCCATAAAATGTAAAATGTCAAAGAAGAGACACATTTGTTAACATAAATAAATAAATTAGTGCAGAGTGAATGCGTCTGGTTCCTCTAAGAAGGCAGTCGCAACAATAAAAGCATCAAACTTTTATGAGTAGCATCATCTGAACATTGCCCTCTACTGCCCTCCAGTGACCACAGTCAATAAATACAAACTAAGCCATAGTCACTCGCTCATTCATTTGCCAAATCGCTTAATCCTGGTGCCTATCTCAACTGACACTGGTACACCCTAAACTCCTCGCCAGACCATCGTAGGGCAACACACAACCATTCACACTCACACCTAGGGTTCATTTGGGGCATCCATTTAGCCTAATGTGTATGTCTTTGGACTGTGGGACGAAACTGGTGTACTCTGAGATAACCCACACAAGCACAGGGAGAACATGCAAACCCCACACAGAAACGCCCGAGCACATGACTCGAACCCAGGACCTTCTTGATGTGAGGCAGACATAACCACTACACCAGCGTGCCGTCTAAGCTATACTGTATCGTCTAAAAGTTTAATACGTTAAAATCAAAGGTGAGACAATTCAAGAGACAAACTCTCACCTGGTTCAGGAGGGGTGTGATCGCATCATCACTTCGGTCAAGAATCAGCAGAAGAGGGGGCACTTCGGTTTTCCTGAAGTCAAATAATTCATACTCCTTGCTGATGATTTGCTACAGGATTAAAGACAAATGCAAAACATATATGAGTAAACTTACATGTGAGTCCTCCAGGAAAGACTTGTGTCACCTGCACTGCTTGTTTAGCATTAAAATAAAATAGGAGGAGTACAATGGCATTATGTTATGAATACTTTGTGAAAGTTTCATAAGAATCCATTCATGTAGGTGGAGTTGCGGATTAACGATGGCAAACCCCCTTGTGGAGTAATGATAAAGTCCATGTTTTGCTAAAGAAAAGGCCACAACAATCTACTTAATATAAAAACACAGACGGTCCACCATAGTATGATGTAAATAAGATTATGTGAAAGTGTGCCTGAAATAAGTTGACTGGTTGAGGAGCAGTTGAGTATCACAGGTAAGTCTGATGACAGACGACACTGTGGATGACGATGACGCAAGATGACAGATAGTGATCCCTGTGTGTTGCTCCAGCATCACTGCCAGGCAACACAACAGGAATTCACGTAATGCAAATACAAATACTTCTTTGCATGCTATTTAAGGCCATTCTTTTTTATTCCTTGTTTCGAGAATTTGCCAATGTCAATATTCGCAATTTCTAAAAAAAATAATAATAATAAAATAAAAATAGGACAGAACATCTTTTTTTATTCCAGCTGGTCATAACTTACCGAGTGAGCAATGGATTTTAAAACCGAAACGTTTTTTGTGCCAAGCCGGTCCTTTTATAGCCCTCTCACAGCAGCTACTGTAACTACATCATGTACATCTGCGCATGCGTACTTTCCCGTCGGAAATCTCGGCGCACCGGGGCGCTGTTTTGAATCCAATGATCTACACAGTGTGTGCGCATACAAACGTCTGGTGCGTGAAACTATCAGAAGTGATACTATCGACATATGTGACAGAACTAGTCGATACAGGGTGTGTTTTATTTCATTTTTGTTTTCGTTTTTGAAAGTAAAGACCTCAGGTTTTACTCTACATGCAGATATTCTCCATCCTGAACTGATGGCAGCAGCATCAAAAACTACCTGGGGGTTCAAGTAACGTTTAATCCCACCCTCAGAGGCCAGGTGAAAGGGGAGGTGTATGAAAGTATTTTTAGGGAAACCTCCTTTTGGAATGCCATGGAAACCATGACGGTATGTGTCACTGGTCTGTTTAAAGCAGTAGCTTCAACAGCATATACATAGCATGTACTACATGTACGCCAAGACAGACTACTGGATTCAAATTATTAAATGTTTAAATCAAAGCACTGGTTCAGGATTCTTTAAGAATACAAAATAAAGAATAAAAAGATTTATATTTTACCCTTTCTTGTATTCTTGTTCTGTTGTAATATATTTTTTTCCCTTTCTCCTATCTATGGTTTACATAACAGAAATCCCCCAAACAAGAAATAAAAAGAATGGCCTGAATTCGCTCTAATACTGCAAAATCCTACTACTTACTACAGGTAATAATAATTCATGGAAGGCGAGGTGGACATCTCTGAATAATTGAATAATAATACACAGGCTTGATAACAAGTTACATTTATGCGTACTTGGCCCCTAAAGTTAAAGGGACAGTGTCATGGATAACTGAAGAAAGTAGCCTAAATATAATGAATGGTACTCAAACAAGAGATAATCATTCATATAGATGGATGATTTACTTTACAAAGGATACTAGACATGAATTGGGTTTGCAGATTAAGTTTGTTAGGGGTTTGTAACATGACTCTTTGAAAACTATTCAGCCCAACAAGATTTCAAAACTCTATGTGCAATCCATTTCCATCCGCTCCATATTGGGCTCAAAAAGTCCCGAGGCTATTTGACAAAGATGGACATTCATCTTATTTAAATGATCTTTTAGTGACCAAATATGGGTAAAAATCACGACACAACTCCTTTAATCAATATCCTCTTGTTCTGGAAAAACTCAGCCTACGTGAAGCATTTTATCTGGGAGTGATGTCTAGTAGAACATCGATCATACCTTAACACTTTCAGCCAGTCTCTTGGCCATGTCAGAGGAGAGCTGGTAACGTATCATGGGACACTTCTTTAAGGCCAACAGCACAGAGGTCAAACCTTGAGTGACACGTGGAAGAACACTGGGTTCCCAACTGCGACCCTGAGCCAAACCACATATACACACCGCGTGGTTAAAAAAACAAAGCAAAACTGAGAATTAAGGAGAAAAATACTTCATCAAGTTGCCGTTCAAATGTTTAAATGCATTTCTGACCTGGAAACTGACAGAGCATTTTTTTCTTATTGATGTTGATAATAAATTGTTAAGCTCAGCTTTTTTTAATACTATGCATGTACCTTTTACTAAAACATACAAGTCTTTTTTTTTTTTTTTTAACTGTACAGCGCAATCTGGTAGGTCCACTATCTTGGGTTTTACCATGTCTACGATTTTAGAATCACAGAAATTCAACAAAAATGCATATCAAAAAATACAAAAAAAAAATCTACACAAATCAAGCTTGTTAAAGCTTAAAAAGGGTTTCAAGCATAAAAAACTCTGAATAAGTTTTAAAAAATGTAATAATGGAGTGTACATGACCATTGTCATGCTTAAAAATGTAAAAATAAACAATAAAAATTTCATTTTAGTCTACTTTTCCTATGTTCCCATGTAGTATACAGTATAATAAAACAATTTGTCGGCTTCCGTGGATATCGCTAAATAGTCCCCGAGACAGAACAATATCCACCTTGCCTTCAGTGAATAATTGTTATTTATTTATTTATATATATATA
>JBCNYH010000001.1:46663778-46680652 GCA_039654325.1 Tandanus tandanus | reverse complement strand
TGGTCGTTAAATTGACTAGAAACTGACGAGGACTCCGAGGCTGCATGCTTGCACGCTGTTAACAAACCTGTGAGACCCGTTTCTGACGTAGCAGATCACGTCACCACATTTGCTGTGTTTTGGAGAGCTGATGCTGCTCGCTCAAAAAAAGTGGATTTATTTCTTTGTTATCTACATATTTTCTTGTTCTTATGATTTGAACATGCCTAGCAGGTAAGATTTAACATATTTAAGCATACTCATATCCTATGTAAGACTGGACCTTTAAAGACTAATTAAATGCCATAAACAGTCTTGTGCCAGAAGCAGACTACATGACAAGAAATCTTGGCAATGGAAGGAAATTACACATGCTATAACAACACACATATGTAAGGACATGGCCCAGTTCATACTGTTGAAAAGGCAGGGTTCAGAGAGTTAGTCAGCAGCCTCGATCACAGGTATGTAATGCATCAAACAATTCACTGACATTGACATGCCACATATGGAGAATGCTGAGTTAGAATTTTAAATGAGCTTCATAGTGTACTTTATTTTGCAACAACTGCAGACATGTGATCAAGCTGCACCACACAGCATCACATGAGCCTTTTAAAACTTCTAAAACTTGACAATTGTTTTTGTGTTACGTTTGAAGATAAAGTACCAGGGTTGTTTATTTATTTAGTTATTTATTTACTTGTCTGGTATCTTTCAGTATCAATAAAGTATACTGATTCTGATGATGATTTTCATTTGTGTGGAAATATGAGTTCCAAATAAAATAAGAAAATAATTAAAAATGATGGAAGCACAGTATGGTCATTTTAAGCCATTAATCGAATTTAAAAATACTAGACCGTAATGTATACCATTACTGTGATATAAAGTAAAAGATTTTTACCAATTTTCCCTTTGGATCAATAAAGAATTATCTTGTCAAGCCCACCTCTGTTATTTTTTATTTCTTACAGCTTTTAGATTGATTCATGATGCAACACACTACAATTAGTTCATAACATTTTTCTAATGCCAAAAAGGCATGAAATTCTAAAATCTTCTTGACATATTATAACCCTCACTTGAATTTCATTGCTGTGACTACTGTGAAATGGTTTACAAACAATTGTAACACTACTTTTCTACTCTACACTCTTTTGTTCTTTCATTCTAGTTGACATGATGTGTATTTATTGTATTATTACCACACCTCTGTCTTCAGAACTGCCATCAGCATCATCATTATCAGCACGACCACCTCCTCCTGCTACAGCTGATCGAGCACAGAACGAATTAACACAGCTGCAACCTGCAAATAATATACTTGCTGAGGGTAACACCAAAAACCCCTCTCAGGTCCCAACTCAGGTCTCCAAGACAAGTACCCAAACACGGAAATCGGTGTCAACTGCTAAAATTTCCTCCAAAGGTCAGCTATTAATTAGCATGTGTGTGAAGCACATAACAAACCCACTAATGTTTTTATTTGTCATTTATATATGCATACTTGCACTTTACTTATGAGGGCGGACCTTCCGTTGAAATCAGGAGTTTACATACAACTCCATTTAAGCTCATTTTTTCACAATTCCTTAATGATACTAGAAATAATTCCCTGTCTTGTTGGTTGATGATTAAATTTAATGTTCTTATATTTTGCAGTATTTCAGAATGTTTTCAAGGCACCGCAGTTCTGTTCTCGCTGTAATGTGGCTTACAAAGTTGTTAATGAGCTTCGTGGCTACATGTGTGTAAGTTTCAACTCTCACACAAAACCCCACATTGTTTTGGTCCATACTCTCACTAGTTTGTCTGTTGTGTACAGGTATATATAAATATATATTACAGTATCATTTTTATCCATTAGCATAGCGGTGGACAGCTTAACCAATCACTTTTGTTTTCAAATAGTCTTGCAAAGACTACATAATTTCCAGCTATGGTAATAGTGCAGTCAGTTAGTTGAACCTTCATCCTGAACAATGAGCAGTGCATCGACATGCTTTCATACTGAGCAATGCATCAAAATACTTTTTTTCGTGTGCAGGCTATAAATATGACCTGTCCCACCTACATATGGGGTTTGAGGGTAAAAGCACAATGAATGCATCCAGTCCTTTTTGCCCTTTAAGCCCCTGTCACGTATTAACGATTTGCTAACTTATGTGATGTATTACAAATTTCCCTTTTACCCAGACTATAAAAATATTATTCATGTTTTGAACGTATACATAACTTATTAGTAACTTATCCAGAACCTATCAAAAACTTATAGCTAACTTATATCAAACTTATCTCCACCATATATTGAGGTATGTAGACGAACCTGGTGTGTTCCGGACGACCACGAAACTTTTACTGAACATCTTTCTAACTTACAGCTAGCGTATTATGGGTGTATTGGCAGTGTTTAGGGCAGAGGTTGGCAACCTGAGGCTCCGTAGCTGCATGCGGCTCTTTCATTGCTCTGCTGTGGTTCCCGTGGCTTATATTGCTGCCAGACAAATGACTCATTTTGACCCCCGGCAAGCGAGTGATGTATAAATCTAAGAAGAGAAAAGTTTCTGATAAAAAAAGAATGTTTAATGCATCGTGTACAGATTCTTTTGTTTTCACTTCTGACAAAACTGGTTTACCAGCATGCTTAATATGTGGTGAGAAATTAGCAAACAACAAAAAAATGAAATATTTCCAGAATAAAGTTCCTTTCATTAAAGCTCCTGTCACGTATCGACGATTTAGCCAGCGTATGCCGATGTATAGCCCCTGTCACATATTGACGATTTAGCCATGATATGAGATGTATGAGAAATTTGGCGAATACGCTTGCGTACATCGAATAAGTTATTGGGTAAATTTTGAGTAAGTTACAGAACGTTAAGTCGTAGTACAGCGAGGTCGTGGAAAAATTTTGTGCATGCGTGCACAAAATGTTTGAGGTATCCTAGCGTATGACTATTTCAGTGTGCCATCATTCCTTAATTTCCTCATGTGGCGTACAGCAGTCAACCATCAACCTGAATATGAAACACAACTACATTAGTTCAGGTTCCGGTATAAAAATATATATTTTCAAAATAATAGCTCATTAAATTATTTCTTTCACCTGGTTAATATGATTTCTGCTCCTGAACTTCACTGCACAGCGTCTCCATATCAGGGTTGTAAGATGTCACTTTCATTTTCACGCAGGATTGCCAGTTCTCATCTGTGAGAGGTGCGATGTATACTATTGATGTAGTTCATGCAGGAAAAAACCTGTTGACACAAGTATATTGATCCAAAGATCGACAGGACTCCAAATGCATACTTTTTAATGTTTATGTAAGTGTCAGGAATGACACTTAATGTATCGAACACAAAGAGGGGAAGTGAAACAGCGTACCTCTCTGTATATCTCTGGCAAACAATGTCATCTTGCGCTCAAATGCCAAAACCTCCTCCAGCGTCTGCAGGTCTGTGCTTCCTTTCTCCTTTGCTTTCCAGAAAAGTTTTAATGTGCCCCAGGCACATAGCAAACTGTTTCAGCACCTCCAATGTGGACAGCCACCGGACTTTGTCGTGCAGACAGAGATCACAATACTTCATTCCATAATGAACGCAACTTTATTCTGGATATGTCTTTCAACGTTTGATTTTTCTTTCTAATTTAATGCTTTCTAATCTAATGTCCACGACGCATTTAACGTTCATTTTTCTTCAGAACTTTTTTTCTTCGTAGATTCCATTGCTTGCTTACTGGGGGTCTAAAGGAGTCACTTGTCTGGCGGCAACATAAGCCACGGGAGCCACAGCAGAGGGATGAAAGAGCCGCACGCGGCACCGTAGCCGCGGGTTGCCGAGCTCTTCCATAAAAACTGCCAACACGTTAGGCATTTATTGGTATAAGTTATATGTAGGTTCAAAGTACGCTAGACATTATATTCAACATATGTGTAACCTACAAATAACGTGTGAATGATCGCATAACTTATAACTTATGGCAACTTATAGTCAGCGTATGCAAAACGTATGAGCCATACTACGACTTATACCAGCATGCTGTTAACTTACACAAAACTTACCCATAACTTATTTCACATACGCCAGCGTATTCACCATATGGATACGCTGGCGTATGTGAAATATGCCATATGCTGGCTAAATAATCAATATGTGACAGGGGCTTTAAAAATAAATCAAATTCTCATCTACTTCTTTTTTGTTAAATTTATTCTTTATCTGTAACTTTATTTGCAAACAGCAGTTAGTTCTTGTGCATCTCTGAATATTTCAAGGCTTTACTAGCAAAATTGTGTTCTTTATGTGGAATTGAGTATGTGAGGATTTGTGTGTGGTTTTTTTTAATTTTTTTGCTTGTTAGGTTTTTGGTTTGGTGTAAATGTAACAAACATTTTTTGCTGACTTTAATATTATTATAAAGTAGACTTGTGAGTAAATCATGATTTCACTCCAATGTTCTATTACAGTTAGAAACAGAGGTAGATCATATTGTTACAGTAGCACCACAAGAATATTTTGCTGATATTTAGTACAGGTTTATTGTGATGGATGGTGCAGTGGTTGCTGCAACCCTTGGAGTGTGTTGCTTAGGCGTGTTGCAGGACCTGAATAGGTACTTGTAGGGTTCAGGTTGGTACTTGGGGGAAATGGATGGGTATTTGTACGATTCAGGTGGGTACTTGTAGGATTCAGGTAGGAACTTGTAGGGTTTTGGTGGGTATTTTTAGGATTTGGTTGGGGGTTTTTTTAGGATTTGGATGGATACTCCTAGGGTTTGGGTGGGTACTTCTAGGGTTCAGATGTGGATACCTCCAGGGTTTGGGGTTCTGGTGGGTATTTGTAGGATTTGGATGGATACATGTAGGATACTGGTGGGTACATGTAGGATTGGGGTCTGTACCTGTATGATTCAGATGGGTACCTGTAGGGTTTAGATGGATACTTGTATGGTTTGGATGGGTTCCTGTAATATTTGGATGAGTATTTGTAGGATTTAGATTGGAACTTGTAGGATTCAGGTGGGTACTTATAGTATTTGGATGGGTAATCGAGATCACTATACTAGCAGCTTATTAAATCACTTATCAGCTATGAGCTATGAAGAAGATAAAAACTTTTACATGTCAGTGTTCAGCCCTACAGTTTTATCACTGTTTGTTTCAGCACTGTAATCCAGAGCTTATAAACAGCGTTCATGCATTGGCCACCAAACCAAGAAAAAGAGCCAGGCGTAGCAGTGACCTGAAGCAATCCACATCCCATATGAGCACGATGTCTCCCCCTTCCTCTTCAATGTCTACAAGTGGCAGAAATCTGGCAGGCTCTCCTTCTCCTTGTCTGAAACGCATCACCATGTCTGAGATACCAGAGGGAGTGCAGACCCCTGGTACTGGCGACTATGACGCACAGGGGAGGCTTATCATGCTAGTGGAAGACTTCTACTATGGGACGGACCCTGGAAATCCTGTCCTGAGGGAGAATAATGTGGTTCCCATTAAGATGAAATGTCATCTCTGTGATAAAAAGCTGAAGAATAACATCAAGTAAGATGATTTATTGGGATTTTCGAGGGGGGTGGTAAAGGGGCATTTTTGCCTTATGTGGTCTGTTGGGTGTATGGCCCACAGTGCAGTACCAGACTACTTGGTGTAAAGAATATTACAGGGCATTCTCTAGAAAAAGAATCACTGATGGAGTTAGTTTAAGCAATCCAGTTGCTTTTTTCAAATAACTTTGCATCCAGAAGTGTTTTATTCGTCTTATACTAGGCATGGAATATATTTTTCCTAGCTGTAATTTCGTTATTTAGACAGCAGAGAGAGTAATAATGTAAAATAGTGCATACACTTCAATAAACATAAATCACTTTAGGTGTAATCACCAGCACACTGACAGCATTAATGTTCACTACAAATGCTGTAAAACATTCCAAACGGAACGGATCTAAAATGAGAGATCCCTTTTTTTTTGCAGTTGGCTGTACAAATGCTGGATTTAAAAAGAAATCTAAACTATTTTTACACACTGCCAGAACTAAAGAAAAATAAATATAATTATTGTATTACAAAGAAAACTTATGTTTAGGCCTGACTACAGCCTTCAGTTCTTTAATGGTTATTGCGAAAAGGAATATTTTTCACTTTTTAAAATAAAAGAGAAATAAATATTTTAGTCCATTAGCTGCTATCTTTTACACGAGACATTACAGTGTTTGTAACTAAATATTGTTGGTTATTTAAAAAATGCGTGGTGCAGTGGTTAGAACTGTCGCGTCACAGCAAGAAGGTACCGGGTTTGAGCCTTCTGCCTGGTGAGGGCGTTTCTGAGTGGAGTTTGCATGTTCTCCCTGTTCATGAGTGGATTTCCTCCATGTGCTCTGGTTTCCTCCCATGGACTGTAGAGATGCTTTTCAGAGCTCTATTGACAAATTTAATCAACACCTAACCAGTTACATTCAAGAATTCAACCTCACTCTCTGTGATATAATGCATAACAGCAAAGTTTGGTTGACTGGTTTATTACCGTTCTGCAGGCTGATGAACCACATGAAGCACCATGTGGAAATGGAGCAACAGAGGGGTGATGGGAAGTCCCACACTATGTGCCCTCACTGCTTCCGCAACTTCAGCACACCGTTCTCCCTGCAGTGCCATTTGGAGACCGTCCACAGCCAAGTAGAGTCTGCATGTGAGTCCCTTTTCAGCTGATACACAGAAGCTTGGACTGGACACTTTCTTTTTAGCGTACTAACGTTATCATTCCTCTTTCTGCAGCACTCTGTAAGATCTGTGAATTGTCATATAAGAACACTCCCATTTTTTTGCATCATATGAAAAACCTTCACAGACCTGGTGAAATGCCCTACATGTGTCAGGTAATGAATATCTGCATGAAGGTGTCCCCTCATGCTAAAATGAATACTGCCTCTGATAATCACGTGGGCTCTGAAAATTAAATGGGGGCATTTTTTTCTTTTTGGGTTTAGGTTTGCAAATTCCGTTCATCTTTCTACAGTGACGTTATAATACACTTCCATGAGCTCCACAAGGACACTGCCTATCTTCTATGCCCCTACTGCCTCAAAGTGTTCAAGACTAGCAACAGCTATCAGATCCACTTCAACAAGCACCAGGTACACAATATCAGAAAGAATAAAAGATGCTAGAATGATTGTTCCATTCTGTTCTGTTTACAATAATCTCTTGCCTCACGTATTGGTATGGTCCATTTCAGCTTAGCAAGCAATAAATAACTAATGTCACTACAGGGTTCTTTATATTGGATGTTTGTATTGGCCATTACTGCTGTTGCCACAGGTATGCTTTGAAGTTTGTGTGTTTAATACTACAAATAACTTTTAAAATGTGTAAAAAGATTAGAGAAACTGATATAATAAGTAAAAAAAAAAGAAAGATGAGCCATTAGACTTTTGTCGCTGTATGAAGCTTGAAGTTTGATGAATCCTGGATCGGTTGCTAGGGTTACTTTCCCAGTATTTTTACTGGTACTCATTTATACTGCTGGGTGGACAGAGGCACACTTGTGTTTTGCATGGTGGGGTCTGACTGGATTCAAGCTCATGACCACTCAATCATGAGCCCAGCAACCACCACCTTTATCATACCACCGTATAATAAGTAGATTAGGTTACAAATGTAAATGTAAAATGGTTCTTTTAAATGGTAAAAGGCCGCCCTGATGTGTGCTTTTGGCTAGTGGTCCGGCGTTCTGGAACCAATGGCGTGACGTCTAAGACAACGCATTGACGACTAGTGTAACATATGACATACTGTACATTAAAAATATGTATACCCTGAGCATACCAGCATTGGTTTCTAAGCAACAATGGCAGAGCAGAGTTTTGAGGTGTTTTTGCTAGCTGTGCACATTTATACAACTCTTTAAACATAAAGTTGCTGAGCATTATGTTTAATGCAGTCAGAAATATTTTGGAGGAGAAATGGGATGCAGTTAAAGGCAGGAAAGCACACAGACCTTAGACACCTTGGATTGAGATGTTTAAATTTGTGCTGCCTTCCAAAAAAGGAGTGTCAAAAACCACATCCTTGTCCTGCCATGGCAGGTAATCCTTTTACACTTACGTCATTCCATATTCAGATGACTTCTGCAGAATGATGAGGTGAAGTTAAGGTGCAATATTCCCACCCTAAACAGTCTTGCTAAAAGGGGACTCTGTGTCAGTACAGCTGCATTTGTAACTTGTATGAGAATTGAATGTTTGCCTGCCAGTTTGTCAGTTGTTGCTTTAAATCTGGGGTGGATTGTAAATAAAGTGTTATTTATCTCTGTTTCTGTGTCCAGAAAAAATCGGTGTTGTATTGCAAAAAGTGCCGGCTTCAGTTCCTTTACGCAAAGGACAAATCAGAGCACAAGTTTTTATTTCACCAGACCCATCTGAAACCTGTGCAGCTGCTGGGGCTTAAACCTGGAACTAAGGTAAGCAGGTGATGCACAGTCACCAGAGCATCTCCTGGTATTCCTCCTGCCTGATAACTTGATTTTTTTTATGGCTTATATTATTACAATAGTTTACAGTGTTGGAAAGTGTTTTTAATATTTATAAGCTAAATTCCCAATAACAGCTGGGGATTTCATGTTAGAGTTAATAAAGAACATACAGATTTTTATATCAGTTTTTCTGTCTTTCAGATAACCATCCGGGCTTATTCACTGACTAAGCTTAATGACAACAGTTACTTCAGTAAACCTTGTACGGACAGTGAAAACTCGTCTGCTTCCTCAGTTCCTGCACCTCAAAATAGTATCCAGAGAATCACCCCTACAAAGAGGAAGCCTGTTGAGAGCATGCTGGAAATTATGACCAAGTTTCAGAAACAGTGGTGCGTAAGAGTAATGGCATGAGGGAGGAAAGGTTTACTATCTGTAAAAGTTATTTTATTTATCTAGTCAAATACTAAATTACTTTCGTGGATGTGTAGTGGAGCTCTGTGATGCTCTGACTAGAATTGTTTTTTTGGGTTTTTTTTGCCTTTTGTAAACACAGAAGTGTTGTGCATTAGAATATACTATGCGTTCACATGTACAGGCAGACGCTTGTCTGATGTATGTCAATGTAATGTTGCACACTCAGAAGAGTGAAACGGATTCCACATGGCTGCCTTTTCAAACAGGTTAAGGCAAACTATTGAATGGATTTTAGCAGGTTGCAAATTCAAAAATGTAATTAAAAACCACCTGATGGTGAAAATATACATATTTTCAGTGTAATAGGAGAGTTTGGAAGGTTTTCCTTTTATTTCACTTAATTTACACCAATCAATGATTCTTCTCTAAAAAATGGATACCACAGACAAACTAGTGTAGTGAATTGTCTCCCTTTGACCTACAAGCATCAAGCAGGTCGACGAACCTGATAAAGTGAGCACTGAAATATTATCTTGGGGAAAGTTTGAGCACAATTTATTACAAAAGCTGCCTTTTAACCCTGTTATCCTAACCCAAACTCTTTCTTCTGTTTCTAGCAAGCCTTCAAGAGGTTGGTTTTGTATAGAATGTAACTTTGAGATTCCAGATTTTTCTGTTCACTTCCCCACGTTTGTACACTGCTCCTTGTGCCGTTATAGCACCTGTTGCTCCAGGGCGTATGCAAACCACATGATCAGGTGCGTGTGTGCATAAGTAGTGAAAATGTTAGATGCCATGAGCCACATCTAATAACCACTATACAGAAATTATTTTATCACTGCTGCAAATGATTTTTTAAGCTTTAATGTTTCTGTTTGCAGTAATCATGTTCCTCGCAAAACAACCACTAAATACCTGAACTTGTACAAGCCCTGTCCAAAGTAAGTGGCTTTGGTTTCAGTTGATTTGCTTTACTGGTAGCAGCTTGGAAGAAGTTGTTGATCTAATGATTATGGTTTTCTGGCAGGTTGGGTAAACTGAGCTGCATTACCTGTGGGTATTCCACTGAGATTGGAGACCTGATGGCTACGCATCTGACTAAGAATTCAGGCCACACCTCCAGCCACTGCATATTCAGCGGTGAGTTAGATTTGTCCAAGGAAAAAGACTTTCTGTCGTATGAACATGTTAAAGCTACTGTGTCGTTAAAAATGATTGAATTTTTTAATAGGAAATACGGATGCTATATTTAGTTGCAAGTAGAGCTGGGCAATAAATTGATTTTATGGATTAATTTGATATGGTTGGATAGGGTTGGTTGTGAGGAACATCCAGTGACGCATCTCAAAATTTAAGCCTTGTTAACAGGTGGTGTGATTAAATATCCACATATTGAGTTAACAAGTGAAACTCTGTGTTCACAAACTTTTTTACAGTAACGTACTTTTGTTTTTCTTACATGTAGCCTACACAGATTTTCTGAAACTCGCAGAGTTAATTGAGTAATCAGTCAGCGTAGTCATTTAAAAATTGTTGTGCATGTAAATGATGTTTTTTATTATAATTTACTTTTTTATTTGAATTTTTTTTTTTTTTTTTTTCAGATGGATTTTCTCGTGGCTACAAAAGGTAATTTTATTTCTCTTTGTTTTATCTACAGTCAGTGGAGCACTTGCAGAATGATAAAGAATAACATAATGCAGTAGAATATGTCATATTATTTGGTTATTAAAACAATTTACATCTTCCTAGAGTATTCATTTTCATTGTCGAGGATTTTCAGTTTTGCTGCAATATTGGTGCAAAAACCAAGGGCGCGGTAGCTCAGTGGTTAGCACTGTCGCCTCAACACAAACATTGCTATTATTTTTATTAGCGTTTCGCGTTACCATGGCGACACAATTAGCCAGAAATCACACCAAAAATCCCATTGAAATGAATGGGGAGAGGTCAGCGAACAATCGTGAAACTCGCCTAACTTTGATGCCTCACCAAGAAGCCATAATTTCACATAGTAACATAGACAGTGAAGTCGTCATTTCGACGTTCAAAATGGCTTTTTGCTACCTTTTACGGTTTTCTCTCAATCGTTGTTTGTTTGACAAGGTTTTTCAGTCGATTTGTGTATTTATAATGAGTGTGTATTGCGTGGAATGTTCTGGGCTAGAGTGGGTGATGTCATCAGCAGAGTAGGAGAGAAGAGAAGATTATCTTTGAAAAAGTTTTTTTAACTCGCTCCTACTCCCATAATTTTTACCAATAAATTTTACATCAAAACGGAGGGAAATTTGTTCTGGTTCTGACCATGTAACCTTCGAGTCAACAGAACTTGTAGAAGTGAAATGGCGAGCCTCTGACTGACAGCTGCACTGCGAATGTCTCCATAAGAGTCCAGACAAAAAAAAGGTGTTTAAAGTCATTATGAAGGGCATTTTTACATCATGACTCTGAATACTTTTCACAGTACAGCGAAATAATTTATATCAATGTGTTCACCACATTCTTGGATCTCAAACACTGTCAACCTCATTGCGATGGGAAATACAGTTTCCAAATCAGAAGTCCAATAGTGGGACGCACCCAATATACATTTCTTTCAGAAAAGGCAGTGTAACTGTTAGTAACTGCCGGCTTAATCACTATGGCAACGACGAGCTGCGTCTGTACATGCACCTCACACACACACAAAAGAAAATAAAGCACGACAGTTTTCATGTATTTTCCAGCAGCAGTTGCAGGCACATCTCAAAATTTCTATAGGAATTTTTCTAGTTATCATCTTTTGTTAACCTTAGGTTGTTTGTTTTGTAGATTTGTCTTCATACCAACTGTCTTGATTCGGGAGGCCCAGGAGCTCAGCAGTGGAACTGTACTACAGAAGCAAGTAATGCAAATAGATCAGAATTCAGGTCCACAAGCCACTAATCCTGTGCCCTCTATCAACTGTTGCATAAAACCCCCTGATAGCTCTGCACACACCCCATCTACCCCCTCTGAAATACAGGCTGTCAGTGAAAGCACTGTGCCTGATGAGAATTGTGGGGCACATCCAAAGGATTTGGCACTACAGAAAATGGCGCTTTCCAGTGGAGCCCACACTCAAGTCAGAAATAAAGATGGAGAATCTTTTACTGTGGCACAGCTCAAGATTATACTACACGCCCTGTGCTTTGGCATTCCTCAAGCAGCCAGCCAGTTCGATATTCAGCCAGATGAAGTCCATTCCTTGTTACAGAAGCGTCAGGTTCAGCGTGGCCCACCAAACAGCAGAGAAGGGTTAAGTCCTCAAGCAAGTGATCGGTTAGCTGAGTGGATGTTGTGCCAGAGAGAACAGCAGCTTCCTGTAGATGAAATCTGTCTTTTTTCCAAAGCCTCACAGTTCATGAACACCGACAGGGGGGCGGGTATCTCTTACAGCTGGGCTGTGGACTTCCTGATAAACCATGATTTATCCCTGCAGTCATTGGCCACATCCCTTCGCCTGCTGCCACTTAAAGTTCAGGAACGTCTACAGACTTTTACTTCTGTTGTAAATAAACAGGTCACCTCAAACGGTTTGGGTCTGTCAGCCATTGCTGCTATGGATGAGCTTTCCATTTTTGTAGACATGGAGCAGCTTGATCCTGCCTCAGCTGATTCTTCTTCCATGATGTCTGCTTTCAATTTGGTTGGTGAAAAGGATCCATTTCTTGAAGTTGTTCTCGCCTCCCTAGCTGATGGCACTATCTTACCTACCGTAATGTTTCTTAAAGGAGACCATCTAAGCCCAGATGCACCAGCCATGCCAGACATTATTTTAGAGGCCAAGCCAGAGGGCTTTTCTGATGAAGAAAGGCTCCAGTTATGGATTGAAAAAGTGTGGTGTAGACATGTGCAGTCAAAATGTGGAGGTATGGGGTTGCTAGTTATGGACCAGTATCGAGGTCACCTAAATCAAAAGTTCCTAGCATTGCTTAGCAGTGTAAATACATTGCCAGGTATCATCCCTCAAGCATGCTCATATCGCGTTCATCCTCTAGAGGCCTGTGTTGGTCCTGTTCTTCGAGAATTCCTGCAAGCTCGCTGGACCCAGCATGTGAGTGAAGCACCACAGGACCTGATTGGTGCTGGGCCTGCTGAGCTAGCCCTTTTGTTCTCAGCCTGGCTCCTCGAAATGCTGGATGTCCTCGCAGAAAGGCCAGAATTTCTTCAGCGGTCTTTTGAGCCAGCATTGAACTCAAATGCAGATTTGGCACCAGTAGGATTTTCAGAGTTGGTACAGAAACTGACTGACTTCCTCTTGGTGAGCACATCTCAGGAACAAGAATCTGAGGAGGATTCTGAGGCTGAAGACAGAGGAAGCATGTCACCTGTTGTTTCTCCAAAACTGTTGCCGTCAGCATCCAGTTCCCAGGCCCTAAGGAAAATCTTTGAGAAGGATAGTGATCTCGACTCTTTTCATGGATTTGAAGATGCAGAAATGACAAACTGATGATTTCTTACAAGTAAAATCAAGTTGGGGTTTTTTTTCCACTACAGTGTTAACTGACTATTTTGATTTGAATAAGAAAAGAAACTTACTGATCATGTCCTCATGTTTGAGTGTTTTGTTTATTTTACATACACGTCCCTCATTCTTTGTCACTACTGATGAAAAGCTGTTGTTGGGATATGAAGCTCATGTGTTTATCCTGGAAGGTGCACTGTTTTCCCATCATTTCTGCCATTTCTTACACAATCCCCATGTTTTTCCCCATATTTGTAAAATTGTCACAATGTTAACTTAATCAGAAATGGTCTTCAGAAACACAAACAAGTGCTGCAGTGGTAAATATAGGTTAACCCTGGGTTTACACTGGGTCACGATGTCCACGATTTGAGAGAATTGTGAGGAGTGTTTGGGATATGTGTCGTGGGCTTGAATTGCGATGAACTTGAGGGAACCTAGTGGATTCGTGATGATCGCAGAAAAAGTTTTGACTGTCAAATTTTTTTGCTACAATTATGATGCATTATGATTTTTTTTTTGACGGCAGCCGTGATAGAACATGGGAATTTTAGTAGACTTTAACAGACCTTCATGCCCCATCATAGGGGATCTTGAACTTAGAAACAATTCCTTCAAGTTTCATCACTTGGATGCACCCTGCCTCCTTTTTATACCCCAGTCAGTCATAGTCATAAATCATGGCGCTCCATGCTTTTCTGAATCGTACAGTACCTGTTTATCATTTGTTATGCATCAGCGTGCACCTTTAAAAATAGTCCAAAATACTTATTGTAGCGATGTACAAATGAATCCATTTATATTTGCTTTGACTGATGAACTGTTTTATAATCCAGCCAAAGTGAAAACTGCTGTGACGCATGCACATGAGCAAGGAAAGTTTTTAGTGAACAAATCTTACAGGTCTACTGTACTTAGGGCTGCTTGTTCATGATTAAAGGGCTCTCCTTTGATATTACATAAACCTAATTTTATCCACCAGACTGTTCTTTTTTTTTCTAAAAGGAATTTTATTTTGTAATCAATAAATACATTGTCAAAGGTTGTACTGGTTATTTTTATTTATTTGATCCTTTTTATGGCAACCTCAAAATGGTAATGTTACTTAAGGAACACTTAAAGGAAACTTAAGACTGTAACTGATTGTTGCAGAGCATGTGTAAGGAGTTTGCTTAGTTGTATAATGTATTGTTGGACAGGTCAATGGGTGGATTATTATTACTTATAGGAGTGATAAATAGATCAATAGATAAAGTAAACCTTAATAGAGGATTAAACATGTACACAGACATACATTAGCACTTTATTTCTGGGTAACAAATAAAAAACATACTAAGTGTAGTCTATATCTTTAGTCTATTGTGGTGCAAATAATCCACTGCTGAAAGAAATCTAGATGAGCAAAACCAGCCTTCATTCAAAGCCACTGCAAGAAGAAAAAGGACACAATTAATTATTTTGTTTATATATATACCAGCCGTTTCATAACGTATTATGTAATTCTATTTCGTATTGAAACACAAATGTCTGAGAAATTTTTTGGATTTCTTACCAAAAAAAAATTGTTGATTATTAAACCAAACATTGCAGACCCTGCTTTTCAGACTAAGACAAATATAAAAACACTTCCTTACAGAACATTCAATCATGTAACCCACCTGACCATATTGGCAATTTCCCAGTTTGTTTCTGATGACAAAGGTCCAAGAATCTCAACACCTTCTGCCGTCACGATGGCAATCTCGTGCTGAAGCAAAACAGAAGCAATGTAACATAACATTAAATCCTTGTTCCTTCAAAACCCATGCTATGTTATTTTGCAAAAGTCAATTTTTCATAGCAGTACCCATCTAAAAATATGTAGAGGGTCAATTCGAATAAGGAAATGTCAAGGTTTAGTCCAATGTCCAATGCTAACCCCCCTGTACATACCCTCTGAAGATAAGTCATTTTTACGCATGTTGAATCACTATTTTGTTGTTTTGAGTGATATTTCTGTACTTTTTTAGATATAATTATCAACCTGATCTTAGTAAATCTAGCCAGCAATGTCATGTGTCAGATGATTCTTTTGCAAGATTGGTATTGGTGGAATGCGAAACAAGGCATTTATATGCATATTTTAGCCTAAATATGCAAACATATATACTTGTTTGAAGTGGCAGTTATGTACCAACATTGTTAATAGGAACAGGTCTATGTCTGTAGGTGCATAATGGCTGCTAGTACATCATTCACAAGATCAGAAGCCAAAAAGACCCTAGGTGCTGAAGATTATTTTCAGAAACCTGACTACCTACATGCAAAGATGTCATTCAGAATATAATGTATCTCCTGAGGCCCAAGCAAGCTGGTCACGCACAGCGATCAAGACATGCAGCAGCTCAGTTAGTAGCAGAACTGCTTCAGGAGCATTGGCTATTCTGCAGCCCTTACATTTACAGCATTTGGCTGTTTACAGCAAATAGATGTTCTGTGAAGACTTTGTTGATCGAAGATGGGAGAAAACTCTGGCGCGCAGGAAGAGTGATCTAGAAACACCAATACACAACCTTGCAGCAGAATGCAGTGTTGGCTTGATCAACTATGAACTCTCAGGAAGAGGAGCAAAACAGCTAGGCAGTGCTTCTGCATCACAAGTGAAGGTAAAATCTACTAAGAGAGCCAGGATAATTTCGATGCTATGGTAGTGTTGTCTGGAAAGGAGGAGGAATTCCAGAAATAATGCTAGATTGGAACAAAAAGCAGGAGGAGCTAAAGAAACATGGGTTGCAGAACAAGGAGATTGCAAATATTGCAGTTGTCGCAGAAACAAAGATCTGGATGCACTGAAGAGTTTGGGAGGCCCATTCACATCTACTGCTGCCATAAATGAGTACATAACCAGTGATTTTGATGAAGACACCAAGCTCAGACGCCTTTACCTTGAGGTCCACTATGCTCGTGACACATCTCTTACACTGCCAAAAACCAGTGATCTCTTCCGCCTCATGAAGGATCATAAGAAAAAGTAAGTGTAAATCTTAAACTGTACCACTTTCTGTGCACAGGTTACCCTGGATGACTTTAATGAGGCAATGAATACAATACTGGATCAGTACAACTGATGAAAAGTGCATGTGTTACCCATATGATTCTCTTATTACTCACTCTTAAACCATTTTCAAATATTTTAGCACAGTGTGTTTTTAATACTTATGTTAATTGCTTATATATACACACACATCTCAGTTAATATAGTTTGTATGATTAATATAATTATCATGATCGAATTAAAAATTTTATTCATAGTCAGGTGTTAAATTTAAGTCAAAAATTATATTTTTGGGGGGTCAGCTCTGAGTAAATGCATTACGTTTGGTATTTTCCCACTCAGACCAGGTACATATTTTAGAAGGGGTAAATAAAAATGTTATTGCTAACACCAAATCCTAGTAAAACATTTCTTGTATATTTCTTTTTGAAGATCAGGAAGAGTTCTCACTCTGTTGTAAGAACGAGCATCCCGGTAGTACAG
>JBCNYH010000001.1:46631933-46644478 GCA_039654325.1 Tandanus tandanus | reverse complement strand
GCAGTCCCCTGTAGAAACCACACTGTTTCATCTGATGTCTATGCAACAAAAACAAATGGTGCTTTTCATTTTTATACGTAGTAGAAATACTAATACACTGATATATTTCCATACAGGACAATCAAAGCATTAGATTTCTATGTTGCACATGTAAAGTTTATGAAAAGCTTTGCATAGTACACATCCTATATTGTTATATACAAATAGATGACAATTAAAAGGACAAAAAGAATGGTTTTGTTATGCTTTGGTCACATTTTCCATCCCTTTTACAAACTTGTAAATCAAAGAGTTGGGCATCTAGTTTAGGACAAAAATAAATGTAGGATAAATCATAGCTGCTTATAAATACATTAATCACCCATACTCACCAACAAGGACCAACCTTCATTCTGATCAAGAACATTAAAGGAAAGCCTTCCAAACTCTGTTACACTAAAAATGTATATTCATTTATCAGGTGGTTTTTACTTACATCAGTTTGAAAAGGCTGCCATTTGCCATTTTGTTTCATGAGAACAGGATATAGATACGTCAGTTCCAAGAAGGCAAGATGCCAGCAATAAGTAGGCCAGTATTAAACCAACATGAGCACCCAAGAGATCTAAGCAAGGTCTTATTTGTAACGTCGTCCTTTAAAGGCAGCGTTTAATTTCTTCTGTTTACTTTAGTAAGGAAACGGTCTCAAAGCCCTTTGTGACTGTGGTTCTACTAATTCCCATATTCATCTATCAGTTAGTCGAAGTACAAATAAAACACTTAGTCATATAGACTGATATGGTAAATCTAACTTTTACAACAGAATGTCAGTCAATTCAAAAACTTGACCCACATACCCTTGTCCAAGAATCCACAGATTAAAAACTCTAATATTGGGGGGAAAAAAAAAAAAAAAAAAAGCAAACTTTAGTTTTCACTCAATATGCAAAATGTATGAATTGAATTAAAAACCTTCTTACATTTTTTTTAATTTAGTATCAAGCATGTCCAGTAGAAACCCACTGCCACCTCAGTGCATGTACAATAAGGCATTACATCAAACTAGTACAATTAGCATGTACACCACTGTGTGTGAAAAAGCATTAACAATCATTTATAATTTCAGTGCAACTGGTCTGAAACAGCAATATAATACTGACCAAAAAAACAAAAAACAAAAAAAACAAAAAAAAAAAAAAAAAGCATCTGGGACAAAACATGTTTAACTTTACTGACAACATGTGGCATCAATGAAACATTTGTTTCTGAGAGTAGGAAATATTACAGAGGCTTTAAATTATGTATATAGATTAAAAAAAAAAAAAAAACTAGTTTTAAACGGTCATATCACTGCAATTTGCTTGAACATTGTGCATTAGGACAAGGTAACATATGTGGCCCCTGTTGCCACACCACAGTTGTTGTCCTTCATGGACATAAGCACATAACCATCATTACCCCAGTAAGTGGACCAAGAGTTCTTCACAAGCCAGTAAGGTTGTCCATCCAGTACCCCATAACCCACTGCTAGAACAGCATGATCTAGGTCATCTGGCCCGTTTTCTGCATCACAGAATGGGAAAGAAAAAAAAAAAAAAACCCAAGTATTTATAGCAATGACTCCAGACTGTCTACCACACCTGCAGCATGTAAAGAAAAAAAAAAAAAAAAAAAAAATTCTTTATGCAGTCCAAGAGTAATTCTAATAGTCTAAAATTTGCAATTATACGGGACCTTGTGATCAGTGAAGCCATTACATTACAGTTCATTTTTTCTATGTATCTATAAAAAAAAAAAATTAGATATATATATATATATATATATATATACACACATACATACACACACACACACACACACTGTGTGCAACTTGATAACTTACTGCAGTCTGGTTCATAATATACACCATTACTGTAGAAGCTAAAGGATCGGTGAGCAGCATCGATGCTGACTGCAGTAGGGCCATGTTTGTACAGTGCAGCCTTCAGAGCATCCAAATCACCACTGGTAACATTGGTGTAGCTTTTAACATGGGCAGTTAAAGTGGATGTATTATAGTGACACAAGCCATTCTGAAACAAACAAAAACCAAGGCTGTGCCATCACATGAACAGTATAGAGACAAAACAGTACCATAAGCATAAACCATTTTAAATTACTGTATCACATGTTGTTTACATAGCTTTAGTATTAGTACTATACGATAGCAACAACTCTTGTTAGAACTCCAAAACAAGATTCCCAAAGCAGTTTAAACTAGACAGCCAACATACTAATGCAGTAGCAGTATTACTGTTATGTTGCATTAAGCGTGGAGGTTATTACAATAGCAAATGGATGTTTAAAAAGCAATGTTCTACTTGGAGCTTGCAACATGGCACTTATTTATATTAATTTTCACTGATTTTAAAGACTGATGTCAATTTGTGAATTGACATCTTAATACTGTGTAACAATATTCATCCTAACTGAAAATAGGACTATTTTCAAACAGCAGGAAATGAATTTCAAAGAGTAAAAGGACAGGGGAAAGAAGTTGGTGGTTGTGTTTTTTTTTTTTTTTTTTTTTTTTTAATATATACACATATATATGTATGTATTAATGCTGCAAGGGAAATTATTGCCTCTGCATTTAACCCATCCAAAGTGAGCACACACACACTTTGGAGCAGTGGGCTGCCACATATTGGGGCGCCTGGAGATCAGTTTGGGGTTAGGTGCCTTGTTCAAGGGCACTTCAGCCATGAAGGTGGGGTGGAAGGGAAGGTGCAGCTCACTCCCCCACCGCCACACATTTTTCCTGCTGGTTCGGTCCCAAAGCTGCTTCTCTTACCATTAGGCTACGGCTGCCCCCAAATACTCTGTGTTCAAGTACACATACCACTTGGTGCTCATGGGTAACTAATACACACCATGCCAGTGTATCCACCATAACTCTCTGTAGTGGAGATGCCACCATGTTTCATGATCCATTCAAATGCTCTCCACTCCTCTCCTCCATCACAGCCATTGTTCCCAAAACCCCATGTACAGTCCACCAACATCTGCTGAGACAACACCACACGCTCCCCTGTCTGTTACAAGAAAGAGAAAGGACATGGTAAGAAATAAATTTTTTCCTGACTTACTCTGAAGGAAAGAACTACAAATGTAAAATATTTCACTTGGGCATGACAGTTGTCCAACAATGATTGGGTTTTAATAGTTTTAGTTCATGTGCAGCAACAGTTCTTCCACGTGAACCTTCTGGACAAACTGCAAGAAGAAAGAGCAGTATACACTGTGTAAACACTGCATGCATTCACCTTTAGAAACAATGCTCCTTCTAAAGCTCCTGTAGCTGCAAAACTCCAGCAGGAGCCACATACAGCTTGGTCTTTTACAGGGGTCACAGCACCTATGCCACAAAACACAGTGCAGACAGTAATCAAAACCAAGTACTTCAGTGCAGTGGATTTGGTAAGAGATTGATCCCTTATTTAACATACCATACAGCCTCCAGTCCAGGGAGTCAGGTAGACTAATAGAACGGAGTTCAGGGGGGAAAACCTGAGCTTTGTTTGTGGTCTTCCTGTGTTTCCCACCTCTTATCATTGCCAGTTCTTCCTCTGTGCGATCAGCAAGGTGATTCACTGAGAGGGAGTAGGACAAGCCTGCTCTGTTCCTGGAGTGAATAAACCTGCAAAAAAAGCACAACCATCACCAAGTCTTGGTCTAATAAGCCAATTGTTTCTAGTAAATTATTAAAAAAGGCAATAAACTGCACCATCCTCATGTAATATGCCTAGTCAACCATGGGCACTTGGTGCTCACTGTAAGCTGAATCCTGGAACAGGCATAACCCCTGAGGAAGAATGCTCAAGGAAACAAAACTATTCGAGTATGAACTAACATTCGTTAATTTTCTAAGCCACTTAATTCTAATATTAGGTCACAGGGAGGCTGGCGCCCATCTCAGCCGACTCCGGGTGAGGGTGGGGTACATCCAGAACAGCCCACCAGGCCATTGCAGGGCCAACACCCACACCTAAGGGCAATTTGGAACAGCCAATTAAAATTAAAAGCTTACTGTGCATGTTTTTGGACTGTGGGAGGAAACGCCTGAGCCTGGGAACCGAACCCAAGCCTTCTTGCTGTGAGGCGGACGTGCTAAACACTGTGCCACCCGAACTAACACATTACATTTTAAATATAACTACGTAACATGGTATAGACTTTATAATATAGTTCATATGTAGTCTAGCAAGCAATTTTACTGGGGAGAAAGATCTTTAGGTGCGATTTGATAACTCAATCTAGTGTACTACAGAGTTATATTGCACAGCTCCAGTGCAGGATACACAAGTGTTGCCAAGTAATGTAATACAGTAAATATAGTTAACATCACTGGACATTATGGCAGTGTAATTATGAGTTGAGCAAATCACTGTTGCAAGGGCATTATATCAAACATTAACAAGTAAACCTTAACAAGTTTTATTGTTTCAGACACTTGACCACACTTTGATCAAATCCAAAATTGTAGACCCTTTATTAATGCAATAATATGCAAGTTACAATAACTGGTAAGAATCCTAGATTTGACTGCCTGTTCTTGAATCTCATGGTAATGCATATTTTAGCCAAGGCAACGTACAGACACTCCAAAAACAAGGTCACCACCTAGTGACCAAAAAATTAAAATAGGGATTTGACTAAAACATGAAACCATTTCCTCACCGAACATTATGTACAAAGTTGTGTTCTCGCGTTTCATGTTCCACCTCATCTTTATAGTTACGCTCATATTTTTCCTTAAAGTGGCCAAATAAGCGATGGGCATGGCCAACAGGAGAAGTATGAATCAAGTCTTGAATGGGATTGGCTAGTATTCTGCGCTCCACTCCCGGACCAGGAAAAGGACCACAGCTCATACCTAATGAAACAAAGCCATTACATATTTCAGAATTAAAGGCGTATTCAGACATTTCATGCCTGTGTCATCCAGTGTGAGGAGGGGAGACTGAGCACTTTACCTTCTGGCAGACTGAAGTCTTTAGGATCGGCATGAGGGCTGAAGTCACTGTAGTCAATGAGGTATTTGTCATAGTGGGAGCCAAGAAGAGTGTTGTAGCCCATCATCTCATAATGGTAAGGTATAGCCAGTGACGCCTCACCCTCCGGTCGGGCCACCCACAAACGGTAAGTGTTCTTTTTGTGTCCAACAACAGTGACATTCTTCCACACCTCACACAAGAGGCCTGCAAAGTATTCCATTTGCTCAAACTGTACACAAAACACAGAAATACATCAGTGATCATCTAATATTCTAGCATTACATTTAATGAACTTTATGCAAATCTCAAAACAGGGAAACAAAGCATTGCTACAGATATTATGGCTATAATTAGACTCTTAAAACAAAGTTGACACCTGAAAGCCCTGCAGGTCAGGAAGTGCAGCCTGAGGCACAACTGGATCCTCTTTAGAGCCATTGACTTGGAAGCATTTCATGGCATTAAATTCAGTCTCAGTTGTCACAGGGGTGATTTTGTAGCTGACACCATAAGCGTCTGCTGTGCCGAGCTGAAAAGTGGAGACTTGTCCTGCCAAAGAGTTACCGGGTCATTTCACAGTAATTGATCATTTTCAGGTACAGAAGAATGAAAAAACTTGGTGTATTATTTTGACCTAAACATCCATTACTACTGACATATGGAATATAAATGTAATATTTCACAGCTCAGCAGTGCACCTAATATGAATTTAGACTTTTAACGGATAGATTTATTTCATCACAGATAAATCTGTCAGTGCTCTTACGGGATGTCATGCACGACAATTTTTTGTAAACTTAAATGATTTTTTGTAGGATACTGATGGCCGACAGATGTGAAATATGCCCCTTTCATGTGCTAATTCACAAATTGTATTAACTTGTCCATAATAAATGATGAAATCCAGGAATAAGTGTTAATGCAAAATGTATTAACCTCTTACAGGAACGTTAAACTTGTAAAACCTGAAGAATTACAGCAAGAATCAATAGACAAAAAGATTAAAGTCACATGGTAGAAAGAATATCTGTCATGGCCTTCTGAATGTCAATGTTGGATTGATATTCATCCCTGCCATACACCCTGTGGTCGAAATGCCTTGAGGTGCCTCAGTCTTGCACCTAAATCAAATAAATAGCATGAATAAAGTCAACCATCGGACAAACCGCAACAATGCATGGCATCATGACTTTCAAATGGTTTAATTTCAAACTCAATTAAAATAAACTCAATTCAAAGTTTAATCTGTGGACTGTTGAACATACTCCTCTACAAAAGCCCGAACATCAGGATCAGCTCTAAAATGGTCATGTCTTTGTGATCTTTCTTGGCCCGTCGATCAAGATAATGACATTGCATAGTGGGTAGGTGCAAATATCTTCCATCGTGTGCCAAAAGAAGCGGTTTTAACTTTGTGTCGATGTTACCTTGAGGACCATAACAGCACTGACTGTACTGACAAAAACTTGAAAAAAAAAAAAAAAAAAAAAAAAAAAAAGAGCACATACCATGCAGAAGCCATGTGCTTAGGTGCGCATATTTTTGCAAAGTGCTGGTAGGTATCTGTGCTCCTAGTCACCGATATGCAACTTTTTTCAAAACCTATGTCACTAAAGCTAATAGCACAGTAACATCACTGACTCACATTAAACATACTGGTCAAAATATCTGTGAAACTTAGTGTGTTGAAAAGACCAGCTCTCCTGGCTGCCATTTTGAACATTCCCTCCAATGTCAAAAGAGTGGGAGCTATCTACTGGCCAAGTGAGGAACTGAGGAGGTGTTAGTTTTTTAGCAATGGTTTGGTAACAGCACTGACATGAGACTTTAGTAACAAATGGTTAAAAAAAATAATAATAAAAAAACCATTTTTTGCTTGTGGTAATTCAAATCCCTGCTCATGAAGCTCTACACTCCTGCAGAATTCATTTCAAATACAGCTGAATATGTAGCAAATGGCCAAATCAGCCATCGAGGTGTAACTACAACCAATAGATCAGGTGTCATTCCCTCCCAGTCTGCAACATAATCTAACTGTTGAATTATCTCCCATTCAAAACATTGGCCCTGGATTATTTAAATTCATGCACAGCTTCAGGTGGTACACCTTAACTGTTTAAAAAGTTTCATTTTAAAAAATCCATTAAGGAGTTATGCTTACAAATTTCCATAGATGGATAAACAGAGAAACACACAGTATTTGCTGAGAGAAGGCTGAGCCAGCTCATTAGGTATTCATCAAGCCATCACCACCATAATCATCCTGAGCCTTAAAAGGGTCCGCAGTGCCATTGGCTTTTTACGCTGAACAAATTATTTGGCAGCTGCAGAAATGAAATGTGAACTTCCAAAGCTATTTCTAGGTAACATAATGGATACTACTCTCAAACATCAGGGTAGAACACAAACGAAGGGACCTAAACATATATTGGTGAAACCAAACTCACCATGGTAATAGTCGATTCTGCTTCTCTTCCCTTGTAGATCATACCAGCCTTCAAATGGTTCCTTGATTTCAGCATAGGGTAATGAGATCACACCTTCAAAAATAGTGACAATGAGTTACTCTTCATCTTAACAGCCTCTGAAAGGATTGTGGGGGGGGGATAACTTGTGACTACCTTGCACATGGTACATTTGTCCAAAATCAGGAACTGTCCTTCCTGCAAGAGGCGTGGCTTCAAATACTAAAGAGAAAAGGAAACAAGGAGTTTAATTACAGGAGGTTACAACCATCATGTGGACCATTTTAATTTAGCTTAAACGTTGAGTAAATTTGGATAACAGCAGCTCCGAGTGGTTCCAGCCACAAGGTTTATTTGAGAGAAGAAAAAAAAAGGGAAGTAATATCAGCAATAACAGGAATGAACTAAAAATGTTTTGTAGAATTTCTTTAACCATAAACTTAAGAATGCACAAGTAGGATATAAAAAGATTGTGCAACGATTTAATTAATTATTTAAAAAAATTAAATTTGGTAAATTTAGTACCAGCTGAATTAAACAAAAGACCTCCACCTCCACTTAATACAACCTGGATTATTTACTACCCTTTTATTATTTATATTCTTATTCTTTCCTAAATAATTGAGATTCTGTGCATTTCTCAAACACAGTCTTACCTGAAACACAGCCGAACAACACTGCTACAGCTAGAAAGGTCGACATGGCAAAGCAACGTTTTAATAATAATAAAATTTAAAAAAAAACCATACGGCTGCATAAACAACCGCACAAGCTCACATGAGAACTTCACCACGTTATAAACAGCAGCTGCTTATCAAAGACAAATAATAAACCCCGGCACGCGCCAATCAGAACACGCAGCCGTGGATGTGGCGTCACGTGATTTGGCTCACATGATCGCAGTCCAGGAGCAGCTGATCTGTCCTGGTGCACTTTTAAATAACTTCCTTAAAAAGCTTCCTACTCCCTCCACCAGTGCACTTGATATGGTGTGTTTGTGTAGTGACGCACACCCTACACGGTGCACTGTATATTAAATACGGAGTTGTTTGATATTCAGCCTTTAACACAGGTTTGACTTGGGTTCAGGGGTGAAAATGGGTACAGCTGTTATTGTATGTAAACTAAGTAAAAGATTAAACACAGTACTGATGCACATGTGACAAAACACAGGGACTGGATACACGACACGTTGTGTAACTCAAGATTTCGATGAAACCTAAGATGAGAAGCAAAAAAAAGTTGAAACTAACATTTATACTAGACTGAGATCCCACTGAAATTTCTCTATATGTGGTTACTTTGAGTAACACATTACATTAACAAAAAAAAAAAAAAAAAAAAAGAAAGAAAACAATATCTCACTCACTCATTTGCTGAACCGCTTAATCCTACTAAGGTCGTGGGGCCGGAGCCTATCTCAGCCAACACTGAGCGATGGCAGGGTACCGTATTACTTATAAAATCGTCACTACATTTATATTTTATATTTATATTCGACCTTTAACTATTGGTTTGTCCTTCAAATAGTTAGTTATTTTTCTTTTTTCTTCTAGATATTGATAGTTTTTTATTCTCGTCAAATATAGGACCGTCGTAACAAGCATTTCACTACATATTGTACTGTGTATGATTTTGTACATGACGAATAAATCTGAATTTGAATTTGAATTGAATTTGAACACACAAAACCGCACGCGACTCAAACCTAAGATCTTCTTGCTGTGAGGCGGACATGCGGACCACTACGGATTAATCCAAATTAAAAGTAACTAGTACTCTGATTCAAGTGATTACATAAAAAACACTCCTCGTATGCATTTTTGCATTCAATTTTATTTTAAAGCCACTGAGGTAAACAGTGTGTGTGTGTGCTGGACACAGGTACAAACATGTTACAGTCACAGTTTTATTTACAGTGTGTGTGTGTGTGTGTGTGTTTACACCCTTTTACACGTCCATGAATGTAATTTCAATAAAGTTTATCAATAAAAATGTAATCTAAGTGATAATCAAAAAAACCCAAGCAATTGACCATATGATACACACACATCTATGGACACAGGCACAAACATGTTATCACAGTTTTATTTATTTAGTTAGCAGATACAAAACCACTTAAACTGTTAAACATAAAACATATTTTTTAATAAATTGTTTTTAAGTACCAAATTCAGCTGTGCAGTTGGCAAGGTTGGTTGCTTCTTTTCAGTGCATGACTCCTCCAGAAAATAATCATGCATCTTGCTGTTAGCAGATTAAATCTGGCATGGAAAGCTTCTAGGAATAATTTAGAGCTGATTTCACATACATTTATCAAAATCATCTGCCAACATGGATTTGTCATGTCATCCCAGAGCACCAAAGAAAATCAAGGTTGTGAAGCCATTATGGGACAAGATACAATATGAAAGGAGGCTTAAAGTGGAAGATGTCTCTAAAATTCTAATCAATATGATCTTCTGAGGAGTCAGCATTGAAATCCAGAGAGGTCTCCATTTCTCCAAATCCTCAAAATTTGTATACTGCTGCTTTTCAAGCTTATAAATAGCAAATTACATCAATCTTTTTCCTTATAAGATCCGAGAAGGCACAGATTAACATATTATATGATATCATTTAAATGGCTTCCAGAATGTCAAAGAGAAAGATTTTTTTCTCTGTAAAACAACAACGGAGGAAATTGTTGGACTGTTCTGATAAAGAAGGCCAGGTATGTTACACTAAGCACAGCTGGAGGTTGGTTCTGACTGGCAGAGAGATATCCACCCATTGGTTGGGGTTCTGGATTACTGTATTCCACACACTGATTTCTTCTTCAGTCGAGTCCATCCAGCAAACCACCTGGCCATAACTCATACCTAGATAAAAAGCATGCACACACAGTTAATGCATGTAAGATGCATACGCACGCGCACACACACATAACAAATGCTTTTTTTTTGCCATGTTTAGTGGTTTCATTCAGCACTGTAGCATTCTATGTATAAGAAACTCTTTCAGATTATAACGGTATAAAATCAGTGTTTATTTCTTTTTTCACAGACACTTTTGCATGGCTTTTAATGTAAACAAAAATAAACTGAAGCCAAATGTGAAGATTAAAATCTATGAAAAGACTGGTATGTTCAGTCATTAAATGGGATCCATTCTTTATCTGAACCGTTTATTGGTCAGCTGACTTTGGGTGAGAGGTCTGAACAGATTGTTGGGCTAACCCGGAGACAAACAGGCATACTCACTCACATTCACACTAATCTGCATGTCTTTGTACTGTGGGATGTCACAGAAGCACCTGGAGGAAAACTATTCAGCCACGGGGAGAACATGGTTCAAATTCATAACCAACTTTCTGATGGGGAAAAGTGCCAGTCACTGCATTACCAGCAGTGGCTCTGTGGTTATGGCTCTGGGTTACTGATCAGAAGGTCAGGGGTTCAAGCCTCAGTCCCACCAATCTGCGACTGTTGGGCCTTTAACACTTAAAGTTGATGAAAAAGAAGCAGTGATTCAGAAATCAAACAAAATCCCTGAAATTCTCTGAGAGATAATTGGCACAGAAATCTGCATAAGAGACTCTGTAAACACACTGTAAGTAGAGAGAAGTGGAAGGTAATACAAAAGAAAAGAAACCTAAAAAAAAAAAAACCTATTCCAGCAATAAAACTGCAACTGAAATTTGTCACATTTTGTGAAAAAGAAACCCAGGTAAAATACAATTTGAAGGCTACAAATTGGGTGGCACAGTATCGTAGTAATCGGGGGTTCAGGCCCCACTATGTCAGCGTGTTTCTGCCCTGCGATGGCCTGGCGAGCTGTTCAGGGTGTACTCTGCCCTTGCCCAGAGTCGGCTGAGATGGGCGCCAGCCTCCCCGCGACCCTAATTAGGATTAAGCGGTTCAGAAAATGAATGAATGAATGAGTATCGTAGTGGGTAGAACATCCACCTCACCTAGGGGTTGAGTCCAGGCAAGGGCATTTCTGTGTGGAGTTCTCCTCGTGCTTCTATGGGTTTCTTCTCAGTACACCGGTTTCCTCCCACAGTCCAAAGACATGCAGGCTAATAGGTTGGTCCAAATTGTTCCAAGGTGTGAGTTAATGTTTTGAAAGTGAAAACATGGTAGTTTATGTGTATCTATGTATGTGTCTTTACACCCACTGTACCTGAGCCTGTGCTGAGGTGAACACCTCCGAGACAGCTGGAAGCATTCCACACACTAATTTCAGCACAGGCCTGTATGAGATCAGTGGACTGCAGGCCATCATAAACCATTGTATGATTGAATACAGGACTGACTGAGCCACGGATAACACGCGTCTGCTGACCGCTAACACCGCTCTCATCTGGTAAAACCACACTGCAAACACACCATACACACTCCCATGTACTTCTATGAGGTCAGGTACAGAATTATTTTTATACTATCATTCTTATCATACTGATACTGCTATCCAGAGAGGTACTGGTTTTTCTGCAGATGTATGTGAATCTGTGTGGGTTTACCTTTTTACAGAGATACTTGGAGTGCCACGTTTTGGAGGAACGAGTCCAACAATCTCCTTTACCCAAATATGGAGCTCACCAGTGAGAGGGAACCCTCCATCTGTTGCCATAAATTTACAAAAATATGCATAATATATACATTTATTATTGTATATAAAGTGCCTTGCAAAAGTATTCACCCCCTTGGCTTTTTACCTATTTTGTTACATTACCACCCCAGAGGCTGCAACACCACTAAGCAAGAGGCATCACACCATGAAGACCAAGGAGCTCTACAAACAAATCAGGGACAAAATCGTTGAGAAGTACAAGTCAGGGTCGGGTTATAAAAAATATCCAAATCTTTGATGATCCCCCTGAGCATCATCAAATCCATCATTGTCAAAGGGAAAGAACATGGTACCACAACAAACCTGCCAAGAGAGGGCTGCCAATCAAAACTCACAGACCAGGCAAGGGGGGTAATAATCAGGGAAGCAGCACAGAGACCAAAGGTAACCCTGAAGGAGCTGCAGAGTTCCACAGCAGAAACTGGTGTATCTGTGCATGGGACCACAATAA